>OZ024736.1:49793145-51010020 GCA_964016875.1 Fallopia convolvulus | reverse complement strand
GCAATTGCATCCAAACACAATGTTCAGCACACAAGCACTCTCGAACACACATTAGATTAGATATCCTAGCACTCACCAACATACGTTACAATAATTAAGCTTTTCCCTCAAGAAATTATAGCCCCACATCTCAATTGGTACCAATTTTGAAACTTTGAAACCGTAAATTATCAGAATATTGAATCTCTAATCCATACCAGTGAATTATGTTATCTTATTAACCTAATCAAAAATCACCAAACAAAAATTGAAATTACCTCAACCTAGAAGTAACAACTTCGAATATCGTCGTCCATCACCGAGCTCTTGATCATTTTTGTTCTGGAGAGAGAACACCAATATGAACTTCGATGTCTTCTCCTGCTCACGCACCCACAACGTCGTACCCACAAGATAGCAACAATAGCTGAAATTTCTGATCTCGATCTCCTCCTCACGCTCGTCGTTGATCTTGCAACTACCGTTGACATTGCCGATCCGATCCCCTCCTCAAACTCGCCAACAGCTTCCAATTTGTGAAAAGTGTGATATATTTTACTTTATTTTTTTTGGTAGGAATTTTACTTTATTTAGTTGACGCTTTTTTGACGGATGTAGACGGATGGGCACAAGCCGAAAATTTTAAGGAATTAAAGGTTACCTCGCGAAATAATGCAAAGTATTCTCCACCATGCGAATTGAAGGTTATGAGCCGAAATTTCCGTAAAAAAAATTAAAGAATTTATGTAGAGGAGAAAGAGACTGAATACATAGAAAACGAGCAGTGCATTAAATAATGGAGGAAAAATACAATAGCCATTTCTAGGGGATCGATCGCGTAACATGCAATTTATAGAGTACCCAACATTCCAACAACCACTGGCACTACGCACGAACCAACAACTTGAAGGGAATAGCTTTATTATAATGTAGTGAGTACAGGAGTAAAGCATTGTTGACGTCCATGGTCGAGTATGTGTGTAACGACAGTGGAGATGCTTTGAAATGGAATAACTTTTGACTCCATAATGCGTTGGAGCAGTGTGAGTAATCAGTTCGAAGTTCTCGGCCCAAGCTACAACGTGGATGTGCTAACTTTTCAGAAAGGTTAAGGGAGGGCGGCTGAATCTGGATTAAACGATAGACGGTTCCAAGACATGTTCATTAAAACGGGTGTAACTTTGCGCTCGGTTGTCGGATTGAGGCGTATGATTCACGGATGGAAAGCTCTCAAAAAGACGGTATTATTCTCCAGTCCGGAGGGCCTGTCCACATCAGATTGTTGAAAAAATGTCGTTTAGGGCGTCAAAACTGCGCTTTTCCGTTGAAAAACGCCCTAGAACGCCCCGATTTTGACCTTTTCTTGTAATTTGTCTTCTCCCGTCTCATGCTATCAATCAGCTTTATGGATTTGTATTGTAGTTTGGGTCGACAGCTTCGAAATGAGTGGTCATAATAGCCAAACGGATATTGGAGTGGAAAGTTATGCTTAGTTTTACTAAACGTCTCATTTTTTTACCTTTTCTTTGAATCATAACAAAGGATTTGGGGTTTGGGTTTCGGTTCGTATTTGGTTCATACTATATGTTTAGGGTGTAGGTTGTTGGTTTAGGGTTTGGGATTGGAATTGAGATATAGTTTATGATTTGGGGTTATAGTATATGGTTAGTGTATATGGTTTATGTTTGTGTTTGTGATTGAGATATATTATATGATTTGGGGTTATTGTATATGGTTAGGGTATAGGGTTTGGGTTAGGGTTATAGGTTTAAAAGTCAAATCGGGAGGACCTATCCATGTCAGAATTCCAAAAAAATTTCGTTTTAGCCTCCAAATTCTCTTTTCCGTTCAAAACCACCCTACAAGACCCATGTTTAGACATTTTCTTGCCATTTGGCTTCTCACGGATCGTGTTATTGATTCGTTTCATGAATCTATATCCTACTTTGCATCAAGACCTTCGAAATGAGTGGTCATGATAGCAAGATGGATTTTAAAGTGACAAGTTATAACCTTTTATACTAAAGGTCTCATTCTTTACATTTTCTTGGAATAATAACATAGGCTTTGGGGATTTGGATTGGGATATAGTATATGATTTGAGGTTATAGTATATGATTAGGGTATATGGTTTGTGTTTGGGATATATGTTTCAGTGTCAAATCCGAAGGGCTTGTCCTTATTGGAATTTAAAAAAATGTCATTTTAGCCTCCAAATCTGCGCTTTTCCGTTCAAAACCACCCTAAAACGCCCCAATTTTGACCTTTTCTTGCAATTTAACTTCTCTTGGACCGTTCTTTCGCTTTGTTCGGTGGATCTATATGCTAGTTTGAGTCAATAGCTTCAAAATGAGTGGTCATAATAGTAAGACGGGTTTTATAGTGAAAAGTTATAACCTTTTTACTAAACGTCTCATTTTCAACCTTTTCTTGGAATGATAATATAGGATTTGGGATTTCGGTTTCGGTTTGTATTTGGGGTTATAGTTTATGGTTAGGGTATAGGGTCTCTGTTTGGGGTATTGGTTTAGGGTTTGTGTTTAGGGTGTTGGCTTAGGGTTTAGGGTTAAGGTTAAGATATAATATATGAGTTGGGGTTATAGTATATGATTAGGGTATAGTGTTTGAGTTTTGGGTATTAGTTTAAGGTTTGGAATTGGTATTGGTATTAAGATATAGTAATGATTTTGGATTATACTAAATGGTTAGGGTATAAAGTTTGTGCTTGGGTTGGTGGTTTAGGGTCATGGTTTAGGATTGGGATTTGGCCATAGTGTATTTTAGGATTATAGTATATGGTTTGTGTTTGGGGTATAGGGCCTGTCCATATTGGAATCTTGAAAAAAGTTCGTTTTAGACTCCAAATCTACACTATTCCGTTGAAAACCACTCTAAAACACCAACATTTTGACCTTTTCTTGCAATTTGACTTCTCCCGTCTTTTTCTATCAATTCGTTTTATGAAATTTTCCTTTAATTTGAGCCGTTATCTCCGAAATGACCGGTCATAATATCCTCACGGATATTGGAGTGGAAACTTCTAGTCCTTTTAACTTTTGTATAGACGAAATTTATAGTAATTTCGCTTCTTGTGATTATTCAAGGATTTAGGTTGGGGTTATGGTTAACTATCATTGCTTAATGTTTAGGGTTTATTTATTTTGGGTTTTTAAGGGTTAGGCTTGTGTGTTAGGTTTATGGTTAAGTGCTATATTTTATTTATTCGGGATTTATTTATTTACTCTGGGTTAATATTAAGGGTTAAGGTTCTATATTAGTGCTAGAGTTTACTATGAGGGATATTTATCCCGAGTTTATTTATTTATTTTCGGATATGGCTAAGGGTTAAAGTTCTATATTATTGCTAGTGTTTACTATTGAGGTTATTTATTCCGAGCTTATTTATTTATTTTGGGTTAATATTAAGGGTTTAGGGTTCTATGTTTTAGGATATATACATAAGTCCGGAGGGCCTGTACATTTCGGAATTCTAAAAAAAATGTCATTTTAGCCTCCAAATATGCGTTTTTTCCGTTCAAAATCACCCTACACCTATGTTTTGACCTTTTCTTGCAATTTGGCTTCTCTCACATCGTGCTATCGATTTGTTTGATGGATATCTTAGAGTGAATAGTTATAGCCCTTTTTTTCTTAAATGTCTAATTTTCAACCTTTTCTTGGAATGATAAGGTAAGGTTTGGGGTTTAGGTATGTATGGCCGTATGGGGAAAAGAGGTGAGTTTGTGCTTTCAGTGTTTGTTGGGTGTCGCCGAGAGGAGTTAGGCTTCCACAACCATGCAATCAACAAAATTAAACACGCGAAATTCAATCAGCCTTTACTGCCTCGTGAGGAATTAGTTTTCCCGAGATAGTAAACAAACCTGCCCAAGATTTACTGATTTTCCAAACCGAATTTACATGGATTTACAGTTGGTTACAAAAGAAAAAGGAAAAGAAAAAAAAATGGTTCTTCCCTGTTCAGCTGTCTCTAATCAAATTGGTAGGCTCACTCAAAACATACTTGGGCAGTTCATACTTAGCACCTGCACAAAATGAAATGTTGTTTAAACTATAATACGAACTTAGCACCTGCACAGAATGAAATGTTGTTTAAACTATAATCATCATCATCAAGAAGATGGAGTTCTTCTCCATGGCCATAATCAGTACCTCTCTCATCATAGCAAATTGTAAGATCGAGATTTTGAACGATCACACCAGCACTGTCAATGATTGCTTGGGCAAGTGTTAAGTCTGCTTCAGCAGCTGCTTGGAGGGCATCCCATATCTCTGCAAGAGAAAGACTTCCATCCTCCACTTAATTTCAAATCCTTGAATTTCTATTACTTACTTATACTGGACTCCAAAGCAACAACATTTGAAACAAACTCCCCCCTTAAGCATCACCACATTAATTTATGTTCTGGAATAAGGAAACAACGAAGTACTCGTGAAATTTAAATTATCATCTCCCCATAATCTCATACCCACCTGTTAAAAGCAAACTAAGCTATATTCTGAACTTAAACCAAGTCTATTTAGTATAGGTGAAAATTTCAGCTTTCGTGGCATTACCTTAGCCAATTCTCAGGTAAAAAAAGCAGATTGCTACTTTGCTTTCCTATATAGAGCTATGTTGCATCTGAAAAAAAAAATACAGCTATCTATTCAGGACACATGACGAACAATTCCTACAACTGCATTTTACCCTGCTCAAGTCTTCAGATAATGCCTTACCACAAGCTTTTCACTCATCATATATTGGAAAAAAAAAGTCTTCACCTACCATATGCATGGGATGACAAAATGACCACGCCTATCCTCACAGAAAGCAAAAAAAATGGCTCTTCACCACTTTCATGCAGTGAAGACTCTCTAGATGCTAAAGAAAAAATTTAGAGAAAAAGCATAAGCAGATGGTGCAGCAAGTAAAAGGCACACAAGCAGATGGTGCAGCGCAGCACCGCAAATTTTGCTTTATATTATACATCTTAATGTCGCCTGTTTGCCCTATGCAAGAGTGGCAAATTCCTGGGTTACCTTTCTTACACTTGAGAATGCAACTTCTTGTTTCCTACTTGTTTAATTACCTTTCTATAGATCTCAATGTTAAGTGTTTTCCCTCTGCAAGGAAAAAGGCAAGGCCACAAGGGTAATAAATTCCTAGGTTTGTGTACTACTACCTTTCTTAGACTTCAACAAGCAACTTCTCGCTTTCTACGTATCCCTTCCCCTTTCTCTAGATCTCAAATATATTTGCTATCAATTTAGTGGTCCACCCTTATTCTAAGAAGACTATGAAGATGGCAACTGCCAGAAAACAACTTCCTTCAAATCTCTCAAGAAAAAAAGTAGGAGCAATCTGCTCAAGACTGTGCATACATGGACAATCTTTAATAACAGCCGAGGAAATTGTTATCAAATTATAAATCATTGACAACAAAACTCATAGCAAAAAATATACAACTGAATACATATACTTCTAATGCAATGTGGCACTGTGGCAGTGCCTTTTAGCAAAGCTAAATGGTAAACATAAAAAGGATATCAATAATCTTATAACTCGTTAATAGTGCACATACTTTTTATTCAATCTATAACATTCAAAACACAGGAAATTAGTTTTACACATTCGTTGTAGTTTTCCAATGCTAAAAATATATAAGAGAACAGAGACTAAGGTTGAATGCAAAGTAAACAAAACGTTGAGAGGCTTCTGATATCCTTAGTCTTACGATAAAAATGAAAATTACCTTTCCTGCCACCATAGTGAGGAGCAGTATCCCAGAACTCTTCACGCATCTGTTTCAGCTGCGCCCTAGTAATCGGCTCGGAATGCTTCCATGGCTTTGGTTTCCGGATTTGTTTAGCTTTTTCTACAATCAATTAGAAACATAAACAACTATGAAACATTTTGCATCTATAGTTTTTTTTATTAAATTTGTATCCTTCAGGAGTCATATATGTTATGTCAGAATTTATGCAATTAAATAAAATCCAATGAAATAAAATGCCCGGTCAAATAATATAACCCCTCATGAAAATACAACAGAAGAAAAAACCTGCATCACACCTGCCTCAAAAATCCTCCATCTAAGATTAAAGTTTATCAATTATTAAACATGAAAGAACAAACATAGTTCCTTTTAGAGCGAATCTTTCATGTCAAAGCAAAAATATAGAGAAAGCAAAGTATATGAGGCTATACAAAGGGACCTCATATTACAAAGATCAATAAGTGATTTCGTCACACCACACAAGTTTCAAAGTTGAGTCTACTGAAACAAATTGTAAATGATGGTGTCAACTGTTAATACGTAATTAATTTTATTATTTAGAGCTTATCTCTTTCTTGTAGCCTTATCTTTCAGTTAGAGATGCTAGCTTACTTTGTTATTCACTCTGTAACTCTGTATAACTACCTGCTGAAGATCTCAATAAAGATTAATCAAACCATTACTCAATTCTCTTATCTATTATCAACAAGAGTTTAAAGTCGATCATTTCACCACTTCTGTACCCATCCATCCAGGTCCAGAAAAAGATGAATGCGCACAAAGTTATACACACTTGGCAGTTCCTTGAATACATCTACTATACAAACGGACTAAAAATATTATATGTCAAGCTTGTCCTCCCAGAGTATGCAGGCGTCATAAGGGCAATTGACTTGTTGATTAGGATTTCAATAGTCTTTCGTTTATTGTACACGGGCAATTAAACTTTTTACACATCATCTTGCAAATAACAATACAATAAAAAAGAGCATTATAAAACTACTTGCAATCCACGAAGAAGAAACAAAGACTGGACAAGTTATGTGATTTCCACAAGTACTAATGTGGCAATGTCATTGCAAGAAAAGCACTGAATAAACTGATAATCAGAAAAAGAAAAATGCCGGACCATGTCAACTTTTGTTCTGTTTACAAAGCCAACCCCCCCTCCCTCCTCACAAGCGAACACTAAAATATAGCCCCCCTCAAAGTTAATCAAACAGAATAAGATGCACCCAATATAGCAGGAAGAAATCTTAACAACAAGAAACGTCAATAAAACCGAATAAGATGCTATCCACGAACCAAACAACTCCCAACAATGAAGAAATGGAAAAGAACAAAATAAGCACATATCAGGCGAGAAGGGAACATTAGAAACCTGCACCACCATCTCCTTGCTCACGGGAAGATATGCAACCCATGGCGATCGATCCCAGAAAAACGCAGCACTTTTCTCACACTCTCTCCTCGCCTTTCTATGTAATGAATTCGTATCAGCCAAACGAGGAAGAAGAATTAATGGTCAATCAGGAGGAAATAAAAATAAAACAATATCGGTAGCTGGATTTTTGGGGTTTCAGGTTGAGGGAGAATGATGGTGATTGGTGAATGAATCCCAATGATTTAGCAGATGCGGAGCCCCCCAACGACGGGGCTTTAACCCCCTCCAAACCCGTCGTCGGTGTCTAGGTGGGGAGAAAGAGAAAAAAGGGGGGAAAGAGGGGCAAGGCCGCAAGGGAAGTCCACCTTCTTCTGCTCGCTGTCTTTTATCAAATCAAGAAATGGGGTTATTCGACCAAAAAAATCAAGAAATGGGGTTGAAATGAAACGAAGCCCATTGGGCCCTATTCGACAATGCCCGGGCCCAAGTTAGCCCGTTTCTTCGATACTCGTCCTTGTTCTTCTAGAGGTGCTCGATGATGAGTATGATGACGTTGATCCATACAACAATCTCAAGTATATTGGTTTTAGGATGTAATCTCATAAGCTTAAGTATTATGTCCAGACACAGTTACGCACATGTGTGTTTGTATTGATATGTCCCTAGTTTACCTTTCTATCGGGCTCATGGACTTCTTCAAGATTATTTCTCCTTTAGGACAAAAACCAAGCTCTAACATACTCTTCTCTCCAACAACAACAATCCCAACTTGGTGGACTTGTGATTTTGGTTTCGGACTGAGTTGTTACTCACACCGAGCTTGATTTCTGTTCTTCTGATCCTTCGTTTTGGTTGCTTGTACTCTTTGCTCATTTGTTTTTTGGTTGTTTGGGTCGTGTTTTAGTCGACTTCGATTGCCGCCTCGTGTGGCCTCTCGAATTACCAGGCTTATTTTGTTACCGAGTTCTTACCCTCATAAAAAAAACAATCCCAATCAATAAGATCGATCACTCTCAAATTCGGAGTCACGCCATGAGCATTAAATAGGACTTTGAAAGACATCGGTCTCGTAATCCATCGGTCTAACCACACACAACTCTCGCTACCATTTCCACCTTGCCAAAAGGAGCCCGCCTTAATTAATTTCTTCGCCTTAAAAATGCTCCTCCAAATATAGCTCAGAACATATTGTAGTGAAGAACGTAGAAAGTCGGTATTAGGGTAGTAACGGGCCTTATACAACCGGTTGATTAAAGTCTCAAGCTCTTGTATTAGGCCTCCAACCCTACAGCTTTGTAAGGAAAGCCATGTTGAAAGCTTCTAGGCCCTTCCACAACGACTCCATAGAAAGTCACGCGTGAGTTGCTCAATTTCCTTGCATAAACTTGCTCGGAGAAGAAGATATGATTGTACCATACATTGGTATTGATTGAACTATGGACTTTAACAAAAGTTCTTTATCTGTCCTAGACAATGTTTCTGCTTTCAACTTCTAAGCTTGTTCAAGACCATCTCCTTCACTTGATAAAAAAATACCTCTTTTTATTGATGTTGACGTAATAAAAACCAGTGTTATTAAAATCGTGATCCGGGTCGTACGATTCTACGATCCAAATTTTACAAAACGATTTGGATCGTGCCTAATGGATCATAACAAGTAGGATCGTAGTAAGATCGTACAGGATCGTAAGTGGGATCGTAATATCCTACTAAATCACACAAATTAAGTTACAAATCATCATTTTGGATATTTTTGCCCACTTTGGATAATAACTCATTAACTTAATACAGTAAATTACTAGTTGTCCCCGTCGTGCCTTGCACGGCTATGACTCGATATTTTTTTAGATATACTATAAAAATATAATTTAAATTTTAATGTAAGTAATTTATTACTCGTAATATAATTTGTTTTTTAAAATCAAATAAAACAAATTAAATTCAAATTATTAAATTTAAATAATGAGAATAATATATACAATGCTCATAAAATGTTATGGTAAATTTTCAAATAATGAGAATAATATATACAATGTTCATAAATTGTTATGGTAAATTTCAAATTGTGAGTTGCAATAAAAGTAAAGTATTTTGACCAAACTTCTCATAAGGAAATATTTTAATTAAAAAAAGCATATAAAACTATGATTAAAGTCAAATATGAAAAATAATCATATCAAAACTATAGTTCATAAAAATATAATGAATTGAAAGCTTATTATAAAAAAAATTATACAAAAAACGTTAATATTTCTTTTAAAAAGTTGAACATATTAAAGGTTAAAGATTAATATAAATATGTTTAATTAATATTTCTTTTAAAACGTTAATATTTTGTTGAACAAAAACGTTAAATTTTTGTTAATATTACCTTGTAAGAGTAAGACTTTTTCTTTATTTGCGAGAAAAGCATGCCATAATCTTTCTTTTAAATATTTTGTTTAATATAAAATGTTATTGAACAAATTAAAGATTAAAGATTAATATAAATATGTTTAATTAATATTTCTTTTAAAATGTTAATGTTTTGTTGAACAAAAACGTTAAATATTTTGTTAATATTTCTTTCAAATATTTTGTTTAATATAAAACGTTATTAGGTTGATTTTGTATGTATTTTTATAAAGGAAGTATTTTTTAAATGTTATTATGAAAATCTATTTAGGAAATTTAGTAAGTAAATTTTTTTCATTAAGGAAAAGATTTTTGTATTCAAAAATTGTATAGTAGTTTTTTTTATAATTGTAGTTAATTATGGCATGTAAGTGATGATGGGGAGAAAATAAGATGACGTGGCATATGACTTGTCAAAAATTAAATAACATGGCTTAAGGAAAAGACGACATGTGGCAAAATCCAATGTGGCGTATTATAGAAGCGACATGTGGACAAAGCTGACATGGCGCAACGTGGTGGCTCCAAACCTTATTGCTTTTATATATATAGTAGATTCATAAGTGACTCATTGCTTATTTAAAATTTACATAAAAAAATTGCATTCTTTCTATCTCTTCTTAAAAGAAACGTATCCGAGTATTAAAAAAATACTTCATCTTATATATGGATTTGTTGCCTTTGAGATATTTTTATGAATAATGTATATGTTTTTTAATGATTAAATTTCATATTTGAGTGATATATAACATATTAATATTAGTTCTTTCATTATTTTATTAATGCGGTAGGATCTTACGATCCTAACGATCCGATTCTACGATCCAATCCTACTATCTCCTTACGATTCGATCCAAGAATCCCGATCATGACAACATTGATAAAAACATCCTTTAAAAAAACACATTTCAATTTTCAAGTTAGTTAATGAACATGAGTAGCGACTTGTCATACTAATACATTTCAATTTTCAAGTTAGTTAATAAACCTGAGTAGTAACTTGTCATACTAATCTTCAAGTTAGGAGGAATTCACGCCCTTTCTCAGCAGTGCTCAGACGCATACTCGGTGTCGTCCGATATTAGTTTGATTATAATTTTGTTTTCGGATATTTGGTTCAATGGTTAGGCTTTTGGAGTAGTACTCCGATATCACCGTTTCGAACCCCATGAGTGGCAGTTTGTTCATTCTTCTCTAAAATTGGTTAGTAATCAATTCTTATTCATAGTGGATGTTCTAAGCGATCTAAAATAATACTCGTGACTATTAGCCATATTAAATATATTGTCCATGTTTAGATTATATTGTTTAGAAATATCTTTATTATTATCTTCTGTTATATTTTTTATATGATTAATTTAAGTAATTGGTTTCCTTAGTTAGTCTGTTATGTATGTATAAGAAGACTACTATCATCATTAATTACAACTTCTCTTCAACATGACTCTCGTTATGGTATTGGAGCATTTTGTCTAGCGGCATTTCGATCCTCAATTTTTTCTCTCATGACCGTCGATGTCTATAATCGGTCACCAACAATCACTACAAGATAACTTCCGCTGCTTTAAAAAAAATCTCTGCCTTCGGGTGTCTTCGGCGAAATCGAGATCGCCTTTGGGTGTCTCCGACGAAATCGAGATATATCGCCTTCGGGCGTCTCATACAAAACCGAGATCGTCTTCGGGCGTCTCATACAAAACCGAGATCGCCTTCGAGCGTCTCATACAAAACCAGGATCGCATTTGGGTGTCTCATACAAAAACAAGCTAGATCGGCCTTGTCCGACTCCAACAACACGAGATCGGCCTTGTCTGATCCAACAACACGAGATCGACCTTGTCCGGCTCCAACAACACGAGATCGGCATCACCTTTAAGAAATCACTACAGAAAAAAGCGAAATTAGCGACCATATTTATGGTCGCTAAATGCAAAATATGGTCGCTAAATGCATTTAGCGACCATATTATGGTCGCTAAAAATGGTCGATAAAAGGCAGGTCGCTAACCATGTTGCGACCATATGGTCGCTAAATTTAGCGACCACGCGACCATATGGTCGCTGATTTTAGCGACCATATGGTCGCTAGTTAGCGACCATATGGTCGCTAGTTAGCGACCATGGTCGCTGGTGGTCGCCCCCATGCGGCGACCAGTTTGGCGACCACAGCGACCAGGCGGTCGCTAAAATCGGCGACCATATGGTCGCTAAATTCAGCGACCATATGGTCGCTGGTTTTAGCTACCACTTGGTCGCCGATTTTAGCGACCATATGGACTCTAATTAGAGACCATATGGTCGCTAAAAGCACCAAATAAAAATGTGTAATATAGCGACCAAATGGTCGCTAATTGTTTTTAATTTTAAAAAAAATAATTACGAAATATTATAAATAATTACGAATTAATATAAATAGTTAATATTTAATGTTTCATTAATTACTAGAAATTCATTAATTTCCATAAATTTCAATAATTTACATACATAAATTCATTAATTTACATAAATTCATTAATTTACATAAATTCAAATAATTTACAATAACATAATAAAATTACGCTAATCTATACGGCTGCGCCGGAGCCGTCGTCATCGCCGTCGTCGTCGGGACCGGACGGGTGGGAGGTGCCCTCACCGCCTTTCTGCTGGCGCATCCACTCCTCGAACATCGAGAACTTACTCTTGAGCTCATTTACGTCTTGCCTAAGGCTGACGTTTTCCTGCGATAATTCCACCACCCGAGGAGGTGGACGACGCGGCGCCGTCAATCGATTGCCGTAAAACTCATGTGCGGCGTTGCCAAGGCCGAAGACGGCACCTCCCGGGCCCACCCCCCCGGCGGTCGTAAGAAAGGCATCACACTGGTCCTGGAAGGACGACGGGGTGCCCGTTTCCTACGACCTCTGGGTAAGGATCTCTTGGGTCCGAGCCTAATGAAACAATTAAAATAAAACAACAACAATCAACAACAACAACAAACAACTAAACCATTTACAACATCAACAACAAACAAAAAACAACAACAGCAGCAAATCAACAACAAACAACAACAACATTAAAAATCAAGAACAAAATTTAACAAGAACAATAACAACTTCTTAATCAAATCAACAACAACAACAACAACAACAACAACAACAACAACAACAACAACAACAACAACAACAACAACAACAACAACAACAACAACAACAACAACAACAACAACAACAACAACAACAACAACAACAACAACAACAACAACAACAACAACAACAACAACAACAACAACAACAACAACAACAACAACAACAACAACAACAACAACAACAACAACAACAACAACAACAACAACAACAACAACAACAACAACAACAACAACAACAACAACAACAACAACAACAACAACAACAACAACAACAAAAAACACACAACAACAACTCCTTTTAAAATAGAGAAAAAATTATTAAAACTTACAGCGATTAAGGACGACCGCTCGTCTATAAAATGTCGATCGGCACCCTGCGTGTGCGTCTCGATGAGAAGCTCAAGAGGCGTGCAGGGGCGTTGCAGGTGTTGCTCCTACGAAATTCATTAAGGGTGTTAGAAACTATTAGAAAAAATTAACTTAATTTAAATTTAATCAAATTAAGATAAAATACTTACCAAACGACGCTTGGTGTCGAGGTGGGACCTCGAACCACTACTATGGTTCGCCGGATTGGCATTCCGGATTGCCTTCTGGCGGGCACACTTGACTTTGAACTCATCTGTGGCCCAATCTGTCTTCTGCCACTTCTCCCAAGTGGCCTCTGCGATGAAAGCCGGCCTCTTCCCATCCCGGCGGTGCTTCCCGATGTAGTCATTGTATCTCTTCTTCGCTCTCTTCTCCCACAACAACCGGACGGACTCCACGTCCATACCCGGCTCGGACTCATCCCACCTAAAGTGCGTCTAATAAAATCCAACAAACAATTAATTAAAAATAGTAATTAATTAATGCGGAAATTGTAAAAAGAAATATAAAAAAATTAAAATTTACCTTCCAAGCATCAAACCAACGTTGCTTCGACGCGGCAGTGGCAAAGTCGAACTGCGACGCCTTATCGTCGGGTTGACTTTGTAGGATAGTTGTCGACCACCGCGACACCGGTCCCGACGGCTGCAAGCTACGAGATTTGAAAACACATATTATAACATTTTTAAAAGTAAGAAAAGACTTAAAATAAAAATTTTGTCTTAGAAGAAATTATACGTACCACCCGCCGACAATATAAAGCTCATAAATGCGATTGGGATCGAACCCTCGACACGATCCCGACGAGGACGCGGACGTAGTTGCTCGGGTCGCCTCCGCTTCGGTGCCCGTGTGGGCCCCGTCGTCATCGGATAAATGTGGTGTGTCCGTGTGGGTGGCCTCGGACTCGTCATCGATCGGTATCCGGGACGAGTTCGGCTCGTCCGGACGAGGACCTCGTCCACGTCGGCGTGATCCTCCGGCTCCGGCCATAATAACACAACTAAAAAACAAACAATTCAATACAAATTCATTTTTTCCAACATTTGCACAACAACAATCAATTTCATTCAAACTTGACAAATCAACAATCAACTTGTTCTAATTCATTCAAACTCTATCAATTTCATATTTCTCTATCTCAATCAATTTTTCTCAACATTTCAACAACAACAATCAATTTAATCCACTTTTTTTTCCAAATCAAACTCTATCTCAATCAATCAAATTTTGCTCAATCAATTTCTAAAACAACAACAACAACTAACCAATAACAACAAGCTACAACAACAATTTCTCAATTATATTTTCTCAAATTCAACAACAACAACAACTAAACCATACCAATTTCTCAAATTTCACAAATTTCTCAAATTTCAACTAAACAATCTCAAATTCAATTTCACAAATTTCTCAATCAATCAAATTTTCTCTATCAATTTCTCAAACAACAACAACTAAACAATAACCCCTAAACAATACCAATTTCTCAAATTTTCTCAATCAATTTCTAAAATTTTCTCATTCAATTTCTCAATCAATTTCACCCTAAACAAAAACCCCTAAACAATACCAATTTTCTCAAACAACAACAATCCCTAAACAATACCAATTTTCTCAAAAAACAACAAACCCTAAACAATACCAAATTTCTCAATCAACAAACCCTAAACAATACAAACAACAAAAATCAATATCAAAACCAACAACAAATCCACAAATCACTTACAAATAAAGAGAGGGGTGCTCGGACGGGAGGAGGAGGCGGGGGAGGCGAGTCGGACGGAGGCGGAGAGGCGGACGGAGGCGGAGGGGCGGACGGAGGAGGAGGCGGACGGGAGGAGGAGTAGGCGGACGGACGGAGGAGGAGGCGGACGGGAGGAGGAGGCGGTGACGTCGGGCGACAGAGGCGGCGAGAGTCGAGCGATAGAGCGAAAGAGAGGAGTCGGGCGAAATGAAGAAGGAGAACTGGTGTTCTCCTTCTTATTCGCATTTAGCGACCATATGGTCGCTAATTTAGAGACCATATGGTCGCTAATTGTAAGTGAAAAGGGGTGGGACCAGTCGATATATCGGCGACCATATGGTCGTAAATTAGCGACCACATGGTCGCTACTTTGCGACCATATGGTCGCTACTTGTAAGTGAAAAAGGGTTGGGACCAGGCCGATATTTCGGCGACCATATGGTCGCAATTTAGAGACCACATGGTCGCTAATTGAAATATTTCGTGAAAAATTGAATTCTCAGATTTTCCCTCCACGTGGCGCCATAAATTTCGTGCTTAGCGACCATATGGTCGCTATTTAGCGACCATGTGGTCGCTAAATACGAAATTTAATCAAACTACGCGCTTAAAAACCAAATTTCGTGCCAAAATTTTAGATTTAGCGACCATATGGTCTCTAAATAGCGACCATATGGTCGCTAAGAACGAAATTACTACCAATAGTGTTATCAGAAAAGTGAACAACTAAACAATAGTGTTATTTCGATTACATGTCTTCCTCATCTGTATCAGTCTCACTCTCAAACTCACCCTCAGACGTTTCAGTAGACGTCTCTTCTTGATCCTCAACGACATGATCCTCTCCGTTTGGGTCGTTTAACGGACCAAGTGGATAATTATCTTGTGTACTGTCGTCGATAACTCGTGGAAGGGAAGAATCATGTTGAAATGCCTCCTCAACAGCAACGCCCCTTGACCCACTCTCATGAGGGTCTACGCACGTACCTTCATCGGGCCACACTCGTGACTTCACTTTACAGACCGCTCTCCATTCAGCATCTGCACGCCTCACCTTTGGGTAATCGAGGAAATAAACTTGAGTGGCTTGATGTGCTAATATGTAACGATCTTTTGTTCTCAACATTTTATGTCGATGAACATCGACAAGCTTTAGGTGAGGGTGAATGCGTGTTCCCCCACGACTTCTAGTGTCAAACCACGAACAATTAAAGACAATAGGACGCTTTACGGTTGGAGATAGGTAATGCAGCTCAATGATTTCATCTAGCACACCATAGAAGTCTTCCTCGTCGGTGCCGAAGCTTTGTCCTAGAACACAAACTCCACTATTGTCTGTGGCTCTGGTTGATGCGTGTGCCCTCGTGTGGAATCGGTAACCATTGACAAAGTAACCAGGATACGTCCTCACTTTTTTAGAGGGTCCACGAGCAAGTGTTGCAATGTTAGGATCTGTAACTGCCGGACTGTCGGCCTGCATGCAATTTTAAATCAGCATGTATATACAATTTCGGATGCAACATAAAAATGTATATTTTGAAACTAAATTGAAATTAATATAAGAAATCCTTACATGGGAGTAAAACCAGAGGCGAAAGTGTCTTTCCAAAATGTTTTGCTCTTCAGCATCGGTTATTGTTGGATTTGACGACCGCACGAAGTTTGTCAAATAGTACCTACGATAGAGTAATTGAATGAAATACATACTTTATATATATCGAACCAACTTTAGTTGAGATTATAGAAACGTACTCAATATAGGGTTCCACTTCGACGCAGTTCATGAGAATGTAAGTTTGGATCACATGGAATTCATCATCTGTGAGGAAACGAGCAGTTGATCTGCCCAGGGTTCGACCAGTTGTTGTGAAAATAGACAAATCTCCCGGATCAACCCCAACTGGAAGTGTGCAACTGAAGTTGCGGGCGTTATCCATATGATTACTCGCCACATGGTCGCTAAAATAATACGAGCAGAATGTGGACGTCTCCTTAACGAGAAAGGCACTACAAATTGACCCCTCAACGTGGGCTTTGTTGCCAACTGAGGCCTTCAGCCTTTTTAAGAGCCTACATGATATACATTCAAAACCATTAATATTTATTGTACAAGTTAATTATATGAATCCAAAACTGAACAACTGCATACAACTATACGTACCTTTCTTCTGGATACATCCATCTATAATTGACAGGGCCACAAAGTGAAGCTTCCCGTGGCAGATGAATAGGCAAGTGCTCCATTGAATCAAATAACGCAGGGGGAAAGATGCGCTCCAGCTTGCACAAAATGATTGGTATTTCCTTGTGCAACTGCGTAACCACCTCAGGCTTCAGCTCGTAACACGTCAAGTCTCTGAAGAACGCACTTAGCTGAGCTATGGGCTCCCATACTTTGTCATCAAGAAATGGACGAAAAGCAACAGGCATCAACCTTTGCATGAACACATGACAATCATGACTCTTCATCCCAAAGAGCCTAAGCTTGTGCAAGTCAATGCAACGGCTCAAGTTGGAGACGTAGCCATCCGGGAATTTTACGGATCTCAACCAATCTAGAAGCACTTGTTTTTCATGACGATCTAGTGCATAGCAAGTCTTTGGGTACCTATTGTCCTCCTCATCAGGTTCCAACTCCGGACGCTTGCACAATTCCTTCATATCCTTTCTAGCCGACCACTTGTCTTTCGACTTTCCCGGAACATCGAGAATGGTAAAGAAAATATTATCGAAGACATTTTTCTCAATGTGCATGACATCTAAATTATGTCTTACCAGCAGACTAGGCCAGTAAGGTAGGTCCCAGAAAATGCTTTTCTTCTTCCAACCCGAACCTCTACTGACCGCGGCATTGTGCTCCTCAGCTCCCACTTCAGTTATCTTCATCAAGCCCATATTGTTTATCTGGTCTAATATCTCATATCCATCACGAAGTACCGGGGGACCACGACGCTCCCGTCTACCTTTCTTGAAATCAGTCTTGTTGTTTCGGAAGCGATGATCAGGTTCTGTAAACCTCCTGTGACAATCGAACCAGCACATTTTGTGTCCATGTGTTAGATAAAATGCATCGGTGTCCTCCATACAATAAGGACATGCGTATTTCCCAGAAGTGCTCCAGCCTACACAAACATATATTTTATATCACACATTAATTAAAGTTCACAACTCATATATATGCATTATTATTATATATAATAGTCTCAAATTAATTAGCACATGTAAAATTAACAACATACCAGACAACATCGAATATGCGGGGAAGTCACTAATAGTCCATATAACAGCTGCACGCAACACAAAATTCTACTTCCTCCAAGAATCGTATGTGCACACCCCATTAAGCCACAGATCCTTCAGCTCGGCTATCAACGGCTGCAAGTAGACATCCAACTTCTGCTTCGGGCTCTTCGGTCCAGGTACAATAACCGTCAAAAACATAACCTCTTCTCGCATACACATCGACGACGGAAGGTTGTAGGGTGTTAGAATCACAGGCCAACATGAGTATTGGCGTCCGGACGCCCCGAACGGATTGAAACCGTCCGTGCACAAGCCTAGTCTTACATTTCGTGTTTCTGATGCAAAATCTGGCCACATAGCATTGAAGTGCCTCCATGCCTCTGCATCCGAAGGATGTCTCATCACCCCATCTTGTGCGTGCTCTGCATGCCATCTCATGTGTTCGGCAGTCACCACAGATGCGTACAACCTCTGCAACCGTGGAGTTATTGGCAAGTAAAACATACGAGAATAGGGAATGAGCTTTGTCTTGCCTTGCTTCCATCTAGGATAGTCACATATCTTGCATGCCGCGTATTCTGCATCTGCACCCCAATATATCATGCAAGAGTTTGGACAACAATCAATCATCTCGTAAGGAAGACCGAGACCCTCAACCAATTTTTTCGTGTCGTAAAACGTGGCTGGTAATGTCGTCTCCGGGTGAGAAACGCGTCCGCAAAAATCCGAGATCATGTCATATCCGCGCTCCGTCATCCTCGGCTTAGACTTTATGTTCAGTAGCTCAGTCGCAGCCTCCAATTGCGTCATATCACATCCAGGCCACAAAGGCCTATTTGCGGCCGACAACATATCGTACATACGTTGTGCATCGGGATTGGGCGCTTCATTATAATATTGCTCCCTTTGCTCATGGCTTATATCCGCATTCTGCACGGGATCATCAGCAGTGTAATCACTTCGGCCATAATTAAAACCATCATACACCATCTGTTCCATTCGATTATCATTGCCAACATTTAATGGTGGTGCTGGATCGGAACTGCTACAACCTTCATGTTGTCTAGACTCGGCCAACAATGCAGTGAACCTTTCATCTGTCTCCCCGTGCGAAACCCAATGGTAATAGTTCGGAACAAAACCTTCCTTAACAAGGTGATAATGCACATCATCCGCAGATTTCATTTTCTTATTCTTGCACCTACGACACGGACACCTTAATTCGGATGGGTTATAGGACGGCATAGATTTGCAGAAATCAAGAAATTGCTTTACGCCAGCTAAAAACTCGTCGTTCAAAAAACCATTTATATTACGCACATACATCCACTCACGCATTTTTTCCTTCCTGCATTTCAAAATAAGAGTACAATTAAATTAATTCAACTACATTTAGCGACCATATGGTCTCTAATTAGCGACCATATGGTCGCTGATACACTTTTAGCGACCATATGGTCGCTGATACGCTTTTAGCGACCATATGGACGCTAATTAGCGACCTTATGGTCGCCAGCTTCAAAACAGTAGATTAGCATTCACAACATTAGCAATTGCTATTTGCGGAAAAATTCTGTAACACAATCTCTTATAAATATATAAACGAAAGCTTTCTACCTTCAATATCTTTCTAAAACAATATAATGACGGAATGAAAAATTAGGAATAAGATTTAAATACATACCTTTAGTGAGGATGTCGGTAAAATTTGACGTAATTTCTTCCTACAATCAATTCACAGTTGTGGTTGATTTTTTTCTCTTTTCTGAATATTTTGGAAGAGAGCGGAATGAGAGTGAAGTTGTGTTGAAGCGGAACGAGAGTGCATTTTTTTGTGGAATGAGAATGCAATACATGCTGAAATGGCGAGAATTTTACCAATTAAGGTTTTTCGCGACCATATGGTCGCTAAAAACGCGGGCTATTACCCGCCAAAGTAGATGTGAAGCGCCAAAACATCTGACCAAGTCTGCGACCAAGTGGTCGCAAACATCCGCGACCATATGGTCGCAGATATGTTTTCTTGTTATTGCGACCACATGGTCGCGGATTTTTGCGACCATATGGTCGCAGACTCGTTAGCGACCATATGGTCGCAGACATTTGCGACCATATGGTCGCCAATATGTCTTTTTGTTTTTGCGACCATATGGTCGCAAATATGCGCGACCATATGGTCGCTAAATGCTGGCGGGAATTCTTCCCGCGAACCTTTTGCGACTATAAAAGCCTAGCGACCATGTGGTCGCGGATATTAGCGACCATATGGTCGCTAATTTGTTTTTATTTTTTTTCCCGTTTTGACGACCAGATTTGCGACCATTGGCGTCCATATGGTCTCTAATTAGCGACCACGAAATATGGTCGCTAAAATATGGTCGCTAAAACTGCAGAATGGTGTAGTGAATTGTCTTTTCACTCACGTTTGAAATACATTGCCTTGGCTTTCCATTTCATATGTGAGCAAGTTCAGCTTGGCACCCTACGTGTGGCGCATGTCTCCACGCATGATCAGCAACTCGCGGATATCTTCACAAAACCTCTACTCAGACCACGGTTTGAAGAACTCGTCTCCAAGCTTGGTCTCTCTTCAAGGATTGTCCAGCTTGAGGAAGGATATTAGCCATAATAAAGATATTGTCCATGTTTAGATTATATTATTTAGAATCTTTATTATTATCTTCTATCATATCTTTTATATGCTTAATTTAAATAATTGGTTTCCTTAGTTAATCTCTTATGTATGTATAAGAAGACTACTATCATCATTAATAAATTACAACTTCTCTTTAACATGACTCTCCTCAGTGACAACCCTAATTCTTATCCAATTAAAAAAAAAAGTTATTGTAATTTCTCCCGACAAGGTTTATCCATGATACGCCTTAACTTAAGGACTGATTGCCAAATAGTTTTGGCTTGTGCTTGTAGCTGCTAAAAAGGGGAAAAAGTCACAAACCTACCAGCAACGACCTTTGGATTCATATTATATTTCATATGAATTTAATACTCCGTATTAGGGTAAATAGCTCAAAACCCACATTTAAATTAGTACACTTTTCAAAAATTCCTCCATAAAATTCATAATTACAAAACCACCCACATAAAGTTGTTATCATGACGATATTCTCTTCAACTGTTTGCTTCTATGCCTATATTCCATATAAAGTTTTTCAAGTAGTTTTAATTACTGTAATTAATTTAAAAAAATAAAAATTTGTTTCTTAAAAATACTCCATGTTTCAAAATACAATATTTTTTAGGTATATTATAAATAGAATATTAATACATAAACTATGATATAAAATTTAATATTGGTAAATTACTTCCATTACCATGTTCAAAAAATATTTTTTTTATTTTTTATTTTTTTTATTTTTTTAATAATGAAGAAATTTCTTACTTTATACAAAGTTGGATGAGAACCTAACAACTAACTGGGCTCCGACACCTTTATTCAAGGTAAAGCACAAGCGCTGAAAAATAAGGGAACGAATATTAGCATTAGCCGTGATACTATGAGCAGCCCGTGCGACCCTAGACAAAAACTCAAGGGCATCGCTCCCTAGCTCTGCAAAAGTAGAGAACGCAAAAGCAAAAAACTATATCCATTGTACGTGCACTTCAATTCATACTTCCTCTTTTTACGGACAACAACATTAGAAACAGCAACTCCATGGACAAAAGCATCAACTCCCGCCCCCGCAAAGGGAGAGACACATGTGACATCTAAACAGACGTTCCTCCCTCTATCCCAAGATTAAACCAGAAGATCTACAGGTTGGAGATCTCTACCTTCCTCGGACAGAAATCCAAGTGGTACCTCTTTTTGCACAAAAATCGATTATTAAGATAAATATAATCTTTATTACTTTTCCTTGAAAATATTTTATAAATATATTTAATTTTCAAAAAAATATAAATATTAATAAAATAAAATAAAAGATATATAGTTGAAAATTTGAGCTTTTACTACTTGCTCATAAAAAAATATTTTCATATTACATTCATAGAGTTTGCTTCAAATGAAACAAACTCTTATCCTGAAACATAAAACGTGAAATGAATGCACTTTTCCTAGTTCTTAGTGCACTTTTAATACAAAAATGCATTGCAAAATACGAAAAGTGCAATCCGAAAAAAGTGCATTACAAAAAGTACGAAAAATGTACTATAAAGTAAAAAAGTACAAATCTAAAAAAGTACAATCTGAAATAGAAAAATTGCACTAAAAACTAGAAAAAGTGTATTCATTTCAGAATAATTGTTTATTTCAGAGTAAGAATTTATCTCATTTGAACAAAACTCTACATTCATATATTTTAAAAACCATTAATTAGTAACAACATGAATACAACAAGTCAGCCAATTATTTATAACATATAAACATTCTCATTTTTCACTTACCATTATCAAACTTAACTTTTAATATTTACTTAATCCAACCAAACTTTTGTAAGAGTTCGGTGCATCACCTAGACTAGATTCCTATTCACAACACCATCTAAAAAAGCTAAAAACTAGAGAGTATTAACTAAAATTTTATAAATCCAATAATACAAATTTTCATTTCGTAACTCTAAATAACGCGAACTTTGAAAAAAATAAAAATAATCTCAAACTTTCTATGAGGTGGTGTTTAGTGGCACCGTTTTATTTTTAATGGTATTGCTCCATAATATAATAATGACATATTACATATATGTTTAGTTGACAAATTTAATTAATGACTTGATTATAATTCATGAAAAAAAGTAATTTTCGTATGTGTCATGTCATTATTTTATTTGGAGCATTACCATTAAAAAATAAAACGGTGCTACTAAACGCCACCACATAGAAAGTTCGTAATTATTTTTATTTTTTTTCAAAGTTCGTGTTATTTAGAACTACGGAATGAAAGTTTGTATTATTGAGCACCATTTGACTTTTAATAATCGGATCTTGTTGAATTTTCGTATGATTTTCCTGTATAATAAGATCGATATTAGTTTTTTTTATAGTTTAAGGTCGTCATAAATATTTCTTGAACTCGCCTAGAATATCCACTAACTATGAGAAGAATGAACAAATAGTCACCTACAGAATTCGAAATAGTGTATCAGGATACTACCCTATAACCGTAACCTATAAACTAAATGTCCGAAGGCTGAACGGAGTAGTATTAGTTTACGTTTATGGGATAAAGTGCAAGAATGCTTTTACACAGCCATTACTCTCCCATGACAGTCGGCATAATAATCGGCCTAATTAACTGAAGAAAGAAAAGGTGCCCACAGAGGGCTGGGCAAAATCCGGTCCGGACCGGATTTTTGGACCGGACCGGGGTGGACCGGACCGGGACCGGACCGGACCGGGAGGTATCCGGTCCGGTCCTCGGTCCACAAAAAATGAAGAGCCGGTCCCCGGTCCGGTCCGGTCCAAATCCGGTCCGGTCCAGGTCCGGACCGGATTTTTATATTAGTAGTAAAAAAAATTATTTTATGTAAAAAATATGTATACTTATATTATAAAATTTATGTTAAAAATATAAATTTAATTTTTATATGGTATAATATATATATTTTTATCAAAAATAATATATTTTATAAATAAATAAAACTTTTTTTTATTAAAAACAATATTTTTTATTGATAAAATAATGGCTCGGTCCAAAACCGGTCCAAAGCCGGACCGGACCGGACCGGACCGGGACCGAGACCGGACCAGACTGGAATATTCGGTCCGGTCCTCGGTCCAATTTTTTTAGGAAGTCGGTTCCGGTCCGGTCCGGTCCGGTCCGGTCTTGGACCGTTGCCCTGCCCACTCACTCCTTTTCCCCCTTTTCTGCAAGTTTGGCCCCTACCGCTCCCGTTTCTTGTTCGTCTCAATTTTATTTTATTTTTGTGATTTCTTTCGTTGATTTTTGTTAGTAGTTGTAAGATACTTAATTAGCGCTACTTCTCTACTGATCCGATCCCCTCTTCTCCTGTTATTGTGAGGAGAAGGAGTTAATTGAGCTTGTTGGGAGGTGAGAGGTGGGAAACTTGGAAATTGTGGTCCATATACGCCTCACATTTTCACTTCATACTCACCACACTATCTGGGTTTGTTAGTTTCTCCGAATGCCCCCCTTTCCTCTTCTTCCTATCCCAGTCCCTGAATCCGAATCTTCAGTTCTCGCTTCGACAAGGTACGATTCATACTTATTGTGAGGAGAAGAAGTTGCTTTTTGTGCCCTATCGAGAATTTCTGTGGATCGTTGCATAATTTTTGTTCGAGTTCTCAGTACAATTGCATTTTCAGTTCTGAATCTTGTAATTGATAACATGACAGATTTTTTTCCCACAATTCAGATTCGCTGTTCTTAAAATTTAATGCAGTATTTATTTTTTGCATCTGGGATTTGATAGAATTTGATTTCTTTTTACGCCAAAATCAGTTTTAGGCCCTTATGTGATCCTTAAATCTTTTTTTTTTTTTTGAAATTCGTAGCCTTTGAAAGGGAAAATGTTTTTATTTCCTTTATCCCTTTGGCAAGCTTCGATTTTCTATTAGAAAACATTATGCTTTCCTGCAACTCCAACTAAAAATTCATGGTTAAGAAATTGTTTTATTTATCATTCACTTCTTTCTGGGTTTAGTGCCTAATGTTTCCTTGACTCGATTTGAATATTTTGGCATCCGGATTTGTGTGAGTTTGATACCATTACACGTCTTGTCTTTAGATTCAGTGCCGACCTAGACTGAAGCATGTTTTTATCATACATCAGAAGAATTTGTGTTGATGTTCAAATGAATCTTAAAGACTTTTTTAATGGGATATGACTGTTTAAATCTTGTTGTGTTGATGTTCAAATGAATCTTCTGTTCTAATTCATTGTATGGATGGATCATTGTATCATCTACTAAAATATAAGTGATTTCTGATGTTGCTACTGTGTTGCCTCGTTTCAGATCACTGGTTTGAATAATCGTGGTTATAAGTGTTAAAACTGATAAAGGGGAGGAAGTAAAGAGCTCAGTTGGGAAGGAATAGGATAGACATGGAGAAAAAGCAGCTGAATCTGAGTGCACCTCTTTTGTCTGCAAGGCGATATTCATCACCACTGCGATCTTGTGGAGAAGAATTAAGAAAGGAATCAATTCCTGAGCAGAGAAACTCAATTCCTGCCAAGAAGGGAGATGTGAACCTAGATGAGGTTGTAAAGCCCGGTGCTGTTCCTTTCATATGGGAGAAAATTCCCGGGAGGGCAAAAAGCCAAGTCAAGAGTCTCGAAGAGCCTCCAAGTCTGCCCCCTGGGAGGCTCTTAGGTGTAAAATCAGGAGAATTGAGATTTCTTAGACCACACAACAAATTAGCAGGTAAATTTTTATCTGGGGAACTTCCTATGCTACGAGCACAGAATAGATTGTCGTCATTTCCAGTTCATGACGTTGTCAAATCAGCACAATTGTATCACAAAGCTACCGATGCGGATTCTGAGACTTTCTCTGATGCACTTGAAGAATCATATTCAATGAACTGCAGTACTAGCGGATTGAGTGCAGCATCGGATCTTCCCATCACTAAGCCTTGTGCAAATTCCTGTAGTACGAATCGTGATTTTATGATGAACCGCTTCTTACCAGCAGCAAAGGCCATGACCTTGGAGTCGCCCCAGTATGCTTCCAATAGGCAAGTTGTGGCTGTTGGCCCACCTCAACTGTCTAAAGTTATTGTCCCAAAAATAGTCAAACCAGCTCCTGAAAAGAATACGGCTATTACTCTGTATACAGGCCAAGATATTGGGACCCCACAGAGTGAAGATGAAGAAGAAGAAGGAGGATTCGATGAGCCGAGAAACATTTCTGTGAAATCTTGTGGGTTCTTTCCTTGGTTTTGCTCTAGGAATGCTTTGCGCCTCTTGAATCCAGTACCTGCTATGAAGATCAAGACCAAGAGTGCCCTGGCTTCTGCAAGCAAGGTTAGCAAGTTGGTGAAAAATGCATCTTATAAACCTCCCAGCCGAACAAACAGCAAGGTAATAGCTTTTGGTTTGCAGTACATCTATTTTTATTATTTATTATTATTTTTAAAAATCAAGCCTATTAATTAATACAATCACCGTATTACTTCTGTTTTTAGCAGGTCTCCTCTACCCACAACAAGCATAAAGTGGATCACGTGACCAAAAGTTGTGAGCTGAACCATATAGAAATCAAGCCAGAGAGTAAATCTAGGCCAATGTTCTACTCCGGTGAGTTGCCCACTAGAAATGGGAACTTGCAAGCTAGAAATGCCTTATCTCCCTACAGGAATTACAAGAGGAGCAGTGTATCTCCTTATAGAAATGAATCACCTCATTCGCCCTTTCACAGTGGTGTTAGTTACCTCATCGTTCCCAAAAGGGTCGACCAGCCTGATGAGTATAGTAAGTCCAAGACAAATAATAGAGCTTCAAACATGTCAAGCAAATTTCAGGGGTCTTGCCCTGGAAGTCCAGTCACTGAGAAAACACTCCACGTAGATTCTGTAAATATTATAAGAGCTCCTCAATCTTCTTCTGGACGAATGGATATCATCACGGCAAGGGGTGTGAGTAAAGCTACTTCAAGCATAGAATGCCGAACAGATGATATCCTTTCCAAGTTGAATCAATCCTCCAGAGTTGCTGGGAATGGCCGCCATGTAAATTTAAGCCGGGAACTAGTCCTGGATCCAGCTATGCAGTCCCCTGTTCCTCCACCTTTACCAAAATCCCCGTCTGAATCTTGGCTGTCACGGAACTTGAATGCAGTTTCTCCTAGGAATTCGGTTTCTCACTCGCATGTCAGTAACAAGTTCCCATCAAGACAGCAGGTTGCTCATCCTGCTAACACAAAGTGGGAAACTATTGTGAAAACTACTCATTTGCGTTGTGATCATGGACGATATTCAGAGGTAATATCTTCTCCCTTCCATCTTCTCCCCGATTTCAGTTTTGGAACATAGCTAACTGGATTTATATGCTCTCTACAGGAACTGATAGCTCGAGTTCCTCAGCAGTCGCGTACAAGGAAGTAACGTGTTTGACAAATCAAGTAAACATGGACTAGTGAATTTCTATCTTTCAAACCCAGTCCAGTCCTCTTTGTTTCTTTTTTTTTTGCCCTTTTCACAATAGGAGTGGCGGTGGAAGAACAAAGTTACACCCTCTTCATTGTTGGTTTGCTTATTAGTTTACATATGGATAGCATTTGATCTGAGATCAATGCAATTTCAGGTAATGCTTCAGCTTATAGTTCTGTTTGCAGTTTGCTCTGGTTACCTAAGACATTCATTTCGTACCAATACTTTTTTTGGGGTATGTAAAAGATCGTGGCACCATGATAAGTAGATAACCATTGCTTTTGTAATATGAATATATCATATAAACGGTAAGGTTTACAATTTGTGTTGCCTGGTTGTTGAATATAGTGATTGTTAGTATAGACAAGGAATGATAGTGTCGTTACTCGTTCCATCAACAACGAAAAAATAACATGCATAGCAACAATAAGAATATGTACCTTAACAACCTAGTTAAGAAGGTAAACCTTTATCTCCGTGCATCTCTTCTAGTAAGTTCTAAGACTATTCACAACGGGAGCCTTCAAACATAAAAAATTAATTAAGTTCTTCCCAATAGTAATTTTGTATAGAAGCCAGTGCCAAGGGCCTTCTATTTGAAGACAGAGATTGAAAATTAAAGCTAGGCCCAACTGCTCTAGAGACGTTGGATTGAACAGATTGTCCAACGGCCGGAAAGAATTTATTTTTGGATGGAATGAAAACCCAAACTGTGCAGCGCAGGAGCTCATTACAACCGTATATCTCCACTCGATCGTATGGTTGAAAACAAATCGAATTTCAGTAGAATTGAACATCTCATGCCATTTTCGGCCATAAAAAATAAAAACTGAATCATAAAAATAATTTCAATATTTTTATTTTTATTTTATCGATTCATAGAGATCCATTTTAAAAATATTTTTGATAAATTAAAATTTTAATATAAATAAAAATTACAAGTAAAATAGTTATGTAAAAGTAATATGTCCTTTTAATAAATAGTTATATAAATAAAATAAATATTTTTATTTTATCTATCCATAGAGAAACATGTCCTTTTAGCACATTTTTCATTTTTCATAAAACATGTCCTTTTAATATACTTTTTCCACCTTTTTCCAAATTTATTCCTACTTTATAGAAGTAATAATGATTCTATACAATTTTCTAAGAGGAGTTAAAGAGTACACATTTTTCCAAATGTAGGGTAAGGGGTAAAAAACTCATCCTTAATAATCGTGTAGTGGGCTAAAAGGACAACTTTTGAGAAACAGATGGAGTATTTTGGAAGATAATTAAATAAAATAAAAAAAAGAATTTATCTACCGAATACATTATAAAACAGAAACCATGTATGTTGAAAATACTGCACCACGTGGTATTATTTGAATAAATAATGTCAGATTTTTTTAATGATAAATATTATTATAACTTTTTTATTATTCTTTGTATACATTTAATATTTTTAATAAAATAGATACATAATTTATATAATTTTCTATCTATAGGTTGATATTTTCTATTTTAATTTTAGGGTTTTTTTTTTTGTCACAAACCACCTTTTAAAATAGGTGTATTTTATTAAACCACCTTTTATAATATTTTTTAAGTAAAACCACCTTTTATAATGTAATTTGTTAAAATGAACCATCTATTTCTATTTTTAGTAAAATTTCATATTTTATTGACCAATATGCCCTTCATTCATATATATTTTTATATATATATTTAAGTTTTAAGAAAAAAATCACAAAACCATCCTCAATTTTGTAATATTTTCCCAAAAACCACATCATGATATATCAGGAAAAAAACTTCTTATTCTTTTCCACCAAAAACTATTTGAAAAGTTGAGATATTTTCTAGCTTAATTTATAAATGTAATTTTTCTTCTCTTACTTACTATATTAAATCAAGTAAAATATATTTTAAACTTTTTTAAAATGAAAGAAAGTAATTTTTTTGAGTTGCCATTTAATATATATAAATAAATATTATATGATTTGAATAAATGTAATAAATTAGGGATCCTTTTGTAAATGAATGAAATGTGTAGTCGAGGACATTTTGGTCCAAATTTTATTATAGGTGGTTCAACTTAACAAACTATATTATAAAAGGTGGTTTTATTTAAATAAAATTATAAAAGGTGGTTTCTTAAAAAACATCATTTTTAAAAGGTGGTTTTTGACAAATAATCCTTAATTTTATGTACATATCTTTTAACAAAATTTGATTTAAATGATAGTAATATTTTCACTATTAGTTTTATACATGATAATTTTTTCTCTTTTAAAAAAAATTTGGCTCCAAGTATATAATTTTTTAATCTATATGTTAAAATCTTCTAATATAATGAATTTACTAGAATGACCCGGTCGTGCCATGCACGACAATAATTTAAAAAAAATTATGTAGGAATCGTATTTGTTGATTGAATTTTACATAAATTTATTTGATAAAATAAAATAATTTCCTCAATAAAACTTTCAAGTGGGAATTATTATATTACGTAGAGAATGTAAAAAAATATTTCTTTATTTATAAAAGGATATGCGGTTTAATTTTTAAATGAGACCATCTTATATAATATATATAGGTAAATAAATATTAAAAAAACTGAATAATATTTCCATACTCGTTAATTGAATATGGTAAGTATTTCATACTCATTATTTAAATATGGTAAAAAATAGTAATGAATGAGATAATATTATTAATAATATATATTGAAAAATAATAAGTATCAAATATATAGAAATAAAGATGACAAATAGGATAGAAAAATATGGTAAATTATATAATGTCAAAGATCACGTAGTAGTAATAACATATAAAATAGTAGATATTATTATTATAATATATATTTAAGGATTGTAAATACTTAAATAAATGAAGGGTAGAAAAGTAAATGAAAAAATTAAAATGCCTACGTGGCATAGTTAAGACAATGACACGTAGGATAGAAGGATTCGAGTTTAGTATTAGTATATAGATTTATAGAATATATAATATATTTTAGTACACACTATATTTTTTTATAAGGTTCACTATAATTTATGATCGTTTCATGTTTCTTTTGACATTAATTATATGCATGACTCATTGGCATCTTTAACTATGTTCTACATTTAATTGCATGAATAAACTAATTTCTATTTTTAAATAATACTCCGTATTATAATAATATCAACCTATGCATGAAATATTCAACCTAAATATCGAATTATACAGATAAAATTAATATAAATCGGGGCCTTATGACAAATTTGTTATTTTCATGTAATATATAGTTTTGTGTAGATTTCTCACATTAAAATATATAAAATATTTAGAATTATAGTGACATTATCCGTACATGGTAGGGACTTTAACTAGTTTGACTTTAAGAGAGAACCTTTACTTGCAGTAAAGATTTCTCCGTGATAGATTCTTAATTGGTCTTATTAGGACATGTACAATGGTAGTACTTATCATAGTATTTAAGAGATACTTGTTAAAATTTGTCTACAATTTTAAACAAAATGTTAAGCACCCATGGTAGAAGTACTTATATAAGCACAACTCAAGCACCCTCAAGTACCATTTGAAGCCAATAATTATTTGCCATGTGTCCGATTTTAATGAAATTATTTATTTTTATATGTGCAAGTACCATTTAAGTACTCATTTTAATTATACAGTATTCGGAAGATTCCTTCCTGTTCTTGTGGAGCTGCAAAGGAATTTCTTGAAGACGATGAGAACCAGAAGCTTTTACACTTTCTAATGGGCCTCAATGACGAGTATTTAGCAACTTGAGGTCACATTCTTATGATGACTCCATTGCCGAACCTCAGTAGTGCTTATGGATTTCTTCTTCAAGAAGAGAAACAACAATCCTTGCACAGTTCTTCTCAGATTCTTGCTGAATCTTCATCGATGCACGTCAAAACTCAACCAGAGAAGAAAATTTCTAGTTCATCTTCGAAATCTGAGAAACGCTTCTGCACCAATTGCAAGAAGACAAATCACATGATTGATCGTTGTTACTTTAGTATTGGTTTTCCTGAGAATTATAAGTCCTATTCCAAGAAGACTACTGCCAAATCTCAAACCTCCTCCAAACCTGATGTTTCTTCACAATCCTTTGCTGGTCAAGCTGATTATGGTTCATCCTCAACTACTTCTCCAACAATCACGCAGGAGCAATACAATCGTCTTATGGCATTGATTTCTGACAAGACATCCTCTCCTGGTGTCTTTGATAATCAGGATTTCGCGACATTTGCTGGTAAAATCCTCACTACATCTTCTAACACTTCATGGATTCTAGATTCAGGTGCTTCAAATCATATGTGTGGTAACTTCTCTTTGCTTCATGATGTTACTCCTATTTCTCGAGTTCTATCAGTAACATTGCCCGATGGACATGTCGTTAGTGTGAATAACTCTGGTACAACTCGATTGTCTGCAGAATTGTTGCTTCATGATGTGCTATTCGTTCCTTCTTTCTCTTGCAACCTGATTTCCATTTCCAAACTGGTGTCAGATAAGAAAAGCACAGTCATTTTCTCACACAATCAGTGTATATTACAGGATTCAATCTCCAAGAAGAGTATGACGATTGGTAAACCGAGACAAGGGCTCTATTTCTTGCAAGATCATGTTCCTGCTGTTAACAACAATTTAGTTTCTCATATCCCTGTTAATTCAGAAACTTTTGTCAGTAATGCAGTTTCTTATGATGTTCTGCATGCTCGTTTTGGGCATTTACATTTTTCTAAGCTCAAATCCTTGTCATGTACTGAGCTAGATTCTACTTTCAAGAACAAACCATGTATAGTTTGTGCAAAAGCAAGAATGCATCGTCTTCCTTTTCCATCCAGTATTATTTCTACAACAACACCATTTCAGTTATTACACATTGATGTTTGGGGACCATATCATCAACCTACATATAATGGTTTCAAATATTTTTTGACCATTGTGGATGATTATTCTCGCAACACATGGGTTCATTTGTTAACAACTAAAGGCAGTGCTTTTAGTTTTATCAAAGCATTTATTGCCTGGACTAAAAGGCAATTTTCTTCTAAAGTCAAGTGTATTAGGAATGATAATGCCCTTGAATTAGGCTCTGGTAAAGCAGCTAGTGAATTTCTGGCTTCACTTGGTGTTTCTCTTCAGACTAGTTGCACAGCTACTCCCCAACAGAATGGGGTTGCCGAGAGGAAACACAAGCATATTCTTGAAGTTACCAGGGCACTTCTGTTTCAATCTCGTTTGCCAACCAAATTTTGGGGAGATGCAGTCTTAACAACAGTTCACATTATCAATAGGCTTCCTAGTCTTGTTATTCATCATCACACTCCTTATGAGAGATTATTTGGCAAGAAACCAGATTATTCACATCTTAGAGTCTTTGGTGCTCTGTGTTTTGTATCTACTCTTAAGCAAGGGCGTGATAAGCTTCAAGCCCGAGCTAATGCTGCCATATTTCCTGGTTATCATTTGGGTAAGAAAGCTTATAAGGTACTTCTTCTTGATACACATCAAGTCATATTTTATCTAGAGATGTTGTATTTCATAAGACCATTTTTCCTTCCATTCCCACAACCTCAAATTCTTCTTCATGTTGGCCTTCTCAGCCTATTGTTATTGATGATTTTCCATCTACAACACATCCTTCTTCATCCATTTCACCTTCACAAACTCCTATTAACCAGCCTCCTTTACCTGAGCCTCGAAGATCCACCAGAATTTCAACCAAACCCTCTTATCTCAACACTTATGTGTGTCAAGCTCACGTTACAAATTCTTCTTATTGTTGCCATACTATCTCTTCTACCAATTCCTTTCCCAAACTAAATTTTCCACAAAAATCACCTCCCACCATTGAGCCAAATACTTACAAGGAAGTTGTTCAACATCCAGAATGGCAACAAGCCATGATGAATGAGTTCCAAGCTCTAGAACTTAATCAGACTTGGGACATTGTTCCACTTCCTAAAGGCAAACGTCCAATAAGCTGCAAATGGGTTTACAAGGTGAAGCATAAAAGTGATGGTTTGATTGAGAGATATAAAGCTAGGCTTGTGGTTTGAGGTTTCACACAAAAGCCAGGAATTGACTACACTGAAACTTTCTCACCAGTGGTTAAAATCACTACTGTTAGGAGTTTGATTTGTGTAGCAACCAAGAGAAAATGGCATATTCATCAACTTGATGTCAATAATACTTTTTTACACGGTAACTTGCATGAAGAAGTCTATATGAAAATTCCTCAAGGTCTACAAGTTCCTGGCAAAGACAGTGTTTGCAAGCTTAAGAAAAGTCTGTATGGTTTGAAACAAGCATCTCGACAGTGGTATGCAAAGCTCACACAAGCTCTTCGATCAAAAGGTTACTCTCAATCACCTAATGATCATTCTCTTTTTCACAAGAAAACAGCCTTATCTACTGTTTTTGTGGCCATATATGTTGATGACATCATTTGCACTGGCAATGATGAAAATGAGATAGCTTCTTTAAAAGCCTTTCTTGATGCTGAGTTCAGGATAAAAGATCTTGGTGAACTTAGTTATTTCTTGGGGCTTCAGTTCACTAAAATTTCTAGTGGCTTATTAATAAGTCAACAGAAGTACATTCAAAAACTCCTTGTTGAATATAATTGCTCAACTCTGCCTACTGTGGTTAGTCCACTAGACATAAGTACCAAATTACTCCTGGATTCTGGTGACTTATTGTCCAATCCAGCTGATTATCGTAGACTCATTGGAAAATTAAATTTTTTGGTCCATAGCAGACCTGATATGGCATATCCAGTTCAATTTCTTAGCCTATTTCTTCAAAATCCTAGAAGTACTCATATGGAAGCAGCTATTCATGTCTTACGGTATTTGAAAGGCACACTTCATCAAGCCTTATTGTTTAGCTCCTCTCCTGACATGAAGCTGCAGGCTTTTTGTGATGCGGACTGGGCTTCTTGCCCAAATACAAGACGCTCTGTTAGTGGTTTTGTTATCTTCGTAGGAGATACTCTTATTTCATGGAAATCGAAGAAGCAACAGTCTGTCTCATTATCATCTGCAGAAGCCGAGTATAGGTCCATGAGAAATGCCACAACAGAGCTTTCCTGGTTGAGTAGATTGCTAGTTGAATTGGGTGTTGAAAATGTGCAACCAATTCCTTTAAAGTGTGACAATCAGTCAGCTATTTTCATTGCTCGAAACCCAGTTTTTCACGAGCGTACGAAACACATTGATTTAGACTACCATTTTGTACGAGAAAAGCTGTTGGAAGGTCTCATCAAAGTGAGTCATGTGCCAACTCAACATCAGCTTGCTGATTTGTTAACCAAGTCTATTCCTGGTTACAAAATGCAAGAGTTTATGCACAAATTAGGCATGTATACTGTCAACCCTACCAAATTTGAGGGGGGGGGGTGATACACTATGCAATGTAATGAAATAAAATAGTTTGTTAGGAGAATTGTTAAGAGAGACACGTGGCTAGAGCGTGTGGATTGAGTCGGTTAGAATGGTTGTACCGACCTTCCTCTGTGTATAAAATAAGCTCGATCAAGAAGACCTTGTACACAATACAGAATACTAAATACACAATTTTCTCTCTTTCATCTGTTTCTTCTTCCTAAATCTACAAGGATTCCTCTATTGGAGTGGAAAAATTAAATGAGTACTTAATGATACGCTCTAGATTAGTATGGTTATCTCTTGTATTTAAGGCATGATTTGAGTGTGTTTAGGTTAGTTTTGAGCATAATTGTAATATGAAGACCGAAGACACGATTTGAAGAATTGTAAGAGTTTTGAAGACAAGTGTTGATTTGGAGTTGTTTTGACGCCACTTTCTTGTGACACATCGTTCGGGAGCTACGGTAATCGAATTAAGCTGAAATTGGTATCATTGGAAAGCTAACTCGAAGAGCTACAATTCATGTATTACTACGAGTTCAAATTTCAACTCTAAGTGGGTCAAAACCACCTCCGAAAGTAACATTAGAAAGCTGTCAGAAGAAGACCCGCGACCGCAGAATCCTATCGCGCCCGCGGTGAGTTCTATTTCCGCGAAGCTGTGTAGACGTCGTTGTCGCGCCCGCGGATTCATACCGCGCTCGCGGTGGCTGGTGTTCCGCGCCGCCATCCGTTTCACTATCTTGTATTTTATTTTCTTTTTATCTTTTCTCTTTCGGAACTTATTATAAAAGTCCGAGGTTTTTAGGTTACGAGACATTCAATTCTATTTCATAATATCAGATTCATAGTTTAGTTTAGACGTAGTTTTGTATTTTATTGATGGAGACTTAAACCTTGGAGTTTATTCATCAGTGAAGCATTGATTTATGATTTGGTAAGGTTTTCGGTATTGATTTATTTCCCTTGATTAATATCTTTTCTTTAAGTTGATAAAAATATTAAAACTAGAAACCTCATTTCTCTTGGGTTCGACCTCTTACTTGCATGCTATACTTAGTCTGTAATTTTGGGTAATTTTATTTTTGACTTGGCATAATGACTTTAGTCCGATCACTTAACTAGTTCTAAATAAATAAAAAATATTATATTAAGTGTTAAGAACCCTCAAGTACCTTTTTAAGTACCACCATTGTATATGGCTTTAGCACATGATCACCCTAATCCATTGCTCTAAAAGCAAAAGGTTCCTGCCAAATTCCAAAACCTCCATAAAATTTCAACCCTAGTAATAGCCCAAACCCCACCATCCTCTGACTGACTCTAATGAGGGATCCGGGCTACCAAATCCATGGTGTATAGACTATTGTTGTTGACCCCGTCAAACAAAGATCAGAAAAAGTCCCCCTTTTGAAATATAAATGTCCGCCATCTTTGAGTTTTTAGTGCCATCTAAATGGGAATTCTTGACAAACGCTTGGTTTTCACACTTGACTTTTCTTGGGGCAAAAAATAAAGAAAGACAGAGTAACTATCAACCAATTAACCACCGTGATTCATGCAACACTTAAAAGATTGTTTAGAAACTATCAACCAAATAAACACTCTGTTTAACCACGCATATGCACACCGCATGAACATTTCTCTGAATGGATATTTACCTGTCAGATTGGATTGTTGTTTCACTGGGTGATTGGAATTCAGCAGAACCCTGGTCAGTTCGGTTGCACTTTTGCAGCAGGGAGAGATGCATCCAATGCTTCTGAGAAAATTAAGATAAATAGTCCATACTCCTTAATTGGATAAGTTAGTGTTACATTTCTGCACTAAATTATTTGTTCATTGCAAGTAAGTAACATACTTGAAGCTTTTTGTTGATCTCAACATCAAGCAAGCTACTACGTATATTCAGTACTTTTTATCTAGCGTGCCAGGATCCAGCAAGTATCCAATGTCATTCAACTACCAAGTCTTAAGGCAAGTATTGTGACTGTATATACATTGTGTTGTTGTACAACAAGATAGATGAAAATTTTCATCAATGTAGCAGGACATTATTACAAAAGTGAAATATCACGACAAGATTGAAGGCCACAACCCATAACATTGCCAAAACCAAAGTACCAAATTACTTCTCAGCTACCTAGCATCTGGCTCATCTGTTGGTGTAACAATACTGTTTTCAGCAGCAACATTATTATTATTGTGTAGTCTCAAGGTAGGCATCACCACTTTGCGACAGCAAACCAAGGTAAACAGCAACTCAATCATAAACAACACCATACTCACCCACACAAATAACGTCTTTCTCCAGGACCATAGTATGCGTTTAAGCAAGGGAAGTTCAGACTCCAGCAATAAAGCTGCATCATATACTTCTGGGATTCCACCCCCTGGTCGAAATTCTGCTCTCTGTTCCATAATCACTTTCACGTACGCACAAGGTACTTCACCTTCAGTGAATCCCCTAAACTTCAATTTCAGCATTTGGGACTCCGACCAATAACCAGCAACAATAGGAACAATCTTTAACAATATTTGCAGCAAACGGATGGGTTCACTTCTGAAATGCAATATGCATGGCTGTCTTAAACTAGCAAGAGTTTTACCATTTGCACCGATAAACTCTATCCTCACCTGTAAGAAACATAACCATCCGTCAAAACCAAGTACACTGATGTTCCCAGTGAAGGAACATTTGGTGATTAGATATGCATGGATTAATTAGCAAGGGATTGATGCAAAGCATATACATTATCAGAATCAATTCTCAACGATAACCCGTGCATGCCTAAGGGAGAATCATCACATATACCTGGAACATTCCCAGCTTCCTGTTATATTCAGATTCGGGCAATGTCAATCTGATGGTAGCTTGCAGATTGCGATTGGGAGAAAGGACCCCGTGATTTTCCATTAGAATGTTTTCTCCAACACAAGATCTACTGGTTGTAATTGGCACAATGGCTACCGGCTTGTTCTCAGTGAAATCAAAGTTCAACAAATGTTTCTGTTGGAAAGGCTCCTCCACAAAACACCTCATAATCAACCCACTACCCACAAATGCCGACAGCAATAAACCCACAAGTATTGAACCCACATAAGCCGCCCAGAACACTCCCCACGCGCACCTTACAGCAACCTTCAAAAATGAATGGTTCTCTTTAAACCACTCAGATATTGATGGCGCAACAGCCTCTAAAAGCAAATTGCATATTTTGATTATATTTCCAAGCAAATAATCTCTACCGCGCTGTATGGATAGAATAGGACTTAGCATAAACAAACAGGTAGTGTACAGCACCCAGAATGGGAAAGTAACGAAGCCAATAATTAAGCTAATCTGAAAGCCAATGGCCTTAATTACCAGTTCCACTAAGAAGAGAAGAAAACCTGGCTGATCCCCATCGTCACTTTCTCCGCCGGTCGATGAGTCTGCCCCACCGTCCCCATTGGAGCTGCTAATCGTAAAATCCCCAAATTTCTCTTTGCTAAGACGATCAACTACTCCTGACATGCCTGATCCGGTTCCATCCGACCCCAATTGTACACTATCCTTCTCCCGATTCATTTTCAAATGCAAAGGATCGTCTTCATTTATATTTCCATCACCCCCTCCAGTAACTTCAGAGCCAGACATCAGATCATCTGAAGTATCGGATGAAATTTCCCGGCGATTGCGTTTGGCGAATGAGCGGCGGCGGCGGAGGCCGGGGGGAGAAGCCGTATAAGACGGCGACTTGAGGCCGAATCCAAAGGAATCAGACGACGATGAGAGAGCAGGAGCAAAATGCAAAGGCAAAGGATGCGATTCGGGTTCCGATTGTGCGGTGCAATCGAGGCAATCGTAAAAGGGGAAATCTTCTAGGGCGTTGAAGAAATTATCATCTTCCTCCGTAGAACCAGAAACCTCCATGGTTTGGAAGCTTATAGAGTTCTCAAGCTTTGGAAGTTAGGTTTTCTCCTTTATCTATTTTGCATCGGAGAATTCGGGGAGACCGGCAGAGGAAACGGAAATCTGGAAATGGAAGGCAGGAGGGGAGGAGAGGAGAGGAGAGGGGACTTTCACGCTTGAATAATTTCTGAAAAATTTTACCCTAATTTTTTTATTATTTTTTGGATAGTGCCCTAAAAAAATAAAATATTTTGGATATTTTTAAGTGTAAATTTTCTTCAATTAAAATAAACTTTTATCATTTTTATAAATAAAAAATAAATAGAGAAAAATGATTTTTTGAAAAGAAAAAAGATAGATTTAACTTAATATAAAAAACTCAATTTTAGTAATATAATTAGTTTTAGTTCTCGTGCCCTGCACGAGTTTTTATAAAATTACTGTATTATTTATTTTTTATTGTTAATTTTTTATTAAATTGATAGAGGTAAGGATTATTTTAAAATGCTATACATATCTAAATAAAACGCTATCATTTTCAAAAAATAATTATTAAAAATTATTATATGTAAAGATATTTTAAAAAACTATACATATTTTATCTTAAAAAACTATCCAATTCAAAATAAAAATAATATATTGATTATTTTATTTAGTATATAAATATAATAAATTAAAATATCTAATTAAATTTCATCTAATTAGATTGATTTAAAAAAGATGAATGATGAGATTCAAAGTGAAACCGTTTTAAATATTATTTTAACCTCTGTTTTAGTATATAATAATTAAAATATCTAATTAAATTTCACCCAAATAAATTAATTTAAAAAAATATGAATGGTGTGATTTAACGTAGGACCGTTTGAAATATTATTTTGACTTTCATTTTAGTATATAGTAATAATTTTTTGAATTAATTCAATTGATTTCATACAAATATGTTTATACAATAACAATCAAATAATAGTTTCTCACGCACATGAGCACTTCAATTTTCTTCCCAACCAAATCATCAAGATTTCTAGAACGAAAAGTTTTCTAGAATTAATGTAGAATTAATGGTACTTATACCTGGTAAATATGTATTAAAATGCTCACTTATCGATTGAATTTTATACAAACTTATTTGATATTTTTTTTAATAGAACAAACTTATTTAATATTCCTCAATCCCATATTATATGGGGTTTGTCATACTTATTACCCTCTCCTTTATTTTCTCTCCCTCTCTTCAATCCTCTCAACCTCACATCCCTCTCCTTTATTACCCCTTCTACCAAACATAATGTATTAATGTTACATGCATAGTGCAAAATAGAAAAAAATGCTATATAGTATGTATAATAGTAGTATATAGTGCGTGTTATGTATAGTATACATGGATTAGGGATTGGAATGAGTAGAGGCAGTTGGTGGCAAAGAAGAGACTACAGCGGCATCGGTGAGGACTGAGGAGTAGGGTTGAGCTCATCACGGCTCTTGAATTTAATTTTATTATTTATTAGACTAATATTTTTTAATTCAAATAAAAAAGAATTTATCATTTATTAGATTATGATTTTAGAAAAAAAAATTAGCTTAATAAATAAGATAATATTTAATTAGTTATTAGGATTTAGAGTTTAGGGTTTAGGGTTTAGGGTTACCATTGCCATTATTATCTTTTCCTCTATCCCTCCTGTCTTGCTTGACCCACAAACAATTTGCTGGTATGTAGCTCCCCGTCTTTGTTGAATAAGCTTTGCCTCTTCCCCTCTCCTCTCCGCGTGAGCTGGTTGAACCCACAACAACAATGGAAGGTGCGCTTGTTGTACTGCTCCTTCTTGCGGGCTGGTTTGGATATCCCTGTCACTCTAATTTAGTAGCCGATGAAGGCAAGCCATTCTTATCTCCTCACTTTTGTTTAAACGTACGGAGTATATATTTACTTTTCTTGATCTATTTGAAGATTGTTCTGCCAATTTCTTAATTTGTCTGCAAAAAGTCAGAGGTTTCCTTAAATTTCAACGCTCCTCTCATCGAGATATGGTGGTTTCAAATTACTTTAGAGCCACTGCCCTTGCATAGATTTTAGCTGCTGCTACAGAGATTCAATGCCAGCTTCATATTGCTTGTAGACAACCTCGTGTTATTTGCTTGAGCTTTCATCCAGATTCCTAGGTCCAAAATCTCACTATTTGAGTTTCATAACCTGATAAATTGACTTTTGAGGCTGTAAACCTTGACTTCAATTTTAATTTTTGTATGAAATTCATACTTGATTGCACTAAAGATGAACCGTTGACACTCTCTAATTTTCATTCAATTTTAAACATGCACCACTAGAGCCCCTAGGAATTGATGAGCTTTCCCCGTGGAATTGGTATGGTTTCAGGGCCTCACTTCTTTACTTATGGAGATAATAATTCATACGAGACTTACTTGAAGCGTTACTGACCGAGCTACATATCCCCCCTGAAAATTTGCAAAGATATGGTGTGCTGTATGATTGATAATCTGACTGAACCCTCCTATCATATTTGTGTCACAGTGGCTGCTCTCCAAGAAATTGTCCATAAATTGGGTACCAAATACTGGACGTTTAATGATGCTTCTTGCCGAATTAAAAATTTCGGAATGTCTCCCGAGCCACCAATGGGTTATAACAGCAGCGTCCATTGTGACTGCCATTTTGAGAATAACGCATGTCATGTTGTGAGCCTGTATGTTATTTTGATTCTTGCGTCAATTTGTAGGATTTCTTGGATAGCTTTCCCAAAATTGTACATTATTCACTATTTACTCACCAGTACATATGTCATTATTTACAGAGTGCTAAAGGATTTCAGCCTTCCGGGTACACTTCCTCCTGAACTTGTTAAGCTTCCTTATCTACAAGTGGTGTAAGGACTCTCACGTACACCTGGTTTATTGTTTCTCTGCTGATAGCTTATTTACAAGACACTCTTGGTTGATGTTTGATGTACATTTTTACAGTGACTTTGCCTACAACAGTATCAGTGGAGAAATACCTAGGGAGTGGGCTCAGCTGCAGCTGACATGGATGTAAGCTCCTATGTAGATTTTGTGATTTTTATGAAATGAGGTTTTCCCCTTCATGAAATTAATGCAGGTCACGTCAATTGATGCAGCTCACTTTCTGTTAATCGACTATCGGGAGAAATTCCCAAATTTCTTGCAAGTATGACCAGTCTTAGATACCTGTGAGTCTTACATGTTTTTTCAATTTACGTCTTAGTATTGTTAATGGATCAATGCTGTCGCACATTTTTGAAACGTTCTGATCTCATTGGAGCTTTTTTTATCCCTTAATATTCATGCACCTTATCCTTTTATCAGGAGCCTTGAAGCTAACCAGTTTTCCGGGATGGTTCCTCCTGAACTCGGGAATTTAACCAACTTGAGGACTCTGTAAGACATGTCGATCAGATGTTTTGCTCCTAGTTACCTCTTCTCATTCATTGATTTTAGAGTTTAACATTTTTCTTCTGACGTTCTGCTTTGAACTGTAGAATGCTTTCATCTAACCAGCTATCCGGTACACTACCTGTAACACTTGCTGGGCTCAAGAATCTGACAGATTTGTGAGTTCTCATTGTCTTTCAGTCCCTTGCTTCATTGTTTAATTGCACTGGTTCTTACCACATTAATTGTACTTTACACCTAACTACTTTAGAGTTGCAGTAGGATTAATGCCAACAACTTCAGTGGGACAATCCCCAGCTTTATAAGCAACTGGAAGCAATTGAACAGATTGTAAGTTATTGAAATTTGAAATCAATGTATTTGAACAAACTTACTGCAAACTGCAAAGAAGACCAATGCTTAACTCTGACACTTTCTGCATGTGTGTACGTTTATGAAGAGAAATGCATGCGAGTGGCTTGACGGGTCCTATTCCACCTGAAATCTCTTTTTTGGACAACCTAACACAGCTGTGAGTGCATTTTTGCTTTTGTACAGGCTTCATAATGAGTATTGGACTCTTTTCTTCTACACAATGCAATTTATTCTCTTCAAAAATTATATGCAGGAGAATAAGTGATATCAATGGGACAACCCAAGGCATTCCTGTCCTGAGTGATATGACAGGATTGGTGATTCTGTATGTGAACTTCTAGCACCACTTCTAACTGTCGTTAACAAATAAATGTTATAATCATCCTCTTTCCGTTTTCTTTTTGTGCAGTATTCTTAGGAACTGCAACATATCTGGCGAAATTCCTGGTTACATGTGGCAAATGGAAAGTTTGCAGTTACTGTAAGTCCATTTACGATATATTTCCTTCAGTATCAAAGTGACATGACTAAGTGGTCTCTAGTTTTATTCTTATGGAAGTCCTTAAGTGATTTTAACGTGAATCATTGAACTTTTTGATCTTTCAAAAAGGGACCTAAGTTTTAACAAGCTAGTGGGAGAACTTCCAGCGTACATATTTGCAAAGTATTTGAAAGTATTGTAAGTACTTATAAACTTGGTTCGGTTGGGCTAAGCTTTGTTAATTTCTTGACAATCAAGTGGTCTGAATACTAGATGTTGCATAAAAACAGATTCTTAACAGGGAACTCGCTTAGTGGAAATGTACCTTCTACAATCTTGAATGCTGGATTGAACATGTAAGTGATCTTGTATGTTTTATTTCCCACTTGCCTAGGTCTTTGTATATTTCCTGTTGCTTTTTTCCCTTTTGTGTTTTCCATTTCATTACTCTTCCATGTAAAGACAAATGTACAGCATACTACGTAATGCTGTAGCGATTAGTTGAAACGAATTATATTGTCATCATGTTGGGATGATATTCTATATTTTTGGTATTGGTGCAGTGATCTTTCATACAATAACTTCATGTGGCAAGGTCCTGATCAACCCGCTTGTCAGGCAAACCTGTCAGACCTTATTTCTTTTCAATATTACTTGCTTGTGAAAAAGGACTTGGAAACAATATGTATCTCACTTAGTTATTTACTTTGATTCTTCTTGGCAGGAATTTAAACATTAATTTGTTCAGGAGCTCTTCGGCAGAGAAAGGCTTGTAAGATGCTCTTGTGTGTGTGTGTATACCTTTGTTAAAGATAAGCAGTTTTGCCACTCATACAAATGTTTTACTTACTGATCTATTTTTTGGTTTGCATTTCACATAATAGAAGAAGACTTGTTCCATGCCTTGACATAGTTGATTGTCCTCGCTGTAAGTAATGCATTTGGATTTTGACACAGTTTGTTGTGAATTGACTCCAAAGTATTCTCTGGATGTTAATTTCTAAATATGGTTTTTTAAGACTTGAATCAGCTGCATTGGATAAGATGATGTAGTCTTACATGTTTCATGACAGATGGATGCTCTTTCCATGTTAATTGTGGTGGAGATGATGTAATCGTCAAAGGTGATGAAGGAAAGATTTTTTATGAAGGAGACGGATCAGTTGAAGGTGGGGATGCGGTCTTCTTCATGAACAGTGCAAGTAACTGGGGACTTAGTAGCACTGGAGACTTCATGGATGATAACAACCACCAAAATATACGTTACATCGAGACATTGACAACCAGCAATTTGTCTACATTGTATACCACTGCAAGAGTCACACCTATTACGCTGACTTACTATGGTTATTGCTTGGAGAACAAGAACTATACCGTCGATCTTCATTTTGCAGAGATTCGGTTCACAAATGACAGTAAGTATACCAGCCTAGGAAGGCGCATTTTCGATATTTACATCCAGGTACGTGGTAATAATAATAGCGGTGAAATCAAATGCTGGTTATCAATCATTCTTAATGGCGTGCATCCATGGGGCTGGGGGATAACTACTTATATGCTTAATTTCTGCAGGATAAATTAGTGTACAAGGATTTCAATATTGAAGCGGAAGTTCATGGTGTCCAGAAACCACTTGTTAAATCGGTCAACACAAGTGTGACAAATGGTAGTTTAGAGATTCGGTTTTACTGGGCTGGGAAAGGAACTACAAGGATTCCTTATAGAGGTGTTTATGGTCCTCTCATATCAGCTATATCTGTACATCCAGCAGGTTAGTGAACTAGCTAGTAGTACTTCATTGCTTCTGTAGCATAATAAAAACTAATTTTAGTTACTTACAGATCATGGACATTGCTCAAACAGAACAAAGAAGAAAAGAGATTATATCGTTATAGGCACTTGTGTATTTATGTTCATTGTCATGAGTTCAGTGTCGCTCCTTTTCTACTGGAAAAAAGTGATTCATAGAGGAAGGAAACGAGCAGGGTTGCGAGGTAAGAAACATTATTAAGGAATTACCGACAAAGGCTAGATGGTAAAATGCTTGCCATGTTAGTTTTACTCGATCTCTTTAAGTGTATGTGCTAATTAAGCGTACCTCCGAGCACACAGGAGGTGATAATGGAGTGGACATAGCACAAGGTGGGTACACATTGAAGCAAATCAAGGCTGCCACCAACAACTTTGATCCTATGAATAAGATAGGGGAAGGTGGGTTTGGACCTGTTTACAAGGTATGCTGCTACGCAGTCATTGACAATAAATATATATAAATATATATATATATATATATAAATATATATATATATATATATATATATATATATATATGTATATTAAACAGAGAAATGATAAACCCGCGTACAGGGGCTGCTGCCTGATGGTACCACTGTGGCAGTGAAACAGCTTTCTACTAGTTCAAAGCAAGGAAATCGAGAATTCTTGAATGAGATTGGCATTATCTCTTGCTTAAACCACCCCAACCTTGTTAGGCTTCATGGATGTTGTACCCAAGGGGACCAGTTATTGTTGGTGTATGAGTACATGGAAAATAACAGCCTTGCCTCCTCCTTGTTTGGTAACCCCTCCCATCAATGATCAATCTATATAGCTAATGTAACTGTGCTTTCTTAATCATTTTCTAGCTTATAGCTATTGCATCTGGATAAAATACATGTAGGTCCAGAAAACTGTGTGTTGGACTGGCCAACCAGGGTGAACATCTTTATGGGCGTTGCTCAAGGTTTAGCCTTCCTACATGAGGAGTCAAGACTGAAAATTGTGCACAGAGATATCAAAGCTACAAACGTGCTGCTGGATAAACACATGAATGCTAAAATATCCGACTTTGGGTTGGCCAGGCTTGGGGAAGAAGACAAGACCCACATTACCACCAAAGTTGCCGGAACAATGTAATTAATAAGCTAGCTTAGCTTATATTATATTATATATATATGTGCAACCCTGGCCTGTTATTAAATTGATATTGGATCATATATAGAATCGGCCTGATTCATGCTTTGTTTTTTTGTTTACATGGATGCCATGAATTAATCAAGTGGATATATGGCACCAGAATACGCGTTATGGGGATACCTGACGGACAAGGCAGACGTATACAGCTTTGGCATCTTAGCTCTGGAAATAATAAGTGGAAAGAGCAACAATTGCTTCACGCCACCCGCTGACTTCTTTTGTCTCTTGGATTGGGCAAGTCTTCTGACCGAGATCTATCTAGCTAGTTTGCTCATTCACGAATTAAGCACTGCACTGAAGAATATATTAATTGTGTGATTAGATTAGACTAAGAATTGATTGACAACGTAGCATACGTACAGGCCTGCCATTTGCATCAAAGAGGAGACTACAAGGACCTGATTGATGAGAAGCTGCATGCATATAACATGGAGGAGGCAGAGAGGACGGTGAAGGTGGGGCTTCTGTGCACAAATGGATCCCCGTCAATAAGGCCCACCATGTCGGAGGTGGTGAGCATGCTGCAAGGGGAAACCCAGGTACCGCAAGTCATACCGGAGGCCGGTACCTTCTCCGATGATACGAGGTTCAAGGCAATGAGAGATGTCCACCGCCATCGGACATCAACTAACACAACCATGATGAGCTCAACCCTACTCCTCACTGATGCCGCTGTAGTCTCCTCTTTGCCACCAACTGCCTCTACTCATTCCAATCCCTAATCCATGTATACTATACATAACACGCACTATATACTACTATATACACACTGTATAGCATTTTTTTCTATTTTGCACTGCATCCATGTAACATTGTGTTTGGTAAAAGGGGTAATAAAGAAGAGGGGTGTGAGGTTGAGAGGATTGAAGAGAAGGAGAGAAAATTATAGGAGAAATTTTAAATTTGGAAATATTTTTTTTTGGTAGGATAAATTGGGAAATATTTGTCGTCATAAGTGGAAGCTTTTTTTTTGGTCAAATGAGAGCCCAGGCTCCCAAAGATTTTTATTGAAACAGCATCAAGATACAAAAGGTCCTCAGTACCCAACAAGGGCTCGGCCAAGTGGTGGAGTCCTAGAGGGAAATTGTGGGCAAGGCGAGATAGTCTGTCAGCGACCCTATTCCCCTCCCGAAATATATGTCGGAATTGGACAATCCAATCCCTACGCAAAAAGCTATGGCAATTGTTCACCAGGCTAGCAAGTGGGTGAGAAGGCGCTACATGCGCATTTAAGATATTAACAACTAACTTGGAATCGGTCTCAAGAATAACCCGTCGGCATCCATTCACCCAGGCAAGTTGGAGGTCGTAGCATACGCCCCACAGTTCGGCGATAGGAGCTAAGCATGCGCCAATATTGAGTACAAAGCTTTTAATCCAGTGCCCATCTTCATCTCTTAAGACTCCTCCGGTTGCAGCGGTTCCGAGGCTCCCCATCACCGACCCATCAGTGTTTACTTTATACCACCCCGAATCCGGTTTTTGCCAGCCGATGGGGATTTTATGTCTCTCCCTGGCTCCTATTATCTCTTGCTTATGCTCCCAAGCGTTCTTGTAATCCTCAGCTTGGGCTTGAATGAACTGTAGCTTGTTCGCCGACGGTTTTATTCCTCCGAAGACATGTTCGTTCCGCCACTTCCATAGCCACCAGATGCTTGTCGCGAACAATTCCGCTTCATGCTCTCTTCCCGTGAGGGCAAATCCATCATGGAGGTTTTTCTCAGCCCATTTGGCTTGATCGAGGCTCAAGAACTCTTGGATTTTTTCCGGGGCCACAATTGATCTCCAAACTGTTGGTGCAACGGGGCAATCTCGGAATAGATGTATGAGGTTCTCATCTGCAGTGTTGCACTGATGACATGTGGCGCTCCCTTCCAGATGGCGTCGGACTCTCTCCGCATTCGTGAGGACCCTTCCTTGTATTCCAAGCCAAAGGAAGGACTTGATTCTTTCTGGAGTTCGGAGTCTCTAGACCAACCCGTAGAGCCTCTCCATGTTTGGTGTTACTTGTCGGTTGGCTCTTGCGAGGTTGTAAGCGGATGCAATGGTGTAGTTTCCAGATGGTGACATGGCTCAGCTAAGTGTGTCCCTATAAATGCCCTCCTCATTTACCCTTGTTGCAACCATCTTCATGAGTGTCACTGTTGGGAGGTGGTTCCGGATTGAATTCCAATCCTAGCCCACCCCTGAGATCCAGTGGTAACTTACTACTTACTCTCTATGTCTGTTGTTCTGAGCTGAGTGGGCTGTTACACTGTTGTGGGAGAGGCTTGTCCCTGATCCAAACATCCTCCCAAAATTTGATTTTATTTCCATCCCCAAGATTCAACTTTAGCCCCTTATAAACTACTTCGCTTAGGCCCCAGTTGATGCCTCTCCATATTGCTGACGGACGTCGGCTCGTTGTTCGGGTGACGATTCCTCCCTGAATGTTTAGGCCGTACTTGGCTATCACCAAATCTCCCCAGACCCCACCTTCATTGTTGATCAATCTCCATCCGAGCTTCCCGATAATTGCCATGTTCATCTCTTTTGCTGAGCGAATGCCCAGCCCCCCTTGCCTCCTTGGACTGCATATCTCTTCCCAAGGGACGAGGTGAATTCTCTGTCTCCTCTCGGAATCGCCCCATATGAAGGAGCGCGTCAGCTTGTCTAACTCAGCCCACACCTCCGCTGCGAGTTGCACCGTATTCATGGCATAGTAAGGGAGGGATGTGAGGACTGATTTCGCGAGGGTGACACGCCCAACTAGACTCAAATTTCTACTTTTCCAGTCAGCCAACTTAACATGCGCTCTGTTCAGAACTTCCGTGAATGTTTCCTTCGTGACTTGGTTGTGGAGGACCGGCATCCCGAGGTACTTGCCCAAGTCCCTAGTGACATCAAATCCACTCGCTACTTCTAGGCTTTTTGCCAAATCTCTTGAAATGTTTGTGGATACAAAAATCTTGAATTTTGTTTTGCTGAATCTTTGGCTCGATGCTGCGCAAAACCGCTTCAAGCAGTCCATGATAATTTTCATTTGGAACGACGAGGCCTCCGCCATGATGATGATGTCGTCCGCGAAGAATAGATGAGATAGCTTGGGAGCATTCAGGCAGAGGGATATCGGTTTCCAACGTCCATGTTGCACCTCATCGTAGATCAAATGACTCAATTTTTCTAGTCCGAGCACAAAAAGGTATGGGGAGATGGGATCCCCTTGGCGGACACCCCTTGATGGTTTGAACTCCCCAATAACTTCCCCGTTCCACAAAATCCTCATACTTGGTGTTGTTATGCATCCTTTTACCCACTCGATCCAGTTGGCTGGAAGCTTAGCATCCTCTAGTGTATCCAAGATGAAATCCCACCGAACCCGGTCGTAAGCCTTCTCGAGGTCTAACTTGAGGATCACCTATTTCTTTCCACTTCTTTTTGTGCTCATTGAATGGACTACTTCTTGCATTAGGATTATTTATCTTGTATTGAGCGACCCGGAATAAAACTGTTCTGATTTGGGCCCACTAGCTTGGGCATCATCGGCTGGAGACAGTTTGTAAGGATCTTTCTGACAAGCTTGTATATTACGTTGCATAGGTTGATCGGTCGAAACTGACCCATGCTCTCCGGGTTAGGCACTTTACCAATCAGTGAGATTAGGGTGTCATTCACACCTTGTGGTAGGTGTCCTTTATTGAAGAAATTCCTCACGAATCTTTGCACCGACTCTTTCACTGTGGGCCAGCAAGCTTTGTAAAAAATCGGTTGAAATTCGTCCAATCCGGGTGCCTTATAGGGGCTCATCTGTTTGAGGGCGTCGTAGATTTCCTCTTCCCACAGCGGCTGGTTCAACATGCTGATGTCTGTGTTAGCCAGGCCGGGGAAGCCGCCTCGTGGGAGGGGGTGTTAAGTACGCTCTAGGCTTGCAAAGAATACAAATTGGAGAAGTAAGAAATTGCAAGGTTCTCCATATCACATTGATTCATTATCCAGTTTCCCTCATCATTTTTTAGAGCATTGATTTTAGAGGAATTGGCTGAAAACCACCCGTATAATATGGTATATTTCACTTAACCACCCGTATTTTCAATAATTATAAAAAACCACTCATATTAAGGGCTCCGTTAAAATGTGACCACCCAAACTCAGATCCGTTAAATTCCGTCCAAAAATGGTGACATGGCACCTCAATTTTCAATTGTTTTTTTAACCTTGCCACATGGACACATATTCCATCCAAATCACCTACTTCTAATTCTATCCCAAATCCCACTCGTGTAAAGAGCCACCAGTTAGGGGTTTTCATCGTTTGAAACCGATTAAAGCTCTATTGCACAAGCGTTTTTCAGAGCATACAGGTTAAGGTTCCAAAGCCTCTCATTAGTACTCTATTGCAGCCATGGATTTCGAGCTTTTCTAGGACCGAGCAACCTCTCTTGATTGCGATCAGCTTGGAATCGATCAAATCCGCAGAGTTCTTGATAAAGAGCGAGGCTAGGGACTTGCAAAGTGCGAACCCGTCGATTTGGTATTCGATTGCTTTGCAGAGTGTGTGGAAATGGCCGAATTTGAGGGATCTGAGATTGGGGCACTTGATCAAACCTAGCGCCGTGAAGAATTCAATCAGAACTAGCGCGTGAAGAACTCAATCAGATCTAGCCTCAATTCCTCTATAAACCCTAATCCGCTGAAGAACGAGATTAAACCTAGCGCCGTGAAGCCGACCTCCTCTCCTGCGTCATGATCTCTACCTTCTCCACCGCCGATTCCGATTCCTATCCCGATTCGCAGAGATTAGGCAAGTTGTTACAATCGCACGAATCTCGAGCGATTTGAAGCCCTCGACGAACGACAAGTTCATCAGATCGAGTCGAAGGAGGATGCGGCTGACGCTAGGGAAGGATTCGAGCACGGTGGGGAGATCTTCCATCCAACAATAGAAGGCGGAGAGGTCAAGGGAGGTGAGCGTCTGGCCGTGGTGGTGGAAGCGTTTGAAAAGGGGGAGAAAATTAGTGCAAGCAGGGCCAAGCGACCGTTGGTGTCGTCGGATAAGCTTCAGGTGGGAGAGAGATGGCCAGTGCTCCGGCGAGGAGGAGGCAAAGGAGGGAGGACGACGAGGATCGGAAGTAGATGATGAGGCGCGAGACTGGGGGAAGGAGAACGATTTGGAAGGCTTATGTGTCGTCGATGTGGCAAGGTTTTATAAAAAAAATTAAAATTTGACTGCCATGTCACTCTTATTTAACGGAGTTTAACGGATCTGGGTTTTGGGTGGTTACATTTTAACGGAGCCCTTAATATGGGTGGTTTTTTATAATTATTGAAAATACGGGTGGTTAAGTGAAATATGCCATATTATACGGGTGGTTTTCAGCCAATTCCTCTTGATTTTATTCTTTCTTCTTCTTATGATGGTGCTGATGTGGAAAAAAGAGGTATTTTTGTCTCCCATGGTGATCCACTCTTGTCTTGATTTTTGATACCAGAGGGCCTCCTCTTGCTGCAAAGTTCGGTCAAGCTTTGTTTGAATTTCTGCCTCTTGTCTTATCAGGTCTTCACTTGCTTGTTTATCAAGGGGCTTTTGCACTTTCTCAAGTTTGCTGGAAAGGATTCTCTTGCGTTTATGGATATTCCCAAAAGTTTCCTTGTTTCACTGGAGAAGGTCCACCTTCAAAGCTTTTAGTGCTTCGTGAGTTTCCATGGAGTTTCCCCATCGGTTCCTTACAAACTCGTGGAATTGAGGATGGGTCAGACAAGCCGCCTCAAACCGGAACGGGCGGCGTTGTCGATTTCCTTCCACAAAGCCCTTGAGTGAGAGATACAATGGGTTATGATCTGAGCCTATTGCGGGTAGGTGCTTGACCACTGCTTCGCTCCAGCGCAATCTCCCCTGAGCGTTCGTGAGCACCTTGTCTAGGCGTTTAGTCACCCATGTCTCCGTTGACCTCCCTCTTCTCCAAGTAAATTGCGAGCCTATGCATCCCATGTCAATAAGCCCCAACTTGTTTATCCATTTCGCAAAGACCTCCGAGTCTTCTGAAAGGGAATTTGCTCCCCCCGCTCTCTTCCAGACTTATTATACAGTTGAAGTCACCTCCTACGAATAACGGGCCTCGAATCCTGCAAATCTTCTCCTCGAGGTCTCGCCAAAAGTTTTTCCTGTCGGACGCGTTCGGCGGGGCATATACAGTGATCAAGTGTGTTGCATCGGATCCCATGGTCAAATAAGTATGTATGAAGTGTTTGTGGAGTGCGATGACACGCAAGTCGACTGCATAGTCATTCCAAAGGATCCACAAGCCTCTTGAGTGGAAGCTTTAAGCAAGACTTGAAGGTGCTAAAAACAGGCTCGTTGTCTGCCCCTCGTACAATCTGATAGCACTTGAAAAGGAACTTTGGGGGGGTTGGAAGAAGTTTTACATCCCTTTCTCATTGATAGGGACAAAAATACAAGATATTACCATCAGAGATGAATGACGATGAAAGAACTGAACCTGGCGCTTATGGGGAAAATGGGGTGGCGCTTTGTTATGGACGACGGCGGTCTTTGGTCCACTGTCCTCAAGTATAAATATGCTGATACAGCCCTCGGAAATTCCCCTGCTGCCTCACATCTATGGAAGAGTCTTCAGCAGGGCGTTTCTGAAGTAGTGATTAAAGGTGCTCGATGGTGTCTCAGGAACGGCCGTTCGATTCTGTTCTGGGAAGATATTTGGTTGTTGGATAAGCCTTTGAGTGAGTTTGCGGTTAATCACATTGAAAACCAACTCGGGAAGACGGTTAAAGAGTTTTGGATTGAAGATTCTGGCTGGAACTGGCCTATTCTGAACTTGTTATTGTCGGGTACAATTCTCCTGAAGCTTGCTGCGGTGAATGTGGTTGATTTGGAAGATGAAACTGACGATGAGCTTTGCTGGTCTCTCACCTCTGATGGGAACTATTCTGTCACTACAGGGTATGAGTTGCTGCACGGATCTGCTGAATTACAAGAAGTGGATAAACCGGTGTTTGCTGAAGTGTGGAAGCTGAATATTCCAGAAAGGGCTCGACATTTTAGTTGGTTGGCTGTTAAGGGTGGTGTTATGTCGAACGTCGAGCGTCGGCGCCGCCATCTAACTTCAGATGCTAACTGTCGCTGTTGTGGGATCGCTGAGGAGTCGTATTCCCACCTTTTTCGGGACTGTAGCCATGTGAAACATATCTGGCTAAAATTGAATGTTACTGAATTTTTACCACACTTTTTTCAGGTGCCTTTCTCGGCTTGAACTAGAAGCAACTTTATGGAAAAGAGGAAGTGGTGCTCCATCAATTGGAACGATTTCTTTGCTATGGCTTTGTGGTATATATGGAGGTGGAGGAATGCTGTCACATTCAATGAAGATACTGAAATTAGAGACAAGTGTGATTTCATTAAGGAAAAGGTGTTTGAATACCATAACGCTCGAAGTAAGTTTGTTGCTCCCTCCTCTTTTCCTTTAAAAAGTTTGCAGGAGGTGTCTTGGAGCTGTCCCAGGGAGAGCTGGATCAAAGTCAATAGTGACGGGGCTGTTAGAGATGGTCACGCTACAGCTGCTGGTGTCATAAGGAACAGGGAAGGGCAATGGATCTCGGGTTTTGTCCACAATGTGGGAGCGTGTACGGTTCCCATGGCCGAGCTTTGGGGCGTCTTAAACGGCCTCAAATTAGCATGGGAAAAAGGTTTTCTTCAGGTTATTGTCGAATCCGATTCCCAGCTTGTTGTTAATATGATTAATGCAGGTGTTCGCAAGAATCATCCCCTCTTCAGCCTGGTTTCGCAATGCCAAGGCTTTATGCGTAGGAATTGGAGTATCCAGTTCCGTCATATCTATCGCGAGGCGAATAGTGTTGCTGATCGTCTTGCTGACTATGCTTTTAATTTTCCTATAGGTTTTCATGTATTGCTTGCCCCGCCTGAGGGGATTAATTTATTGTTGCTTAATGATGTTAGGGGTCGGGCTATCCCCCGTTTGCTGACTACTTAGCCCATTTTTATATTATTAATAAAATGCCTCCTTAAGAGGCCGGAGAGTACCGCCTCTCCTTCTACCAAAAAAAAAAACCATCAGAGATGAATGCATAACGAATTAAGAGGAGGCCCAACTTGTACTCTCAAGTTTATAGATCGAGAATAACCAACCGAGTATAGTTGGTCAATACTCTTAAATATATATATAAATTAATTTATTAATAATATCAATAAAAAAATTCTTTAGCGAGGGCAGTAATAAATGTGAATGAAAAAAAACTAAAATAGGGTTATGGGAAATTAAACCTTGATAAATTGCATAAAGAATTGAGTAATCAATCATCTATACTAATTTATTTTCACTTCACTAAAAAAATACTAATTTATTTTCAAACTATGTAACCCAAATTATTTTAAATTTACCAATCTATCTATCTATCAATTACTAATTACTAATAATTAAAGCCAAAACAATTTCTATCAGCACATTGCGCCACATCACCCTTTATTAAAATAATAATTTTAAATAGTTAATTATTCAAAAAAAGTTATCTCTAAGTAAACATAAAAATAAAATAATATTTGTAAGAATTTATCCCCAAATAAATATAAAAATAAAATAATATTAGTAGATTTGACCAATATAGATACAAGAGGACAATATATTTATTGTATTTGTAAGAGATAAATAAAAAATTATGTACACGTGATCACATATATATCTTTGAAATAAAAAAGGATATTATATTTATTGAGTATCATATTTATTAAATATCTTTGAAATGTTTACTTGATAAATATCATATTAAGTATTAAAGATAAAATAGTATTAGTAGATTTGACCAATATAGATAAAAAAGGACATTATATTTACTAGTTGTACCCGTCGTACCATGTACGACTATGATTCGGTATTTTATAGACATGATAAATAGGATATTAATAAATATAAATAAAAAATAAGTGATTTATTGCTGATAGAATGCAAAAAAATTTAATCAATATAAATGATTATTTCATAGATATTTAATTAAAAAAAGAAGATAAAATAGGAATAAAAAAATCTATATATTCAAATATGGAAGAGATTAGAATTAAAAAACAATAGTTAATTTAATAAATAAAATATGAAAGATAAAGATAATTTATTTATATAAAATATTTAAAATTTATTAATTTTATTTAAGACGGGACCAAACTCATTTTGTGCTTCGATAAAGTAAAGATTATATAAGATTAAATATTTTATTACTTCCTATGTATGTAAATTTAGATATTATCAAATATTTCAATATATCTATTAAATATTTTTTTCTTTATTTTTATTAATTTTAAAAATTACAAATATTTATTATTAATTTTTTCATAAAAGGAATATATCTATAAATAACAATTTCAAAAGATATATGCTAAAAGATTTATATTTATTTTAAAATATTTTATCTTTAAATCTAAATGCTTGTATAAGGAAGCTTTCAAAAGATATTTTTATAATAAATAGATATTTGTTTGATGTGAGCGATAAATTTAAATAGTTAAAAAAATGTAATAGAAAGAAGCTATAATAATATAAATAAAAATTAATTTTTTAAATATGAGGTGAGGCCAGAATCGTTCTGATGGCTCAAAAAGGTATAGCTTTAATATATAGTTATAGATTATATTTATAAAGATAAATTAAAAAAAAAGAAATAATATGAACACATGATCACATATATATATATTTGAAATATAAATAGTCACATCTATCTATAACTATATGTTAATTGTTAAAGTTGTAACTTTTCTACCCAACACATTAATTTTGTCCCCAATTTATATTTAAAAAAATTATTTTTATTGTTTTTTCCAATTAAATTCATTTTTATTTATTTATGTGAAAAAATTAATTCAAATTTTAATTAAAAATAACAAAAAATATTTTATTTTTATCTTTTTTATCTATTTATAAAAAATATTTATCTTAAATCAAATTTTCGAAACACGCGCTAATAACAAACCTGATTCCTTGCCCCCTCATGCTCCCTAGGTTCATCCCTGATTACCATATATATATCAACCGTGATTAGGAGGTCCAATAAATTCTCATCGATTTAGGTTGATGAGGGTGTCCGTATGGGCCTCTGAGGAGAACAAATTAGTGCCAATGGTGTTGGATTTTTTTGAGAAATTATACACACCTGACATCCAAGTCAACCTACCGCCTCTTGGTGTCGATTTCCCGACGTTGTCAGCTGGTTCGGTTGACAGTCTCTCTCGGCCTTTTTTCCGCTGCGGAAGTGTTGCGTTTCATGGGTTTGTTTAAAGCTCCAAGACTAGAGGTTTTCCAGTTATGTTTTATAAGAAGAATTGGCATATCGTCGGATCACAGATCACAAAAACTATACTCGACATTATCAATCTATGGAAGAATCATGGTCTTAATTTCTAAATTGTATGTCGGAACCACTGCCGTCCACTTTACACCTACTCACTTCTTAATGTGGTCTTTAAATTTGTAACATAGATGAAATTTAATCACCTCAACCCCGTTTTCTTGCTTCTTGTTTCTCTAGTTCAAGCCAGCTTCATTCTGAGAAGGCAAATTATTGACAACATCATGATTGTCCGTCAAGTACTTCACTCTCTATAGCGGCTTTGCAACATACCAACCGCACTGTCTTTCTTTAAATAAAGATGACTTGATTACATAGAATCCATTACTTGATTAGCTTTTGAGTTAAATGCGTAAGAATTTTGTTGTTGTCAGTCCTTATATAGGGCTAAAGTTTCGGCCAATAGTACCGAGGACCAATTGAGCAGACTAGTAGTCTTCATGTACTGGAATATCCGAAAAATGTCTTTCTTTATATTCCCAGAAGATCTAAAAATCTGATGAAAATGTTGGAGTAGAAGTTTTTATTTTCAAGCGAATAAGGATAGAAACGACGTGAAGATTAAGTTAGTCAAAGCTTACCAAGATAAATAAACCAAAAAGAGGTTGAATGGCAAATTCATTTGCTTCGGGTAGTCTTTTTTTTTCCAAAATTAATTACCATGCAAAAAGTATGAATCAATATGAAGTGGAGAGATAATACAAGAGCAAATGGAGAAGATCCAGTGCGAGAACACCTGCTGCAGATGAATGGATCCAGTGCAATTGAATTCTCAATCATCTTCTTCGTGATGCTACAGCATCCTTTTTGCTGTTTGGCGTATATGCAAATCTGCTTAAATCTGTCAAAGAAGGTGACCTTTGCCACAATGACAAAAAGAAATCCTTTAGGTACACAAATACAATACAACAGAATATGCTAAAACAAGGCAGGATTGTACCAGGGTGGTATACCCCAGGTTAGAAATATATATATATATATATATATATATATATATAAAAGAGAGAGCAGTACCTGTTCGAAACAGTGTTACGCACATCTCTTAGAGGAGCACGCAAACCACTGGCACGAGAGCCAGATGAGTTGAACTGAAATGATGAAATCACTGAAGCAAAGTTTTCGAGCGATCTTTCTGAAATCTCAGAATAGCGGTCCAAGTGGGATATGTCACAGCCTAATTTTCCTGGAGACCCTTCGTCAGCTGAAAGGGGGTGGTTACCTGTATAACATTAGAATAACAAATCACACATTCTCACTCATGGAGAAACAAGTACATTATGATATAGAAACATACTTTCCTCAGGGATAGCGGCTTCTATTCTCGTGTGCTTTACCGATTGCTCCTGAAAATGTTATAGATAACGAATTACAATTCTATAAAGACACAGAAAAGGTAAACTGAGGCAAAAGGAACATACCATCTCTGTACTCTTTAGATGAGAAGCCTTCCTTTTCGTGTTTAAACTTTCACTATAGTCATTCCTAAATGTAGCATCTTTTGGCATAATGTTCTCACACAGACCCCCATCACAAGCACCATCCTTGTGTACGTGATTCTTGTTTTCCTTGTTTGCATCATTTACACTTGTCAAATTCTTCCTAAAATATGAGCTTCTGACAACAACCCTGCCAGGTTTGTTGTGGTCAGGAGCATTTTCATCCACTACCTTAAAATAAGAACTCCTTAATGCGGGTTTATTATTGGTTTCGTTTCTAGGATCATTTCCCTCACATTTCTGCTGTAGACAACAGCTCACAGTAGTAGCTTCCCTATGGCCAAGTCTTGAAGTTTCCTTGACATCATCAAAAGAACAGTTGCCTCTGTGCTCCTTACTTGATACCAAGAAAGATTCATCAATTGAATTCTGTAGTTTCCCTGACATATTTTGCTTAGGACTTTCCTCTGAACCTACCATACCATAAATTTTGCTTATTTACAATTCAGTCACTTGGTAATTTAGAAGCACATCCAATACACATAGAACAGTATCATACCATTTAAAAGAGAATAAAAAACTTCCTTATCCTTCTGAGGAATGTGGTCAGTGTCAATCTGAGGAATACCAAGGTTAGTATTAAATGCATCTACAACTCAAACATCAAAGACAATGAAGAAAAGTTTACTATGAACTTACAGAATCAGCAGATGATACTAGGTCAAACAGAGATATTGGTGAATTATTCCTCTCGCAAGCAGTACCATCATTGCCAACTTCTCGCCTCAAACAAGGAGATGTTGTCTCGGGAGGCTTAGGAGAGACTCGAGGAGCCCTAAAATTCCTCTTTGCTTCAAGAGATGTAAGGCCTTTGTGAGTTAAGAAAAAAGATGAAGATAATAATTCTCAGCAAACAAAAGTAGAAAAAACAAAGTACACCAATTGCTCCATCAAAAAGCCAGATGGCATCTATCCCACAAGTGTCTTGAACAAAAGAATGTGTTCACCGTTAAAAAATTGTAGCCTTAGGCCATTACCCTTGAGCCTCTATCCCACAAGTTAGCAAAGTCATACCACTTCTTATTAATGTCATATTTCAGTGAATTAGAAAATCATAAGCATGGCACATGTTTAACTTGATCAGCATGTTGAAACTAAAAATGACATGTAAGTGAACCATATAAAGATAAACACGAATTCATTACTCAGGTGTAGTTCAAAAGGCCATAAATGATATAAGGCCATCATCAATTTCTAGAGGTCACTAAATAGGTGACAAACCAGGGCTATGTGCACCAGTGACAGGTGTCATGTAAATGGATACAAAAGTAGTTTGTCAGAATATTCTTTTGTGCAGGCAAGTCAAGTTTTCTCTTCCCATGATCAGATTTAAACTCTTTGAGCTGATAAGATCCATCAAGTGCTGGAACAACATTGATATTCTCCCCCTGTTAGAAGTAAATGAATTTTAATGCATAGAAATATTATAGCAAAATTATAAAGAAAATTTATAAAACCTTTGATTAAACAGCAGCCAAATGGCATTGGGACTAAAAGAAGGTTAAGTCAGCTCTGAACAACTCATGGTGAAATGCACAAAAAAGCAAGATTGGCAGATTAGACTTCTCCCATGCATTCAGGGATATGGATGTGAAAAAGGGCAGCTCCTCTCCATGTTAAATATCCATGCCCCTCACAAATAGAAAGAAATTGTGATGTTCCACTTTGTGAAGCAAAAACTGGAGAAGATGGGATGCTGAATACAGTACAGAAATTATTTTTGAGTCCAGGAAGTATTTCATGACATCAATTTTGCACATTTTCAATTCAGAAATAAGAAAAAAAAAACAGAAAGAAAAACAAAGAAATGTTAAAACCAATATAAGGGTAGGAACATTTACCTCAAATGGTAGTTTGGTTATTGGATCAACTTCTCCTTTTGCTATGGCTTTAACAAGATGTTGTGATATCAATGTGCTGCTAGTTAAGGTAACTTTCCAATATTTTATGTTTTAAAAGGATAGAACATTTAATTTTTATCTATAGAACCAACAGAATGAATAGATTTTGCAATTAGGATATGGGCCCAAAAACTCCAAATCCCCAATAATGTTATCAGAAATTTCAGATAGGTGCACAATATCATCGACATTTGGATCGTACACTCTCTGATACTTGAAAGTCCATATAGCTTGCTTGAATGAATCTTCATAGAAAGGAGGAACTGCCGCAGTGCTGTATCTCAGGTGCTTAATTACCTAAAGTAGTACAGACATGTTGTATCGGCCTCAATTAGAACTGAGCAAGTAATCGTACTTTTTAAATAGTGTAGTATCTCAGAGATGGAACAGTGTTGCTTCAGAAACAAATGTGGTATGACAAACAACAGCGAGGGTATATAAGTTTCTGGAAAGTAAGCAGTGTGGAAACACCGAGTAGAATGTTACCTTGTCAAAAGATTTGAACTTTCTAACAAGGGCATGTGCTTTTTTCAGGCCCATCCCTGGTAGTGACTGTAAATAATCACAGCCACTGAGAACACACATTTCAAGAACCATCTGCTTTGTAAATCCTGCAAAATTGATCTCCCTATTGTTCTGTAGCGTGGAATATTGGAACTCAACACCCTGTCCATACTTGTCCATCTTGAATATAATCTGAAGTGAAATGTAAGGAGAAGACAATCAGTATATAACCATCACCTCCATATTTGAACAGCCAAAAATGAATTATCCCTCATACCAAATCATAAAACATATTGTTGAAAGTAGAAACTAAATCCAAAGAATTAACATTTAACCGATTATATTTCCATCTTTTCAGAATCTAGTGTTCAATAACTTTATTGACGTAAACCCAGATTAAGAGACCAAAGTCATCACAAACAGTTTGCAGAACAAAAAGCATCACACCTTATGTCTTATATTCAAACCAAATCTGACTCTCAGCTTATGACATACAAAAAAAAGAAAGAAAGAAAAACTTCGAGCTCAGCAAATGCAACAGTTTGATTTAAAGCACATGGTACCACGCACCCGGGGACAACCAAATGGAATCAGGTCTGAGTCCTCAGTAATCACAGCTTCAACGCGCTTGTTAATGGCCAAAAAAGTCATTTGTGCATCTGCCTCATATGGAGCCACAACATAATCAACATTTTCTTTCTTTAAGACCTTCACCAGGCAAACACGTTGGTCAGGAAGATTGATAAATGAAAGATGATAGAGAATTGGAAATCCTGATTATATATATATATACTTGACATGAGAACTAACGGGTTCCCATACCTGTATTAGTTGAAATGCAATGGCAGGTGAAATATCAACAGCCTTTTGATAACATTCATAGGCAGCAGCAGAATTCCCATTGGACTCGTGCTCAATAGCACGTTCAAGGTTTTCTTTTCTGGACCTACATTTATAGTAGATGTCTCATTATGCCCTGAACTATTCTGAGTCAGATAACAACACTTGGATGAGCTACACTAGTTATAGAGATCATGACATAATTAACTTCTTATTGCAGTAAATCATAATGGTACAAGCTAAAAACAATAGAAAAACAATTCCACAAATTCTTCTGTATACCCATTCTATGAAACTATAAGAATTGTCACATGATCTTCAACTCTATCCCCAACCCAAGCAAGATGCAAAAATTGGACATGTATGTGCTCTTTAAGTGCATATTAGCTTGCACAGTTTTCGTCCATCACTTGTAAAGGAGTTAAAAACAATTTACTTCCTATCTCTTGTACACATAGTGGCTACAACATCAGAGATTATAAAATGACTTTCACGTTTATACAGAATAAGTCTAGATTCAGAAACATAAAGCTAAGGTAATGTGACTAAGAGGTTGAAGCCCAAGCATTGAGTAAATTCAGAACAGATAAAAAAGGCCAATAAAGTGAAGGCAAGAATGCGAGCCATAATCACAACTAAAATGGCTGTCACTTGGACAAGTGGTTAGCCTAATCACAACTAAAAATAGAAGATATTAGAAGTACAAACTAGCAAACGTAGTTTTTTGCTCAAAGCTATTATCTGCAAGTAGCTGAGTAGACACTTAAATTCTTACCTTTCTCTCTTGTTCTCTTGTTCCTTCTTCATTGGCAAAAAACCACCATCAAATACAAGAATGGGTTTGATGCCATAATGCCGCAAGAGATTTACTCTATGCATGCAGTAGTCAATGTACCTGAAAAAAGGGGTCAATATGAGTAGCAATTTATAGACCCTAAAATGAAACTCAAGATTTTAAATATTGTTGATAAACAATAAAGTACAGGTTCTACTTGAACAATTCTGACTTTGTCACTTTTACATCAAACGCCTAATATGTGGTGGCAATTTCTTCTCAAAGCCTTTAATCAATTTCTCACAATGACCCATGCTGACTTGCATAAAAACGTCCAAAGCCAATAGAATATGGATGCGCTGATTGTGTTATCAACAATAGTAGCTCTCGGCTTGTTGCATATCATAAACGTACACAGTGTAAAAATGGATTAATTTCAGCAATCATGGATGCAGGCATCTATAAACACGAATTCGAGAAAAATAAGGGTCTAAACATTGACGTTTTGACCACTTCAAACTTAAAATTCCTGGTCCCAAACCACGTTCATTTTCAGCCCATATGATGGTACATGGGTACATAGCTAATAAACACCAGTAAGCAGCCAAGTAGAATTGAAACTCTCACGTATAAGTTGTTCAAAATCGAAAATTTTAAGAGCCAGAAGCATCAAGTCGCGACCACTTTAGGCATTAGAAATGAAAATCATCTGATAACCCTAAATCCTGAATCCTGGTAATCCTAACAAAATGAGGGAGAGAGAAAGGGGGGAAATGGGAGTTAAACGTACCTGGATGTGGGTCGGCCCTTGCAGAGCTCGGTACTGCAAGATAAGGCGCCTTTATGGAGCCAAGAATAAGTGTCCACCGCAACACTACACCCTTGCAGATCCTTAATGTGTATCGGCACCATTACTGATTTCAAGAGCGGTAGCAGCCCCTGTATCCCCATCCTTCCGTCTCCTCTGAGTTAATAATTCACGGTAGCCGCCAAGAGCCGAAAAGGAGACAGCGATTCAACTACGGAGGAAGAAGATGAAAACAACGCCGACCTATTTTCGGCTTGGGTCCGACGAGAAGAAATGGCGGGAAAATGCCATCCCCCGTTAATGGGATCGAGCCAATACCGGCGTTCATTTTGGGCTTTCTTTCAAAACAATTTGGGCCGAAGGGTCCAGATCAGTCCGGATTTTTTTTTTTGATAAGATAAATTTTTTAATAGTAGCCAATGGCCAAAAAAAGTTTATAATTATAAAAATGTCTTTATTTTTTCACATCTACCATACTACATTATAAAGCAGAATTCAAGTCTGTTATAAATTTGCGCCACGTGTCATTTTTGGATAAATTAATGTAAAATTATAATTTAATAAATTTTGTAACAACTTGTAGTATTTTTGCTATATATACTAAATAGATAACATGTTTATATAATTTTTTATATAGATAATTTTCTTTCTATGGATTATGTATTAGTTTACTACAATAGATAACATATTTATATAATTTTTATATACATAAATTCCTATGAGATGATATTTTTCATATTAATGTAATATTTTTATCTCTTAACAAGATTTAGGGTCTCAATATATATATTTTTTAACAAGGATTGAGCTCCAAGTATAAAATTTATATCTATAAAATGATATAATTTTAAATAACGAATTTTTTTATTTTGAGAAAAAGATATAATTTTATGTTGATGACTAAGATTATATGTAAATGTACAAAAGAAAATCGAATTTTAATTTTTAAATTAATAAAATTAGATTTATTTATCTTTTTATGCATTTATATTAAAGTTATTTTTCTTAAATTAAAGTTTGATAAAGAAAATATAAAAAATTACAAATCTTGATGAATACTTTCTTAAATGAATTTTGATAAAAATTTACATTACATTTTTCTTAATTTCCTTATTATTTTATTTATGTAAATATAGAATGTTTTTAATTTAGACCCACCTTACATTTAAAATTTTTATCTCCATGTTTTTTTGTAATTTAATATGGACAATATGTTGATTAATACATTGAATTTTTTAAATTTTCATATACATAATTATCCTTTATATTTTATTTTTTCGTTATGTAAATTTAGTATGGAAAACAACTTTATAGATGAATTGAATTTTGCAATAAAATATATAGATAATTTTCTCTATATTTTATCTCTTAAATTAAGGACAATGTTCTCTTCTATACTAATCTTTATATTGCATTTTTCATATTTACAAATATTATTATTGTTATAGAGTAATAGATAAAAATCATAATATATAATATTAATAAATTAACTTTAAAAAATATTTTAATAAATTATATTATGCTTTGTAGATAACCTATCCTAATTATTGTTATCTTTATAAAAAAATCAAGTATTTTATTCATATTAGTGTCTAAAAAAAAAGAAAATATTATTTAAAAATATTCACCAAAAAGTAAAATCAATATTGTAATAATTTCAATCTAAATTTGGGCAAGATCTCCACAAATAATAAAAAAATATTTAAAAATATATTCAATTAAAATATGGAGTACAATCTAAAAAAAATAATTTGTCTATTGCATAATTTATTATGATATTATATAAATATATTTAGTATTGTAAATTAACATCGTAGAATTATATAGCTTTTTAGTAAAATTATCCCATGAATATCACGGGATTTCAACTATTTTGTATTAATGCCCAAATTAATTAACTAAACAACCAATTTAATTGCAAGGATGCCCAAATCTCAAATTTTCGATTTTTAGAAAAAATCTAAATAATTAATTTCATTTAAATATTTTACTAACTAATTAAAGCAGTAAGGCTTTATAATTTCTGCCATTTTTTTTTACTCGTCTCTCCTAAATTCATCCAATTATCTTATTATCTTGCCAAAAAATTTAACCACGTTGCTACAATAAAACTGCTCCGCTATACCCTAAATATAAAAAATAAAACCGCTCCTCTTATCTGGCACACCCGTAAAACTGCTTCTCTTCTCTTCCTCACAACAACTGCTCCTCTTCTCTTCTCCATCGAATGTCTTCTACGCTCTGTTACTAACGCTTCCGCTCCCCGGATCTGAGTGATGATGGCCCTTTCAAGCATGAATTTATCTTTGTCTTCATCATCGATTTGCGTAATTGCCAAAACAATGATCAAAATTGGCTTAAGGTGGAAAAGGAGGTTGGTAACATTCGTACCAAATTCAAAAAGCAAAAGGTTAGAGTTTTTTTATTGATTCCTTCAGCCCTCATTTCCGCCGCTCAAATTCCGATATGTCCAGTTCTTAGGTTTTTATTTTTGTTGATTTGGGGTTTTGGAGTTGGATACTGAATTGGGAGGTTGAATCGACCGAATATGGAGATAGGCTTCCTTACATCTATCCGAGCTCGTCGAGGTCATGCCACTAACAGCCATGGGTTAGCATAACGAGTAACTTCTCTATCTTTTCTGATATCTTAATCTCGTCTTTACTTTTAATTAGCATCTAATTGTTACTATTTACGGTGGAATTCACAGACCAGGAACGAGAAAATCAATGCTCGGATGAACTTGCTGCAAGAGTTGGTCCCCGACTGCAACAAGGTTTGTTCATCACCATTATTTTCTCAATTCTTATGAATTCTTCGTTTCATCTCCAATTCTCTATGCGTAGCTATCTTTAATTTCATTGAATTTAAAAATAGCTCGATCAGTTGATGTCAATTTGATGGTAAAATATGCAATAATCCTTAGACTAAATCAGAGCAATTTGTATGCTGAAACTGTATTGTGATGTGTGGATTTGGTTTCTGTTTGATTTTGTAGTGTTGTCAAACCGTGCAAACTGCAAAGTGATGTGTTGAACAATTAATTTGGTTTATGTTCACAAATTCTTGGTTTGAACTGTGTAATCCTACTGTTTGTTGTTGGATAATTTCCTTCACTGAACCTAGTGTTTCTCTTTGTCTTAGTCTCTTAAGTATATTTGGTCAATTTTGGTTTATATTGATGCCTTTAGTGACTCTGTACAGCCCTAAGTCCATCCAAAATAGCTCAAAAAGGTTGTTTGTATGAACACAACTGCTTGGGAATTATATACCTTCCTTCTTCTTATCTGCTTGGCTTTTTGCATATATCATATATGAAGCACATTAGAGTAGAAGCTTGGTTTTATACTTCTTGTGGTACTTCTAATGTTTGTTTTCCTATTTAAGTTCTTAAAGTTGAACAATTTATCTAATGGTTGAAAGCAAGAAAGATTCATTGGAGTTTGCAGCAGAAGTAATAGAGGATGCCAAATATTATAATGGATTCAACCTGATATTCAAAATAATGGAATTTTCTTAATTAGTCTCCAATTTTGACTATTTCGTCCGATGTCTCAAGGTAATTTCATCTTAAACAATGCTTCTCTTCAGCTGTCATTATTCTCCTAACAGGCTATGCAATTGCACTACGCTGAACTGGAGGAACTTTCCTCTTTGTAGCAGGAGGCATTAAACTTGAAGCATCCACATTTTGTTGAGTTCCAAGTTTTTCTGCCACTGGCTCAATAGCTGGTAGTTTCTTCACTATGGTCTTCCATCTTACTTCAATAAATTTGCTGTGATTAAATTGCTACTTTGGAAGTACTGAGTTGTTATTGTTCCTTCACTTATTTGCAGAACAATGATGGGGTCACAAAGGATATCTAGTGAAGCCTTTAAAGATCTTTACAAGTCTTTTGTGTCTGAGTACTCAATTGTGCCAATGAAGATCCATTTGACCAAGATGACTGAGAACATTATGCCAAGATGACCACAATACAATTAGAGATTTGAGAAGGCAATTAACTCAAAATGTCAAGGTGACTGTGGGAGATTTGAAGCCAAGTTCGAATTTTATGTTTCGAATTAGGATTTTTGAGATCCTTTGTATGGTGTACTATACAAGCTTCCTGTAAAAAAAATTTACCGATGTAATTAAGTTTCAATCACCTTATTTGTACAGAGGGATATACGAACAAAGTTCAAAGGGGGAAAAGTCGACGAAAGTAGGGCAAACTTGCTGGAGAAAATGGAGATGAAACAAGGAGAGAGAAGGGCGTAAGGCGTGTGGGTTTCGGAGGTGATGTTGCAGCAAACGAGGGTGGCTATTGTGATTGACTATTTGCTTATGGGCAAACTGGGGCTGGAAAGACGTTTACAATGACAATGGTGGAGATCCCGATATTCTTCTCCAATAGTTTTATCTATGAGCACCGTTGATACTTTTAGGCAAGAAGAACAATCAAGATTTAGGGTTTCTGTTCGATAATGATATTTTATGATTATATATTATTTTTATTGTTTTATTATCATTTTTTATTGTTAAATAAGATTATTAAATCTGAGTTTAAGATCTTGACATATAACATATTAGATCTTATCAAATTATAAGATTACATATCCCTTTTCTTTTTTTTATCACACTTTATTTTTTATAAGGAATGTTTTTTCCAATTTTTTATACTACAACAACAACAACCCAGTGTAGACCTGCCTCGGGCAGGGTCTGAGAGGCAAGGATGTACCCACCCTTTCCTCGACCTAGAGGTTGAGAGGGTGTGTAAGAGAGGCCCGAATACATAAACAGGGGTAAGACGCCCGATGAGAGAGAGAGAGAGAGAGACACAGAACGAAAGAGAAAAGAGAGATATAGAGAGACACAGAACGAAAGAGAGCAAAAAAGAAAAAAGAGAGAAAAGAGTGTAGGATGCGCCCTGCTAGTCTGCTGCTACCGCTCCTTCACCGTAATCTTATCCCTCCAAAGTTCCCTACAGCCTGTCAGGTCTACTGAAATATCCAACGAGTGTAGATCCTGTTTTATAACTTCCTTCCAGCTCTTCTTCGGTCTACCTCTGCCTCTGCGAACATCGTCAAAAACCATGCCCTCACATCTTCTTATTGGGGACTCTGGTGGCCTCCTCTGTATGTGCCCAAACCAGCGCAACCTCGATTCCCTCAGCTTCTCTCTTATACTAGCCACTCCGACCTTGTTCCTAATCACCTCGTTTCTAATCCTGTCCAGCCGCGTGTGTCCGCACATCCACCTCGGCATACGCATCTCTGTTACTATCAATTTCTGCTCTTGCACCTTCTTGGTAGGCCAACATTCTGCCCCATACAGAATCGCGGGTCTAATTACTGACTTGTAGAATTTACCCTTTAACTTAAGTGGGACCTTTTTTGTCGCATAAAATCCCTGAGGCGGCCCTCCATTTTTGCCAACCCCTCTGAATCCGATGCTTGATGTCCTCATCTATGTTCCCGTCACTCTGCAGAATCGATCCTAAGTACTTGAAACTCTCCTTCTTCATGATGGGAACACCTCCCAACTGTACTTCCTCGGTAGACTCATCTACTTCTCCAAACTTAAACTCCACATACTCTGTTTTGGTCCTACTCAAACTAAAACCGACTGCTTCAAGCTTCTCCCTCCAAACTTCGAGCTTATTTGCAACTCCAGCTCTCGACTCATCGACTAACACAATGTCGTCGGCGAATAACATGCACCAAGGTACCTCTCCTTGAATCTCCCGAGTCAACACATAGCAACTATATGGGTATCAAACTTCTTAGTCACACGATGAAGATGTGGGAAAAGTTGATTGAGGCGAGATTGAGAAAGCTAGTCAGCGTGTCAGAGAACCAGTTTGGTTTCATGCCAGATAGGTCATCCATCGAGGCGATTCATTTGCTCAGAGGGATGTCAGAGACTTACAGAGAGAGGAAGAAGAACTTGCATATGGCTTTTGTTGATTTAAAAAAGGCGTACGATAGAGTGCCTAGACAGTTATTATGGGGATGTTTGGAGGCAAAAGGAATTTCAGGAACGTACATCAGGATTCTTAAAGATAACGTTGAAAAGTGACATCAACCACTCCACGCCTCTGGCCCCTAGGCATCTCCACACTTCCACTGGTATCTCATCTAGTCCTACTGCTTTTCTGTTACTCATTTTCTGAACCACATCTTTCACTTCCTCCTTGGAAAAACGTTTGTAAAAGAGCTAACTGGCATTCCCCTCCAGTGCTTGTGAGCCATCCTCTACATTTGAACCCTCATTCAACAAGCCATAAAAGTACCTCTGCCAGCGCTCCTTAATCTGATTGTCCTCCACTAAAACCTGCCCCTCTTCATCCTTGATACACCTCACTCTATCAATGTCTCTGCTCTTTCTCTCTCTATCCCGAGCCAGTCGAAACATCGCCTTTTCTCCTACCTTTTCGTCCAAAGCCTTATACACCCCTTCATATGCTTTCGCCTTAGCCTTAGCCACCTCTTTTTTAGCTTGTTTATTTGCCGCTCTATACACAACCAACCTCACTTCCTTATCTCCATCACTCCACTCCACCAGGTTTCTATATGCCATCTGCTTTGCCTTAACCTTCTCCCGCACTTCATCGTTCCACCAAGATTCAGACCTTCTGTTACCGATTTTACCACTCGACATACCCAAGATTCCACAAGCTACTCTCCGAACGCATTCTGCCATCTTTCCCCACATAACGTCAGCACTGTCTCTAACCTCCCATGCTCCTTTAGCTTCTGTCTCTTGGAAAACTCTATCACGAAAGGCGCTCTCGTTCTCCTTGGACAAACGCCACCACCGGATCCTGGGTTGCCCTGCACTACTTGCTCTCCTTCTCTTTCGGAACCAAACCAAGTCCAAGACTAACAACCTATGTTGTGTATTTTATAATGATTTCTTTATTTTATGATTTAGTAGTGAATAGAAAAACAAAACTTTTTATTATAAAAAATGCCCAAAAGGGCACACCTTGCTATTTAATCTAAAGAAGGGTATTTTTCACTTTACCAACTTTTTTTGGGGCATATATGCAAATTCACCATTAGCTATGAAAACTACAAATCTCCGAAAAACTAGAACTAAGATGAGTTTGAGATCGGAATGAGTAAAACACTTTAAGAATAGCGTCACATGCAGCAGGTCGACCCCTCTTGACAATGCGAAATGGAGAACTGACATTCCCTCCACCGAGATGAAAGATCTTTAGAAGCTTCAGAGCACCAAGTGACCTAGCCCAATATAACTCGATCCACTGACAAACTCAACACCAACTCCTTAGAAAATTAGTACATAAACTAAGCCTCGAACTAACTTGTAAGAAAAGAAGTCAAGCTTGTCTTACAAGTAAAACGTAATTGTTTAACTTACATAAACCAAGCCTCGAGCTAACTCCTCGAAAAATAACGTTTTATTTGCAATGCAAGTAAACACAAACCTTGCTCCTCGAGTAAAAATATTTGATTTATTTGTTTACTATAAACTTGACTTGGAGGACAAATACTATAAACTGGCTTAAAGAAGATCAACCAAACACACTTAAATTTAATTTATTTGTTTACATTTCACCAAATTTTGGAATAAAATGCAAATTACTGACTAGTGACTAGTAATATTTTATTTTTCTAATGCTTAAAATCAAGCTTGCAATATTTCTTCATGAACAAATAGGCTACGAGACCATCTTAGTACAAAGTAGAGGGGCACTATTAGGAACAAGTCTTTTTTAAGATACCAAAAAAGAAAATAAGGACACAAAATAATTCTATTTCTTTTTTTATTTAGGGGAAATTACATTTAACCATCATTTGTCTTACCTAAGTTACATTTAATCACCCTGTAAATTAAATTATAAAAAAACACTCTTTATATACCTATAATATTACAACTCAGTAACTCACCACCCTTTTAAACAAATCTATTTTCCAAAAGTCAAGATCCATGACCATTCTATCCTAATCCCATTTCTTCCAATTCAATTCCACTCTTCAATCTTTAATAGTCCGAATCCCCCACCAAATTAACCATGTAAATCAACAAATTTGTAGATTCCAAACCAATTGTTGAAATCCTAAATAAATGAGCATTAAATTTGAGTAATTGATTTAATTAAAACCAGACAAATAGAAGTTATTATTTTTTATTATGTGCTTGAGAAGCAACCACACACGCTTTAAACGAGGTTACTACAACTCTATGTTTATTACTCTAAAGTTACACTTAGAATCTTTTATGATTCTCCCTCATAAATAACAAAGTTAAAACTTAAAAGATGGTTTGGTGCAATAATAACTTTTACGGGTAGTTTTCTGAAAAGACCCATAATTTATGGGTAGTTTTCTGAAATTTACCCTAATTTTCAGACTCAAAACTCAAAAGTGGGTAGTCCGTCCGTAATACCTACCTAGGGTATTATTAACAAGAGAGCAAGCACTATCGTCGCTCATCTATCTCCGACTCCGAGACATCATGGCCACCGCTTATGCCAACGCAGCCAGGTCTATGATCCGGTCTTCCGCCGCTAGAACAGCTACTTCCAGAATCGCCACCTCTGCCCCTACCCCCAGAGCCGCGCCTTCCCCTTTTTGCGTTCCTAAGCAAAACCGCATTTCCAGCCCCCGCATTCTGAGGTAAATTTTACGTTTCGGACTTTCTTATTCTACCAATTTCGCAAGTTTCTTACTTGAATTCAATTCGTAAGCAAAATAAGCTTTTGTTTGTGTAATATTGTTGAATATCGTGATCTTTTTGTTGTGTCGAGGGAAGATCTCCGGTTGAGTTGAGCTGCTGTGCTGAATCGTTGCTTCCTCATCACACGGTCACCGCCTCTGCACTGCTTAATTCTTTGTTGTCGTCCACACCTCGTTGCTATGGTTGGAATCTCGAAGGTAATTTCTCTCGCTGTTGCTGTTTGTGTGTGAATCTGGAATCGTGTACATGTATTGAGTTGACTAATTGCTGACATAGAGTTGCGTGTATAGTTGTGACTCTATTCCTGTGTTCGGTTGAACCAAAATTATGTGGTGGGTTGAAGATAGTCTTACACTTACTTGTGTAACCGGTTAGATTCATATGGGGCTCCCTAGGGATACCTTGGGTTCATGATATTCCTTGGTGCATTTGACTAAACAAATCAGAAAATGATGCTTGTAGCTGGGTTTCCTTTGTCTATGAATAAGAGCTGAGTTTATGCAATGCTTGTTTATAATGTATGAATGACATATCTGCGATTCAGTATCAGAATGATACTAATAACTATTAGCATATCTGCATTGAATTGCTACGATGGTTTTATTGAGGAAGATAGCCCTAGTTGTTTACTGCAAATAAATAGCAAGAGCTTGTTGATAATGGTAGCTAGTCTTTAGGTTTATCAGCTGCTTTACTCTTATATATATATATATATATATATATATATATATATATATATATATATATATATATCCTATACGTGCGATTAGTAAATACAATTTGAATTGCAATCTCTTCAGATTTATGATGTCAAATGGTTCAAGCAAAGTCTAGTATACATCCGTTCTAAGGCAATCAAGATATGTTAGGAGTTTGAAAGACCTCGGAAGAAGCATCCCTGCTATATCTTCTACTTATGTCACTCACTATGTAGAGAATTTTATTTTCCTATAATTTTGACAGGGAGTTTTTTTCCCCCTTTTAGATCTCTGAATGCCATCTTGCTTTGGGTTGCTGCTGAAGTCTATTGGTAGCTCTCTATAAAAGCGGAGAATTTTTTATCCAGTCTAAAAGAATGTTGTAATGCTGCGTTTTCATGTCATTTTGTTAGTCATGTTTTCTTGTCTTTCATTTGTAGATGGATGAGTGTTGTATTCAGAATTCCGGATTTATGCAGTTGCATTGGCTATAAGTTTCTTTTGGTAGTGATCGAAACTAGGTATGGCTACACGCCTACACCCAAGTTCAAAGAGGTACTCTTTACCCGGAAAGCTTTGTCAAAACCCAAATTCTGCAATTTGGTCATGTGAAGACCATAGATCTGTTATATCCGGGGAGGAATTTTTATATAATTTTGAATTGCAAATGAAATTTATCTTGCATTAGTAGTCAACCAGCCCGTTTCTATTCACCTGGATTACCAAGAACCTAGTAGAGTTGTGATACCATTTAATCCACCAGTGTCCTGTAGTCTTCACAATGCTAGTGCCTTTTCAGTGTTCACATATCTGAGGCTGACAATGGCTGCTTGCAATTTGAGCATGCGTGTGTGTATCTATGTGCCTTAGGCGATGGCTAACATAATTTAATTCGGTGAGGCGAGCAGTCTGAAATTGATCAAGGCTGGTGATGATGTGCATAGTTTTGTTGAACTGATCGGTTAGAAAAGCGATATCTATGCCAGATGGCAAAACACGGTTGTCCCCCAAAATACCCGCAATTGTTAAAACAAGCGGTAGTTGTTTGGTAATGGTGCGGAGACCCTGCGCCACATAAATTTATTTAGCTCCGTCTCGTCTCTTTCTCTTCATTTTACGGGTCTGCCTGCGTAGGATCTAAGCTCCCTCTTTCTTCCTCCAATTTTTCAACGCTAAAAAAACATCCAATCCATCGAAGAAAGAATTTCAAATATCCACAACCAATCCAATTTTTTCTAATTTGATTGGCTTTTATTCTCATCTACGACTATCCGATCCAACCAATAAACTTTGCCCCTTGACCGCGGCTGTGTGGTAATGGATTCCGAGTTTTGGACCTCCCGCCTTGCCGCGGCCAAGCGCCAGTTCCACCACCAGCATCACCGCCTCGGTTCGTTCGGATTTCAAATTTCATGTGCTGAAAGGAAAGGGGTTTCTTTATTTTGTGTTAAAATTCATTTAATTTATTGTCCAGATCGGTTGAATTTAGATGATTTTGACGTGGGGGAAGAGGTTCGAACCGACATACCATGCCCGTATTGCTACGAGGATTTCGATATAGGGTCACTTTGCACCCATCTTGAAGACGAGCACTCTTCCGAGGAGTCCAAACCCACGGTTCGGTTTCTCTATTTCCACTATAGCTTATTGACTGCACCAAATCTAATTCTCCATTCTTCAATTTGTGTTTTCAGGTTTGTAGCATTTGTTCTGTTAAAGTTTCTAGGGATGCGTTAATTAGTCATATCACCCTGCAACATGGACAGATATCCTACAAAACAAAGATTGGGATTTCCTTTGCTGTTTCGTTCATTCATTATATTGCAAAGTTTTTCTTTGACTAAAGATATCCACACACAGAGACGGCGTAGGCTAAGAAGAGTGGGGATTCCTAATAATAATAATAGCCCGGCTCTTCCTTTGCTTGGTAGGGACCTTCAACTTCGAGAGGCTCACCTTCAGATTCTTCTTGGAGGCGGAGGTGGTGGATTTCGATCAAACGGCAGGGGTAGTTTGGGACTGTCAAGTAACGATCCTTTCCTTTCATCTCTTGTTCTTACCCTCCCCGGGGCTGAGCCAGAAGACGATATTTCAAAATCTCTTACATCCACCACGGATCGAGAAGATGTTTCTGTCAACAATACCATACAGGCACATTCTTGGAAACCCAGGTACGTCCCCAAAAGTTTGCCCTTATATTTTCATATCCTTTAGTTATTAGGTTCATTTAGCTATTGGATCAATTATTTGCTAATTCGATCTCTTTCATATATATATATGTGTGTGTGTGATCTTGTTTCTAGCAGTTATGATCCATGTTTAAGCAGTGAAGAGCGTGAGAGGATGATAAAACAGGCATCAGGGAGAGCTGGCTTCGTTCAGGACCTGCTCTTATGCACTTTCTTAGAAGACTAAGCAAAGCAGTGACTCCTTAAGAAGAAAAATGAACCATACATATATCCTCATTGATCATGTACAACCCCACTGTACGTTTGGCCTTAGATTTCACAAAGACAAAGACATATTTATTCTTGCAGAAATCAATCATGTTTGTTGTTCCATTAATTAATTGTGAATATATGTACGTAATCTGGAAGAGACTTAAACCACTAGTGAATCAGCACATATTAGATTCCTATTGTCGCTTTTGTAATCAATCTGAAGAATTTGAGATACCAGCACAATGGTACGTAGGAACTAGCAAACCTCAAATTTGGCAGGTCTTCGTATGAATTTGACATTAACTGATTCACGATCCTTACTTTGGTAAGCTGAAAACAGTGTACAATGAAGAAGAAAGATGGTGGTGCTGCTGCTGCAAGTGTTTCTCTAGGGTGCACGGCCTCCATGAGCCGAGCTCACTTGTTCTTGCTTCTCAATTGCTCATATGGATTTTGAGAATAGACCAGGTTATATACTTATATGTGATCGAATCATCAGGAAATTCATTTAATACTCACTCCGTAAGAAATACTCCGTATCATTGTAACTCGCTCGACCTCAAAGAAGACGAACTCGCTCCTATTTGGTATGCGAAGACGCCATGTTCAACTCCGACGAAAGGGTACAAGACGAAGGCGTTGAAGAAGATTCTGATTTCTGGTGTGGGAGGAGGCCTGCGAGAGGCCATCAACAATTTCAGTCAGTGTTTATTTATTTCGAATTTAAGCCATTGTTAAGGATTTTGGATTGGACATTACACATTTCACTGACGTGAACAAATTAAATACTGACGGTATATCTTTTAACTTAGGATAAGGAGTGTATATATGTAAATTGCATACTGTTTTTTTTTTACTGTATTTAGTTGCATAATTTTATTATGTAGTTGCACATGACAAGAGCTATGCCTATGAGATTTTTAAAGTAAATTGATGCACTTGTATCGTTGTGTGTGTAAATGGCCTTGAATCAGCATGTAAACCCTAAACAAATTACATCACTTTTAGCTTAACTAATCCATTAGCTAAGATTGACATGTGATTTCATACGTAAATGTAGATGCAATGAAGCTTCAGAGTTGGGAGAAACACTATCACATACAGTATATTAAATTATCAAGCAATATTCACAATTTAAATTGAAATTCGTGCATACTTTGCTCGCAATATTAGCTGTGTTGTAGGTTCTTTTTTCCCAGCTACTGGTAGAGAGAGATTCAAGTTTGGAAGATTTGAGAGGCCTCGCCTGGAGCTTTTTCGAACCAGCACCTAGCTTTCGAAGAGGACATGTGGACGAGCGATGTAAATAACTTTGGCCACAGGGCCCAGGGGTACTGGAAACTCATATTAATTAGATGCTTTCATTAATAACAACAATTCATCTTTCCACATAGACATCCTCAGTCACATTGACTTGAAGATCTACTAAATAAACAAGAGGCAAATGCAAGAAAGATTTTGACAGCTCCGAGTAATTTATACCAAACAGACACTTAACTAGCATTTTCCACCTGATTCCTATACGAATTAGTTTCTATTTTGTGCATGTTAAATTGTCAACACTCCGCCCTCGCCCCAGACAGTTCAAACAAAAAACAACACATGGAACAATGAATTGAAATAATGTACAAGTTGTATAATCTATGTAAAATATACAGTATGGGACAACCTGGGAAAGAACTTTTTTAGCTCCTCTGGGACTTCCACTTCCTGAATGGGACAATCTGGGAATCCACTTATAAAATAATGCAGGTTTTACTCATTTAAGGTGTGTGGACCTCACGATAGGAGGCTTGGGCCGTTTTCAGAGGCGGTTCGAGGCTGTATGGTCATCTGCACATCGCGTGAAAATTGCGTCCTCTTCGATGCATAAGGAGCCTCTCTTGCTGGACAGAGAAACGATCAAGGTAAGTAATTTCTGAAATTGCTTTATTTCCATAAGAAGTTTTCACATTGGATTAGGTTATACAAGATGCAACAAGTTAGTCGATTATGCGTTATGATCACAAAAAAATGCTTATGGAACCCTCTAAATGATACTAAGACGGAAGATTACTTACCGGCTATTTTCTGGGCTCTGAGAATGTTCTGTCGCCTCTTCCACCACACAATTGCACAAAGAACTAGCAAAAGTAATGCTATACATGAAGCAAATGCAATGCCCAATTTTGCACCAGCAGAGAGATGAGGCCCACACGTTCGAAGTCCAGGTATGCCACAGAGACCATTGTTGTCTGTAAAGCTGAAGCCATTAAAACACAAGTTGTACATTAGCACTTTAATTCTTTGATTGGTTTCGTGTTAACTAAAATACACACAGAACAAAAAAGATGATGTACTTGAAACTGGCTCTGTGCAAGAGCCTTCCTCCTAGTGAAGCTGGTACTCTTCCAGAAAGCTTGTTGCCATTTAGATTTCTGCAAATTTCATCACTAATATTAGGCTGCTTCATTGATGTCTGAAGCAAATAAGGTGATGAGTAGAATCTTACAGAATACGCAAAGAGTTCAATCCTCCCAAACTCTCTGGAATAGAACCATTTACATTGTTGTAAGATAGATCCCTGCAACACGGAGGAATGGTAAGGTACCAGACAACATGTACTTGGAAATATGATCATCAATAAGAAAACATGGAATAGGTAAATAATTTTTTCAAGTAATTGAACCACCTTACTGCAATTATTCTTTCAACCAACTTACATGCAAAGGTTTTAATATGTCTAGACTCTCCTTCACCCTTAGTGGCTAAGCAACCTTAGTTTCTTTCTATCTTAATATTTATCCCAGAGTCTAGAAACAGTGAGATAGATCCATATTATTGCCAATAATCTTACTAAGTTTTTTCCTCAGATATGCAAGAAAGTGGCAAATATCACTAGCCTTGCTCTCCTATGTTTGTTAGCAAGGGACATCAGACATGTGAGCATCTCCTACAATAATATGGTCGAATGAAGGAACAGTAGTAAGAGCCATCCGAATAAATCATGAAGTGTCTTCACATCACCATATTTCTTTGATACAAATTCTAACTATGAGAAAAAGGGAGGTGGACAAACAATTTTCATATGGAATCGGGTTCTCTTATTGTCTTTTGCATAATTGGAGCGAAGCTGTCTTAAAAAAGCAAGTGTCCATACAACTGAAAAGTTATTGGAAGCATATCACTCAGCCTTTCAACTTGGAACAAAAACAGTCTAAATTATACACCCATACAATTAAAAAAAAAAATCATGTACATATTGAATTGGAAAATATAGGGTATAATTTCACTTTAGAATTGACCAGCAAGGTGACTCGTGCAACTCTCCCATTGAACACTTGAAAACAAAGAATTGGTAGAATGAAATTATAATCACAAAGATCATGCTTTACAAGCACAGTATATAATTACGGGGTTAACTCACAAAACTTTGAGGCTCTTAATTGATCCTAGAGATGATGGAATTGTTCCGTAGATGCTGTTCCCACTCAAGTTTCTGTAAATGCACCATTGAAATCCGATTTCAGAAGAATTTTTATCAATATATGAATGTACGTATAAGCTAAAACAGCTACTTCAAATACAGTTAAAACTTTATTTCCATAAAGCAATGTGTCTAGAGCCATCAGTCACTCACATGTTCTGCAGGTGACTCAGTCGAGAGATGTCATTTGGCAAATGTCCCCGTAACCCCTGGTTGTCAAGACCACTGACAATCAAAATCATAAATCTAGCATTCATCAGATACCAAAAAATATGATAAAAAGACAACCTACAATTGTTCCAACGTATAGGAAGGATTAGTCCTTACAGTCCATCAATGAACCATTTGCTTGTAACTCTATCAAATTGGCAATCAGCCCCACTCCATGGATGTTGTTGGGGAACACATGGATCACCATTCCACCCAAGCCGATGAGGTAGCAACAATGCACTCTTTATTGACTGCAAAGCATGGACTGAAATAAGGCCGAAAGAGAGCATTTAGTTCCACAACATGCACCAAATAACAGTAGCAGCAGAGAATCAATTACATTATAGCAATTACACAATAGATAGAATGGACATAATCAACGTAGAGGAGAGTGGATCACATACTTTCAGCAGGTAATGTTTTAGCCTCAGTCACAATTACTTGAAAGATCTCAATAGCACTGATTAAGGCATGGCTTCCTTTTTTAGGATGCAGAGTTATAGTCAAAGTACGGCCACTTATGGCAACAGTTCTGTTCAATACCAAGGCAGTTTTCGTACCTCCACTCATTTTCACGATATCAACAGCTTTGAAGACAACATTATCATTTATCAAAATGTCAAAAACCCTTTGACCAACTCCATTAACTGAGTCTTCAATCTCCGCAAAGTGCAACCAAATTGAATAATTACTATTGGGTTCCACATCAATTGTGTATGCTAAATCTAGTTGAGGATCCGTACTAACTAGTGCAGTTCTATAAATGGCTTCTGGATAATAGTTTGGGGCAAGTGAAGCCTTGTTAATGGTACCTTCTACAGATATATCTTGATCAGCACCATTTCCAAAAGTTTTAAGCTGGCTCCAGTATCTATCACCACCCCATGGATTCCCATTGTTGTCTGCGTCAAACTTTGGCTTTCTTGCACCACAACTTAGCCTTTTCACTCCCTTCAAAATTGATCCTTGACCAAATTGTGGGCCAAAATAGTATGCTTTATCATCAACTTGGAGGATTTCAATGGCAAGAATTGCTGGGTCACCATGACCAGTGCTATGGAAGCAAAGTGATACAGTATGGTCAGTTAGAAAGACAAGAGATTCAGTGAATACTTGTTGAGCATCCTGGGTGCTCCAACCAGTGTTTAAAGAGTCAACTAGGGTGCCTTCAACAGAAACATCAAATAGAGGTTCATGATCAAAATTAGGATCATCAACCAATCCAAAAAATATTCTTATTGAATAGTGTCCTGTAGGCACTCGCTTGAGAAAATAGCAATTTTCCGGGCCTTCTGACAGAGGAAAATAGCGGAGAGTAGTTAAAGGAGGAGTGATGAAACTAGGACGAGTAGCATTGGCTGGAACACCTCCTGTGTAGGCAAAATCCTTATGCCAAAATGTATTAGTTGGTGAAGTATGGACATTCTGCCGAGCCCCACAGCTCAATCGCATTGCATATGGTGCTGTTATTTAGGAAAAATCAAGTAATATTGTCAAAGAGTAATTCACATGAAACTAGAAGATATTACATTTCTATACGCCTGCACAATATTATTCTTTGTTTGACTCACTAGCTGTTTCATCTTTAAGCATGCTACATAAATTCCCAAGTCCTCTGTAACTAAAATTGCAAAGGCCAAAAGAGACCATGCTGGTGTTAAAGAACTAACACACCAAACCTTCAGGTATAATGTTCTATCACATAATATTACAGTACAGTTAGTTGAAAACAAATTCTATCAACTGTATAACTTGACTGAAGAGTTAAACAATGCTGAGATGGGTTAATCTACTGCACTTGCACAGAGGGGACTTGAAAATATTACAATAGTGTTTCCCTCAGCAAAAGATAAAGTGTTAGAAAGATATGTATGTGCTCGACCATAGACAGCATGGCATCCGTGTTCACCCTAGAGCAAACTAGGTCTGCTAAACCAAACTAATCGAGTCAGGGGCTCAGGGATACTAATAGCCCCAGCTTGAACCAGCAAATTACCAAAAAATATAACACCGGCATCTCTACTAAAACGAAAGCTTATCAGAACTTGAGAATTGTTGTCCAAGTAGAGCAGTAGGCATCTTGGAAACTCCGCAACTATTTATATAATCGTATAAGCAGCTAGATCTATGACTCCCTCCCGGATCTCCTAACACCAATCAATCAAACAGCGCAAGCAATAAACAAGAATCGAAATAGTTGAGAATTAACTCGACTACCAGACCCTCGAGCGAACAATAGAATCAAACAAAACATGCAAACTAAAGTGCGGAACTGCTTTCAATTCCAGAATTCAAGAAGAAGAGATTACGAGGTCGAGCAGTGGAGTGAGTGAAAGCAGAGAAGAAGACGGTGAGCAGGAGACGCAGTAGAAGAAAAGGCGGAAGGCGCGGCGGCATAATTGAGATTCGGATGCCAACTTCAACTGCCTCTCGTTTATTTCTTCTGTATGGAGTGACGACTAGTGAGTGCTCCATTTCCCCACGCCCTCCTTCTAGTTCTCTAGTTCTATCTATCCCCGCTTTTCCCTTTCTTTCGTTCCGTGCCATTAAAGTTTGACCCGTGATGAGTGAGAAAGGCCACATGCTGATGCCCTGCGCTGCCCTGCCTAGCTTAACTATCAAGGCATATATTTTGCATTCCAATAATCCATATGCTAAAAACAAAAAATTGGTTATATAAACTGCTTCTTCATCTCATATTTAGAGCCGTAAATGAACCGAGTCGTTCGTGAAAAATTCGGTATTCGGCTCGGTTAAATCTTATTTGTGTTCGGCTCGGTTTATAAGCGAATCGAGCTTGAACACAATTTTAAGGCTCGAAAGATAAATGAACTGAGCTTGAGCACAAGATAACTCGGCTCGTTTGCTCATAAGCAAACTCGATTTTATGCTATGAGCAAACTCGATTATACACTCATAAAAAATAGATTACACGTTCATGAATAAACTTACTATACTATATGTTATATACAATATAACATTTATGTTAAATTACATAGTTTTGACGGTGTTTCTCAAACCACGTAGTTTAATTTTTAATTTCGTTTGCTTCTATAATTGATCAAGTAAACGAGTTGTTCACGAATTTGTCTATAGAAGAAACTAATTGAGAGGTTCGAAAACAAGCTCGAGTTCGGTGAACACTTAAATGAACGAAACTAAAACAATAATTTAAGCTCGAACCAAGCTCGCATTCGAGCTCCAATTCGTCTATTTTTAACCAAGTCAAGCTTGAACACCTCAAAACTCGGCTCGGCTCGGTTCGATTACAGCCCTACTCATATTATTTGTCCAAAACACCGAAACAAAATATTGAACAAACTTTATGAAACTGAGTGAGTAGTGAGTATGTGTTTATTTTTTTTTTGCTCTCGCGCCTGGTTCACCCGTACGGGCTACGTTCAGACCGGGGTACTGAATGGGATTACGGCAGACCCCTCCCAACGACATTGCGGGGAATCGAACACACGGTTCGTCCTACCAAGCGTAGCCCCAACGCCGCTACGCCAATGCACCGTTGGTGAGTATGTGTTTATTAACTCCCACCAATCTCAACAATTAATTAGGATAACGAGTGTATATTACTGTAGTAACCTAAAATTAAAAGGCTAATATTACTCTAGTAACCAATAATACAAGAAACAAACCATGTCACATTTTTGAGTAACGATGACTTTGCTTGACCCTGTCGGTACGTATTGACTTCGTGTTTTAACATCCCATTCCCACCTATCGACTTCAAGTGTGAATGCCAAGTGTTAGTTCTTTTGCATTTAATTACTCACCAAACAAAAAGTTATAAATGTCAATCACCATGGCTTATGATAAAATCTTAAATTTATCATTTAAATTTTGGGAGGATGACTTTTGTAAAATATAAGGCAACATGAACTTTTGAAATAGCATGCATGACTAGTATTTCTTCCATTAGAAAATATTTTATTTTGTTAAAGAATATTTGATGTTTTTCAATTTTATACTTATCTTGTTCCAAATTTACCCTTTAATAAAATATTTTGTAAATGATAATCCACATATCTTTTTTCATAGTATCTTTTTAATCTTTTTAAGATTTAAATTAATTTAATTAAAGATAATTAGGATCAAATACTCCTATTTTCTAAAAGAGAGTACTAACCAGTACAGGCACGCATGGACTTTTTTTTTTAACTTTTAAATATGATTGAATGATATATAATACAGTTATAGGATAACTGTAAAAAATTAGCTCTAAATTTCTAATGCTAGAAATAGATTTTTCGACAATTTATTTCGTTTAAAGTGAGATGAAATGATAAACTAACTCTTTTTTATATATAATTTTATAACATATAAAACCATTATTAAGTATTGAAAATTTCTTTAAAATTGGTGATAATTACATGATTTTATCAACTTTAAAGTCCATGATGCATGACATTATATTTAATAAAAATTTAGCATAAATAAATAAAAATATTTAAATATAGAAGAGAAAAAGGTACTATAATGGATGGATAATTTTTTTGTGAAGACTTTCCTCAATCTTTAATATGTCTTCCAAACTATTAATAATAACCATACTGTCATGACCAAAAAAAAAAATCATCACTTGATCAACATAAGATTTGCTTAAGGCAACGAATGAGAAATCAGAATAGCAGCATCATAGGACCCAAAATGGAAGAGCGTTCCACCCTGTTGACTTCCCTGCTTCTTAATGAAGATGCGTCTAGTGAACAGTTTAGTGGGCAAGATTACCAGAAGGCCGACCCTGTTGAGCAGACAACAGAGGTCGTCTGTTGTGCTCCTGCGAAATCAGTGGAAATAAGAGCGTAAGTTTTGTTTTGGAGAATGTAAGATGCATTCCACATCTTATTGATGAAGGTATAAAGAAAGTTGATTATTAGTATTGTTTTTCACTGTTGGTTATCAAGTGGTGATTTTACTTCACAAAAGAGAGAATCATGAAGAAACAGGGGTCTGGGCATAAACACACTAAATGGCAAGTACAAGCATGTACATTGAGAACAAAAAAAAGGGGCCCTACTAAAAACAGGCATCCAAAACAGCTGGGCTTAGAACAATAGTTCATTATCCTATTGATCTAGAAGAATCATTCATAAATAACCAGAATGTGAGTCCTAATTTTGGTCAGAAAGCTCCATGAATTTCACTAATAGACATTATGAAGTGAACCTAAGAATCTAAGATGGCTTCCAGGATGCACTATGCAACATTTGCACACTTCTATTACATCAGAGATTATAGGATTTGCAGAAATGCAACCTTTAGTCCATAGATCACCAGACTTGCCAGGGTTAACAACTTTATATGCAAGCCCACGACTAATATCACTTTCTGTCAAAGAAAAGAAAGAAAAAGTAAGAGATAAATGGGTGACATACTCCTATATCTGTCACGAAGTGGCATTTTGTGCACCTAACTGATGGAGCTCCATTAGGGTACATCAGCAGTTCAGAGCAGTTCTCACATTTCACTTGTCTGACTTCATGCTCTAGCAATAAAAGGAGATAAGCAATCAAAACACCAGCTAAAAATTAAAGAAAACTGCTTATAGAATGGAAGACCCCGTCTGAGGCGGGTTAACACTGGGTTGGTGTTGGTGTTGCTTATAGAATGGAACATATAACACTGCATCACAACAAGTAAAACAGGTGTGCAAAAGATCTGAACCGGAGGAAAATAGTACCTTGGAGTACATAATTGACTTGTTTGCATAACGAGCATTGGATAAATCTAGATCCTTGTTGATAAGAGAGAAGGCGGCGGCAGAATCCGCATACCATTTGAGCCTTTTCTGTGTTTTACAATAAAGTAAGCTTACTAATCGCCAAATCTTGTTTTAGTCAGTGTATATCAACTCCAATCATTTCGTTTAAATTGCCAGATACAATTAAAGATGGAAAGACGAACCTTCAACTGCTTGATTGACTGTTTGACAGGTAGAGCACCGGACATGCATAGATCCTTGAGGATAGGAGAGGTGGCGGCGGCAGGATTTGCAAGACACATGGGTCTTCTCTGCAGATGCACAAAAAAAAAATGGTCAGGAAAAAGACGAGTACATAAATATGCCATAGAGGCAAGGATTGATGTAATAACCTAACAAATTAGACCATATATTCATATACAGCAGCCACAAGGGCCCTCGAATGTTTACATCCTGTAAAAGTATGACATAATATATCCAACACTATATATCATCACATTAACTAGAAGCATGCAAAACTTTCATAGAAAGTAAAATATAAATCCAAGGTTTGGAAGAAGATAAGGTCAATGAGAAATGAGCAATGAGGAATGCAAATCATCACTTCCTTTTCCTGCTTTTTCCAAAAACTCCAAAATTCTTGCAGTCTTACCATTTGCACAGAATTGCAAATAAAAGTTGTAATTCTCCAATGAAAACTGAAATCTCATGAAATAAAGGTAAAATAATTCGACAAAAGTATAGAAACTCCTTAAGTAGCCAACTGAACAATTTTCGTTTATTTCCTTTACATAAATTTATATCTTGTTTGGGAGGATGGTGGAAGAAGGGTTAGGTACTGACTAGAAGGAGGATGAGGATTTAAACATTGGTCATGCGGTGGTGTAGATGATGGATGCAGCTGCCACGAAGGAGAAGCCCAGCCTGGGGGAGGTCCTTCCATTTGGTCATCATCATCATCATCTTCTTCCACTTTATCTTAAGTTTACATAAGAAAATGAAGTTATTAGATCATCAATCACATCCTACTCATACACAGACCGTTAGTGAAATTATATATAAATTATCAGCTCCTATCCCATGATAATGCCAGATTAACCAGTATCCAGGTGAGCAATGCCTATATATTTCCATAATCACTATCCAATAGAAGAATATTCAAGCATGAACTTTCCAGCAAAAGAGAGCTCTTTCCAAGCCCATTTGACTACTTTCCATAGTCAAAATTATAACACATTAACTTGGGTGATATATGGGCATTCCACTGCTATAAGCCACATCTTACAAGGCATTCAAACAAGGGGTTTTTCTTTTTGGAGGGGAAGAGAATGTATACTTAAGTGCCTACCATGGCTGTCCAGAGGACAAAAAGGAGGAAATGACTGGTTAGAAGAAGGTGGATTTGCTGGCTGAAGGGTAGATCCCCAGCCGGGTGGTGGCCCTTCATTTTCGTCATCATCTTCTTCTAGTTGTTCTTCCTCTTCTTCCTTTACTTTTTCTCCCCTTTCGTCTACCTCGTCTAACTGCAATTTTTCTTCTAATTCTTGTAATTTTAGGTCTCTTCTTCCTCCTTCCCATTGTTGTTCTTGTTCCACTTCAACTTTAGATCAGAAAGGAAACCGAATTGTTAGACAATTTATCAACTGCTTCATTATCAAGATATAGTAGTAGACATCGTCATTATGAGCTTCTCTGCAACTACTATTCAAATCAATGGCGCAAACCAACCACATAAACTAAAGCAGCTTAAAGTAAATATGCGGAAGAATATATGATTGATGATGGAAATGAATCTGTTTCATACTAAGGAAACATACATTAAGTCCGAAACCCCTAAAATAACCTAAATTCCTACTTGAAACAAATATGGAGGATGGTGTGGTAATGAAACCCAAAACCCCTGGGGTTAAATCTGGGGCATAAAATTATGATTGAATGAATACGAAGTGGAAAAATTTATCAATGGAGGAGAGAGAAAAAAACTGACGGGCCGGAGAAAGCGGAGGAAGGCGGGATCCCCAGCCAGGAGGTGGACCGTCAATTCCTTCTTCGTCGTCTTCTTCCAATTTCTGGACTTTTTCAAGTTCTTGTTCTCCAAATTCATTCGATTGTTGTCTTCCTACTAACACTTGCTCTCCCCCATTCCCTCCTCCTGAGTGTAGTAGCTTAAAGCCTTCTGATTCTTCATCTTCTTGTAATTTTCCCTCTACCGTGTCCGCAATTTCCTCTTCTTTTACGTCAATTTCTGCCATTTCTGCGTTCTGAAAAACCACCACCCGACTAGGCAACTTGAAGAAATTCCTTCGTTCCATTTCCTACTCTCTCATCTTGCATTTGTATTTTAATAACAAAGGGGAATGCATAAAACCACCCTATATGTCCACTTATTTCAATAAACTCGCCCTTTATAAAAGTTTGCACAAAATCACCCCTTATTCATAAAAAATAGTATGAAAGAATTAGACATAAATAATTAAAGGAAATTTCGGTTAGTACCCTCAAGTTTTTTGACTTTTCAAAGTAGTGTTTTGAAAAAAAAACTATTCTGAATGGTACAATTGAACTTTTACAAAAGTCCAATTGATGCCCTTACTTGTAAATTTTTGTTAGTTTAGAACTAAATTAGTGCGTTTTCTAATGAAAAAAATATTTTTGTATTTAATTAAATTAAAACACAATTTTAATTTAATAGCAATGAAAATAAATCATACAAAAATATAAATTTTTTTATATTATATATAATTTTCAAGTAGATTTTATGTTGTATAATTCAAAATTTTTAAGTTAAAACCAAAAATATAATAATAATTAATATATTGCAAGATTAATATTTTTCATGTATATAATAAAAATATAAATTATATTTTATATTTTAAGTTAAATCATGCTTGTTGTTGAGTTACAACAAAAGCATGATGATGCATGGAGAACATGGCCTTCATCTATGCATCGAGACCCTGAGTTCCCTTTACGTGTGATACATGAGGATAAGGGAATGAGGGGTCCTTGTAGGGCTTTGGAACGCTCTCTCTTTTCCCTGTTTTTTTCGTGGGGTTTGTGGTTAGTTTTTGGGTAGTATGTTTGTATTAGCTTTCCCACATCACTTGGTTGTTGAGTAGTTTTACTGATGTAAGACTATGATGAAAACATAAAAGGATGTGACCCTTCTTCTAGGCTTAGTGCTCATGGAAAGGGACTAGTGTTTTACATTGGGATGTTCCTTAACTTGAGCCTTGCTAGGGTGTTGGATTGCGTAGGTTTGTGTTGTACTTTTTTCATATATCCTAGTTTGTATATATGACTTGTGTAATCTTTCCCTTCTTTTCTAATACATGTTTACCACTTGCAAACAAATTTTTTTTGACAATTTTTGAAAAATTGATAGAAACTAAAATTTTAATATTACTCGAGAGTAAAATGAAGATTCTATTAGTTTTTCTAAGAAAATCAAAATTATTACATAAAATCTACATTAAAACTTTTAATTATGTAATATATTTATTTTAATGTAAATATTATAATATTTTTAAACATGAAAATTTTAAATTATACAACATACAATCTACACTTGACAAATATAGAAAAAATATTTTAATTTAATATTTTTTATGATTTATTTTAACTATTAATAAATTAATTTTTTATTTAATTAAATACAAAAATACATTTTTTATTTAGAAAACATACTAATTTAGTTATAAAGTAACGGAAATTTACAAATAGGGGCACCAACCGGACTTTTGCAAAAGTTTAGGGGTACCATTCGGAATAAATTTTTTTCAAAGGTACCAACCGGAATTTCCCAACATTAAAATAAATAAATATGGTATTTTTTCTTATTCATAAAACTATTAAAATTGATAAAGCGTATTTTGAAATTAATATATTTAATTTAATTAATTTAACATACTATACATTATAAAAAAATTATTTTTTAAAAATATTGAGTCATATGGCATAAACTTAAAAATTTAGCTTTAAAATATTATTTTAATCAATTGTGTTTATATAAAACCTTAAATTACCATAATTAAAATGCCACGTGGCATAACTTAATAAATTAGCTCTAAAAAGTTTTTTACTAAATTATATTATATAAGAAACCAATTTTTTCATGAAAATTAACGAAATCTTTAATTATTATATCAAAATGGTTGAATTTTATAAATAAAAGTATAACTTTGGTATGAATTTAGAACTTTCATATATAAAAAGATTAATAAGGTTTAGCCCGTTCGTTGGAAAGCGTTCAAAATTATTTTTGGATTATTTTTATGTGGGTTATCTTATCTTGATGTTTTAGTATTTGAAATCTTGTAGCCGTGGAGGCATAACTGAAATCAAATTTTACAAAAAGAAGAAAAACACACTTGTTCCTCCATTGAAGGTGAGAAACTTTTAAACTAAAGATCGCGAGAAACAGCACCAAATTGATTCTAGATTTGTGAGATTCGATTCTAAGATTATCGCACTCTTGATTGCAATCCAATGCGTGAGATTCGAGTTGAGTTTCTTTCAACTCCATTGAAGGTTGTGTTTGTGAGATTCATGTATAAGGTGATTGGAAACCCCTCTACTCCAACTAAGAACGACCGGGTCGATCATTTGACAAGTGATTTTTCATCACACACATTGCAAAAAATGAACAAATACCGAAGTCCCGCATTCTAACATGCCCAATAGGGCAAAACAATGTCACTAATGTACAACCAACGCGCAGAATGACCTAAAAGTGTAAAGACCCAAGGTCAAGTAAAGCCCCCACGAAACTCAAGAACAAACAATGCGCATATCTTACGTGGCAACTAATTAACTAACTCACCTAGTTGGCCCGCTAAGTGACCACAAGATAAATTCGCAAGTTTTGAAGACTCCAACGTACCCCACTCAACCAGTAATGACGATTAATGATGTCGTATGCCAAACCCACTGGCTAGTAATACAAGTCTCGTTAACCACATATTCCACCAATGGAAGTATGATACATCGCACATCTCACGTTCCATCGATCAACTGCCGACACCTTGAAAAGCAATAAGTCTTTCCCACATCGGAGAATCTCGAAACCCCAACTAAAACCGCACCTCCCAATAATGGAAACACAACACGTTGAACACCTCGCATCCCACCAATCAATTGTCGAAACCTTGAATATCAATAAGTCTCTCCCACATTAAGAAAGATTTGTATCCGATCCTCATTGGCGCCTAAATAGATGAAGATGGCGAAAGTTACATGAGTTGAAAAACATCTCTAGCTCAAGACCATGTCTTGTAGACTTGTACAAGTTCGGGCCGGCCCGCTTAAAACTCGGGCTTGGACATGGAATTAGCCCGAAAGGCCCGGCCCGGCCCGGCCCGTATATATATTATATATAATTTATATTTTATAATAATATTAATATATTATATCATGAATTATTTCTACATATAAATACTTGCAAATTATATCTAGTTACAATTTTTAGGTTATCTAGTTACATTTAAAGGTTTAGCAAATGAAATTTTACATAGGTTATCATTAATATAATTTTTTTATTCATCTACTTGCAATTTATGTCCAAGCCCGTGTAGGCCCGTGGATGGCCCGACCCATGTTTATGGGTGGGTATGGGCAAAAAAATAGGCCCGAATTACCGGGCCGGGCCAAGCCCGGCCCGTTGATGTGGACAAAAAAAATTTTGGCCCGGCCCGAACCCGCCCATGTACAGGTCTAATGTCTTGTTAATAGAGACTCGACATGTTGAAACTTTCCAAATAACCTTGCTATTTACGAGAGAGAATCCTAAAAGGTTCTTAATTATCGTTGCTTGTAAGAGAGAAAATCATATTTATAAAAGCTAAGTTCTAGAGCAAAAGAAAATGCGCGAATAATCTAAACGCGAATAATCAAAATTTTAGAATCTCATTTAAAGCGCACGTGAATCGTTCTCACGCGCATAATAAAGAGTGAAACTTTTGCGTGCTTGTCTTCTATTAATTTAAATCCTTGAATCTAGCGCTCATTTATTTTGGGTTTCAACATTAGCACCGAAAGTTGGGAGTGGAAGCCTAAAGACAGGTACAAGGTTGTAGTAGTATACAACTAAACAACGATTATAGCCTGTTTGATAACTACTTAGCCCATTTTTTCTTGTTTTAATAAAAATTCTCGGAGAATGTTGTCTCTCCTTCAATTAACAAAACAACGATCATAGCGAGGCCCATGGAATTACTTTGGTCCTCGGAAAATGTGAATTCTACTTCCTTGGGCCAAGGATAGTTGATCGAAATCTTTGCTAACTGGACTCAGCTCATAACAGTTTTCGAGCCATGCTTCATGAACATGTTACTAAGACGGATCAACAATTGAGGACTGTAGGTTGGTGACATGATAGGCCTATCGTCTGCCTTGTGTCGGTTAATATTGATCTCGATTGGAGTAGCCAAATGATTGTCCTCCATTCCAAGAATCTCCACCTCTCAGTTGATGAGGTTGTTGATCTCGGGTAGATGTGGTTGGATAGACATCAAAATTGTCCTAGTGTCAGCAATTAAGAGCTTCATGCCCTTTCTTTTGACAAATCCAACAACACGATCTTGTAGAGGAATCGATATGAGACTCCAACTTTGTGCTCGAGTGTTGCTTGTTGACATCATTGTAGAACAGATATAGTGGATGGGCCGATCGTGATCTCACCATTATTGAGGCGCTCTTCTCCCCGTAAAAGCAATTCAATAATTTCATTAGAATTAATAGTGTGGCGTTGCATGACAAAGTGGATCAGAATGTCGAATAGATGTATCATTTAGGCTCTAGTTTGTGAATAGAACATATAATCAAGGATTTCTCATGCGTCAATGGGCAATGGCGGTCTTGGGTTGTGTGACATGTACAAGAGGAGGAATAGTGAGTGTCTAAAAGGATTGAATCTCTGTTGAGTCTCAATCAGAGGTTATATATTTATACTGGTAAAGATTACAAGAGATTATAAAGGGATAAGGATCCCAAGATTATGTACAAGAAATATGGAAAGAATTGTAACTAGAATAAACTAGAAGATAATATACAAAAATATAACATATCACTTTATACTCCCTGCAAGCTCATGTCGGAGGACGAACATGAAGCTTGGAACGGAGATAAAGGAAACGAGACGATCCAAGAGCCTTAGTAAAACTGTATGCAATTTGTTCTTCAGCTTTGACATGACGCACAAAAAGAGACTTGGACTCCACCTGTTCCCGTACAAAATGGAAATCTACATGAATGTGCTTGGACCGGTTGTTGACCACCGGGTTTCGAGCCATGAAAACAGAACTAAGGCTGTCGGAGAGTATGGTCGGAGGCTCAACTAGTGGAATCCGAAGGTCAAATAATAACTATCGAATCCAAGAAATTTCGGCAGCAGTAGCAGCTAGAGACCTATATTCTGCTTCAGCACTAGAGCGAGCAACAACTTTCTGCTTTTTAGAGGTCCAGTTTATGAGAGTGGGACCGAAATAAATAGAAAAGCCGAACTGGGAGCGGTAGTCATCAATGTCTAAAGCCCAACCAGCATTTGTAAAATCAGTTAGAGTATAGCGAGGCGCCGACTGAATGCAGAGATAATGAGAAAGAGTGCCCTTAAGATAGTGCAAAATGCGCTTGACAGCTGACCAATGGAACTCTGTGGGACGGTGCATGTACTGACAGACCCTGTTAACAGCGTAGGATAACTCAGGGCGAGTAATGTTGATGTACTGTAATGCACCTACAATGCTCATGTAAAGAGTATGATCATGCACAGGGTCGCCAGTAGTGGTAAGACGAGAGTGTTGTTCAGCTGGAGTGGAAATAGGTTTGGCGTCTTCCATTTTGGCACGAGAGAGAACATCCCGTATATACTTGTGCTGATTTAGATGTAGTTGACCATCAACATGAGAAACCTCAATACCAAGAAAGTAATGTAGAGCCCCCAAATCATTGAGCGCAAAGGTGTCATTTAGTTTCTTTGTGAAAGAAACTAGAGCATGTGAGGAACTGCTTGTAACAATAATATCATCAACGTAGACAAGAACATAAATGACGACTTGACTGCATAAGTAGACAAACAGCGAGCAGTCTGACTGGAAGCACGAAAACCAAAACGAATCGGAAAGGACCTAAGCTTACTGAACCGGGCCCGAGGAGCCTGCTTGAGACCGTAGAGAGCCTTTTGCAAACAACATACAAGATTAGGTCTACTAGGATCAATAAAGGCGGGTGGTTGTTCCATGTAAACACGCTCAATGAAGTCTCCATTAAGAAAAGCGTTGTTAATATCAAGCTGACGGATAGGCCACTTGCGAGTAAGTGCAATAGTCAAGATTAAACGGATGGTGGTGGGGCACACTATGGGACTGAATGTGTCAAAATAATCTACACCTTCCTCCATGTGATATCCTTTCGCAACAAGACGTGCTTTATAGCGATCAATGAAACCATCGACCTTTCGTTTGACCCTGTACACCCATTTGCAACCCACAACATTAGTATCTGAAGGACGAGGAACTAAAGACCACGTACCTGAGCCTTGAAGGGCGTCAAATTCGGATTTCATGGCAACGATCCAATGAGAATGTCGTTGGGCTTGGCGAAAGGTTTTTGGCTCATCATCGGGAAGAGGATGTTGTGGCAATTGGTGTTTTGTGGAGGTAAAGGCCTTTGGCTTAAGGTGACCCGTGGCTACCCGGGTAGTGATGGGGTGGGTAGAGTTTTCGGCCGGGCGAAGATGGGGAAGGTTTGGGTTAGGCGGGTCTTGGGGAGTAATCAAGGAAGGTGAGGATGTATCCGGCAAGCTGTCAAGGTGTGTCGGGGTTATGGTGTGACTAAAATCTGCAGGTGGGCTGGTTGTACGGCTTTGGTCAGCAGGAGGTGTGTTTAATTCGAACGTTTGCATTGTCGGGGACTCACTGGAGCCGTTTGAATGGTCGGTGGACAACGGCTCATGTGGAGCGGCGATTGTGGGTGAGCGGGATGCAGACCACAAGAGATCAAGATATAATGGACTCGGAGTTGGTGCAGAAGTGGTAGTGGACCCGAGTTCGGAAACGGAAGGGAAAACGAACTCATGGAATTAGACATGACGACTAATATATGTTTTTTGGGATTTGGACTCATAGCAAAGATAACCTTTGTGTGAGGAGTTGTATCCTAGAAAAATACAAGGAAGAGTTTTAAATTCTAACATGTTTTGACGATAGGGACCCAAGTATGGAAAGCACAGACACCTAAAAGCCCTTGGAAAGGAATAATCTGGTTGTCGCTGATACAGGCGTTGAAATGGGGAATCATTTTGCAAGATTGGGGTAGGGGTTCGGTTATGGAGATAGATGGCGGTATGAAAGGCATGTTCCCAAAATTCTGGGGGCAATTTGGAATGGGTTAAGAGAGTGAGACCCTTTTCTTGGATAATTCTTCATTCCATTTTGAGTAGGAGTCTATGGGTAAGAAATTATATGGATAATGCCTTGTGTTTGTAATAATTGGGAAACATTTCTGTATTCACCCCCAATCGGTTTGTAGGGATTTTATTTTGGTATTGAATTGTGTCTCAACAAGTTTTTGGAATAACTAAAAATAGTGTAGAACTTGGGATTTGTGAGTCATAGAGTAAATCCATGTAAACCTGGTGCAATCATCCACAAACAACACAAATTAGCGACAACCATTCAAAGATAATTCCGGGGAGGTCCCCAAACATAAGAATAAACTAGTTCAAATGGCATAGTTTTAGACTCATGAGTAGATAAAATAGGAAGACGACAACTTTTACCTAAAGGACAAGACGAGCACGGGACATGTGCTTTATTTGACAACACTGGAAGATTAAAACGATTAATAATAAGACGTAAAGTAGACTCATTTGGATGACCTAAGTGATAATGTCACTGGGAAGAAGGGCGCGCTCGCCAACTAACGCCGTTTTTGATGAAACCGCTGATGGAAGACAATAGAGGCCATTACGAACGACCTCTTTGAGAAGAACCCGACCTTGCATGTCCTTCAACAAACAAAAAGATGGGTAAAATTCAAGAAAATTTTTATTATCCTTGGTTAATATTGTAATGCTAATGAGGTTTTTATTCATATTTGGAACAACAGGATATTAGGTAACTTAATGGGACGGGATGATGAAAGAATAGCGGAATGACCAATATGAGTAATAGGGAGAGTGTTACCGTTACCCAAAGATAGTTGATCGTTGCCATTATATTCAGATTCGATCGACACCTTTCCAAGGTCACCGGTAATGTGATCCGTCGATCCCGAATCCAAATACCAAGCAGGGTCGATTATGGATGATGAGGACTGAGCCATGGGCGGTTGGAGGAGGATTCTGGTTGAGTTTATCAGCATGATGCCTTGACGGAAAAGATTGCAAGTTTAAGCTGCCATAACAGTCTTTTGTTGAGTGTCCGGGTTGCTCACAAATTTGGCAATACACTCTCTGTTTTGGCCTGTTGAAGGCCTTAGAGGAGTCGGCTCGAGAAGATGAGGGGCGATATATCAGTTCCTTGTGACTAAGAACTAGAACTGCGAGTGCTCGGAGGGCGGCGATCAGTGGAGCCGCTTTGTGAGGAACGACGCTGCTGGGAGCGCTGTTGCTGGCTGTAATTAGCATTTGGTTGCGCCGCAGCCAGTAGGCGAGACTCCTCTTGTAAGCGTTCTTCTTCAAAGAGGAGATAGCCCAATAATTCATCGTTGTTGACCGGATCAAGTCGGAAATTGAGGGCAGCTTTGAACGGCCCATATGAAGAATCCAATCCATGGACAATATCAGATACAAAATCATCATCAAAAACGGGTTGTAGACAATTGGCGAGGGCATCAGCAAAGCCTCGCTTTTTCTCGAAGTATTCAAGCATAGACAAGTTGCCTTTGGGCAAGGTTTGCAACTGTTGTTTCAAGTGCATGGATCGAGCTCGGGATTGAGCCTGAAACATGTGCTCGATAGTAATCCAGGCATGACGAGAGGTTTTTGATTTTACGACATACCCGATTAAAGGCGCCGCGATGGTCGTGCGTAGCCATAGGAGAATAAATTTGTCTCGCCTTCTCCATTGAAGATAGTCAAGATTGGGTGCGAATGAAGTAGGAGTTTCACCAACAACAGGAGTTCTGATCGTTGCTGGAAGAGAGTTGTCAAACAGAACAAAGTTTTTGACTGCTGACGTATCGAGGGCGTCGAGAACACTTGAGCGCCAAATGGCATAGTTTGAGCGATCAAGCTTGAAGGAGAATACTGGGAATTGAAGTCCGGCATTCGGATTGTCACCAAGAGTCGCGGACAGAAGATTGGTGTCGGCGGTGAGCGAGTTGGACAATGAAGCATCGTCACTGGTGGTTGACATGGTGGAGGCCGAAAGTGTAGAAAGCCGAAAAAAAAATCAGGTAATTTTGAGGATCGTGTTTGCTCTGATACCATAAAAGGATTGAATCTCTGTTGAGTTCTCTCAATCAGAGGATATATATTTATACTGGTAAAGATTACAAGAAATTACAAAGGGATAAGGATCCCAAGATTATGTACAAGAAATATGGAAAGAATTGTAATTACAATATACTAGAAGAATTGTAACATATATTTATACTGGTAAAGATTACAAGAAATTACAAAGGGATAAGGATCCCAAGATTATGTACAAGAAATATGGAAAGAATTGTAACTACAATATACTAGAAGAATTGTAACTAGAATAAACTAGAAGATAATATACAAAAATATAATATACCACTTTATAGTGTCGAGTGCAACAGAGGAGGACATGTCAATCCTTTTTCTTCCAATTTGTATACTCAGGATTGATGATGAGTGGTGTATCAACCACCGAGGTAGACAGTAGTGTTGCAACAACTTAGAGGAGGCTAGGGAAGAAGTAGGATGTCAAGATTAAGGGTAGGCACGATTGGTTAATCGGAGTTTCGATTAACTGGATACGGTTAACCGATGCTTCGGTTATTAAATTTTAATAATTATAACCGTATCATTAGTTGTCGGTTAACCGCAAAATTCGGTATAGTTCACTAGTTAACTGACTTGTAAGAGAAAACTATTTTTTATTAAAAATCATATTTTTAATATGAAAATATCTTATTTTCAATAAAATAAAATTAAAAATAAAATTAAATGCAATTACATTATACATCTACTTCATGAAATGTCTTAATCTTATAATGATAAACTTCTCATATTCATAAATCCAAAATAAATTCAAATATCTATTTTTTATAGAAAAATATCTAATTTAAAACAAAGTATCCAAATATTAAAATACACATAATGTAAAAAGACACAAAGCAAAACATCCAAATAATAAAATACAATTAAAGTTCATAAATTCAAAATAAGAACAACTGTCTAATATCAAATCATCCAAATATTAAAATACATTATCGAAGACTAATGAATTCAACGAGTGAAATATACTCATCATTACTATCAAGAGCTGCTCTAAAACAATTTTTTTCATATCAATGAATTGTAATATAGAGATACAATAAATTTAGTAAATTATATAAAATATCCATAATTAATAATATACTTCAATTAGAATATTAATAATTTAATCATAAAAATATGCATATATCCAAAATTAATCGAAGTCAAATGGAATAAATTAAGTGGTGTGTCGACGAGAATGGGAAGAGGTAAGCCTAAGGCTAAAGAAGTTGTGCCGGCGAGATGAGAAGAAGAAATTGACAAAGAAGAAAAATTAGCGGTAAGAACTAAGAAGCGACAGATTTGTCTATGTCACTAAAGCAAGGGTTAACTGAGCAACACTAATCGACTATCAGAGTATCATGTGTAAATTAATGGGTAAAATATGCAATTTCCATTTTTCAATTACATGAACGGGAAATATCATTTTATCTAAATTCTGGGTACATGGAGAATACAACCTTTGGAAATTATTCTCTAATATCATGAGAGGTTTGTTCAGTAGCCTATAATATAGGAATTATACATGGGTAACCCCTTAACATAATGGGTAGATATAAAATGACTTCTGAGTAGTACGTGTGACGTCCTTAATTCTTACCTTATTAAAAGATATTGCGTTGAAATGTAGGCGGATTGGTGATTTCTAAGTGTTTTGGGCTTTGGCTCGAAAAAAAAAAGTGCCCAAGTCCACAAATCATCATAACTATAACCTAAAGCGGATGTTAAAAAAATTTATTAAACAACACATGTCACTTTTAGATTGGACCACACTACCCTTTTTTTAAAATAATCTTTTATTTTGGATATGATAAATTCTTATTCATGTTCTTAGAATATACGATAGAAAATCTCATTATTCAATAATTTTTATTTTTGGATATGATAGGTAGAAGGACCATTAGGATATTTTTTTTATGCTATCATACAAAATTTAAAATATTTATTTTATTTTTAGATAGAATCATTAAAACTCGTACAAGGTACCAGAATACATACTAGTTGATTCTATATTAGCATAGATAGCTATGAAAAAGTGCATATATACCGATAATTGGTTAATATAATGAATATTGTCTCTATGTTTGATCCAGAAATCCAGCCCAATAGTATAAATGTCAACATATAATGTGTTTTTAACAATAGAAATACGGAGATAGCTGGACGGGGACGGGTTGGAAATGGGTTTAGTTAAGGTGGAGTTTTAAAAAAACTCTATCGGTGAATTTGGTTGAATCTGAGCCATTCAAATGTATTTCATGATTAGATTTAATTTGTTCTCTCTCTAAATTTTTTAATAATTTTTTTCCTTTTCATTTTTCCCCTATAATTCACTAATTTACACTAGGATTTTAAAACTTTATCTATAGAGTTTCTAATAAACTTTACTTGAACAAGACCGGTTTAAAATATGCATGGAATATTAATTAATATGGAGTAATATGGGCTCGTAGAGTTAAATGATGGCACCCTCCGCATACATATTTGATAGTATAATTTTATGATTTATGATACGACATGACCTATGTTCCTCCCTGTCATATTGATTATAATGAAAATGATATTATGACCTAAAAAATAAAATAAAAAATGATAAATTGATAAGGGACATGAAAACTAGGCATGTTCAACGGATGAGGTTAAGGGTCGATTTTTTTTTTTGGGTTGCAGGTTAGGCCAGGTTAAACTCAAGTTACAATTAAACTAAAATCCTATTTGGAAATAAATGAACCTTATTAAAAAATAATTGAGTATGTATAAGGAGTCTAGTTACCTTAGTCCTGTATTTAACATGTGTATTTGTGATATTAATAAAATGTTATTTGAACTCCACTAAGTGAAAGATTTAGAGGGAGAAATTTTACTAAAATAACTAACGTTGATTCACATAGAAATGAGACTTATCATGAAAACTAAGAACAAATGAGGATTATTGGATTTGAGAAATGGATGACTAAGATTAGAAGAGATAGGGGTAAAATGATAATTTTTACAAAAAATAAAAAACAAAAAAATAAATTTTTTAATTTTTTTTTCTTAGTTTCACTTTTTTTTTTGCCAAAAACACGAAATTTGATTTTTTTGTTAAGTTCACATATTTTATGCATATGTTCACACAGTTATAAGACATGTTCACATATTATCACATTTTTCAGTTTAGAGATTTTACAATATGTTCACATATATTACAAGGGTGTTCACATATTATTACAGTTTGTTCATGATTTATGGTCATATGTTCATGCTCGATTAAATCTTAATACAAGCGTTAAACGGTTTAAAAAAAATTTGACAAAAAAAGTAAATTTTTTAATTTTTTCGCTTATTTTTGCCAAAAAACACGACGGTTGACATTTTACGTTATGTTCACATATTTTATACACATGTTCACATTATTACAAGGGCTGTTCACATATAACCGCATTTTAACTTTAGAAAAATTAGTATACGTTCACATATTAGTATTGCATGTTCACGTTTTAGGGCCTTATGTTCATACTCGATTTATATCATTCTACATACGTAAAAAAGACTTAAAAAAATAAAGTAAGAAAATAAAATAAAATAAATTTATAAATATTTTTTATTTTTTATTTTTTTAATCGAATAACCTAGATTTATTTCTAGTGTTTCAATCGGATGGTCTAGATTCGTTCTTAGTTTTCATGATAAGCCCCATTTTCATTTGATTCAATTTCAAAATAACTAATTATTTGTTTTAAATTTCCTATGTAAATTATTACTCTCTCCGTTTCGCAATTTAGGGGTTTTTAGAATTTTGCACATATATTAAGACAAGCTTAAAGTGGAGTTGATGAGATTTGTTTTTTGTGTACAAAATTTATGTGAGATTAAATAATATAATATCACTCAATGGGTGACATTTTTTAGTATTAAGAAGTACATTGGAACTAGAAATACATTAATTAAATGTTATTTTGACAAGTTTTAGTATTAATTAATTAAAAAGAGACTTACATTGTGAAAGAAGATTTTAAGCTCAAAAAGACCTATATTGTGAAACGGAGGTAGTATGTAATCTAGAGAACAAGAGTTATTCTCTATTTTTTTTTGGTCGAAAGAGTTATTCTCTATTATTATTAACCAATCTTGTTTCTATGGAGTTTATAAAACACTCTATGGGTGAAGTGACCAAAATATAATAAGAAACTAGCTAAATCCCCGTGATACTCACGGGATAAATTTACTAAAAATTATACAATATTATGATATTAATATAAAATTTAAAACACTTATATATTATATTGTAATAAATTATGTAATTTGTAAGAAAATCATTAAGATTGTACCCCATATTTTATCAACATATAGGTGAAAAAGTTATATACTTGAAGTCCGAGTCTTGTTAAAAGATAAAAAAATATTATGCATAAAATTAATATAAAAAATGTTAGATCAATTTATTATAAACATATAGATAAAAAATTATATACTTGAATTCCAAATCTTGTTATAAGATAAAAAAGATATGCATAAAAAATATGAACATATAGATCAAGTTATTATCTTATAAAAATGGATATATTGAAAAAATGATACAAGTAATTATAAACGGTGACACAACCTTTAGGGCATAAAAACCTTTGAAGGAGTGTGCAAACGGTGACACAACCTTTAGGGGTGTGAATTCAATATCACGACCTTAGTTAAAATAGTGAAAACGCTATCATAAGCCCATCGTCGGTGCATAAATCGTATGAGTTAGATATCGGAAAATGACATGGCATGTCTAGGTGGCATAAAAAGTCATGTGAGGGGCATATGATCATTTTATATTGTTTATTATATTTATCCCTTTTGTTTTTTAACATGATAAATTAAAATTTTGAGTACTCTTTCTACCATTTTTATGTCTCATTCCAAGGTTTTTTTTTTAATTTTCAACTTAAGTTATGATATGGGAAAAAAACCCAACACGGCAACACCTACTCATAATATAAATAATTAAGATATATAACTTGGGTAAAAATGAGTAACAACAATATAAAAAAAATGGACAATAGGATAATATCATTATAAAATAAAATTAACATCTACTTAAAACTAGTATCATGTTTAAAAACATCATTTATCGATATACAAAATGTTTTTTGCCCAGGTCATAACTTAAGTTGAAAAGTAAAAAAAAAAAAATCTTGGAATAAGGCATAAAAATGGTAGAAAGAGTGCTCAAAATCTTAAATTTATCATGTTAAAAAAAGAAGGGATAAATATAATAAATAATAATGAGTACAAAGAAAAGGAAAAAATACAATAAATAATATAAAATGATCATATGCCCCTCACATGACTTTTTATGCCACCTAGACATGCCATGTCATTTTCCGATATCCAACTCATACGATTTATGCACCGGCGATGGGCTTATGATAGCGTTTTCACTATTTTATCTAAGGTCGTGATATTGAATTCACACCCCTAAAGGTCGTGTCACCGTTTACACACCCTCTCAAAGGTTGTAATATTTAAATTAATTTCACCTGTTTATTATTATAACATTATTTTATTCAAAAATGCCACGTGACGTTTTTTCAAGAGACATTATTAATGTTTTATAATGTATTAGGTAGATTGATAAATCCCTCTAAAAAAATTAATAAGTTGATTTGAAGAGATAAAACTTCAATCTCAATCATTAAATTTTTATTTAATAGTTAACTCTACCAAAATAGTTTTTTCTCAACTTCACTAAATCCATTATCAAAATATTTACACTCCAACAATATCATTTATTTTTAGCAACAACCTATAAATGAAAGAAACCATATAACATTAGCAATGCCTATAGGATATGTTATTCACATGACCCACGCTCACAAATTATGATTCCTTTCAGCTGAAAACGTAGCAATGAACATAAAATTGGCAAATAAATTCATATGGCCTACAACATGTTATATTCCAAATTTATGACGTTTAAGTAGCTGCTAGGGATGGAATTGAATTGAAATTCCGCGTGGTTTTCTATATAAGCACGGAATCTAAAACCTTTTTACTCGCAATCTTTTTTCCAAAAGAACATCTTTGATTAGATGAGTGATTCCTCATATTTCCATCAAAATAGCCCTTGTATGAGTATCCCGTCAGATCAGATCAGAGTATATGATCATATCCCTAATGAAAAAATTGTAAAACCCTAAAAGTAAAACGACAAAAAAAAAAAGCCCTGAATCAAAAATAGCCCAAATTACCACCCAACCGAGTTCTCCGGGTTTAACTGGTACTTATTATTTTCTTAATTCAGAATCAGAACAGTATATATAATTCTACTCAAATCTCCAAGCTTTTAACTTGTAGACTAACAAATTGATTGATTGGGTTGTGATATATTTCCTCTCTTGTGTGGTGTTTGTCTAGAGGACTAGGAGTGAGAAGGGAAATTGAGGAGTTGGGAATGAGAGTAGAGTTTGATTACAAATGACGGGTGCCTCATTGGGTCTGCGTTCATCTAGTTCCGGTACATTGCCCCATCAACAACCACAACAAGATCAATTGCCTTCGCCGCCCCCCTTTTCTCCCTCAATTTTCGTCTCCAGAAAGCTTCGGAAGATAATGAAGGAAAAGGAGAGATTGTACCCATGGATTCTCAAGTTTGGCCGGAAGAAGGTTGGCATGTTATTCATCTGTGTTATCTCGGCCGCCATATTCGCTGGGGTTCTCTACATGGGCAAAGGTTAGACTACTTCATTTTTGTCTCCACTCTATGTATGTTCTCTACTACTACTGGTGTTTAATTATACGTTTTGTTATTATTGTGAATTCTTGGTTACCTATCATGTTTTCTCATATGATTTCTGCGTGACATGCTATGCTGTTCCTTGTGCTTAGTTTGGGTACCAAGTGCTCAAGTAGAGGCATATGTATCAGCACCGTACTGATATCTGAATGATGATAAGTAAGTTGGTCTTGACTATTTGCAGCTGATAATGGCGGGGAGAATGACGTTCATGTTGCGAGTATTAGATTCAGCAATGACACAGATACGGAGGATAAATCATTGCTTGCTTATGGTAATGCTTATGGAGAAGAAAAGACTAGCCCTGTGTATTTTACAGGCTATGCTCTTCCTCCAGGGAACCCTTGTGAAAGTTTTGCATTACCACCGCCTCCAGCAGATAAAAAAAGAACTGGGCCTAGACGTAAGTGTTACTGTGCACGAAGAAAGAACTCCTTTTTAGATTATTATATCTGATATCTGATATAATATTTGCTTCTTCTACTGCCTCTTCCTTCAGCTTGCCCAGTCTGCTACTTGCCTGTAGAACAAGCCATAGCTTTGATGCCAACTGCTCCATCATTTTCTCCTGTTCTTAAAAATTTGACTTATGTGTACGAAGAAAATTCATCCAAAACTGAGTTTGGAGGATCTGAATTTGGTGGCTACCCTTCTTTGAAGCAGAGAGATGATTCATATGACATTAGAGAGTCAATGACGGTGCATTGTGGGTAAGGTTCATGCCTTGTGAGCTGCTCATCATTTTTTTAATATGCACATTTGAATTCAATACACCAACTAGATTCCTTCTTATGCATGTGTACCTCTTGCCTTCTTATTTTTCAGATTTGTCAAAGGAACTAGAGCTGGTCGAGGGACTGGATATGACATAGATGATGCTGATCTTTATGATATGGATCAGTGTCGTGGGATTGTTGTTGCATCGGCAATATTTGGTACTTGTTTTTCATAAAGTATTTATGTATATATATCATTTTAGCTCTTTAAACATGTATAAATTACAAAAGTTCCTTTTCTTTCTTTCAGGAAATTTTGATGTATTACGTCAACCCAAGAATATTAGTGAAACTGCCAGAAGAACAGTTTGTTTCTTTATGTTCTTGGATGAAGTAACTGAAGAGTATATGAGGAATAATGGTGATATTGATGGAAGCAAGAAAGTTGGAGTTTGGAGAGTTGTTGTTGTCCGTAATATTCCTTACACGGATGCAAGGCGTACTGGAAAGGTTAACCTCTATGTAACTCAACTTGGTCAATTGCCTCTGCTGGTTCTTTACTGGGTCATGAACCATCTCGTGACCAGTTTATATTATATGATGTCTGACTTCCAGTAACAAATACGACAGATTCCGAAGCTTCTAATGCATAGACTTTTTCCCAATGCTCGCTACTCTATATGGATGGATGGGAAACTTGAGCTCGTAGTTGATCCATACCAAATTTTAGAAAGGTAATGCTGTCTCTTTTAAAATTTCTTGTTTCTATTTCCTGTGAACTAAACTCATTCAACTCTCCTCTCAAAAAAAAAAAAAAAACTCATTCAACTCTGGAGTATCAATTGAAATTCTCAAAATGTTATTCCAGTTAAGACACTTGCTATCACATCAGTATCACGTACCTTAGAAAACACATATTAATGCCGCCTTTGAAACAGAGTGAAATTGTGAGAATTGAGTACTCTGTTGAGAAGTGTATGCAAAGCTCAGTCTAACAAACAATGCTGGAATGGTGAAGTCTATTATGAAGTCATTTGACATCACTAAAAGCAGCTCAGTCTAACAAGGCCGGAAGAGTAAATTTCAGGTTTTTGTGGAGGGAAAATGCAACTTTTGCGATATCAAGACATTACAAGCGCTTCGATTCATTTGTGGAAGCCGAGGCTAACAAAGCTGCAGGAAAGTATGACAATGCTTCAATTGACTTCCAGATTGAGTTCTATAAAAAGGAGGGTCTAACTCCTTACACTCCTGCTAAGCTACCAATCACTAGCGGTAAAGCCTATTATTTGCTTCTTTCTGCTGATGCCTTTCTCTTGGTTGTGTTCATTAAGTCGTAACAAGCATGCCTTAAATTAAAATGCAGATGTTCCTGAAGGATGTTTGATAATCAGGGAGCATATTCCTATCTCCAATCTCTTTACTTGTCTGTGGTTCCATGAAGTTGACCGGTTTACTTCCAGAGACCAGATAAGTTTTGCTATCGTCAGGGACAAAATTAGAGCCAAGACGAACTGGACTATTAGCATGTTTCTGGACTGTGAAAGGCGTAACTTTGTTGTGCAGGTATATATATGTAAATTCTGATCGTTATATTTTTACCCTTCAATAGTCCAATGTGGCGCAGGGTCAAAAAAGAGTCTGTGTTCATTTTCTTCAACTGTTTGGTACATTGCAGGGTTATCACAGGGATGTTCTAGAGAAGAAGGCATCTACTGCAGCTGTTCTTCAGTCTCCGCCTCCGCCTCCCTTAGTTGTTCCCCCGCCACCTCCACTAGTGCCTGAAACTACAGCATTGCCGTCTGAGCGTGGTAAAGGCAGAAGCCGAGGCCGTAAAGTGGATATTGGCAGTACAGAAACCGTCTCGAAATAAAGTTTTGCTTATGTGAAGAGAAAGTTATACACACGTCTACCTTGCCTACAGCAATTTGGCAGGGGCGGGTAAATTAATTATTGCACTCTGTGACAAGAGCTTGCCCCATTTGTTAATTCTGTGTTTACAAAGTGTCTAGTTCATTTTTTTCGTTTCTACTTTCTAGTGTGTTGTGTGTGTGTGTATCTACATACACAGATGACATATGAATAAACATTTCATATCAATTCTCATGAGTATCTTTGATGGTAGCTCATTGATTATATATATATATATACACACACAGTATAGGGGGTCATTGTAATAGCTCTTGATTGATTATACAGATATATAAACTTGTTGGATCGGTAAACAATATATTAAAGCATCAACATTTGATCAATAGTCTCTTTAATTTTCAGAATAACAACAATACAATACAGAGAGCTAGAGAGATCTTAATTTTACTTAGGCAGGTAAGGTTGACTAGTAAGTAGTACTACGTACGTACACAACCGCATGAAGGTAGGTCTCACTTGCCAGGAACGAAGTTAGTGGCGTAAGCCCAAGCGTTGTTGGCGACAGGATCGGCGATGTGGTCGAACAAGTTCTCGACGGGGCCCTTTCCGGTGACGATGGCCTGGACGAAGAAGCCGAACATGGAGAACATGGCGAGCCTGCCATTCTTGAGCTCCTTGACCTTGAGCTCGGCAAAGGCCTCGGGGTCGTCGGCCAAGCCGAGGGGGTCAAAGGCGCCGCCGGGGTAGACCTTGTCGAGGCCCTCGCCGAGTGGGCCGCCGCCGACGCGGTAGCCCTCGATCAAGCCCATGAGGACGACCTGGGAGGCCCAGATGGCGAGGATGCTCTGGGCGTGGATGAGGTTGGGGTTGCCCAGGTAGTCCAGGCCGCCCTCGGAGAAGATCTGGGACCCCGCCTTGAACCACACGGCCTCGCCGAACTTGACGCCGTTCTTGGAGAGAATCTCCGGGAAGACGCAGCCGAGGGCGCCCAGCATGGCCCACCGGGAGTGGATCACCTCCAGCTCCCGGTTCCTCGCGAAGGTCTCTGGGTCAGCTGATAGCCCGGCGGTGTCCCACCCGTAGTCGCCGGGGAATTCGCCGGTCAGGTAGGAGGGGGTCTGCTCGGAGAAAGGGCCCAAGTACTTGGGGCGGTCAGGCCCGTACCTGTTGTCCTCGCGAGTATTAATTAATAAATATGTCAAAATAGCTAAAAAGACATATGTGCTCTTCAGTAATGAATTACCAGATGCTCTGGGGCGCGCTCTTTACTGTGCGGCGCATGACGAAGCGGCCCCCTGCAGCATTGCCGCCAGCCTTGCGGACAAGCTCGTTCTGGGGCTTCAACGCAGTCTGGCCTGCGATGGCGGAGAATTGGATCCCAGAGGTTGCCATGATCGACGGGGTTAGTGTGTTGATTGCCGGCAAGCTAGGCAAGATGGATCGATGAAAACGAATTAAGTTAATGCTTGAGAAAGAGAACGGGCGATGACGAGTCTTATTATAGAGGATCAGGTTACGATATTACGATGTGGATGAGGCAAATTACACGTCATCGCTACTCCATTGGCCGCCTATCCTAGATGTAGATTTCCATCTAGATTTTTCTCTGCTCAACTGCCACGTGGCCCTTGGAAGCTCTAGCTGCCATCATGAAATAGAGGCCACATAAACATCAACCTCCACTTGGAGAGTTGGAGGACGAGAAAATCTTCTTTGGCTTGGCCCTTTCGGGTTTGGATATAATACTGTAACAAACTGTTATTGTAAGAAATACATAAACTCTAAAGATTCATAAACAAATTTGTTTGGTTCTTTTGTTTATGCTGCTGGTAGTAATGATAATTATTTTATCTCTCTCGGTAATCGGACCAAAATCTTCTGTTTCAGAATTTCCCTCGATCGGTCTCTCGTATTTGAGTATTTCAAACTCTCAATCATATCTGTACATTTCAGAAGGCAGCTAGCTAGCTGTATCTCTGAATTGTCACCTCCTCCACACTCAAAATTCCAACCATTTAACTCGTTTCTACTAGCTTCAATTCAAAGAAAGAACTCTTGTATGTACCGTACGTGGTAATCGGATCCATAGTATTAGCATTAACAATTTAGCATAGATGGACAGGGAAGCAAGATGGTCCTCCTCACAGTCACAGGCCACAACAGAGCCACATTTCTTCAAGATCATTCACCCTCGCGACCTTAAAGAGGGAACTCTTGTATGTACTTTTTCCTTCCCCTCTTCCTCCTTAATTTAATTATTATTCGCGCGCTATACGAGTACTGTTGGATCTAGCTAGTAGTGTTTATGCATGCATATATGTGAGCATGTTAATTTTTAACAGGAAATTCCACCGAAATTTGTGAACAAGTATGGCAAGAGCTTGAAAAGGCATGCCTTTCTCAAGAATCCAAAAGGTACAGAGCTCTTCTTGGTGGACCTGAAAAGGTCTAATGGCCGAGTTTGGCTGCACAATGGCTGGCAAGACTTGGTTGCCCACTGCTCCATAAGCTGTTGGTATTTCTTACTGTTCGGATATCAAGGCCAATCATCCTTCCATGTCTTAATATTCGATCCTAGTTGTTCAGAGATTGAATATCCGGTTGTCAACGAAGAAGATGACTCGGTTGAGATTCTAGATGAAATGGTTGTGCCAATGGCCAACCAGAGTAAGAAGTTTCTTACTCTTCTTCAAGGCAGCAGTGGACATGGTGTTACTAGTGCTTCTGACAGAGCAAAGGCCTTTCGGAGCACAAAGCCTCATTTTATTGTCACCATGCAACGAGCTTATATATCTGGCAATTATTTGGTATGCAGTCTGATCCACAATACATTTCAATTGAACTGAAGAGCACACTTTCTATATAATATAATTAATAATTAATTGGTACGTACGTAAGCAATTACACTGTTTTTCAATCTTAATTTGCGCGCAGCATCTACCGATTCATGCAAGAAGCCACTTTTATGCAAGGGAAAACAAAGGCTTGAGCCTTAAAGGCCCTGATGGAAGAACTTGGCTTATGGAGTATTATTATGTGACGAAGCCGTCTCAGCCGCAGGTAAGAGTCGGTTTAGGGTGGAGACACTTTGTGGATGGATATGGCCTGCAAGTAGGAGATGCATGCGCCTTCGAGCTCATCAATATCCTCCACACTGTCATGGAATTCCACGTCACCATATTCCGAGTCGATGACTAGCTAGGAAGAAGATGGAAGAGCATTTTCATGTTCTAGCTAGACTGAGAATTTAGAGGTGGTTTGTGCTTTTCGTCATCCTTTATCTGATCTCTGTTTTATTATTTCCTGTTGCAAGCGTTTTCAACTAGTTCTTCAGTTCATCTTTTAGCTCTTGGATTAGCTCTTCAACTTGTGGGATTTGTAAAAAATGATGTCTAGGTGTATTCAGACTTTTTACTCCATGCTGGACGTCTCCAATGGAAGTTTAGTAGTATTCACGACCTCTTCTTGCTGACATTACAGTACCTTTGATGCACGAAATGACTAGAAATTTAAGCTTCACGAAAAGGAATCACAAACTTTGGTACTGAAGATAAAATAGCTTAAAGAACCTAAGTGATCAAAAGTTCATAACAAACTCTTGTAAAGAAGATAAAATGGCATGGCCAAATTCCATCTGGCCAAATAAAACTAGGATTAGATGGAAGATAATTCATGGACTACATTTTAAGCATCTGGGTTCAGAGAAGCTACAATATTGTACACAGGACGTACCAAAATGCACCCACCAATAAGAAGCATGAGACAAAGCATTAAAAAGGACAGGTACTAATTCCCTTACAAAGTACCCTGGACAGCTCTTGAATCTTCCATTACAACTTGACCCATTACATAGTGCATGTTTGCGGCATGGGCATGTAGACATTAGCCCCACCAATCAGCTCGGTCTCTGTTGCTTCAGTCTTCCTCAAGGTGAACAAGGCACGCTTGCCACAACGATCACACCTTGCTGTCAACTTAGTCACTGAATCGGCTATTGGTATTATATCGACTATAGACCCAAAGTTCCTCCTGCCACAAAAGGAATAATTTTTCAGCAAACAGAGAAGACAACTAAAACACTTGCAAAGAGTTGGGTTCTCTGTTTGGACCTCACGTAGTCACCATCAAGACCAGCAACAACAACTATTTTACCATCATGATCAGCAACCTCAGAGCAGAACTCGTAGAGATCTTCAAAGAATTGAGCTTCGTCGATGCCAATCACATCAAGCTGTGCATTGTGGACCAAAAGAAATTTTAATACTGACAACGTAAAGAGGAGAAGTTCATCACATCCCTAACATTTATGTGATTAAAGCAAGACTCAGCAGTTCATCACATCCCTAACAAAATCTCAAGTATAATGCAATTATGCTAAAGTTTGCTTCTTGAATTTGGGTATACAATCTTATTAACAAATAACAACTATAAAACAGTTCAGCAAATTAGATATCTTTTTGACTTGTTATTCGTCTTGTATATTTTTACTTGTTGTTGCAGGGATTGGTACATAGGAAGAAGGCTTGAAGTATGTGACATAATTGTAAGTGAAAACAATGTCTAGAAGTAAGAATCAATATGATCACATTACTTCATCCAGCTAAAACAAGAAGGAAGCAAGTAACCTAGAATTGAAACGGATTGTGGGATTGCTTGGTTTTTAAGCTTTAAGGTAGAGGTTAGATGGATATAACTTTAAGAGTTCTACTGAAATAGATTGAGTTATTGTTTGTTCTTGAGCTATTAGTCTACAAGTGGATCATGCATTCTCGGGTGAATTTGAGTGATTTACAGCAGGCCCAGGGTAGACTACCAAAACATGTTTCTAGCTTAATTCCTTTTGTTTGTGTTATGTAAGTTGTTTAGCAGGAGCAATTTGGAATCAGGGTCTGTGTAACTTGAGATTTTCTCTACCTTAGATGATCAAGGCTCTTCTGTAATCATGAAATTTGATTCACTGGTGGTATTAACATTTGGTAGTTTTATACTTCCAAACAGAAATATATTATGTATGTGAGTAGTCATTTTCCATATCATCTTTGCATTGGTTAAGTACCATCCAGATTCAGCATTGGTAGCTCAAAAATTGTATACAATTTTGATTTTGGTAATAACATTTATTACTGCTGTCTTGTGCATGAGGTGATATGATGAAATTAATGCCTAACCAAATAAGATGTCAAGATGGCCGAGTTGGTCTAAGGCGCCAGTTTCAGGTACTGGTCCGAAAGGGCATGGGTTCGAATCCCATTCTTGACATTTCTTTTTTCCTTCCAACACTAAACTCTAGTAAAATCTTTGGCCTACCATAACACCTGAAAATCAACACGCAATTTTTGTTTTAAAATAATGATATTCCGTATTTATTTTAAATGAAATACACATGTTTAGTTACCCCCACCCACCACCCACTACGAAATATGAATGAATATGATCCCTCCCTCCATTCTTGCAATTGAGATAGCTCTTTACTTGAAGTTTTACCAACCTAACTCCTTTTTCAATGAACCTAATATATATTTGACATTAAGTATTCAGCACCATTCATTATCATTACGCTTTTTCAATTTTGAGTATTGGTTTTAAATTAAATACAAATGTTATGATTTCTCCAGACCTAAAACATATTTGGTCCCAATATATACTTTAGGTTTGGAATATTTGTTTGAATCATTTTAAAAAAAAGTAATTGATCAAAGAACAATGAATAGTAAACACAATTAAAATGCATGCTTATAAACAAATAAGAAGACTATGTAATGAATTAAAATGTCGGTCACTGGTGGATCTAGTTGCTTAAATGTTTAATTGAGCCGTTGGTAAGCCCTTGTATTGATGTTTACTTCACACCCGAAATGCCGAAAATAAATAAAAAGCGAAAATAAATTCAAGCTCCGATTAGTACGTTCCCACGGAAAATCCCAATCTTTATGTTTTTTTGTTGTTGTTAGTCTAGTTCAATCTAGTTGGTTCACTATGGGGTATATGAAATGAAAAATTTAGAAATGGAGGAGGAATTGGAGGATGGTGAGTTTTGTCGTGTTAGGATGGAGATTAGGAAGAAGGGGCACCGACACGACACCATTTAGCTTTCACTCGGTTGTGACCTAATTATGAGCGGGACCCCTCCTGTATCATCACATGAAACAAGTGGCCGCTAAACAAATGAAAATCAATAATCTCTAATTAATCAAAAGTGTGAAAGAGCAATTGGCCGATAATAATTTAATTTGGAAAAAAATTTCCACCAAAAAAAAATTTAATTTGGAAAAAAATATACAAAAAGGGAAGAATTGACAAGGATGAGGTAGAGTGCAAGGTTGGAGACCCATATAGGGATACTTTGAACAATAATAAGTGGTTTGGTTTTGATTTCGAAAGCCCACCTTATTAGTTATGGATTTCCCACAACATAATGTATAATTTTTCAAACAACTACGTTCATGAAAATGAAAATTCTCTCTGATAAATTTTGATGTAGTCTAATCTTGGTTGTCAACCGTACCATCCATAAGTATAATGACAACAAGCTAGTGTTCCAATTTTTGGGCTTTGCCTGAAATTTAAGTAGAATCTTATGTAACTATCTTATGTAACTGTTAGAAAAATATATTGAAGTTGTGATACTTAAAAGGAAAAATATGTACAAACGATATTGATTTGAGTTTGAAGCATTACCTAACAAAGAAGTCATAATTTTTTTTAATAAAAAGAAGAAGAAGAAGAAATCAAATATTTTAAAAATACAAAATATATCTGAACAACCACCTCTTAATCACCTCTTATGCTGCTCTTCAACCCAAAGACACCTACTTTGGTGTTTTATTAAAATATAATAAAACAAGCGATGGCGAGCATCACCTCCAGGGCTCCAGCTCACAACTCACAACTCACAACTCACAACTCACAACTCACAACTCACAACTCACTTGTATGCTACTGTAAGTTTCTCCCCTTTTAAATACTCTCTCACATTTCATCCTCACTCGCACTTTCTCCATCTCCCCCCTTTCTCAACTCCTCATATACTCAGGTTCAGGTTAGCTTAATTACTTTCTCTCCCTCTCTCTCTCCTCTTGATCTTAATCAATTAATTAGCCCAAGTGATCGAATATACTGTATGATGTAGGACGTGAATTTAATGCATTATGCTAATTAATTAATTGTCAGTTTTGTTTCTAGCCTGTACCTTACTTGTTGCAAATTAATGCTGTTTGTTCTTCATTGATTTGTTCTAGAGATTAGATCTGTCCTGAGTGACAATGTAGCTTCTGTCATGGGGAATTCTGCAAATCATATATGCTCGATCAATTTATCATAAATTTGGGAACTTTAGTTGTTTCTTCAAATGGGGTAGTAAGCGAAAATGATGGGTTACCTGCATCTAATTTCGACAATACAAATTAGTTTGGCTCCAGTTTGCTTTTGATCTGTTATAAATTAGAATCCAAAACTGAATGTTTGATCTACAGTAAGGGATGGATTGTTAAGTGATCAAGAAGATCTTCTAAAATCAAGTTTTCTTTCTTTTTTACAAGTACTGATATGAAAGTGGTCAATGCAGGAAATTTAATCAAAGTGCTTAATTGTTAGGGGAAAAATTAAAGAAAATGGAGAAAGCCATGTATTTTATGGTTGTAGCGGCTGCATTTTTAGCACTAGCTGTTGTAAGCCCCTCCTCCTCCTTAGCGCAAGCGCAAGCGGCGGGTAGCCCATCATCATCAGTGGCAGCGACACCCACCCCATCCCCGGCCCCGGCCCCGGCCCCAGCCGACGTCAACCTGACCCAGCTCCTCTCCGTGGCGGGCCCCTTCTCCACCTTCCTCTCCTACCTGGAATCCACCAAAGTCATCGACACCTTCCAGAACCAAGCCAACGAGTCCGACTCCGACCAGGGGGGCGTGACCATCTTCGTCCCAACCGACGCCGCCTTCTCCGCCCTCAAGTCCCCGTCCCTCAAGAACCTGACCTCCGACCAGATCAAGTCCCTCTGCCTTTTCCACGGCCTTCCTCAGTACTACTCCCTCTCCGACTTCAAGGCCCTCACCCAGCTCACCACCTTTGCTGGCGCCCAATACACACTCAACTTCACTGACACCTCAGGCACGGTCCACCTCACCTCTGGCTGGTCCAACACCAAGATCAGCAGCAGCGTTTTCTCCACCGCCCCCGTCGCTCTCTACGAGGTCTCCAAAGTGCTCCTCCCTGAAGCCATCTTCGGAACCGACATTCCTCCCATGCCTGCGCCCGCACCCGCTCCTCAAATCTCCCCTTCTGCTGACTCACCCGCCAACTCACCCTCCTCCTCCTCCTCCTCCTCCTCCCATTCCAACTCGTCGGTTGCTGTCGTAAGCTCCAGCATTTGGAGTTCATTGCTTTTGGCTGTGTTTGGGGGCCTTGTCTTGTTCTTCTTGTGAAATTAATTCATTTCTGATGCTGGGTGCTTGTACGTTGTTGATCCTTCTTTAAGTTAATTATATATGGGCTGAGATCAGCTGAAGAGGATAAACATCCAGCTAGCATTGGTAATATGGGTTATTCATTTTAAATTTGCACTACATTTGTGAAAGAACATATATCATTTTTTCATTCGATTATTGTGGTACTGAGAACAACCATGTTTGTGAATCAGAGATTGAAAAAGAAAATGCTTTGTATTATATATTATATGGTTGTCTTACTATGCGAATGCAGTAATGATTTTTGGAATAGAAAGTGGTGTGTGTGAGTGAAATGGAATGAACAGCTGTTAATGTCACATGGAACATGCATGAATTATGAAAGGGCAATGAGGAATGTGCTTGGTTGAAGGCTCAACATCATGAGGATTCGGTAGGTGAAGCTTATCATTCTATCTTTTTGGACCTACACCTACATCTTGCTTGTAAGCAACATTGAATTCTTTCCACTTAACTGTTTCATTGGAACCCTCTTAAAGCCTTGGATGTATGTCATGGCGGCAAATGAACATTTGAGTAAAAAGGAAGAAAATTATAAGCAAGTATCCCGGGAAGGTTCTGTGATGAGAACCCTCCTACATTCCTACCACCATAAAACCTACCTTATTAAAATTTAATCAATTCGTCATACTACATAATTATGTAGTATAATGCCATTTTTTTTTATCAAGTGTACGTACTTTGGAAATCCAGACTATATGATACATTATATCTTAAAAAAAAATCATTTATTTGCTTTAATATAGATAATTTAAATGTCCAATAAGGCAATAATACATAAATCCTTCATAGTTTATGATATCCAAACACACCCTCATTTTGAAATACATGGACTTGTCTCTTGCATAAATCCTCCATAGTTTATGACATCCAAAACCTTTCATCCCCTTGCACCATTTCTGGTTTCAATCTTAAGAGGCAAATTAAAGATTCTTCTTCTTTTTTCTCCACATAAAAATTCAATCTTACTTGTCCAAAACACAACTGGGCATGCGTACTGCCACTATATATGTATTTGCAGTCTATCATATAATTTAATATACATTGAGATCAAATCCTTGTCTTAGGGGAGAGGGGGAAAAAGCAATTTATAGCATGCCTTTCACAAAGTTCAGCAAAAGCCCTCCATATAAACCAACCCAAGCACAAGTAAATCTAATATACAAGTACAAGAAAATAATTCCAGTGACTACCATATGGGGTTTATGCTCAATTATCTTCCCCTTGAAAAGAATTGAGCCGTCTCAATCTTTCGTCGAGCTGTGCCATAACTGCTGGCTCCTGTTTCTTCCTCTGCTTTGACAAACTGTTGGTGTTCAAGGATCCAATTGTGTCGAATGCCACCTGCCAGATTGGTAACACAAACATTAATCTGAAAATCCATGAGATTTATAAGATTTATCAACTGCAATTGAATGCGCCGATTTCTTACCGTCAACAAGTCATCAGGATCAAAGAGATGGTGAATGCATTTCTGTAAAATGTTTATTACATCCCCAACTTGGTGGGTTATAAGTACCTCCTCTTCCTTTATCTGCAATTACAATGCAGTTAAGAATTTCTGAAAATACCGGAGTTGATTTTTCTCCTTATTGAAGTTCACAAAAAAAAATTTACCTTGAAAACTGCCAATGCTACATTTAACAAAATTATGGCCCCGTCATAGAAAAGGACGTCCCAGACCCGCAGAGTTGTCTAAAGAAAAAACAAGAACCACCAAAGTGAAAAATCATGAGCAACTTAACAAGCTTGTAATTTGAAGTTAGCTTACTGATTTACATAAAAGGTAATGCAAAGTGGGTCATACCTCGGATGGCAAACTCTTAGAGAAGAGGCATAAGAACCACTCAGTGGTCACAAGAGAGACATCAAACTGCAAAGCATCCAAGTGTGCAGCTATTCTGCAAATTTCTCATTCAATATTTTTAGAAGGTAAAAAAAAGTACCGTAAAAAAGCTCAGCTTGCAGCAGAATAAGTAACATACCGTGGACACTTCTTTGCTAGTAGATCTTTGAATACCCTTTGTTCAACGTGACATCCAGATAAGTTATTAGCATAGCAGTCGTTCACTAATACATGTTCTAATAGGACAGCAAGCATCCAGAACGCGTCTTCCTCTGTCTTCATCACCAGCAATAGCAGTGCTGCAACATAATTTAAACCCTGCAATTTAAGGTTTGATGGTTTTAGGAGTTTTTCTTATAGCAATTATCACTTCATTCAGTTCAGTGAAAAAAATGATTATGGTGTGTGTTTCTAATATATCAACAGATTTTGGAAAATGTACTTGGACAAAGTAGTAAATACAATCATTTCATTTTAAAACCAGGAATTACAAAGAAAATACTATCACCTGACAATAACCAACATAAGAATCACGAAAAGAGTAACCGACGAGGACACGTCTTAGTGCAGCATGACCATCTGGGGTATCCAACCATGGATGACCAGGAAATGTTCGAGGTAGGTCCTGCATATGTATATAAAAGGTGAATAATAACAGAATTGTCGAAAGTGTAAAGCTTAAATGAAGCACAAAAACAATGACCAAGCTAGACTCGACATTGAAACACTTGTGGTTGACCGATAATAGTGTTGACATTGTTGAAATAAATACAAACATAAAACGGAGTAACCATGTTAGAAAAAAATGATAAAATGATTATGTTATTCATAGCATAACAAGGTGGAAGATCCAATTTTTTGGATAAATTGCCCATGTTTTGGAAGTGTTAAGACTGCAATACATAGAGATCAGCAAGATTAGATTGAGAACATGTTCACCAAAGAAATGTTAAGGCAACTTACTCAAAGGATATAACCTCTGATACAACAGAAATACAACACTAGAAAAGGTGTACTTCATTTTAATCCATTTGATCTCTACAATGAGATGCATTCATTCACCTCAAGTGACCTGTAACTCCCTTTAATAGCACAAAAGTTTGATCCAATTTTTTACTCAGACTTGCTTATAACAAGTAAAAAGAATATCCAAATGTGTGAAAGTTCAATGTTATGCAATGTTGAACCTCCCAATTCATGAGCCTAATAACAAGAACTAGCCTAAAACACAAAGTTCAGCATATGCAACAACAATCAGCACAGCAATCAAATAACAAATGAAGAAAGTATATAAAGGACCCACTTGATCAATCTGCTTGGTGGCAGCCGTGACCTGACCATCAGTAGCCCTGATGAGATCACTGTAATATGACTCTGGTGCGGTGGCCTTCTTCTTAGCTGCGCCTGAGAGGGAGAACCAGACCTTGGGCCTCAAAGTTGGGGGAATCCCTTTCCTAATCAACTTTTTCAGGGTGATTGCATTTGCCAAGAAAGACAGCTTTAAGGAGGCCTTAAGGGTGTTGGAAACATGGGTTTGGAGGTACCAATTGAAACCTTTGCTGGCTTCCAATGCCCACCACACCTTACCTTGCTGCCTAACCCTCTCTCTTACCTCATTCAACACATTCACATCATCCACATTTCCTTCCACAGTGAATCCATATAGATCCTGAAATTTTACTGTCAGGTTTGCCCTCCTTGTATGGATGCTGGGCCTGTAAGAGATCATCTGAGAAGAATTCTGATGCCTGTAATCATAGGAGACATTGTTTCCCACAGAAAGGTTGTAAGTTCCATACATTGCTTCCCTTTTAGCAAAAGGATCCTGGAAAGTGTAAGATCACTTGGATGAAAAGAAATGTGAGCTTCGGTTAAATTTGTTGAATTTCTACAGCTGGAGCCTCCTAGAAGAAGACAAAAGGCTCAGAAATTCAAGTGGCACACCGAACAAAATCTACAAAGTTTGGATCTTGAGGGCAAAATATTGCAAATTGGACAATACAACAACGGGGAGATCAAAATTACAAATGACACGGCTAAGAGAATAAGCGAAAATTTTGAGCAGATGGAACAATAATAAGACAGATAGAGTTGACAATCAGGATAAAACTAGAAGGAAAAACAAGAAAGAGGGCAGGTAATAGAGATCTTTCTTGCTTGTTCATCAGCGGTAATAGAGAAGAGCTGGAAACAAAAACAGAAAATATAGGAATGAGATTATTATATCAGGGGAGATTTTCTGATTCTCCGGGCAGCAACAAAAGGGGGAACGAAGACCCCAAATCCAAATTTCTCCGGACTTTGAGGCTCATTTCAAATTCACATCCAAAGGAAGACAGATATACACAAGATGGAGAGAAAAGAGGTGAGGAGGACACGATGACGATGGAATTGACATCCGAAAAATTCAATTTTTAAACAAAGGTTTCTATTTTTCTACTGTGATTATCAGATTTTTCTTCATCCGCGACGTTATTGCAGGGGTGGAGCGGTGTGGGAATGATGGAGGCGGCTCCAATTGTTATTACTAAAGTGCCCTTCCTTTCTTGAAACGTAAATTAATATTTTCGTTAAAGGGAAAAAAAATTAGTTCTCTGTTTTTATATTCAAAATAATTCATGCTTTAATTTTGATTTTCAAATCACCAAAAAAGAGGTTTTTTTTTACGTTAATGCAATTAATCTCGTGCTAAAGTTGAGTTTAATTAAATGATATTTCTATTAAACTGAAAAAGGGTATATATACTCCATTATTCAATCAAATGACTGATCGATCATGGCATTTGCTTGTGGGCCAATCAACCTCAAATCTTGAATAAGAAGACGAAGGACCATTCAACCATTAATTAGCTACAGGTTGAAGTGTTGAACTCAACTACTTAATCTAGAGAGTAGAGACTAGTCTTTATTCTTAATTGGAACGTACGATAAGTCACAGGTACTGAGGAACATGCATGTATTGTCGATCTATCGAGTTTGATTTGTTTGTTGTTACCAAATTTACACACTAGCATATTTATATGAGGTCCATTTATCATTTTTAATTATTACTCCCTCCGATCCAAAATAAATGTCTTTATAACACTTTATTATTTATCCATTTTAAGTTTCGTTTTAAGTTTTCTATTCAATTAATTAGGAGAGAGTTATGATAATGATTATTAAAATGTGTTTTTGTTGACTAAAAGTATTCATTCATTGGTCAAAAAGGTGGGGAGTGATAAAATTGAGATAAAGTTTAAGATTTTGAGAATAATTAATATTTTTATTAAAACTAGTGTCACACTTATTTTGAATTGAATCGAAAGGAGTACAATTTTGTTCTGCAAGGTGGTAAGTATAAATTAAGGGTACGTACGTGTGTAAGGGTAATAATGTACTATTAATGTCATTCTTAAATATTTACCATAATTAGTGCCTACTTAGGGTTTGATCTTCCTCTTCATCTTGGTGAATTTTGACTACTAATTAGTGATATTGCATGGAGACATGTATAGCTGTGCAAATTTTATTCATGCATACCGCATGGATATATAGACGTTGGTACATATATCATATATGTATATATAGGAGTAGCTAGGAAGTCTAGAACCAACCGCCTCCTGAGCCGCCACCTCCTCCTCCTCCTCCTTTCCCTCCATGGCCACCGCCTCCTTTCCTTCCACCAGAGCCTCCCCTAGAACCGCCTCCGCCGCCAGAGCCGCCTCCTCCGTGACCGCCCTGGCCTCCTCCTCCGTGACCGCCGCTGCCTCCACCCTGGCCTCCTCCTCCGTGACCGCCGCTTCCACCGCCCTGGCCTCCTCCTCCGTGACCGCCGATTCCACCGCCCTGGCCTCCTCCTTGTCGACCTCCGCCCTGGCCTCCTCCTTGACCACCCTGGCCTCCTCCTTGCTGACCTCCGCCCTGGCCTCCTCCGTGACCACCGCTTCCTCCGCCCTGGCTTCCTCCGTGACCACCGCCTCCTTGTCGACCTCCGCCCTGGCCTCCTCCTTGACCACCGCTTCCTCCTCCCTGGCCGCCTCCTTGACCACCTCCTCCTTGGCCTCCCCCGCCCTGGCCTCCTCCTCCGTGACCGCCGCTTCCACCGCCCTGGCCTCCTCCTTGTCGACCTCCGCCCTGGCCTCCTCCTTGACCACCCTGGCCTCCTCCTTGCTGACCTCCGCCCTGGCCTCCTCCGTGACCACCGCTTCCTCCGCCCTGGCCTCCTCCGTGACCACCGCCACCCTGGCCGCCTCCTTGTCGACCTCCGCCCTGGCCTCCTCCTTGACCACCCTGGCCGCCTCCTTGTCGACCTCCGCCCTGGCTGCCTCCTTGACCACCGCTTCCTCCGCCCTGGCCGCCTCCTTGACCACCTCCTCCTTGGCCTCCCCCGCCCTGGCCTCCTCCTTGACCACCGCTTCCTCCACCCTGGCCTCCTCCTTGTCGACCGCCACTTCCAGCACCCTGGCCTCCTCCTTGACCACCACTTCCTCCGCCCTGGCCTCCTCCGTGACCACCGCTGCCCTGGCCTCCACCAGAACCGCCGCCGCCTTGGCCTCCACTAGCTTTCCTTTTGCGGTCGTCAATCACCTCTGTATCAACCTTCTCTCCTTCTGCATGCATGCAGCCAACACTTTGCCAGTTAATAATGTAAATAATTTTATAAAAATAGTAGCACGTTTTGATTTGGACGAAATAACCCCGGCCCGGTAGTAAGAAACTAGTAAGTTATGTCGCTAATTAACGTACGTTACGTTACTCAAATAATTAATTACCAGCTAGTAATATATATATATATATAATAGATAGATGTAGTAGCTAGCTACTCACGGTTTAGAACTTGATTGGGAGAGGAATCAGCAGTGACAGAGCAGGAGGAGATGAGAATAGCAGAAACAAAGAACAACACCCCTAAGATCAGTACACATGCCTTGCCATTCATCTTCATTTTGTTACTTAATGATCGATTTAATTAAGTGAGTTTTTGAGCTCCAATGCAAATTAAATTGGGCCTCAGCTCAGCTCGATTTATAGAAAAGATAGGGGGTTGAGAATGGGTGACGCGTGGATCGAGCTAGCCACCTAGAAAGACTAATTGCATAACATTCATCATTCATGTATATAGTGGTGTACCGTGTACGTACAAGTGATAAACGAATCGATCGGTGGGTAGAAAACTAACTAAAGAGGCTGACATTTGGATGAAACTAAGAGATGGATGTGATGACAAGCCGACGAGAGGGAGTACGTGCCAGCTTGCAGGCCAGTCTCCAATTCCACCTCCACTCCTCACTCCTCCAGGCGGTGCATGCAATTGCAATCACGTTTTGCATTTACTCTCATAGAGACAGACAGAGACTCAGACCTTGGTTGGATCGGATAATTATCTAGCTTCATTTATCAAAGCAGCCGGGCTGGATCGCAATTCATTTCTGGCCCAGCCCACCTTGGAATTCTGTGTTTCAACTTACAAGTTGCAATACATACATTTACGCCAGCAAAGACTCATATTGGGCTGGCCCATAGCACTAGGCACTGGAAATATGCCACGAAATTTTCCATTATCCAATCCGTCAGGTTGGTTCAAGGCTTCAAGCACAGAAGCATGCACTTGATTCATCATCAACTCCCTCACCTAAATTCAATATCAAAATCCCCACTGCCCAGGAGGAGGCAGCAGCAGCAGAAGATAACAAGATTAACCATGCGAATGTCGCCTACAATCCCAACCTCCAATCCTCCCTATTGCCTCCACCCATTTCCGGACCCTATTCTCCATTTTCTCCCTCGAATTCCGCATCCAATTTCAACCTCAACCGGCAAATTATCCATCTCCCCCCACCTCCGGCATCTGGGTAATCCGCAGGCGGTAAAGGGGTCCGGCTTTCTCTCTGCAATCGGGCGGGTCATCGAGGAGGAAGAGTACAGGAAAGCCAGGGCCGAAGCTCAAAAAAAAGGCCATGACGTTGAAGGCTTTTCTGTGGAGGGTATCTCTGTTGGCGGCCTTGAAACTTGCGTCATTATTCCCGAATTCAAGTCCGCTTTCGACATCGGCCGCTGCCCCGCTCGTGCTGTCCACCAGAATTTCTTGTTCATCACCCATGGTCATCTTGATCACGTTGTGGGTACTTCTGTTTTCCCTTTTTCTCATTCCCCTAACTCAATTTAACTTTCTCTCATTTCATGGCTCTTAACTTGACCTGGTTGTAGCTTTTAGGAGCAATTCATGCTGCTGAGCATACTGTTGATGAACAGGGTAGATTGAGAGTTTAAACCATCATTTTAACCTATTGCAATTTGGCATTTGGATTCTGAAACAGAAATAATCTAGTTCTCACCACTACTAGTTACTAGTTAGGGCTTGTTGGTTATGTTTTTTTTTCAGGAAAACACATTAATGAAAATCAACCACGAGAATTGAGAACTAGCTTAAAAGCTTATAGAAACTATGTTTTTAGTGGAACATGGTAATCTTAATTGACGTCATTGAAAATTTGTGGAGTTTCATCTTCAATGTCTAATCTATTGGTTTTGTTTAGCTCTTTCTATTTGAATTAGTCTAGATTTCAAACTTTCTCCCTCTCTCAATTGATGATTTTGATCTAGGGTGGATTGCCAATGTATGTTGCTACTCGTGGATTGTACAATTTAAAGCCTCCAACCATATTTGTGCCCCCATGTATCAAGCCTGATGTAGAGAAACTATTCGAAGTTCATAGAAGCATGGGTCAAGTGGAGCTAAATGTTGATTTAGTTGCGCTAGATATAGGTATGCAATTTCTTTTAATCGTGTTTACTTGTTTAGTGCTTTATATATTTTTTGACCCAATGACCTTCTATAGATCTGATTGAGTAATTGTCTTTACTGAAGGTGAAACATACGAGTTACGCAATGACCTTGTTGTACGGCCTTTTAAGACTAATCATGTAATACCAAGCCAGGTATGCTTTGACTCTTTTATCTCACTGATCTTTGAGAGAAAATTTCCTTGTTAGAATCTCTATATAATTGTTCATGATTATTCACCTTGTTAAAACTTATGGAACTTCTATGGTGTACCCATCTACATTGCCGCCAGTCTGAATCCATGTATACTTAACTTGCATTTCATATTTTTGGTAAGAAACTCTATGTGAACACGGGACCCGACATAAATTAATAGCATCAAGTAATGACACTGCTAAGCTTAAAGGGTAACTTTCCTTCCCAAAAGGGAAACAGATTGTATTCCAAATTCATGATGATTGTGTTCATAGGTTTATGTTCTGTTGTGTATCAGATGTTGTCAAGCATAAACACATTTCAGTTTCAACCCAAAAAAAAAAACATATTCAGTTTGTGATACCACTTGTTTTGTATTGATTTTGCAGGGGTATGTAATCTACTCAATCAGAAAGAAGTTGAAGAAGCAGTACACTCATCTGAAAGGAAATCAGATTGAGAAATTGAAAAAGTCTGGCGTTGAGGTTGTAATATCTTGATTCTGTGCTATGCCCTTTGCTTGTAATAATGTCTCTGACTATTATGGTTTCTTTTTAGATCACAGATATGATATTGTCTCCGGAGGTTGCCTTCACAGGAGACACTACATCAGATTTTATGCTTGAACCACGTAATGCTGATGCTTTGAGGGCAAAACTCCTCATTACAGAGGTAAATTACTTGAACATGCTTCTTCTCCCTGAGTAATTTCTACTTGTTTTATTGCAACTCTTTCGTCGTGGTGGGGAATATTATCCATTTAATCCATTATGTAATTTTTGGGGCTTACTGTATTGTGATATTTGAATCTGTGGGATTACCTGTTAAATTTTTCAACAGGCAACTTTTCTGGATGAAGGGGTGAGCGTTGAACATGCGCGTCAACATGGCCATATTCATTTGTTTGAGGCAAGTATAGTGCTGAAAAGTTAATTCTGTATTTTGTCTGTGCGCAAGTACTATGTTGTTGTTTGTATTTAACTATTTAAGGCTCCAGCTCTGAGATCAATAGGTAGTAAACATTAAATATTTGATTTTCTTCTTGGAAGTGCAAGAAGATGGGGAAAAGACTTTTTTTTTTATTACATTTAAAAAAAAACTCACCGGAGCTACAAGCTGCATAATTGAATCACATGTTTTCCTTTTGAATTGGTTCTTTCTTTTCTCATGGCGGGATGTTCTTTCCTGCCTTACATGAATATGCTCAAGGATTTGATTCGCAGAATCTCAGAAAGAATGAAACATACATGTAACAGTTTTGATTGATCTAAGTTGACAAAGCCATGTCATCATCACTTTATTTATGTGACCTGGAGTATGGTTAAAACTACAGATCATGGAGAATGCGCAGTGGATACGGAATAAAGCTCTACTTTTGACTCATTTCTCTTCACGGTATCACATTGAGGTAATAATAATGCATTGTGCAACTCTTCTCCAATGCCTGATATGTGTGAACTTGTAAGATGAGCATTTATAAGAAGCTTGTTTTCTGAGTTTTAATCACAGCAATATTTTACACATAACTTAAATATCTCGAATGGTTTCAGGACATCCGACAAGCTGTAACGAAGTTGCAGCCAAAGGTTTCTGCTAAAGTGTCCGCTCTAACGGAAGGATTTAAGTCCAAGCATTCTTAGATTGCATGTAAGGGACTTCCATTTGCTTTGCCCTGTCTCTGCATTACTGTATTAGTTAATAGTTATCCCATCTGTATTGTAATCAATCATTGGTAGGCAACAGAAATGTGTAAATTATTGCATAAGTGATTTTATGGATATCCATCCTACTTTATGCAATTGTGGGGGAAACACAGGATTGCAGGTAGCACTGAAACATTATTGATTTTCATCTAAATTAAGGTGGTTCTAAGTTCTAGCAATTGGCTGAGAAAGAACCCCCAAAGCAGATATTCTACCCACTAATATAAAGGGGATTAAAACTCTTGTAAGATATGTGTAAAAAATAAATCTCCATTCAAGTGGTGAAGCGTTCAAATCTAGTGAACCAAAACAATGGTTTTAGCCTTTTCAGATCACTAATATTATCATCATCACCGCCCACCAAATTAACACCGCCAAGTCCATTATCATTGGCATCGTTTGGCTTCACTATGCCCTCATACTTGTGTTTGTTGTCTCCCTCTGTCGACTTGATTAGGACCGAGCAAATCAGGCCATTACAATGCAAAACACCATCGCCTTCTTCATCTTCAACAACCCTATTGTTTTAATTAACTTGTTCCTTCTCAGATTTATTTTTTTTCCCCCCTTGATTATCTTGTTTTCATTGTCATTGTGTAAGAAGAGGGTCAATTAAAGGAAAAGGAGAGACTTTTGATTTGGGCAATCTCTTTTTTGACTTACGTTGGTTTATCGTATTTTAATAGTACAAGTCTTGTTATAAATAATACGTTGACCCTTTTTCCATTAGAAAGAGTACTCGTATATATATATTAGCGCAACTGTAGATTGATCATAATACAAGATTACAAGGGTGGGTGGTGATATATAATTTAGTTTTTAATACAAGTTATATTGAAATAATCTTTACACAATTAGTAAAGTGGGAACTGGGAACGGAACACAGAACCAAAATTAAATTTGTGATACTAAGAGTAGTTCAAAATGTAATTCAACTGCACTTAATTAAGACAAAATTGACATTTCAACCGTGTAGCTCTAAGCATGTGGCCTTAATTTGCTTCCTTATTTTAATTTTCTTCTAATATTGTATGCAACTATCATGCATATATATACTTGTGGGGTTAGACATGGGCCTCCCGCATTATGAGCTTTGATTAGGTCAATCCTGATTAGAATGCCATTAATTGTTTGGTCCAGCATTTAATTTCAACAAACTTATTACTGATTAAACAACTTGTATAGTGTAGCAGCTAAGTAACGAAGCTACAGAGGCAAGTATTGTTGGTATGGTTTAAAATTGAAGGCAAGTATTGAATCCTTTTGAATTGATGTACAAAAATTCCCCACCTGAACTAACTTTACTAGAGACGGCCTCATATTTAGTGCGGTCAAAGTTTTAGTTACCTAACTCCCCAACATCTCTCAGGAAAACAATTAATTTTTCTGATGGGTGCAAGGAAACATTTTAATTAAGCCTGAGGCTTTGCATTATACGGAGTACTCCGTATTTGGGAATGGCTTTGATTGGTATAATAATTCTTCTATCTTTTTCTTCACAAGTAAAAAACCGTGCGTAGTATTATAATATGTCAATTAATTATGCAAGTAGTACAAATTAAAGGAAGTTAGAAAGACCCAACCGTATGACTAAAGTCTAAAATGAATGGTCCAAAACCAATTAAACTCATAATACTATCTCCTTATCTTAGATAAAATGTTGAAATTTGCAAACAATAACGACGGCGTTATTTCTAAAGTATAATATAATAATGATAATAATAATGCAAGATAAGACACCTGTTACGTACGCTACAGTCCAAGGATAGGATGAATTAAATCTCCCAACAAACTCTTTTCATCCACACTGCCTACTACTCTCACTCAGTCTCAGACACACCCGGGCCGGGCGAGTAATATATATTTAAGCACCATGCATGCAGCTGCTTCAATTCAAAGTGAGCTCTAAATTAAAATCCTCATACATATATACACATACATACAAGAAATTAGCTAGAAACCAATTGCCAATTGCCATGGTGGGAATGCATTATTACATTCCCATCATCCTCTTGTTGGTCCTACAAATAGAAATCTGGAGTGTCCTCTGCAACCCCAAAATCCCAGCCATAATTGTTTTTGGGGACTCCACAGTTGATCCAGGAAACAACAACTACATACCCTGTCTGCTGAAGAGCGATTTTCCGCCTTACGGGCGCGACCTTCCAGGGGGCAGGCCCACGGGCCGCTTCTCCAACGGCCGGATTCCCCCGGATTTCCTAGCAGAGGCGGTCGGCCTCCGTGTCATGGTTCCTGCCTACTTGGACCCTAAGAAGAGCATTTCAGAGTTGGCAGTTGCTGTGTCCTTTGCATCTGCTGGAACTGGCTATGACAACGCTACTGCTGCTATCCTGGTAATAATATATTAATCCATCTCTACTTACTCTTCCACTTAATTAATTTGCTTCAAGATTGTGTGGCTAATAATTAAGTTTTCTTGTAGAGCTAGCTTCAATTCACCTAATATATATAGACCCACGAGCATTTCAATTTTCCAGCTAAAGATGGCTTATGTTTTGGAAGCATTTTTTTACCTTAGGAGTTAGGAGGTAGGATTCGATTCCATGTGGGAGCCATCCCTTTTCAAAACCTTCCTTTACTCTCCAAACAAATAACCATCAGATCTTCTCTGGATTAACCAAAGCCATCTACTATAGATAACACCCATTTCAAAAGCAACCATAGTACTAGTAAATACTACTTTATGGAGTACTGCTTTATCAGTACAGCCAGAAGCATTTATTGTATGTATCCTTAAGGGAAAAAAATGCAACCATACACAAAAGCATTGTAAATGGTCATTACACAACACACGCTGGACACAGCAGACTGATCTGAAAATCTGAAAATGGTCCATACTTATTGCTGTAAACATGCAGTTCTGGCCAGCTCTGTATGGTTGGGATGGTAGGTCGCAGTATTAAAATCTCATTCAAGATACACATAAACTGTGGTTCAAAAAGTTGGATCATATAAGTAGCAGATTGTGACATGGGTATGCACCTATCTTTTTCCTATTCAACAAGCTTTTGAATTCCTTGTCAATAGGTTCGTACTATAAGGTAAGTACTTGTCCACGACCTCCTAAAGTACAGAGCACTAATTAATGTCGTCAAGTTAAAAAAAATAAGAAAAAACTTACGATTTATTGATCGATATATATGGAGTACTTCTTATATATTGATGTAATCAGATAATTAAAAAAAAAATCCTACACTAATTTGGTTTGCAGAATGTGTTGCCTCTATGGAAGGAGGTGGAATACTACAAGGAGTACCAAAGCAGACTAAGATCCTACCTTGGAAGTAAGAAGGCGAATGTAATAATAAGAGAGGCTTTGTATCTAGTAAGCATAGGAACAAATGACTTCCTTGTGAACTACGACATTTTTCCAACCCGAAAAGCACATTACACCAAGGATCAGTATGAGGATTTCTTGATAGACATTGCTGACAACTTTATCCGGGAAATCTATCTTCTTGGAGCAAGAAAGGTTGTGTACACCGGCTTGGGTCCAATTGGGTGTGTGCCCTTGGAGAGGACAGTCAACATTTTTGAGATCCGTGGCTGCAGGGAAGAATATAACACAGTCGCCAAAATTTACAATGCCAAGCTTCAAAAGTTGCTATTGCGGCTCAATGCTGAGCTTCCAGGGATCAGATTGGTATTTTCAAATCCATATGAGCCCGTCGAGCAAATTCTCCAGCATCCACAGAAATATGGTAAATTTTCTCCATATTGTATAAAATAGATGCTTCGGTTAACCTATCGTTTTCAATTAGTATTTCAAGTAGCTATACCAAAAACTTTAGATTGGATATTAGGCTCAAGGAATTCTAAATCTAGATTCTCTTACATGTCTACCCTTAATAATGTGTGCAGAAATGAAATCTGTAGTTGAAACTTGAATGAATGTGGAAACAAGTTAGTTGAGAGAGCTTATCAGATTTCTGCCCATTGGATAAACTCAATAATTGTCATATTAAATCCTAATATTGATGGTGTTTCCACCTTCCACCTACCATTATGATGCAAATGACAATTTCAGGATCCAATTTTGAGGTCCATAAATTATTTTCTAATTGTTGTGACATTTCCAGTGAACATTTCAGTTTTCTCAATCTGTATATTTGTACGTTGATGGTGTAACAGGATTTGAGGAGACAAGCAAAGCATGTTGTGGAACAGGGTCATTTGAACTGGGTTTCCTTTGCAACAAGGATACTCCATTTACATGCCCAGATGCCGACAAATACCTCTTCTGGGATTCCTTTCACCCTACAGACAAAGCAAACCGCATTATTTCGGAATATGTAACTAGGAATTTCTTGACCCCATTCCTCTGAGTTGATTTGTTTCACATTCAAACTGGCAACTCAAATCAAATCCACTGTCCAAAAACAAAATTTGCTCTGTGCATGCTTTCCACATACTGATGGTATTGCAGCTTACTTTGTAAGTTAAATAGTAACGAAACAATATGAACTCGAGACATATTCATGTGGCCTTTGAGCAACAGATTGATTATAGATGGCTACACACTACACAGGGTACCCCTAAGATAATGGTAAAACAAAAACGAACTTACTTTTTAGGATGGATGGACATTTATAGTTTAATGAACATTTTGCTTACATCAATATGCATATGATAAATCAACCTGAACTGCGCACTTCAATAGCTTGGGCGGTGGTGGCTGTATCATTTTGCAAGGACTCTGATGTCTTAGAAGCATTTGCCCGTAATTTAAGCCTGTTTAGAGGCCTTAATTGAAACTTCCACCTAGGTTTTATCTGTCCCAACAATTTCATCTGCTCTTTCCTGAACTTCCGATTTGCATACCATTTTCCACCTCGCCAACCTAAGCCATAACTGCATTTGATATGGATTAGCAACTGAAACCAAATAAACTTGGATCAGAAGGGAACAAACATAGCAAACTCACTATAACTTCACCATTCAGATTAATCAATTTGACGTATCTATGAGAAAAATAATCAATCGCACAACAAAACATACCCAAGAACTAAGCTAATGCTGGCAGCGGCAGCAACTGTAGCTGTACTGGCACTCCCTGCATTGACAATCTTCTTCATCTCATCATGTTCAATATGATGATTCTTTTTCATCTGCAACCAACATTCAATAGTTGCTAATACAGATCAGTAAAAGAAGCTAAAGCTTCTACAGAAATGTATCTGTAGCTAGCTGTATGTCACATGATGAATCATCATCATCATCATTGACCCAGTTTAGCTCCGCTACAGCGGAATCTGGGGGGTCAAGATGGGGGTACCCCTGCCCAAGGGAAGGGGGTACGCCCGAAAAGACCCAAGAAAAACTGAAATTCAGCTATGTGACAATAATGCACCAAATTGATATAGGGACTAAATCCATCTCAAAGGCGCCAATGAGCATGAGAACGAGCCCCAAATGTCACATGATGAATGCTGGACGTAAATATACTTACAACTTCTTCAATAGAATTAAGCCTTTTATCGACTCTTGTTTCATGGAGGTGTCGTAGCGAGTAACCTGTAGAGCATCATTGGATAGGTTAGACAAGACACCATAAATTAAAAAAAAAAATATACACCCACAAACATACAAAAAAAAAACTCTCCATCAGAGGGGAAAAAATGAAGTAAACAACAACCAAAACTGGATACACAATTTAAAATAGTTAGGTGTCAAATTAAAGCAGCCTTCAAAAAAGCCACAACAACAGTAATGGAATGGCTACAAAATCCAAATTAGCCAGACTTCCCCATAAATAAGTGAAGGCAGTAATTCTAAAAGAGCTACATGAGAAGGTAATTAGCAAACAGTCTTCCCAAATTATATAATTTAAAGTGCTTTTCAACTATTGCATGACATGCTACACACAACGTGACATCTCAACAAGCATTCTTCTAGAGCTAGCTGCATGGATACACAAGTTTTTCCATTTATTCAATTATGCTGTGTCCTAATGGCCTGGTTAAGATAGCTGCAGTGAAGATCTTTAAACTTTTATAGAGAATCCGAGTCTGATAATACCATCTCCTATTGTTGTCTTACTTGGTGATAATTATCTTATAGAATCAAAAGCCTAAGAATCACAATTGAACTGCTTGAGTAAAATCTATGCTGAACAATGTTTTAAAAGCCCGCACGCCCTTTACTACCACCCCAAAACAAACAAGGAAAACAACACACAAATAAAAATGAACTCAGAGTGACTGATGCTGTCTTCAATTGTCTTCATGGTTGTATTCCCAGGCAGTTCTACTCTAAAATTTCACATTAAAAAATCACAGATACCAAAATTACACTTATCCATCCAGGTACATTTCAGAAGAAGCCTTTTTTACAAAAAACACTTAACCATTGCTCGTTTGTCTAAAACACACAATATCTGTACTAAAACTTCATTTGATTCTTATGTGTATAGAGATTAGAGAATGACTACCACCATTTTAGTTAGCCAATCATCTCCGACAGTGTCATATCCAGCAACAATTCACAAGATGTACAAGAAATATGGAGAGATAGCTCACCAGTCCACGCAGTTGCGACTGAAGAAATGGAAGTACCCACTGTAAAAACCACCCTATGCCTCTCAAAAGTGTCCTAGCAAACACCCATATTCGAAAATCAATACTCCATAATATCCACAAACTAAATCCAATACAAACCCAAGAATACAAAGGGGTTCAGCTATCTCTAGATCATCAATTGCAATCTAAACATGTGAAAATTAGAAAAAAGTCTGATACTTGCCCGACCTACTCGGATGTGCGAAATATGCAAAATTGAGACTTTTTCTCATACCTTGATAGAGTAAAACGTATCTTGAATGGCGGACCATGTATTCAGAACCTTCTTCTTCAACTCGGGGCCCCCCACGGATCGGAACATCGAAGCCCTAATGCCTCCTAGTCGCTGCATCGTGCATTCTATTATGTTCGTTATCGAAAGAGAAATCAACACTCCTATTCCGTATTAGCTTAAGCTTACAAATCTTCTCTCCTTTATTAGTATAGTGGGTATCTTGTCTTGAGGATTAAATTACGAATTCATACGAATCGAGGACTGCGGAGGGGTCAGAGAGATGATAACCAAGGAGTCGGCCTTATTAGTTGAGACGGCGCAACGTCGTTTAATTTGCATTCCTTCGTCGTTTCGTTTTGAAGGCATTACATTTGGAGGTTTAATATAAAATTTATATTTCTGTATTTTAACACAAATCTACGGCTCATTGTGTTATAGGAAATCCTTGGGGGATTCCAAAATTGGAAATTCATTCTTCAATGTGTAAGTGGAGGGTTCCATACCCTTTTTTGGGTTGGTTTCTTTTATATATAAACACAACTTATAATAATACATATCTGATATCTCAAGTTCTTGTTGTATATATCTCAAATAATCATTTTTCATTAACAAAGAGAGGCACAATAGCTACATGATTAACCTCACATGGTTGAAGCCTTGAAGGGAACATAATTAATCACCCATTTCTCATTTGAGTCGACTAGTACGGACTTCAACAAAAAACTTTGAAGGAGAATAAGTTAGGCTGAAAAATTCCGGTTGAAGCCCAAACTAGAACTTACGAGATCGATTTATAGTTACATACAATGATATTATTATTTTTGATGATTCATTAGTTGGATACAATGATTTGGGGTGTAGAATTTGTGGAGGAAGAAGCACATGAAAATTCAAAAGACAAGCTTGAAATATGAAGTGGTACAAAACACCAGCAGGTGAAGAGCACATGGGCTTACTTACACTTACACATGCAGACGCCCAACTCAACCAACCACCCTTTGTATTGTCAGCGACAAAATCTGATGCTGCTGAAAACTCACTACTTGATTGTTGAATTAGATGGAGGATCCTTGTAAAATTTATTGTTCAATTAGAAGTTGATTGTACAATAACTCATCATTAGAACTTGAGCAACAGAAAATACATGGATTTCAGATACCAACCATCAACTTTCAGGGGTGGTGGAGAGGAGAATCCCCCAGTCCAAATTTGCATTACAGTACAACAATCTAATCTACATCATCATCATCGTCTAAAAGCAAGTGGGATTACAAGGATCAAAAAAAAGAAAGAGGAAGAAGAAACCAAAGAAAAAATACAGGCAGATTCTTCTCATCCCCAGCCAAATTCTTGAGCAATAATTAAACTGTGTTGAATGAATCACAACCTTAGGGCAGTGAGTTCCAAGTCATCCCCCTCATCGCAACAATCAAAAGTAGACGGAATAAGGTTCAGATCGAAGGGCAAAGGGTGTTTGAAAGATGTCAAATCCCCATCGGCATCATCCACAACAACGGAAGACGACGAGTCGCAGTCGCTACGGCAATCCTCCGGCGAGGTCCAGGCGACCGGCTCTCTCCGGCGAACCTTGGCCGGCGCCGCAGGAGCCCGGGGCCTGGGCCCGCTAAACGACTCCACGGTGCTGCTCAAACCGCTCGCCGCCGGTACCTGGTAAAATCCCCCGCCATCGTCATCATTGAAATCGTGATTGTTAGCGTTGAATTGGTACGGGTGATTGCCGTAAGGGAAAATGTCTTGTGGGCGGGAATGAAAAAGGCTAGGGTTTTGATGTTGGAATTGGGGGAAATTGGTCTTGGCCTTGGGGCCACGGAGGTTGACGGCGGCGGCGTCGTAGGCACGGGCGGCGTCCTCGGCGGAGTCGAAGGTGCCTAGCCATACGCGCGTCTTCTTCCAGGGGTCCCGGATTTCGGCGGCGTAGCGGCCCCAGGGACGCTTTCGTACACCACGGTACCGGATTTCGACAGCGGCGTCCGGGTCGGGGTTGGTTGATCGAATCGCTCTGGAGTTCGGGATTTGGGCATCGAGTAATTCGGATCTCTTCCTGGATTGCATCGGTGGTGGTTAGGGATGGAATGAAATGAATCGGAGAAAGGGAAATTGAAAGAGGGGGAAAGGATTGAGAGGATGGAGGGTTTGTTTGGAGCAAAGAAATGGAGAGAGATGGTGGTTGCCGCCCCCACCCTCTTCTTCCTCTGCAATGAATAATAGCAGAGGTGGTCTCTGTGTCTCTTTGGGTTTTCTCTCTCTCTTAAATCTGTGGTTCCGGAAAATGACCAAACCGGGTTCGAGACGTGTCATGCCTCATAAATGCCTTCTTTGGCTTTTCATTACATTTTTATCTTTTCTTGACACGGTTTATTAGGTATTGTATAATTGTCCGTTTGCTTCGCAATTTCACTTGGACCATGCAGAATTTCAAACTGCCAAATTTAAATCAATTCACATTTACAATGCAATATCTAGCCGAGTTACCGAACCATTTACTTTGCTTTCAAATATTTTAGCCGAGTTACCCTAGACCGGAAAAAATGAAGAAAAAAAGGGGGTCGGCAAAACCGAGGCGGGTGTATTTGTTTAACCCACAAAGCCCGCCAGCCCACTGGCTAAAATGACAGGTACTGATGCCGTTTGTCGGTATACCGCTCAATCAGATGCGGACACGCGTCCCCCAACCCCAACTCCCAAGGCCACCCTTTTTGACCGCTTCATCTCGCGCTTCGAGGCCCCAAACGCCGCGTTTCGTGTCGTTTGAAAATTCATTCTTCGCGTTTGACCAAAGCAACTTTCTTTCGGGTTTCAATCTCTCTTTGCTTTTCAATTGATGGCTCATTGCTACCAAGATCGTAGCTCTATTAGCTTTGGCATGAGTTTTCCTTGCAAACTCCACAGGGGACAAGAATTCCAACCAAGTCTTTTTGAATCAAATTATAGGGCCCACTTGAGGTTTAGTCCAAGCTTGTTAATTGTTAGGCGATCGGCAGCTCGTCTGTTTATGCAATTATATTTATATGCTCTTATAGTTGGGTTACACTTCTCAATTTTCAACTACAAAGTCCTTTACTTTTAGTAGATGTTTATATCATATGCACCATTTCATCTCCGATTTTGACATTATGTTATAAAAAAAAAGAGGAGAAGAAAACGCATGAACTATAACATCAAACTAAACTCTCTTAAAATCCCCTTTTTTGAATCAATTGCTCAATGAATCTAACAGAAGAACTCAATTTGATCCAAAACGCATGAACTGAAAAACAAGTATTGAAGCTCTGCTCAAAATAAAACAGAACAAGTACTAATAATGATAAGACCCCAAAAAAAAAAAGAGTATTGAAGCTTACATAAAGTTTCATGTAATAGTGGCACCAGACATGATGTCCTGATATAACAAAAAATAGCTCATCACTAAGTTTACTTTCATGTATGTGATTGTGTAAGTAGCAGATCACAAAGCTTTTAATAAACTCCTCAGAAACGGGAGAAGAGAAAAGTGTTTAAATTTTGATGATCAGCAAGAAACTGTGAATCATCAGATCAGCAGGAACCTGTGAATGATTTTACATTCTTTCACCTGTATTTTTATTGACTCCAAAAAAAGGCCCTTCTCGCCAGCGTCTTTCCAGCCAAAACAACTCTATGAAGAACTACTCCCGCGGATAGGGGCGAAGAATGAACACGTGTAAAATGCCGAGAAAAAGGGAAGGAAAATCTCAATGATCATGGGAAACTTCTGAAGATGTTGATGGCTGTTGAGGAAGATCACCATCAGCCAAATGTTTTGGAGAGTTTGCATCCGGGTGCTCGGTCTCCTCTTCCACAGGCTCGGGTTTTGGAATCCAATCAGAAATTTTTGATGACTTGGAAGGAGAAGATTCCGAGTAGTTCCCTTGGTATGGCAACATGGGTTGATCATGCACAGAAGATTGAGATGATTGATGCAGATTGAATCCATAGTTTGATACGTAGCCTGGAATTGGATGGTGGAATTTGCACATCGGTCCATAAATGCAAACACCATACGTGGTGAAGTATGAACACAGTGCTTCCCCCTGTTAAAATGTGATATTATCCCCAAATCGATCAAGAGCACAAGAATGGGCTAGATTTTGCGTAATAATATAAACGTACAAAAGAATGTACATACTTCCTTTGTTCACTAGCACACGTATTAAGAAATAAAATTTCTCATTTATTGATTACCAAGGTCATTTGTAGAATTGTATCTCATGAATAAAGACAATTTGCATAGAATTACTCAGTGTGTGCAAATTCGAATAGCAACCCTCGTAGCTCAAAATTAAAACAAAGCATAACCTTCTAAATGACAAATATTTCATAGCAAAATTTGAAGGTTAAAAGGATGTCTTTTCTTAAGGGAAGTGATGAGATACTTAAATAGGAACTTACAGGTCTGAGTGGGAGTCCATGGGGGCCAAAGCTATTCATTAAGGATTGAGCAACCCTTGCTTTTGGATGGTGGTATTTGCAATCAGAACCATATTTGCAGGTTCCAGTGCTCATGTAAAAACGGCATTCAGGCTGATCAGGTCTCTCTGGGAAGCTCGAGATCTTTGACAAAGAATCAAATTGCCCATTAGTACCGAGCCCCTCTTGATCCTTGGTGTTGTAAAAACTGGTCCCATAACAGTTAGCTGGAGAAACAGTACCCTGATCGACGAAAACATATTAGACAGATCAAATCATATAAAACTAGATATAGATTCAAGCAAAATACATACAACATAAGTGCTCCAGCCTTGTGGAGTCATAAAGCTTGGGGAGGAAGGAATAACGACGGGCGCGTAGGTCTGTGGACCCGTTACTCTTGGACCTAAAGGATATGGAGACCGAAACAGCCATGCTGAAACTCCATTATCATAAGGAATAGCAGCTGATGAATAATTCATTGTCCCAAAGGCAGGAGTACCAGATACAGGCAAAACCGTCTCAGCTGAAGAAAGCGGAGGATGGTTAAACTTGCATCTTGCTCCAAATTTGCAAGTATAAGTTCGCATGTAATGTGGGCAAGGCCTTGCATCCTGACATAGTTCATAAGAAATAAAGTCAAAGTTTGATTGAACAGATACTCAGATACTCTCAATGAGAATAAGATGAATTCAAAAGTTAAATGTATAAGAACCTGACGAGTAGGTAGGCCTGATGCATTCAGTGGCGCTTGTCCTGCAACAGCCCTTTCGCTGGGATGATGATACTTACATGACGATCCGTATTTGCAAGTTCCTGTCTTTACAAAAAACTGCAAAGTTGTACCAATTATTAGAACATTTTCTCATGGTTCTTCTGGCTAATATCTGACTACTAATAATAATGTAGATGATGGTGGATCAGTAAAATACTAGACAGCTTAAAATTAAAGAAAAACAGATTTATCCTGAGTGGTATACACAAGTGCTCAATAATTCTTATTCAATCAAAATGCATTTGAAGTTTCACAACATTCATGTAGCTTCTCCTTGAGATAACTCACTAGTTCAGTAAGTATCAACCTTAACACTCAACTTTCTCAGTTTTTAAAGAGGCATCAGAAATATAAGCAGCGCTATTAAAAATAAACTACCATAGCCCTCCCATTATGTTATTAATTCGACCAAGTTAGGTAAAAACATCATAGAGTACAAAATCATCTTCCCTTGACCTAGTAGGAAGAGGGTTCCTCATCAGACCTCATTGGCTTTCAAAAACATCATTCAACTTCTTAGATGAAGCAGTAAATTGGTTAAAATTCTTACAAGACTATTCACAAACAATCATTCTTCTCAATACAATTCAAAGAAACCAACTTTATATATCACTCAACATCCTTCAACCAAAAAAAAATCTTCCCAAAAGGAAGAACAAGATCATCAGAGATGGAGTTAAGGAAACACTAACCCCACAATCAGGTTGTCCAGTTCTCTGTGGCAGCTCTCCTCTAGCCTGACCATTCTGCACCAAGGAAAGCCTTTTCTCATCATGTACCCGGATAATTATCATTATTGTAAAAATTACAGTGAAACTCGTATTAAAAAAGCATTAGAGAAGAATCAAATATTTACCTTAGCGGCTTGTGCAGGGTGATTAAAACGACATTTACTTCCATATCCACACAAGCCAGTCCTTAAATAGTATATGCAATCTGGCTCGCCAGGCCGATCAGGATATGGAGGTAAGGAATCGCCCTCGCCGTTTTCATCATACTCTCCAATTTTCATCCTCCGGATGCCCTCTGCAAAAGTTACAATACAAAAAATATATAAAGATGCAATTTTGGGAATTGAAAATATTCCATCCAATTGTTACCCTAAAACAGGAAAGGGAGTTTCGAAGTGCGATTCCATAATGATCCACAATCTTTGAAAAGGAAAAAGACAGTAATCAAAGAAAGCAGAGTCGGATACATTGCAGAGCAGGGAAAATTTTCCCAGAGATCAATCGCCGGAGCAAAATAAGAAGATTCGCGAAATTCGTGCTTCCGATCAAAGCATCATAGAAAAGAAAATTACCGAGATAGTAAAAACACACACATGGTACCTTGAACATTATCAACAAGTCCATTGGGGGGATTGGAGAGGGTATTGTTCATCGGATTTTGCCGATTATCAGGCATCGATAATCAACAAATCAAACGCCCAAGAAAATCGAAATCACTTGATTTACTCAAGAAACAGATTAGGATTGTAGTTTTATCAAATAATAGCAGGCATTATTACACTCCGAGATAAGGGGGTAGAGAAAGAAGAGGAGAAACAAAGTAAGCAATTTTGACCAAGACTTTGGACAATATTCCGATCAATTTGTGACCAAACTAAGAAGAGAGAGGAGGGGAGGGAGAGAGGGGGGTGAAATTGATGATCGATCACGCTTTAGAAGATCTTCGAACCGGAGCAAAACTACTAAAAAGGAAATTATAAAACTCTCACTTTTTCTTGTTCTAAAAAAAAATCACTATATATAACCAAATATTCAAAATCATACATTAAAGTATTCTTTTTTTTTAATACTCCGTAGAAACTAAAATAAAATATTGGAGTATCCCTCCCTTAAACTAGCTTTATTAGCAAAAAAATCACCTTGTGAATACGACTTTTAACCGTCTTATTAATGGTATGTAGCTTAACAAATACTAGTAATACGACTTTTAAGTGACAATGTAGTGGATTTGAATTCTAAAAATCAATTGCTTTTCTTCTGTCTCTTGGGTATGGAGTATATCTCTTTATCAATTGGTAGATTTTTGGCAGGTGGGAGAGAGAAAAGTCCGATCTTTTGGAGCTCCAACCGGAATTTAATTATATTATAATTTATTTGCAAATTATGACCGATTTTTATTTCCTTCGAAGAATCTTGACGGATTTGATTTTACCCTAACTTACGGTTTTGCTTGCCTTTGGTATAACATTAATTGGAATTAAATTACTCGGTTGAAAGACAATAATGCAAAATACTTAAGTGAGTATACGGCGTATACTAATTACACATTACTAATGTACTCCAATGTATATACTCTCCCTTAATTAATTCATTTTAACCGGAGGAAAAAGAAAAAATGGCATTCTGGGTGGCAAATTCACTTCACTAGTAACAATGGCCAATTTATTTTGTGTGCGTCAGAAGGAAGAGTTGAAGATACTGTTAACATAAAGGAAAGTAAATACTCCATGGCCCACAAGTGCATAATGGTCCTTTCTTTATACCCTAAACGTAATTTAATTAGCAGATCAGAGAGTCTCCTACACACTCGTAACGACCCAAACCAAAAAATAAACAAGGACACGTTCTAAATTTGTATTTAATTTAAGCGAAACATGAAAAAAGTACACGCTTTTCTGACCGTATAAAAAACGTGCACTCAATTGTAGCACACCCATTTTTCTATATAGTGTCTTTCATTTACGGAGTTTATTATAATGATTTCCAAATAAAAAAATTGATTACATGAAAATGAATAATTCGTAAGTTGGAAAAAAATATTCAGAACAACATTTTGTCTATTTATCACTTTAATTTCCCATAACATAGGATTTTTTTGCTTATGGATGAATTGATAGTGTGCAATTATAATTTATTTTGATTATTATTGCCTTCATAATGTGGGTGTTCAACACTCACATAATAGTTTATATGGGAGAGAGATTCCCAAGCCATGACTCATGAGGCATATTGTTCTTACTATTTTGTTGATCGAAAATAGACACCATGCATTGTGTATAGATCTGTGTGACATTCCTTATATATTATACATTGTCCTAATGCCCACTCACGTCTCACCACAAGTCACACCCGACAAACCTTTTTCACATTTGCTGACCACAACTCTTTTCGATCGATATGATTTTTGGGTCCGAAAAAGGGGCAAAACCGGAAAACCCTATTATATATGATGAGCTAGAGAGAATTGAAAGAGAGGCAGAATCGGATTCGCACGAGCAACACTAGACGAAAGTCATGCATCTCTCTCTACACGTATAGCTAGCATTCCCAAAATCCCAAAAGCCAACCCAAATCTTGGACTAAATAGTATTCAAAAAGTCATCAGCATTTGCATTCTAAACAGTAATAATGACACAAACTATACTTATAGACCTATATATATATATATAGCACAAGTAATCACAATATATATGTAATACTATCAAAATTAAGTGAGCTAGCAAACCCTAAAGAACTATAAATCCACCGAGAAGTGTAAAATGATCGAGTACGTTTGACTTGAAGTTCCTCCACTCAGGCACAGCATTATAGTATCAGATACATTCCGCCGTGGTTGTCGACCGTTGGATTACTAAGTTAGTAGGGTGGTTTAACGGTGGTTACAAAGGAGTTGTAGGTGGGCGGGCGATGGGCATAGCAGAGAATCAGATAACAAACCCACTCCGCCTCTGCAGTACGTGTAAAAGGCCGAGTCTTGTTCGTTGCGCACAAGCCTAAAGAATGAGTCTTTTTCTTCAGAATTAACCTATTGATTTATTCACGTGGACTTCTTTTTAATTTCCTCGTTACAAATTGAACATGACTACGTCCTACCGCCATCCATATATTATTACCCACAATTTTGAAATCGATCTTATTCAAAAATTCATATTTTTTCTCTCTAGCTACAGTATTTGAAGAATTCCATTCTTTTTTCTATACGCTTGCTTGTCAACCGAAAAAGACCATTCGTTTGTTGTGACCCACAAGACCATTCACTTTTTGTTGCAGAATGCAACGTGGGATGCCTGAGAGAGGCAATTCTACACAATTTTCTCCCTACACGTACGGTGCTTAGATAGTTACGTTACATAGATTGCTTCATTTCTGTTTTAGGATACTGCACCCCCATAGAATATAGATTAAGAGATTGAACATCAAAACACTACGGACTATATATTTCATGTTAATAGGAGGTATGTCTTTTTCACACTTTTTTAGGATATGAAAATGTTAAAGAAAATGTCTTTCAAGTTAATTTGGTTTATATATCTCTCTCTTATTAGCAAGGAAATGTTTTACTCTTAGTAAGTAAAGTGGGGGGAAATTAAAGTAGAGATGTTGGAAAGAATTTTAGGTTTAATTTGACTGGTTGTTTGGCTATGCATGGTAGTTGGTTGACATCATGACAAGTGAACATCACCCCTCCGTTTTGCTTGCACAGTGAAAATGAGTGTTACTGTTTTTCGGAATATTTTTCAAGCTACCAATCACAAAAGATTTCTGAGACTTTATGGGTGACTTGGATCGTTCTTCAAAACGACCCACTTCTTTCTGGTCTGGTCAAATAAAACTTTGAAATAATCTTCATTTTTTTTATTTATTTAGGGGGAATACTAATGTAGCAAAAAGTTTGTACTGGTCAAGAAAATGTATTAGCTTTTGGGGATGATGAAATGAATTGAACTTGTACGTTAGTTGGGTGAAGAAGAATGTCCGTTTACTTTCAGGTTCACACACAGCGCTAGCAAAAGGGGGGAAGCATTCGGTGGGGTAGGGGTGTCCAAACCTGGTTAACCGTGATTTCGGTTAACCGAAGTTCGGTTAACCATGATTTCGGTTAGTGAAAATTATGAACCGAAACCAAACCGTGAATCTCGGTTAACCGTAGTTTGGTTAACCATTTTTTCGGTTCGGTTTTCTCGGTTAACCGATAACCGTTTATTAATTTTACCTTAAATAATTAAGACTAAAATAATAAATTTCGGTTCGGTTGTAAACAAATATTAAGAGTATATACTATATTGTGTGGAATCGAATATTGTATGTATTAATTTTTATCCCATCAAATTTAATAAGCGACTCATATATCAATGTAATATGGAAAAATAGTGTGTAATTGTTAAAATTGAAGAATGAAAGACAAATTACATTAACACCTTAAAGATCATAGAGTTTAACCACTAAAAAAATCAAAGATAACTAATATTTGAATAAAATATTAATATATTTTCGGTTTTTTGGTTAACCGTTAAATGTAAAGTCGGAAACCGAAACCGAACCGATAAACCGAAATATTTTCGGTTCGGTTAACCAAACCGAAAATTCAAAAAAAGTCGGTTTGGTTAACCAAAAAAATAATCGGTTTTTCGGTTTTTTGGTTCGGTTTTTCGGTTTCGGTTTTTTATGGACACCCCTACGGTGGGGGGTGAATTTAGCTATGATTTCAGAGTTTCTACGCACCCCCACCCAAATGTTAGAATATCTTTGTTTTGATGCTTTTTTTTATTATTTAAAAAAACAAAATATATAAGACGTTCGTCCATTGGGAATTTGACCCCAACCAAAGACGACTAAAGAGAGAAAGGAACAAAAATGGAAGGAACGAAGAAAAGAAACGAGCTAGTGTGAAGACGACGTTAGACAGTGACAAAAATATATGGCAGGAAATGGCCCTGCAATTATGAATTGTGAAACCCAAACAAAGAATGCTCGATATAGGAGATCGACTCATTATCATATACATATGTTCCCACTTTTTGGTTGTGTTTTAAATTTTCCATTTACTTAAATAGGGGCTAATTATTGTCCTTTTGTTACACTCAGTTTTCTCAAAACCACCCCTTCATAACATAATGTTTGCAACAACACCCATTATACCCTTTAATAAGGCTAATGCCTTTGCAAAAATTACTGATAATAGTGCTCTTTTTTTTGTTGTCAATTATTCAATTTTACTTCTTTCTACCTAACAACTTTACTGTTAGTAATCGATTCTCTAAAATGTTTGCTAATTAGCTGGTTTGTTCTCCAAATAAATCAAGTTTATCTTACAAGCTAATGCCATGCCTATACAATTCGAGACAAACAAAAGAATGAAAAGTTCAATCAATTGTTGTAACACTCTTTCTTCCTAGGAAAAAGTCTGTCCAAGAGACTTCAGCAATTCTTATACAATGGCCTACACACTTTTTGACCAAAGAAAAAAGAAAAGAAAAGAATTCTTTTAACATATGGAAGACCAACTCTTTTAAAATCTCAATCTTCACCATCTTTTCCCCTGTGAAATGAGTTCACACATTAATCTCTCTCTCTATCCAACAATCCAACAGAGAAAACGCCACCACACAATTCAGCCCTGTTTAATGCTTATAAATTGTTGTGGGCCAAATTTGCTGAAATTCAGTTTCAAGCAAGTGATTTACCCCAATTTTCCCATTACACTTTAACAAGCATTATCATGCATGATAATGCATTACAAATGTAATTCAAATGAATTCACTAGAATGAGTACTCTCGAGCTTAGAGTGGTGTTTTAAGCTGAACACCAAAGGGTTCAACTTTGTGATCTATAGTGCAGAAACTAAGGCATAAAGCACCCATAAACCTTCAAACATTAACATTTAGCAATCACTCAAAAAAAAAACTAGTAATAGAAGTACAGATGCCAAAATTAGAGCTAGGATAGTGAAAAACCTCCCACAATAACATGGAGTGATACCTCATTCGTATCATATCTGCAAAATTCACAGCTGTGTATCTAAACAGTACCAAACGGGCTAGAAGCATGTTGAATACCGCACCTACAGGTACACATAATCCAATCAGAGCACAAAGCAACATGATTTGACATTGATCATGACCAGATTGGTCTCATATAAATAGAAACAGGAAGCCATCAAAAGAAAACTGAATTTGGTTCTACAAAAACGCAAGCTGCATGTAAAATGGATTGCAAGAAGCTTTGCCATGTTTAGGGTTCATCAAAATGAGACACAAAATCTACCACTAATCCAATGCAGCTATCTTGCCTTTCAGACGACTACTCTAAATTAGCTTCCGTTATGTACCAGCAACTACACAGAATGTTCACTCTCTCAATAAATAGTTTCTACCATCAATCACCTTTCTAAGTTCTAACAGAAGAACATAGATCGCGAGACTTTTTTATGCAACCTTGGCAGCTGAGGAACTGTGGGGATTCAAATTCTCATTCAAACCCTCGAGTTTCAGAAAATGACTTAATTGTTTCGGGAGAGAAGCCAATCTCGTCAAGTAAGACATGATAGTGAGCAGGTCGCAATGCTCCCTTTGTATGAAGGAAAGAAGAACAAGGTTAATAGAGAGACAGCGTCAGAAATTCAATCATTTCCTATGGGCCTTCCACAGTTGAAATTCCTCTCCTGAGAAAAACAAATATTAAATTAATCCATAAAATCAAAAGGTACTTGGCATTACAGCTGCTTTGCAGCCAAAATCTGAGATATTTACCTTCCATCACAGCTACTTTGCAGTCAAAAGCTGAGATATTTGCAGGCCTCGGCTGAAGGCCTCATTAAACAGCATTCTGGTTTGCATGGACTGGAATCCGGGCATCCATGACATGAGAGCAACAGGAATCATAACCATAATACCAAACAGCATATCATAAAGCCGAGCCATGGAAACCACCATCGTCCATACCACCGTGGTTTGTAAAAAGGGTCTCAGCACCTGAGCAATTAACACAACCCCCCAGCCTGTAGGGATAATGGCCAGCAAGCTAGTGAAGAGATCGATCAACTCAAATGGGGTGAATTTCAGTAGAAGAACCATCACAAGAACAATTAGCACAATTACACACAGCTGAATCAGCCTATAGTAGATATGTACTTTTGCAGCGTACTTATCCCGAGCATAGGCAATGACTAAGAAAATCCCAGCAACTGCCAACAAGTATATCCAAGATATGAAGTATACAGCAATACCCTTCTGCCCATTAACAATTTTCAGCTGATATATGACACCATACTGAAAAAAGAAGAAACGTAGATCTAATATTATCTCCAGTAACTTTCCCCACAAACCGGTAGTTCGCAGATGATCTTGCTCCTCGTACCACCAGGTTTCCCAGCTTTGGTCAGCTTTTGTGGATACACCACTACCATACCATATCCAATTCACAAACTCCTCGAAATCATACACGGTCTTCAGCCAATCAAATCCAGAAGGATTGAAAACAAAGGGAGCCATGACCCATGATATTACGAGGAACCAGCTTGAAATAGTTAAGGCAATGTATATGAAGGTGTCCTTTGCCAAGGGACTATGAGCTGCATAAATGACTAGAATAGCTCCAAGCTCGATTGCCTTCACAAAGTGACTTCGGGCATATAATCTGTAGTTCTCGGAGAAACTCTTGTGCTGTACAACAAAGCCACGTCCAGTGGCTCGGTATTTGGCGCCCCCATGGAGAATTGTCCGCCCAAAATAATGCGCACGAGTTCCTAAAGAGAACGTGAAGAAAATGGATGCCAGCTGCAACTGCATTTTCAAGAAATCCCATATTGCTGGGAGAAAACCATGCTCAAGAGAGTTCTCCACTATCATTGGTAGAGCAGTAAACAAACCAAGCTGGATGACAAATTGTTGGTTCAACATGGCACCCATGGCAGCATTATTAGTACTGTTCTTAGCATTTTTCTCCACGCCGCTTAGAGCAAGATAAAGACGACCCCACAAAAACAGATAGACTGACAGTACCACCAACATTGAGTTGAAGTAAAACCCCACAGTGCTATAGAAGACCGAAAGCATTCGGAAAAAGTCTAGTTTGTGGCCCAATCTATATACATCCCTGCTGAGAATTTGCTCACCATTGCCACTGGAAATTTTAGCCTCAAACATTGAGATTTGGTTCAGACCAACATCCCTTCCTTTTCCCACCTGTATGTATTCATGATGTGTTACATTGCCACCACGAAGTGTGCAGTTGAAACCAGCAAATATATCCTCACTTATATTAATCACCTTCGATGCCTTGCTCACACCACCACGAGTCAAGAACCAGAACCGATCAAACACGTCTGGGTGACCATAGTGCATTCGCACTTTGAGAGGGTTTGCCAGAACACGCTGTCCAAGAGTTACAAAGCTTGTCTCTTGAGCAGACATGAACCAGGCAAGTGAGGAAACAGATCCTGTAAAGACATTTTCACGAACTCCCAGGATTGTTGGTTTCCGGATCCCATAGAACTTATTAAATTCCTCCAAGAGATTACGCATCTTAAGAGCTTCCTCAAAGTAGTTGTCTTGATTCATGTCTATGGTCTGTACAGCATCTCCACGAGTAAAAATAAGAGCATGATTCTGGTTCTCTGGTTTTCCTTCACCAAGCTTCAAATGCCCAGGTAGCTTGATCCTATAAATCTCAACCTCCCTCCTGAGCTGCTGATCATACTTGACAAGAACAGAGTAATATTCCACCTCACCTCTAGTTGAGTGAACCTCATCGACATATGCAACTCGAAGAGCCTCATTATTTTTCATCAGATACAAAATCTCCTCAGCGCGTGGATCTCCTTTCATCTTATGAACACCATACATCTGGCAAGCAATCACATAGGAGAATTTCATCAGAGCACTCCCAAACTCATTACCTTTATACAAAAGAGACACGCCACTAGGTGCTCTATTGAGGTTTCGTGAAGCTGGGGGATTAATCGTGCCAATGCCATTCAAGTTGTTGACTGGAAACATTGAGTGATATGAAGCAAGTCCCTGCATGCCACCTTTTATGTCCACCTCCGATGCAGAATCAAGAAAGGAAAGCATCTTTAGAGCCCTGTAATAATACATCATTCCCCTGACAGTGCGAGAAAGTGTCTGGCCTCTATATGATGCCCAAAGGCGAAGTTCCCTTGGTTTTTTGTCAATGATTTCCCGTTCATCTTCCAGACCTTCTCTCCTCATCCTCTCCACAAAATTATTCCACTCGTCCTCGTAGATCTTCTGCAAATAAAATAAGGTGGAGACACCATCTTCATTTGGGGCTTGAAGTGCAACACTTGCATACATCACCTCTTCATCATAATAAGGGGTCAAAACAGTGAAAGCCATCATTTTTTCAACAAGAGGAGCATGAGGAATGTTCATGAACAGAGAGTTGCTGAAGAAGGCAATGCGACGTCTTGCCTCTCGATTGAAAGGGACATTGTGCATTGAGTCCCTAGATGTAAGAATAGTATGCAAGCGCCGCAACTGTCTGTAGAAGAATGCATCAGCAGCATCAGGAAACTCAATAGCATCCTCAAAAAGAAACCTGGCATCGGATTCAGAAGCATGATCAGGCGGTGCTAGACCTTCAACTCTTAACTGTGAAATACCCTTCCTAGATTTTGGGAATTCACGGATAGAAAGCTCATACAGCGCTTGCAGCAGATTCACCATCATATCCACACTTATCTCAGGCTTCAGCAAAACCTCAATAAGAGCCACTAACTTCTCATGAAATTTAGGTAGCACTTTTAAGTTGTACTCCTCAGTGAATTTACCCAGATTTATCAAATCATCCATCTTCAGGAACAAGTTGGAGATAATAGTATATTCTTCAGTGCCAACTTTGACAATATTTAGAAGGAGGTATTTAATGCTATCATAAGCTTCTATAATAGCACATCTCCTGTACTCATTCTTGCACATCTTGTGCCAAATCCACCTGTCATTTCCTGTATCTGCCATCTCTTTTGCTTGACTGACCGAAAGCAGAAGCTCGTTGCAAAGGAGAACACAAGGCCAGCGAAGAACTCTGATGCCCCAAGTAATCTGTGGAAGCTCTAGATGCTCCAATTCCATGTCACTGATTAGATCCTCCTCCCTCATACTTAAAATGATCTCATTCCATATAAGTGCAAACCTGATTGCCTCTATCTGACTGGATTCTATTTTCTTGTAAGGTTGCCCAAGCCCGTATCGAAGCTTCAACCTTTTTACTGCATCCTTAAGCTTGTTTACAAGGGTCATCACTGACTCAGTCGGAAACTTTTCTTCTGGCATCAAGTTGAACTGCATTGCCCCAGCAAAAAACTGAAACCTCAGCCTAAGTTGCCCAGTGTTTCGAATCTCACCCAAATGGGAGAACAATCCAATGGCAGCCCCAAATATGGACGTGAAGATTGAATACCAGATTTGTAAGTCCATCAAATATATAACAACAACTGGCAACCACACAAAAACAACAGCGACTCTGTTTGTGCTATTAAAAAATTCATGCCAATTATATGAACCCTTGAGCTTTAAAAGAGCCCTAGTCGGTGCCACTAGGGGCTTGATCTGGAGGAAGTAGCTGAAAGAGAATTTGGATGCCAGCACCAGAACCCAGAAGAAAGTGTACTTTATGTTGGTGAATAGCCCTTCTCGGGTTCCCCTTCCAACAAATATCCGTGTATGAAACCACCAAGTCACCAAATACAATGGCGGAAAATTGACTACCTCGAAGAAGTTCCTAATCCATGGAAGAACAAACAAAAGCAATGCCAACAACTCAGGGAACACAAACACAAGCACTGTCTTCAGAAACACCAAAATTTGTGTATTAGCCGCGTTTGACCATCTCCGGGCCCTGTTCTTCTCACTCCAGATCCTGGCATAGAAAATGGAAAATACAATAATCCAAGTTGCAGCCACCATAGTCTTGAGCGCCATCCTCACTCCAAGCAACACATTTTTGCTTGTAACCAGGCTATACTGAGTGCCAGCATCCAGAATAGACTGAAGAAGCCTAAGGGTGCTCCAGGTGATGAAAATAGTAAGCAACTTGACCTGGGTATCCCTCCTCTCCAAGGGCTTCCATGGAGCTCCACTGGTATGATCCCAGGCAACAATCATAGCTGCCTGGAAAAACAAGATCAACAGGACCCACAGTCTATCAAAGCTCCTAAACACATTCCAAAACGACCTCTGCTCCACAAACCCCGTCTTCCCCACCCTATAGCTCTTGTCAGTGCTGTTGGGGTCAACAAAGAAGTCGCAGCTCCGATTAAGGGGCCATTTCAGGGTGGAAAGACACCTCCTCCTCCAAAAATATTCATTGATGTCATCATAATTCCTCCAAGCAGAATGCGGCTTAGTCCCGTTGTTACTTCTCATAACCTCAGCTTTGATGGTATCATAAATGGGCCTAACCACATTGTTCAAGAAGGAATTCTCACCAGAAATGAAAGGCACATAGGGGGCTCCGGTATTGGGATCAACATGGTCATCCAGGATCAAATTCAACTCATTAGCCATGTTATGAAATATGAAACACAAGCATTCGGGGCAAAACCTGAGATTGGCGGCCTCCCCCCAAATAAGCAAGTAGAGAGACACGTACAGGAGCTCACGGCGTATCTCCTCAGTGGTGCGGCGGCGGAAGGAGAGGCGGACGTTGGACTTCTGGCAGATGTAGGAGCACCAGGAGGTGTAGTTCTTAAGGAGCTTGCGCCGGAATCGGCGGAGGAGGTCGGGGTCAAGGACGGCGGGGTTGGCAGGCGGAGGATTGAGGCGCATCTGAGAGTTGGCGAGATGAAGAACAAGGTGCTCGCGCTGGTTGCGGACGCTGTCGGCTTGGAAGCCGAAGAAGAGGCCGAGCCAGTCGAGGAGGTCGTAGACGCCGTCCAGCCAGGGATAGAAAGGGGGTTTCCGGAGGTCGGCGACATCGCGCAGGGCGGAAGCGGCGGCACGGACCTCGGATGACCGGTGGGAGGGGTGATCGACTAACAGGTCGTGGATGGGGATGATGTTGTAGGGCTTATTAGGCGGGGGCGGAGGCGGCCGCGCCGAGGACTGCAGAGGCGGCTGTTGCGGCGGTGGTGGCGCGTCGTTGTAGTAGACGCTGCCGTATGTGCGCGCGGGGTTCGTTCTTTGCCGGAGATTCATGGTTTTTAGAGTGCTATCGCCATGGGAGAAGGAATTTGAGTGAAGAAGTGGGAGAGTGAGAGAGACGACCGAATCTTGACTGCTGGAATTAATTGAGTTGTGACTTGTGTGTGTGTGTGTTTGATTTCGATAAACGTAACTACTGATGGAAGAGGAAGATCCCACGCGCTGTTTGAGTGGGTGCTCATTACGCTCCTGCTTTTCCAATACGGGGCATCTGAAACTGAAAGTGCCTTTGCCTTTTCTATAGCCTTCTAGGGTGAAAATTCAACAACGGAATGGAAAACGTGGAATTAGTCAATTCTGCACCCTCTTCTTCCTTATTTCAATTTGGCAGTCTAGTTTTCGAATATGCTTATTTTTGGAATTCAGGTCTACTTGCTTCATAAACTTTAATTACACCAAAGCTGATTTTTAGCCATAAGAGGCCGAGCTTAAAAAAGAATCCAATGCTCACTGCTTAGTGATCTGATTCCACAGTGGTCGGCCAATAATGTGGTGGAGCCCACCATCCACGTTGCTGTACAGCGGTGCAGATATATCAATAAGTACTTCAAAATTTAATGTACGTCTGGAGAGCAGAATTAACCCGTCCCTAAACAAAGCAAAGCATAGAGAATAGAGAGCATAATTAAATTTTAGGGAAATTCTGTTGTTACCCCTCAACTTTTTACTTTTTTGGATGTTTCCCATGAAAAAAAGTTAATTCTGATTAGTATCCCGCGTTTTAATTCTAGTTTACCCGTGCCCTTTTATCCGTTTTCCCTTCACAAGTCTGTTAGATTTTTTATTAAAAAAAAGTGAGATATTTAAAACCCAAATTTGGGCATCATCAAGTTAGGGAAAAAAATACGATAACACAAGTTACGGTGGACGGACGAAGAAACCAACGAAGCAGAAGCGACAACCCTCACACCGAAGAAACCAAGGCCAGCGACCTCCATTACGGCCGGCGGACCGACGGAGAACGGGTGGACGGCGGCGGGCAGACGGACGGCAGCAGGTATGATTTAGTGCGATTTTGGGCTTTTTTGCCATTGATGTATTTAAGATTGAATTTAGGTCGATTTAGAGCATGATTCAGTTGATTTCTACCCTCATTTGCTGTTTCTATGCTCAATTTGGTGTGATATCTGATTTTGCTTTGAAATTAGGGTTTGAACTGGTTTTTGATTGAGGGTCGAATTTAAGGACTATAATTTGTTCAGTGGTGGGTAATTTGTTGTCACAAGTTGGGTTTAACCGCTCAATTTCGGTCAAATAAGAGGCGTTGAGTTGTTGATTGTGAGATGAAAGTCAAGCAGATTGTTTTCTGTTAGTTTCAGAAAATAGTATGATTGATTGGAAGAATGGTAAAACAAAATATAGAATCATCAAATTATGAGGGGGAGAAGAATTGGAAAAACTGGTTGGAATAATGGTGTAGTTTTTTTGGGTTTAGGTTAAAAATTTGTGCAAATTTGGTAAGGGTTAATGCAAAACTCAGCTGGGCAAAATTTGGTAATCTTGATTATGTACATAATTGTTCATTTTGTTTTTTATCTTAACTCAAATCTACAATTACTCAAATTTTGTGATATTTTTCTTTACTGAGCAACAATTTACTTGCATTGCCTAAAAGCTTCATTCAATTTACTGAGCAACACTAGAGCAGTACATCTCTCTTTAGAATGGATTTCCCTAATTCCTTTCCCTGTAAAAAAGAAAATAAATAGCAATCCCTGTTCCAGCTGCGCACATCTCTCTGGAGCTTCTCCCCAAGTTTACTGTCCCTGCTCTGGACAGCCATTTCTGGGATAAAGCGAGGCAGAAGAAGGAAGAGTAGGGTAAAACGGATCCTTTGTGCAATTGTGCCTTGTGGGCTCAAATTCAATCTGCTCGATGCTGCGGAACCCATCTCAATTTGATCCTGTTTCCAATCTTGCATCTGCCCCAGCTAAGCGCTATGCTCCTCTCAATCCAAGGTTTCTCTCTTTCTTTTGCTTCTCGCCATTCTGTACGCGTTCAATTTGTCAAATATTCTAAATGTTTATTTTGTATTTCTCGTGATCTCCTTTTCTCCTTACCTTAAATTCATACCCATTTTTGAGCTTTTTTTTGTATGTGGGTATGTGAATGTTAGTAAATCCTTTTAGGGAAGTGAGATGATTTGTGAGGTTGTGTGGTGGGGAACGCTGTTCACCGTGAGATCAACCGCTGGTCGCCACTAGCCTCCGGTTTCAGACGCCATTGTGTTATTCCGACCACCAAGGACCACCTATCGATCACCAGGTTTAAGAAAGGTGTCAGTTTGGTGCTCCATTCAGGTATGGCTGGATTCAAAGGACCTTTTGGTCCTTGTGATTGCGCTTTTGTGGATTTTCGAAATCATTTCGATTGAAGTTGTGAATTGATTGTTGATTATACACTACCTAGGACTGAAATCTGGGTCTGTTTTAATTGGATTTTTTGTTTATTCCTTCTTTAATTGATCAGACAATTCGAATGGGTGAGAAACGTATTACAAATTCAAGATACGAGTATGTGCATGAGAAAGGGAATTGGCCTTCAGGTGTGATTGATATCCACCATGTTAGGGTTCTTCGAGCCCCTCGTCTCATGAAGCTTGTATTCCTAAGCTTAGCATTGGTTACCATGTTTGTTTTGCTAAAGGTAATTCATTTCTCCATCATTAATCTGTAATAGGTTTAGGGTAAAAAAAAGGATATTGTGTTTATGGGAATAATAGCTTTGTGAACTATTTTATTTCCAGGATGATTTGGTTATCTTCATGCTATGTTATTTGATCTCTGGCGTGTTGTTTATCAGATTACTCATCCGCAAGCAAGTAGTGAAAGGTAAATTATGCTCGAACTATTGAGAGAACTTTCCCTACTGTCTTTAATTTTATTACTTGTACCAATTTGATTCTAAGATTGGGAATCGAGAAAATAGGACTTTCCCGAGAATCAATTATCAATTTTCGATACTACATTGGCAGAGGAAGTCAAATACCCGGTTGTAATCAAGATTTTTCAAATTACCGATTATCTTTACAGCCTGATTGAAAAACTTGGTGGTGAAGTATAAGTGGTTTTGAGATGTGAGATTAGAGGCAGAAAGATACTACCTTGTGATAGAGTGAACAATATTTGGATGTGATGTGTGTTATGAGTTTTATGCTATAGCTTTTGCAGTATTTTCTCTTCAGTTATGGCCATGCTTTGGTTTCTGTGAGTACTAAATGGAGTGTATTTTTGAGCACGAGTCTTTTTAATATCTTCTTGCTTCCTTGCTATTATTAGATTTCAAGGCAAAATCAAAAAAAGATATAACAAGAGGAAGAGGATTTCTTCATTATATCCCCATGAATAATACCTCATTTCAGTTCTGAAAAAAAAACTGGTTACAATTGTTTAGTAGATGGTCCTTTTATAAGACAAAAAATTCAGAATAGAACATAAATTATAATATTTTAAAATATCCACCAACATGTATATTTGATATCTTTTAATGTACTTAATGAAAGGAACACTACTTAGTTTTATTACTTTATACTTCACCTCTCCCTTAAAGAGTTCTTACCATTTAGCCTGTAGATTGACTTAAGGAATGTGCAAAATGGAAATCTCTTTTTGAGCTCACTTCAGCTTGTGAGAAGTGAATAACCTTTGAAACAGTAACTCAATAGCCTACTTGTGCTGGGTAAATGTTCAGGGATCAGAAGAGGTGACTGTAGGTAAGTTAGGAGAGGAGGTTGCAATCTTACTTGACAGAGTGAAATGATTTCTGCACCCAATAGCTGTTTATATCCATGTAATTTATTCTCAGAGACGCTTGGATTGTTGTGCTCATAGTTTTAATAGATATTAGTATTTCTACAACACTATCACCTCTTAGACAACAAGGTTTAATTTGAGATTGATGAAATTCTAAGCTCAAGAGCGGGAGGATATAATATATGTTTGATGAGGCAATTTGTTTTTTTGTTTTAATTTTGTCACCTTACTATTTTTTTATACTGGATGACAGAATCTGTTCTGATCTTGCCAGCTTTTGGAGTTCAATTGGAAACTCATTACAAAAGGTATTTTTTTGCCTAAATCTCTGGACTTTGGTTATAACTAATATCAAGTGCTTTATTGATAATGCTCAAAATCAAAATTTTGGAACAATATAAGCTGCCAGAAATTGTTGTCATAGAAATTACAACTTCCTGGAGAACAAAAATTGTCAAACATTGCTCAAATGCTCTCTGTTTATGATCACTGTGTTAGTAATGTGAAGAGAGGAGGAAGATGCTTCATTTGTTAATAATTTTTGTACCTATTGTGCTTTTAAAATGAAAATTAGATAAATTTTCCTCCAAAAAAGAAACATTCCTCCTCAAGATCTCATTCCATCGGTGCATGGGTAGGATATAGAGGGTTGAATAATTTAACTTGTCATATTCCTAATAGGCATGGCCATTGCTTTATTTATTGAAGACTTTGAACTTGTTGCTTTCTATCTGTATTTTTTTTTTGGTGCAAGCTTTCTATCTGTATTTGAGAGCAAGTTGTTTGTTGCTTTGTCACCATTTACTAAAGTTTGAAGAATGTGTACTTGAAACATCCAGAAAATTAACATCTTTGCTTTCTATATTGGTTAAGTGGTAGAGTTACTAGACGCTTTGTGCCCGTCAACAAAATATTGAAGCCCGTGCTTAATGAATGTGTTACTCCTGTCACATGCTACTGGAGCCTAGCATTGCTATTGCGAGAGGAAAATGAGCTGATGCTAGTGTTCGAGGTAAACTGCTGAGTATCTTCCATCACTTGATAAAATTTTCAAGTTTAGAATCCTGGACATGACTTTTTTAAAAATTTTATATTCATATTTTGGAGGACCTTTATAATTTTAAATCTGAAGTGCTTATCTATCAACGGGATTCAAATGTTATTCATATATCACTAAGCAATAAAGTTTCTTGTAATTGTAATTTATGTATTTTAATCTTACTTTACATCTGCAATTTGTTCAGGAGCTCCATCCAACTCTTGAGGTGATGACTCTAATCTGGAAGGCACTCTGCGCGGGTATAGACCCAAAGTAATTTGTTCTCTTTGATCAATCACTGTAATTTGACATGTCAACAACCAGCCAAGCCACCATGGTAGATGCTTGATCTTGGTAGGAGGCGCCCAATATCCAATTCAAGAGTAACTCAATCACAGAGAGCTTGGATGGACTGGGAAATGTCGTTGTATGCAACATTCCTTTTTTGAAAGGGTTGTAGTATTGGTTGTAGTTATATTCAGTTGAAACAGTACTTAGCAAGTGAAACGGCATTATTTGGGTGCATACTGGCAATTGTAACATTTAAACTAGACTAAAAAAACTGTTTCAATTCCTCTCATGTTTAACACTTTTACCCTTTCAATACAAAAAGCTTAGAATAAAAAAACAAAAAACTCCTGCGCGTGATTCGCACTGGCCTGCACACATGAGTGGCGAGTAGTGAGTGTGGCAGGACAAGCTGACTTGCACGGCATGTGCGCTGCCCTGCCTCTGCATACTTTTTAGAGTGCTCTACTTGTTAGCATCAACCTCGTCTTTTATACTTCTTTTTATACAATTCATTAATTCAATCTCAACCCAACATATTCCATTATCACAAACATATCGAGCTACCTACGCTTCCTACTCACATTGCATCTGAGTGAAGTACTCAAGTCCCAGTAGGCATTCCTATTCTAGTATTCATTTGTTAAGTCGAAAAAAGTTCCATTGCATACACAAACTCTGCCGATTCTAGTATCGTTTGGTGGACCCAACTTCACACACTAATCCAGACAGCCCTTGTGCTTAATTGTCCGTGCAATTACTACCAATAATCAGCACAAGAACAGACCCCGTCTTTGAAGTGGTGAAACCGGAGCTTATCCCTGATAATGATCTCTCTATTAGCCACAACAGAAATGAACTTGATAGCCAAATGGCAATCCTCACACATTCTGAGATTCTTAACAATCCTAATCTCATGCCCGGTTTTCAACAGCCCAAAGGCCACTGCAAGCTTCTCGCTATGGTATCTAAGGGCAAAATCCCTCTCTTCTTCCTCCAACTCGTGCATCACAGACTCGTGTGCAGGCACGTATCCTGCCTCAGCGATCCTCCCCATCAAATCATCCAGGTAATTGTAAACTTCCTTCGTCTCAGGATGGGATTTGTCACCCATTCTGAACAAATGGGTCTTTCTGTCAACTTCAATTGTGCTGTATCCAACTTGCTTCTTTAGCCGTCTTTTTATCATCCTGTTCCTGACAATCTCCACTCTGTCCATTCTACCAGCCAATGCGTATATGTTAGATAACATGACATAATGCCCTGCGGTTTCTGACTCCATGGCTAAAAGTTTTTCCGCGACTTCCACTCCAAGGTCCAACTTATTGTGCATTTTACATGCACTTAGCATGGCAGTGTAGACCGCTGCGCTTGGCTGCTTAAGACTTGTAGTGTAGCTCAAGGCTTCGTTGAGTAATCCGGCTCGACCAAGCATGTCAACCATACAAACATGGTGCTCGATGCCAGGCGACAAACCGCAATTCTTCTTCATAAACGATAATATTTCACGACCTTCATTGACGAGCCCGGCGTGAGCACAGGCTGATAGTATAGACACAAATGTGATCTCATTCGGCCTTGGCCCAATTGCTTTCATCTGGCGAAAGACCTCTAGAGCTTCATGCCCGTAGCCATGGATTCCATACCCAGAAATCATGGCTGTCCAAGCGACGACATTCTTATAAGACGCCATTTCATCGAAAACCTCTCTTGCTTTCTCCACATCACCGCACCTTGCGTACATGTTTATGAAAGCAGTGCCTAAAACGACGTTGAGTTCAATGTTGTGATTCAACACATAATGATGGATCCAACGCCCCAGGTCGAGCGCACCAAGCTCAGCACAAGCAGCAAGCACGCTCACAAAGGTGGCTGAATCGGGCTCGATTCCATGAACCAGCATGGAGTTAAAAAGCTCGACGCTGTCCTGAGCAAGCCCGTTTTGCTCGTACCCGGAAATCATTGCGTTCCAGGCGACGACTCTCCTAACAGGCATTTCATCGAACAGCTTTCGTGCAACGCCCAAGTCTCCGCATTTCGAGTAGAAGGCGACCAGTGCCGTCTGCACAAACGGGTCCAGCCCCAACCCAAACGTGCGAACGTGGCAGTGAAGGATCTTACCCAATTTCAGGTTGGAAACACCCGCACATGCCTTGATAAGTGAGGTGAAAGTGTAGCTCGAGGGGAGCAGGCTGCAGAGGAGCATCCGCTGGTAGAAGAAGACGGCGTCGTACGGCAGAGAGAGCTTGGAGGAGACGCGGATAAGGGTGTTGAAGAGGTACGAATCGGGGTTTGGGATGGAAAAAAGTAGGAGCTTGCGGGTGTAGGGGAGGGCGCCGGAAGCGCAGGCCAGAGATACAAGCTTGGTCAAGAGCGCCAGGCTGCGATGGTGACCAGTCACGATCAGGTGAGTGTGCACCTGTTGCAGGGGTCGGAGGCGCGCGCCTGCTCGTACCAGATCTTGGTACGGTGACACGCTCGCCGGATGTTCTAGTGCCATTCGGGAACACGAAATTCGAAAGGTTAACCTTGCAATCCGATCATCAAGCTGCGTGTGATTGTCAAACTCATCGGTAAATGTGGAATTTTTATTTTATTCAAAATACAAACCATTTATACAATACTCTTCTGTAGAAGAGAACACTGATACAATGAAACCTTGGCACGAGATATAGCCATATAGGGCTGGAAAAACATGGATCCAAATGCACATTTGCTAGTGCAAGACTGCATCTTTCAAGCAAGTGATTTAACCCAATTTTCCGATTACACTTTAAAAAGCAATATTATGCAAGATAATGGATTGCAAGTTGCAACTGTTGAATACCACACCAAGCTACAGGTACACACAATCCAATAAGGGAAGTAGTGGGGAACAAAGAAAGATGATTTGAAATTTTGCATAACACAAGATCCAACCCATTTTCTGAGATTGACCTCAAATAACATGTAGCATGACAAACAACAGAGAAATTAAACTGATCACAGCGAACAAAAAAACCTTGAATACTCGGGGTTTTGAAAATTGCTCTCATAAGAAAAAAGCAAAAGGAAACTGGATTTGATTCTACAAAAAAGCAAGCTGCATGCAATGGATTGCAAGATACTTTTCCGTGTTTAAGAGTTCATCAAAATGAGACACAAAATCTATCGCTAATCCAATGCAGCTTGATGCCTTTCAGAAGACTAATCCAAATTAGCTTCTGTTATGTACCGGCAACTACACAGAATTCACAAGAGTGTTTAGTCTGTCAATATATAGTTTCTACCATCAATCGCCTTTCTAACAGAAGAACATAGATTGCGAGACTTTTTTATGCAACCTTGGCAGCTGAGGAACTGTGGGGCTTTCTGCTTGTACAGTCCCTTCAAGCTCTTCAGGCTTCGCATTCTCATCCAAACCCTCGATTTTCAGAAATTGACTTAATTGTTTGGCTGCAAGATGTGCATAGTATATAGGTGCCACTGGAAAGGGAAGGGGGTAAGTTAGTCATCATATTAAATTATTAATGTTAAGAGTAAGGACACGTTTGGATTACTGCACTTAATGCATTCATGTAAATGAAATTGCCAATTTAATGCAATTTTAACGCAGCTTAATGCATCAAATGCGGTAATCCACACACCCAACGAAGACTGGTCTATTGGAAAATTTGCAAGTAGAAATGAGCATATGTGCCTTAAAAAAGCGAGCACTTACCAACAGATACAGCACAATTGCTCCTTTGGCCCCTATTTATGAAGAAACTTTCCAATTTTAATATATATTAGAGAAATAAAATTAAGAGAAAATGCCCATGGGATGAAGAACTTACACATAAGACAGAGAGTATACAAAAGTTTGGAGCTCGTCGGGAGAGAAGCCAATCTCGTCAAGTAAGACGTGATAGTGAGCAGGTCGCAATGCTCCCTTTGTATGAAGGAAAGAAGAACAAGGTTAATAGAGAGACAGCGTGAGAAATTCAATCATTTCCTATGGGCTTTCCACAGTTGAGATTCCTCTCCCAAGAAAATAAATTAATAAATTAATCCATAAAATGAAATGGTTCCTATAGAGAAGCACAAAACTCACCGTCGTTCCTCCATGAGCGCATAGGTAGAAATCATAATTTTGTTGGTGTACAACACCTGTATCAACAACTGTCCCTGAATGATATAAAGGCAAAAGGTAAGCTTGGTCAAACTAGAAAAAGCCAGCTACGAATAGAAACAAAAAAGAAAGAAAGCAAGAAGTAGACCAGGGGGGACATTCTCAAAAGAGCTTGCTTGGAAAAACTTCGTATGGTGACGTTTCTGTGCCACAATCACTGTGAACTTGGGGAGTTCATCCTCACCATAGCCACGGTATGCCTAAAATTAGCAATTCAAATCATGATTAGTATATACAGAACCCAATGTTTTGACATACTTCATAGCAGCCATGCCAGACAGCTGTAGACTTAAATGTTTCAAAGAGGCACAAAAACAGATATCATCTGTCATTGCTATCAACACTCCCTTACAGCTTACTCAATAGTCAATCCCAAATAACTATACCACTAAATCACTTATTAAATCTTTCAAAGATACACTTTGCACAATTAACAGCGTGAACTTAATAGCTGATTACATTTTGGAGACCTTCTCAAGAAATAACAGACTAAGCAAATTGGAGAATATAAAACTGGAAGACGGTCTTGAACGTTAAAAAAAGTGACACCAAGAGGCTTTGACCTAAATGAGTCGCCTACAGGTTCAGTGAAGCTTCCTCCTAATAGCAATATTATAGCACAACTCAGATTGAAGAAGTATCCTGAGTGGAAATAGCATCTCATCAAGGAGGAATTTCATGTAGGGTCCCTTAAGCATCAATAAGATAAAATAATATTTCTAATTTTCTTACACAATAAAATTCAACATGTCATTTTTCGGCGAACTACAAAATTATGAAACAAGCTTTAATTTTAGGGCAGATAAACACCAAAACCTCTTTTTGAAAAGCATGTCCATTTGTCCCAATTTTAGTAATTTGATAGAAAGTTAAACCTTTTCAAGTCTACAACAGATGTGACACATACAATTACTAAGATGAGATCATTCAAATCTACCTCCAAGCAAGTGGGATTTAAATTCATAAGTCATTATTATCTGGCTCATTTTCATTCACTTATAATGAAAGTTAGGATTTTTTGGCATTTATTTACATATGATTCAAGTAAATGCCCAAAATAACTTTGCACTTATATATAGTGACGTGTCAAAATGAAACAGAGTGCAGACATCATCATCAAACAACCTGCTTAATTTGCTCCAACTCAATCTTCAGCACTTGGCTAAATTGTGATTCACTAACTCCATCCCTGTGAAGAAAATGCAGCAGTAAAGATAAAAGGAAACCATAAATTGAGTTGTAATCAACTCCTTTATGAAGAGGAACAAAAAATTTCCAGTGAACGGGATAATCATGGAACGTAAGCTAGAGAGTTTTTATATTTTGACATTATCCCTGTGCCCGGATAGACTAATTATGTACAGATTAACAAAACTGCATATTTACAGATTCCTCAGGTTGTGGAAAATGCACACCTTTTTTTATTACATCACTGTATCTGAACCCCTTTAGGTAAAAACCCCGTCCATCTCTTCTTATGACAAATTTTAAAATTTTATTTAATTATAACATAGAAACTCCTGTTTTGCATCTCTGAAACTACATTTGCAGAGGTCAAAAAGTGATTTTGCTGAAGGAAATCTAGCAGCAGCAATACCTGAAAATAATGATCTGCTTAGGTTTCTGTGCATTACTTGTAATATAGAAATCAAGCAGCAATTCTCTGCAATTAAAAATAACAAATTAACGTACCCATCCAGGAGAAATCAATCACCTTTAAATTAACCACTAACATAATACTCCTGCCGTTCTATTCTAGCATATATTACCATGAAGGAGGCAAATTTCATTTATAAACTGATCTGGCATTCAATTCTATCATTCAAGTAGATTTGCAAATGGAAACATAAATGTTGACACAACAGTATGTAGTTGCTTGACTGGAAGAAACCTAATTAAGAAATACATATTGCAATACTATATTAATAAATGATTACCTCATTATACCATCATCCTTTCCATTTGGCGATAGCTTGAACAATGAGTCAATCATTTCAACCCTTGAAGCTTGTGTTCGTACAGCAGCTCTATATTTTGATATTGAAGGCCAAGATAGAGACCCTACAACCTACAAATTGGAACATTGATTATGAGTACCATCCTCATCCACACACATAGATTCAGTCACACACGAGAAGACCAAAAACACAGGTTACCTACATAATATCCAGCCCCTCCAACCAATGCCAACAGGCATGCATAATTGCAAATATAGAAACATACATACGCACCCGCATGAATACACTATATATAAATGGGTTTAGGGTCACATAAGAAGGGATTTTACAGTTCGGACTGTGCTCCAGGAGAAATTCTATTAGTTTCTACCAATCTCTATTTTGTTTTACCAAATCTTTTCCATTAAATAAATGAACGTAATTGTTTCAATCACAAAATGTTATTTACTTTCTAGCTATTAATTTGAATTCATTCCAAGACTCTACATTGCCCACAACTTACTCCAGAAATTACTTACCGCTAAACCAATCTAAATCTTGAAACTCCACCTCAACCCAGGGTCCCGGACCTGAAGAACCACTTATGAAGTCAAACCTCTCCATCCACTACTTCCCAACACCAAACTATGGTAGGTCCATCAAACATGCCCACAAACCCTTTAACTTGAAAATCGTGAAATGGAAGCAGCTGAACAATTGTAGGATGTGTTGGTCAAAAAGTCAAATGGTAGTGGGGTTGAGTGAGTGAGTATGTTGACGTATGTGGTTAAGGCAACAAGTGTGACATAGGCAGGCTAGCTACATATTTGAGAAGAAAATTGGGCAATAAAAATGCAGTTGCATGAAAAAAAAACATGGGAGAGAAAACAAACAATTACCGCAGCAACAGATGGAACATCTGATTGGCCAGCTGGACCATGGGAGACATCCATACCCAAAATCAGAGTTGGAGCATCTTTAATGCGGGGTATACAAGAAGCATCCTCGATGGCCAACAGAGAATTTGTCCCTCCAAGCTACATAAAGTATTGTATTTGACACAAAGCATCCACAGCCAGATGAGAAGTCATCATGTGTAGTGGGAAGTCTGATATTTTTCTCAGAACATATAATTGCAAATTTTACCTTGGCATTGATCTTAAGAAGAACATTACTGAGGTAATGTTCAGTGATCTTGACAGGAGAAATACATTGTGTTATGACTGCAAAGTTAGTTAAACTTCTATATTTCCAAGGCCCTGGTAAAAGCAAAAATGACAATATAGGCAGCCTCATCAATGAAAATGTAGTCAAGTGAAGAAAGTCAAAAAATAAGTCTAGAAAACAGGCATACCGTACAGATCACAGGTTTTTCTCTCCGGCAGTACACATAGTATAAACTGAGGTTCATCAGGAAGCTTACGCACCAGCTTGTCATACATTCCATCTACTCTCGCCATAGGACTAGCTTTCCTTAAGCGTGGATCTTCCTCTACTAAAGCAAATGGCCTTTCAATAAGCTATCAAAGGAAGCAATACATACAAGTGGAAGAAAACTAAGAATAATCAGAACAATAGAAAACATCATTCGAATATACTTGGAAACATTAATTAGACTTACCATGCCCTTATTCCTTGCACAACTAATAAGCTCTCTTGAGAGATGACTTGTATCACAAGGAGAAGAAAAGTTCACAATTGCCCAACGCTCAATTGTAACAGGGGCAAGAAGATGCTAGAAAATAAAAATAAAAATAAAAAGCCAGATTAAGTTTTGTTGCATGAGCCATCAAACAAATACATCCTGTACAGTGGGGAATTAAGGGCATAAAAATAAGATATAATGAATCACACATTACCCTATTCTTAAAGGTCCATCGTCCATTCTGAGCAATGCAAATTTCACCTTTACCCATTTTTAGCTGCATATCAGGAAGAACAAGATGCACGATCAAATGCAGCTATATAGAATCAACAGGAGAAAACATCTGACATGGCCACTCAGTATATGAAGTGGCAAATAACCTTAGGTGCCTCAAGGATTCGAGAATCAACTTGCATAAATTTCTTCTCAAGTGATACACCACATGCAGCCAGCAAGGATTCATCAAAGTGTTGATTTCTTACCGCCTGTATATCCGAGAGTCAAGTAAATATCAAGCAGCAAATCATATGATGTTCTAGAATATGATGTACTCACATCAGTGTATATCCAAGTGTCATGTAAACATAAAAAGAAAATAATATAATGTTCTGGGAATATGACATACTCACATCAGTCAGAACTTTAAACCGCTCCTGAGATTTTTGCTTTGATTTTTCAATTATAGAGGCCTTCTGCAATGAAGACAATGCCTTTCTGTACCTTTGAAGTGATAAAAGTGAGCAGACCTGGAAAACATGTCAGTTGCATCATAAATACTCCTATTTTCAAGTTCTGATTCTAGTAGTCGGAATTCAGCAGCTAAAATGGTTTGGGGGAGTTTAATTTCCTGCTTCCCAGTCAAACCGAAAACCACTGATTTTGAAAAAAAAAACAGATTTTTTATGGATTTTACGTACCTCTAATGGAAGATAAATAGGATTGTCTGGTTTCCCCACATCAATGCATGGGAAGTACCTAGAAACAGAAAGTTCGATTCCATGGTGTTTTATAAAGTAATCTGATACAGTAGTCTCCAGCGTCTGTTCTTCTGTTGATACATCATCATCCTTTCTTTTCAAGGAAAATCTTCACAAGCATCAAAGGCCTTAGATGTTGGTAACTCATATATAGAAATCGAAAGAAAACATAGGCAGAATATAGAAACATACCGTAGCTGATTACAAGCTTTCTCACTCAAGCCAGTAATTTTAAACTCCATGTTAGTATGACTTGTCTTGATTCTCAGATTCTTTAACATTCTCTTAGCCTGTGAATATCACAATGGTAAGACATGGAGAAAAAAAAAATCAGAGAAAGACAATTTATGCATTATCACCTGCTCCCAGTCGATCTCATGATAATCCTGTACATTCTGGTTGTCCAGCAAGAAATCAAGCACAGACCCAGGCTTAATGATGAGAGTTGTTGCAACATCTACAAAAGGAAAGTAAAGCAGTAGCTACTTCTCTCATACTCATTACGGCTATCCTGATATATAGATAGAAAGGCAGAAGAAAAATCAAACGGTACCCATATTTAAAGACAACCCTGCTTGTGTTGCATGAAAACTAGCATGCAAGCCACGAGCACCATGTACGCCTCCACCAATATCCATAAAATTCCTCGAATCATCACTGAAAAATGATTGACGAACCAAGAGGCATCCCCTGCATTTAACAGCCACAGTTTAACTATACAGCCATAAGCCATATATAATAAAAATAATAACATTGAAAAAAATTAGTGGAAAACAAGCATGCCTCTCAGCAGCTTGTTGACATATAATGGTGTTCAGTATTCTTAAGACATCCTGGGTTCCCTCTGCTTCTGATCCTCTAGAAACAACATTCATGGACAACAAAGGGACTTTTCTTGAATAGCTTAGCTCAACCTTGAAAACTTTTGTCGAAGAAGCATGCTTAGTCCTCTTTGTATGTTCCGTAACTTTAACACTATAATTAAAAATAAAATAAAAAAAGACTAATGTTAGAGCCATGCTTCTACCCTAACAAGATGCATCCCATTAGGAGACGAAAATAAAAAGGATACCTCTTTGCAAATGCTTTTTCAAGTACTACTGTAAACTCAAAGGTTCCCCCTGGAAGAGCACCAACAGTGTAGAGAATTTTGTCTCCATCGTATATAAAATTTGCACCAGAAAATTCTAATGGGTATGTCTGACGAAGTTTATGAATGACCTCTCTTCCAACTCCTCGACTCTTAATGGCTACACCATCTTCAGCGGTGATCTTAACCTACACAAAAATCATGATAATAAGTTCCATTTTAACTCATGACAAATGATCAAAATTCAAGAAAGGCGCGGAGAGCATATTTACACTGTATTGGTACAATATCAGATCTTGGGCTTCAATAGAAACTTTCAAGTGGTTCACAAGCAATGACACTTGACGGCCACAGCTCCCAAACCCCGGCCTACTCATAATACTGTAATTGGAGTCCATCTCTGCAGATTTCACATCTGACAGAGTTGAGGCGGGAGAAGGTGCTGCTTGATCCGTGCCTGGAACACCTGCCGCTACTGTCATACTGAATCGAGTGATTCTATAAGCCTTGCACTCAAGAAACCAGCACCAACAAAAAGATTCAAAACAACGGATACATTTTATTCGAAATAATCTCAATTTTCCATACCAATGTCGGTCCTAACTAACGATTCATAGTTGAATGCTAGATTATTAAAGAACCCTAACCAGTTTGAATAGTATTTCACAAGTACGACTGCATATATTAGGTTATTAAGAGGCGACAGAAGGGAAAAAATTCGTCGAACATTAGACGAGAACTAGCTTCTCATGCATTCACCGACTATGTACAAACAACAAAAATTCGTTCAAGTACTCCGTCAAGACAAAAATTCCAGCAGACGGCAAGCGAAAGAACAAAAACTAGAGGAAGGAGAGGAGGAGAACAGCAGAATCATCACCTGTTGAGAGAATGCGGCTTCCGCTTGATCTTCCTTCTCCTTGATCAAAGAATGTAGAGAGGGAGGGAGTGAAGACGAGAGCGGGGCAATTTTCACATGTGTCCCATTTTCTTCCCTCTCTCGTTCTTGAACGCGATTTTCACTTACAGTATGTTGGTGGGAGGACAAAGGAAATTATTTACTTTTTCTTTTGTTGTTCAAGTGTATTTGTAAATGAAAATTTACCATGACAATTTTATTTAAGTGTGTTGTTCAAGTGGAAATTATTTAAGTTGACTCTCAAAAAAAAAAGTGTGTTGTAAGTTGAAATGATATTTAAGGTTAAAATATTATTTTATTTATCTCAAAAACGTTAAAAGTAGGGAGATTATAAGTATTTTAAAAATATTTAAAATATAATTTTACATTGAAATTAATTAGAACAAGGTTTTAGGGCTTGTTCGGCTTTTCAAAATAGAAATATAGTTTTTTCTTTTTTTTTAGATAAAATAAAAATTACCCTTTCACACGACAAAGATATAGGTGTGAAGATCATAGAGGAGAGATCCTCTAATTTTCTTTACTACAATCAATATCAATCTAAGGGTAACGAAATACCGACTCCACGAAATATTGTCAATGGCGACAATCTAGGGATAGAAGCGCAGAGGGCTCTTCGTTGGCCGCTCCAATTTCTATCTAGCTTTGAAGTGTTCATGGCCAAAATTTCTTCCTCAATGATTGTATATGCGATTTTGAGTTTTTTACTTGCGATTTTACCTCCTCTTTCCTTAATTTCCTCCGCCTTAGATCTCTTCCACAAAACCAAAAAGGTCTTTGCCTCAGAGTTGGAATCTTCCTCCATCGTAGCTCTCCATCATAAAAGCCCTCTTCTTGTGTCATAGATCTCCTCGAAAAGACCCTTCGCTTGTTTTCCTATCAAAGGACGAATTTCGTAAGGAAAGCATTTTGAAAAGTGGAGCACGAGTGATTTGAAGGGAAAATGGAAAGTGAAGGCATTTGGGTAAAATTTAAATTTTCAAAAGGAAATGTCAAAAACGCTCTTTTACCTAGAAAATATGTATATGTCCAAAAAAGGTTTTTTGGATAAAACTGAACCACGTCCTTAGTAGTGCCTTATTGAGCAGCAATATGATTTCATTGCTTTCACCTCTTCCAATTAGCAAGTGATCGCTCATTTCATAGTTGATTAATTGTATGTAGTTTTAAAAATTGGAGTAATATTATTCGTATAATACTATTAGATAAAACTGGATTAATTTATTATACATTGGGTAGTCTAGTGGTAGGAGACATGAGAAGATGTTTAGGGAATTTGTGTTTGATTCGTACCTCCGCCACTTCAATTTGGTAAACTTAGTCCCCTCATTCTTCTTTCATCGCAAAGTGGTAAAAATATATTTGCATAAGAGAGGGGAGGAGTACAAAAACGACCAAATTGTTCTTCTTTCTGTTAGAGCTGGTCAACAAAAACCGATTTACCTTATTTATAGTGTTTGTCGTCTGTGTCTCAAACCTGATTTATAATATTTATCGTTTGTGTGATTTGTGTCTCAAATCCGGAATTTATCACCAAAGATTGATCTCTTATCAAAAGTTAACAATGAATAAGAGCAGGCTTTCTCGGCTGGCCTGCAATATCAATGTTTTGGGCTTTGAATTGCACGTTGCTAGAAACAAGCCCATTTCAAACAGTAATGGGCTTTGTCATCAAATGTGAAACCCACTATCAGAATTTAATAGGCCTCAAACATTAGACAGCTTTGACTTGTAAATCTGAAATAAACATTTACATTTTGGATGCATAGGCCAATACTCATCATCATGCTTAGTGCTTAGTGTTTACCATATGTATTTACTTTAAATCAGACACTGTATTCTTAAGTTTAATGTTTGATGATGCATAAATGTTGTATGCTGCATGAAATTTAAACAGACCCTGTGCGTGTAAATTTTTATTGATGGGCAAGCAAGTGTAATGGAATGAGGCAATAATATATTATATATTCAGGAGACAAGTCGCATACCTACAAATACATTATATTCGTAGCTTCAAGAGGTGATTTCTTGTACTTGTGTACATTTCAGTGAACCGGTCCTAAATATCTCTACACTCTTAACAAGTAGTATAAGAGCAATAGAAACATATTCCTAAGTAGCACACCTACTTATCCCTTTCAGATGTCAAATTACTATATATGTACCTTCATTTGTTATTTAATTTTAAGAGTTAGTGCTTATTGCTTACACTTAGGAATGAATAGTTTGAAGCCTGGCCTGGACATGGTAAACGTCCACTGTTAAAAAGGTGACTTATTTTAATCTCGAGTACGTACCAAATGAAACAACACGTTCATAAGAGGTTAAATGGTGGCCTTCACCAAAAAAAAAAAAAAAAAGAGGTTAATGCTGGTACGCCATTGGTAATCACAATAATTAAGATATTAATTCAAACCTCCCGATTTTGTATAACTAAACTGAAGGGAATAGTTAAAGAAAACAAAACTTTCGGTATGTATAGCTTGTGCATGCATTTTCTCTAAGCTGTAATATTTAATTTGTAGCCATTTGAAGAAGAAGAAGAAGAAAATAATGCAACAACTATTGAATTAAAAGACAATTTTACACTCACCAAATAACATATAAGCTCGGTACTAAATAACAACTGGATTTCTAGCTAGCTAAAGATGCATAATCCATAGTACAAATATTATATGTTACACTAAAGAAAAAACAATTACACAAGCAGCTCAGGAGGGATAGAATAGATAGGAGAGGATTCCACGAACATATAATGAATCAAAGGTTTCCAACGCCCTCGAAAAGCAGTGGCAAGTTGCTAAGGTGCATCCACTGCTTTTCTGGGCTTGCAAGGTCAAGAAACATCAAGTGACGTTCGTGGGGTAAGAAGAGAAGAAGATAAGTAGGTAAGAAGAATAAGCTCAGGAGAGATATCGTCGTAGTTGTCTTCATTGCACGGTTCGCCCTATTGTTGCCATCCCAATTGTGGTGATGCTGAGGAGCAAAACCTGAGCCCAAATGCCATGCCTTTTGGCTCTTGGGGCGAAGCCTGGATGGAATAAAGCCATGCCTTTTGTTTTGGCAAGAAGTTGGAAGCTTGAGATCGAAGAGGGTAATGGGTATTAATTTTGTGTGTGAGAAGGCTTGTATTTATGCACATTCAAGTAGGGTAAGTAGAGAGGAGTATGAAAGAATGAAGTTAAATATAATTTTGAAAAAGAAATGGAAAAGAATAAAAGAGTATAATTGGATGTCTGTATTAGAAGGGAGGTGTTGATATGTCACATTCTATTGCAGGGGACAGAAGGGATAAATGGGAGTTTGTTTTCTTGGATTTCGACTACATAAATTGTAGGGCAAATGAGAGCCCCTCACATGCCCATATTAAAAATATGTAAATCAAATTCCCTAAACCAAAAAGGAAAATGAAATGGGTCGCATTTGCCTTTGTTTAATTATTTGATGGAATATAGGATGCTACTACTTCTAAATGACTAATTAGGCAAAGACTCAAGTAATCATTTTGTTAAGTACTAAAGTCATTAAACATGTATCCAATGATTTTGAACCATCAAAACCAAAACTAGCCAACTTATATAACCAATTAGTTAAGCCAATTCAAGGTCAAAACTGAGTATATATATTTATCTTGGGTAACGGGTATATATGTCCGTGGAGTTACATTACTTACATAGCATTTGGAATCAATGGGTTTGTTGCTATTTGACATCATCTCCAATGCAAGCTTAATGTATGAATAATAAAAGCGCGCATTTCCTTTTGAAAATAATACAGTACATTTTCACTACATTAATTTTTTAAAATCTTCTATGCTTTTTGTTGGTCTACATTAAACTGCATTTTCACTATATATATTAGAATTGCTTTTTGCTCATAATTTCTCTTCATGTAATCATGCTATTAAATTGACAATCATATTTTTCCCTGAATACATGCATATATTAAAGTCTCAAGGCCGGTGTGGAATTAAAATGATCTCATGGTTTGAATTATCACCACCTTAACATATATACTACAATATGATTTTCTTAGCTCAGGACGAATATGATCCTTGCATTAACAGTATGGAGTATGGACATAAAATAAAAATGCAGCCCCTCAAGGCTATAGTTGAGCAGAAGAAGCCATTAATTGATTATATATTCTGGCCACTGCCATTTTGTGGTCCTAAGAATATTTAGTGAATTTTGGCCCTATTTGTTCAGAGAAGCTGGACAAGTTATTTAATGGGTCCTCCCTCCTACAACCATCCAAATTTCTAATTCAATTTGGCTTGTATTTGTTTATCCTATTCCCTCTTTTCAACTCCAAAATCCCTGTTTGGCACTGCCCAAAAGTTTTTTCCAAAAACGAAGAACAAAAAGCATCAAACGAGTACCACAGCACCACCACTACTCCTCCTCCTCCCGTTACAGGTTGCAGAAAATGTGCACATCCAAACAGGGAAAATAACCAAACCCCATTTAACACTTGCTTAGTTGCTTGCAACAATGCATCTGTGCTGTTTGGATGGTGAAAATTCATATGGCTTTCTCTGTTGCATTTTGACTTGTTATTTCAATTCAAATGCAGCTCTCCAATTACTCTCATCCAAGTTTGTTTATATTCTTTCACAAGCCACCCACTCTAAATGGAAGACAATGCATTACTGTGGGAATCCAAACAGGCCCTTAGCTTTGACCTTTCATCTTATAAACAGTCAACACCTCCTTCTCTTCTTGTTTTTGTGCATCAGAAGAAGAAAGGGAATGAACATAAACAAACTCCAATGCTGAAAATCAAATGGTGGTTCAAAATCAATGCTCACAAGTCACACTTTATTTGACTAGTGCAAATTGACTCTTAATTGTGTTCTGCTCCACTGCAGCAAATTTGCACAAAATCATGCAAAAAAAGGACAAGCCCAATTTAATTCATGCCATATGCTTGTGTACTAACACCCTAATTAATTACATTTTGTATAAAAATGTGTCTCAAATCAATATCTCTCTGATTTTGGCTCTAAATTCCACTGTAAAAGAGAAGACGCAATTGCAAGTTAATTTGGCTGTATGGTCAATCTGCCTGACTCAGAGAGATATGCGGTAAGTAAGTGTGAATATAGGGCAATAAATGGTTTGCATGTACTGCTCAGTGAAAAAAATCTCTTCTTTGCTAGGATGGGTCAAATTGAATGTGACCCAACGGTAACAGAAAATATACGAAAAGCTAAATATTACTCCACCAATCTATCTTATCATATATTCTTTTTATAAAATCAAATTAGAATCGTTTTTATGCCTCAAATCTTATGATTTGATATATATATTCTCCACCTAAACAAAAAACCTTAAATGCTGTCAAATCAGATTGCATTTTCATTTGCAAGAATGAACATTTGTAATGATGAACTTTCAAGAACAGAAACTTGCCATATAATACTCCATGAAAGCACATGATAATGGGAGTGTGAATTGTGATGATGAAGAAAAACTAGGCCCTTTTTAGTGCAAAATTTCAGAGCCCATAATGAAGATGGAGGGGGAGGAGATTTCTCGATCTGAACTTGGGAAAACAAACAGAGGATAAGGATAAGTCATCATGAGGCCTACACGTCATCCTATTTGTCATGTGCAGAGAGAGGTAAAGAAGGGGGGCCATGGGAGGTGTTTGGATGCCATCCTATAATAATATCTCACTTGCTATCAATACCACCAAATGTCCTTACCTTTTCTTGCACTATTTAATACTCTTGCTGTGCTATCTGTTACACTATTCACGAGTTGCACCTTTCATTATTTTTACATTTTTTTTGTTTTAATTGAGGCCCCTTGTTTTCCCAAAAATGACAGTTTAGGGCCCATTCTAGCTCGCTCTAGGGTTACCTTATATGTTAACAAGTTTAGAATTTACAAATCATGACAGTTGCATGCAGGGTATGTATTTATTGGACCAACTTTTTTGAGTCAGAATATTTTTCCTTCTTATATATATTGGGTTTGTTTCAAGTTTTTAACCATTGAAATTTTGGAGCCACTACTATTGTAGAATTATCATACTAGCACTAAAATGAATTGGGCTCTAACATGCATTTTATATGGACAAAACAATAATGTATGACTCAGTGACTTAGACTTTTCAGGTTTGTATACTGTTGGTTGGTTCTCTTGGCTCAATCTCAAGTATATAGTATTGCCCTCCTCTATCAAAATTCACGGTTTAAGATTAGGCTTCAACCTCAATTTACCATCTGACTGTGTATGATTACTGATTAGTGTGGGTTAAATGATCCATAATTAGTAAAATCCTACCAACGAATGATGAGAGTATGTAGGCCAAATCCAAATGGGCCGGCCCAATCTGTCTACATGTGGAATGAGTTTATCATTGGGCTTCAAGCGTCCCCTGCTAGATTTTTTTTTTGTTGAGAACGATAATACGTAGGGAATTAAACTATCTTGTATAGCATGGAAATATTTGCCGACTAAATTCGTCAAGTTCGTGTATGTATATCAAAGAAAAAACAATATATTCATATCATGGAAATAATTTTAGGGAATTCGAATAATGACGTATCTAGAAATTTTTTATTTAGTTTTTTAATTTGTTACGAAACGAAGAAATAAGATATAGGTCCAAGTTAGAAAAAATGGCTCTAGGTGTTGTGTCTCCGCAAGCAAAACATGCAACAAGTCCAAGAAACACGCTTCATATAATTAAACCAAAATCAGGCAACACATATCACATCATGCAATTTATTTAGCCCTTTTTGTATATTCCCAAAAAATCGGCTAAGGTTGGCAATAGTTAGATCGATCAATATGCTGTATGCATGCATTCGACCAAAAAAATACGTTCATGTCATGCAGTGTGCCATGTATATATAAATCCGGTCTGAGGGCTCGTTTGGTATCGATATCATATATCGGTATCGGGTATCGGTATCGGATATCGATATCGATATCGGTATCGGTATCGGATATGGGATATCATTCATATCTCATATCCCCCATACCTCTTTTATTTGGGGTATATTAAATATGATGAAAAATGACTTGTTTTGATATCAAGTATATGGCCCGATATCCATACTTGTGAGAAACGGTGTATCAATATAATCGAACAACAATCACAACAAATCAAGCACAAAATCAGCAAATAAAATCAAGCAAACTGGTGTATTGCACAGTGATTCATTCAAACAGAATCGTGCCGAGAGGCACACACCATCGGTGTCTGTACAACCACACTTGGAAAACAAGAAACTTAAGGCTTATATAGTCTCGGTTCATCTAACATAAAACCGGTTCACAAGCTTATTTAAACTATATTAAAATAAGACCCGGTTGGGCCAAATGACCAGAAACCCCCTTTGATATGAAAATTATGCCATCTAAGCCACGACACCAAAATCCCACGCCGTTGTCTTCTTGGCTCCGACTTGACACCTTGGCTAGATCGACATATCTCCATATCCTCCCCTCAAGTTGGAGCCAAACATAAGCCCAACTTGTTGGCAAAGAAAGTGTGCTGACCATTGTTGAGTGCCTTTGTCATCAAATCAGCTATCTGCAAACCAGTAGGAATGTAGGCCGTTTGAATAAATCCGGATTGCACCCGCTCCCTAATAAAATGGCAATCCAAGTCCACATGCTTAGTACGTTCATGAAAGCATGGATTTGCGGCCAATTGCTGAGCAGCTCTATTGTCACATAACAATGTAATTGGCAATGGTAAAGGAATCTGTAGATCACGTAGCAAGTAACTGCACCAGATCAGTTCTGCAATTGTAGATGCCATGCTTCTGTATTCAGCCTCTGCGGATGATCGTGATACTGTGGTTTGCTTCTTTGTTTTCCAGGAGATCAAGGAATGACCCAAAAACACACAATACCCGGACAAAGACCTTCGAGTAGTGAGGCACGATCCCCAATCAGCATCACAAAAACCAGTTAATTTAAGACTGGTTTGGACTGGATAAAACAAGCCCATCCTCGGTGTGCCACTCAAGTATTTTAACACATGAACAACAGCTTGCCAATGTGGCAACCTTGGTTTGGAAACAAATTGGCTCAAATGCTGCACCGAATAAGACAAGTCTGGCCTTGTCAAACATAGATACAGCAGCTTGCCAACGACTCTCCTATACTTCTCTGCATCCAGAAGTAACTCCCCTTCATCCTGAGTTAACTTCAGCCCAGTTGGCAAAGGAATCTTGACTGACTTGCAATTCTCCATGTGGCAGTCCATTAAAATGTCTTTAATGTACTTATGTTGGCTGATTACAACACCAGTATCATCCCTGTAAAGTTCCATGCCTAAGAAATATCGTGCATAGCCAAGGTCTTTGATTGTGAATTTCTCATGTAGAGCTGCTTTCATATACTGAATCTCATCATTGTCGTTTCCTGTAATCAGTATATCATCCACATATACCAACATGGCAGTAAAGGACTCTCCCTTGCTCTTAGTAAATAAGGAGTAATCTGAATGAGATTGTGTGTAATCCAAGCCTACAAGGAATGTTGTTAATTCCACATTCCATTGTCTGGAGGCCTGCTTAAGCCCATACAATGATCGTTCCAACTTGCACACTTGCCCTGGAGCATGTGTAGTGAAACCCTCTGGCACTTCCATGTAAATTTCTTCCTCCAGATGTCCATGCAAAAATGCATTATTTACATCCAGTTGATGTAAATTCCAACCCTTTGCAGTTGCTACTGCAATCATCATACGCACTGTTGGCACCTTTGCAACCGGAGAGAAGGTATGTTTGTAGTCTTTGCCAAGTTTTTGGCTAAAACCTTTGACTACCAACCTAGCCTTGTATCTCTCAATATCTCCATCAGGCTTGAATTTAATCTTGTAGACCCATTTGGACTTTATAGCTTGCTTGTTTGGTGGTAGCTCTGTCAAAGTCCAAGTTCCATTCCTTTCCAAAGCCTCCAGTTCAGATTTCATGGCCATTTCCCAATTTGGATCACCTCTTGCATCTCTGTAATGTTGTGGCTCCTTGATACTCAAGACATTGGCCAAAGAAGCAAAATATTCTGTTTGCACATTATTAACAACATAATCATTGTGCCAAACGGGAGCTTGTCTGACTCTTTCCGACCTCCTCTGAACTTGAGCTGGAATAATAGGAGAATCTGTATTCATTGATGATGGAAAATCCACAATTTCTGTGTGATCTGTACTCCTACTAGTTTCTGCAATATCAGCTTCAATGGTGTCATCTGCTTCCATTTGCAACAAAGGATTAGTATAATCCGTTTGTTCTTCCTCATCATTCACCATGACTGAGGGCATTCTGGTACTTCCCCCTTGCATGATAATCTTCTTCCCATTTGATTCAACCAGGAAAGGGAAAATATCCTCATGAAATACCACATCTTTGCTAAAAAATACCTGTCTATTCTCCAAATCATACAACTTGTAACCCTTTGCATTTGGAGGATATCCAATGAAGATGCATCTTCTACCCCTTGGTTCCAACTTGTCGCCTGGTTTAGGAGCCCTGTAAGCATAACACAAACATCCAAAGACCCTCATGTTACTGTAATCGGGATCTTTGGAAAATAACACCTCATAAGGTGTTTTCCATTCCAATACTGAAGAGGGCATTTTGTTAATCACATATGTAGCCGCAAGTACACATTCTCCCCAGAACATCTGAGGTAAACCAGCTTGTATTCTTAATGCCCTAGCTGTATCAAGCAAATGTCGATGCTTCCTTTCAACCACACCATTCTGCTTAGGCCTATAAACCATAGTTTTCTGGTGCACAATGCCAAAATCTCTCAATATCTTGGCACATTCTCCATTAACAAACTCACTTCCATTATCAGTTCTCACTGTCTTTACCATCACACCAAACTGTGTCTGCACATATCTAAAAAATGCATCCATGATCTCCACTACTTGTTGTTTTCTATGCAACAAGTAGGTCCAAGTAGCTTTACTATGATCATCTACTACAGTCAAAAAATAACATTCTCCATTCAATGCACCTACTCTGTAGGGCCCCCACAAATCAAAATGTACCAAATCAAACAAATTCTCAGAGAATGATAAACTTGGAGGAGAACTCAACTTGTGAAATTTAGCTAAAGAACAAGCATCACATACAAAATTGTCTTGTGTAGAAAACTTATAAGAAGGCAAATGTAACATCTTAGAGAAAGATATATTTCCTAGCCTCTTATGCAAAAGAGCTGAATCTGACTCATCCTTGGTTACACGACCTTAAGATTTCCCATTGTTTGCATTACATTTATTACTACTAGAAACTGATGCCACTCCTCTTCCATTTTCTGCCTTGATCCTGAACAATCCACCAGATCCATCTCCTCGTGCCACACAATCTTTACTCAAATGGTCCTGCAATACGCAACAACTCTTGTGAAAATATGCAACTAAATCCCCTTGTGAAACTAACTTGCTTACTGATAACAAGTTATATCTGAAATCCGGAACAAACAACACATCTTTCAATGTCAATTTCTGATTCAGTCTAACATCACCAACTGTCTGAACAGATTTAGAACTCCCATCAGGCAATACTATATGTACTGGACATTTGACATCTCTTGGATTAATTAGCAATTCAAAGAACGATGTCATGTGATCCGATGCACCGCTGTCTACTATCCAATCATTATTAGTATTTTGAATCACATTTAGTACTGAAACGGATATACCTGCAAAGTGGAAGTTGGTGTTAACTTTCTTTGCACCCTGGCTTGAAGATGAACCTCCTCTTCCTTCTTGACCAAATTTTCCTCCCCTTGCTTCTGCTGCCATTGCTTTCTCTATTTTGTAAGCTCTCATTATCTCATTGCAAGCATTGGAGAGGCTCGAAACTGCTTGTGCTAGCTGACCATTTCCACCACATTTCTGATCATTCTCATTCCCCACTTCTAAAGGAGTTTCATGGTGGTTTCTAGTTTCCACATTTGCTGCCACCCTAGCACCTTTTCTCACCTTTTTTCCTTTGTACCAATCCGGGTAGCCGATAATCTCAAAACAATTATCCCGGATGTGGCCTTCCTCCTTGCAATGATAACACACCCTTTTATCATATCCTTTAGACTTCCTGTAATCCCTCTTATCACCACTGTGAGCTCCACTTCTTTCTCCTTCTGTTGAGCTGCCATTGTATTCTCTATTTCCTCCCTTTTGCCCAGCCATAAACGCAGAACTCTCAATACCAACCCCTGCTGTAATTTGCTTCTGAGTCTCGACCTGAACCACCAACTTATACACCTGATTTATGTTCAATAACGGATCCATAGCAATCAGCTGGTTCTTCACTGATTCATACTCTCCATTCAGCTTCATCAAAAACTCCATCACCTTGTCCCTATTGTCTTGCTCTAACACTCTTGAAGTCAGATTGCACTTGCAAATCTCAGCAGCTCCACATGTACACGCAGGGACTCCTGACAAGTCTTCAATTTCATCCCAGCACCGTTTAAGACGACAATAGTAGTGAGCCACTGTTGAATTGCCTTGTGTGATCTGAGACAGCTCCTGCTTGAGCTGAAAAATCGCCGGTCCACTGCTCTGTCGATATCGTTCACAAATGTCCACCCATAAAACCCTAGCAGATCGATTGTAGATAAATCCATTGGACACATCTGTTGTCATGGAGTTTAAAACCCAGCAAGCCACCATTGAATCGCAACGCCTCCAACGTTCATAGTTGACAGACCCTAACGCCGGTGCGATTTCACTCCCATCTATGAAGCCAAGCTTCATCTTGGCCATTAGAGCCCTTTCAACCTGCCGACTCCACGCCAAGAACTTCCTTCCATCGAACAAGCTCGTCGTCAGGGTCATCCCGGGAAAATCCGAATTTGTGAGAACCAACGGATCCACCATGTTTGCTATCTGCACAACGTCTTTGTCACTGACCTCCTTCGACATCTTCCTCCAAACGTGAAGTCGCTAACCAGAAACTCAGAATCGACCTCGAAATCAGACTGTAAGAAGAAAACCCAAAACCAGATCTCAAAACAAACACCGCAACTTCTCAGTGCTCTGATACCATGTGAGAAACGGTGTATCAATACAATCGAACAACAATCATAGCAAATCAAGCACAAAATCAGCAAATAAAATCAAGCAAACTAGTGTATTGCACAGTGATTCATTCAAACAGAATCGTGCCGAGAGGCACACACCATCGGTGTCTGTACAACCACACTTGGAAAACAAGAAACTTAAGGCTTATATAGTCTCGGTTCATCTAACATAAAACCGGTTCACAAGCTTATTTAAACTATATTAAAATAAGACCCGGTTGGGCCAAATGACCAGAAACCCCCTTTGATATGAAAATTATGCCATCTAAGCCACGACACCAAAATCCCACGCCGTTGTCTTCTTGGCTCCGACTTGACACCTTGGCTAGATCGACATATCTCCATAATACTCTCATACCAAACACTAGATATGACCTGATATCAATATCTGAATCCATATACTCACATACCAAACACAAGATATGACCCGATACCGATATCTGATATCAGGATATCAATATCAAACGAGCCCTTATTGATTTCAAAACTTGTGAAATGTGAACCCATTTTGAATTAATCACACGGGTCTCAGATTCCACGTACGATCAATAATTGAAGCATGTATAGAATAAGCATTATATATATTTGACTATAGCAACACATAAGCCAGCTTCAATTCACATAGTCAAATGTTTAGATAAACGATGATTTTGATGTTAGCACAATTTACGTGTAAAGACGGCAAAGCTAGCTAGTAGCTAGTTCAGTGATTTTGATGATTTTACAATTGAGGTGAATTATTTGGAATTATATACTATATACTCAATTATTTGGAATATATATACTATATATTTTTGAGGTGAATATATAATTGAATAGTTAAAATTTTGCTGCATGCGCATAGTGCACCACTCCCCTATATAATAAAAATTGTGTGGACCATTTTTCTCGACCTATTTATTCTCGAATCAATAATAATAGAATTCTATATTCATATGTATGTATTTTTATTGGTTCCTAAAAAATATTGTACGGAGTATCTTTTTTGTGTTTTGTGATGGTGCGCGCACGGCGCATGCGCAATGCAGCCCAATATACTACACACCAATAGAAGCCCAATGTGGTTGATGGTTATTTGGAGGTTGCACGTATGGCATTTTTAAAATAATCATCATGTTATGGGACTTGTATATATCGCCTCTAGCTAGTTTCGAATTTCATCAACGCATGGAGCACGCTCTACTAATTTAATGAATACATAGTTTAGGGAAAATATAACGTATACTTTTGTTTTTGGGTACTCAATATAATGTACATACGGGTGAATTCTAATTTGAAGAATATATGAGTGTAGAGGATCGAATATGTAAAAATTAAATCGTGTGGCTATGTGATTATTCTCTCAATGCAAATTGAAGTTATACCATTCCTTTTATTAATTCGATCGAGCACATGTACCTAGTAGATCATTTTGACAATATATGTAGAGTACTATATAAATTCAATTGCAGTGCATGGGGTCCAAATTAAATCCCAATCGATGAATGATTATATATATACGTTTCTTTCAAGTGGCAGGACTTTAATTGGTACGTGGATGGTGGATTATTTTGTTTTCAGTAAATTCCGGAATGATGGTATTCTATTAGAATTACCATTGCATATAGAGCGAATTTAAATTATAATTCAACTATGATTATTTAAAACCTTGGCATAATAACATAAAACTCCATTTTTTTTAGATGAGGGACACAATTTCTATAACCAAAATCATATCCAAATAGAATAATTAAAACCGCCGTATAAACCAATTCATTGAAATTATGCTCACCCGTCGGGATCGAAACTTAAACCCTAATTACAATTACAAGGGAAAGATGGAACTGAATATGATATATATGTCACACCTGCGATCAACATCCCATTCAATAACACATCTCGTCAAGTCATTCCTACTCATTAGCATACTTTGTTATAAAGTTTTTAAGCTTACCTGATATATTTAATTATTGATCCATTTAATTAATGTCTATTTACCATTTCCTTTAATTTTTGGTTGAATCTATTTACCATTTTCTTAACTGTAACAGGATAAGTTTCATTGACTTGATTGTTCAGCTACTGACGACTAGTGTGTGAAGTGTCACTTTTAAGTGCTCACGTTACAAGTTACTATTGGGATGGACGTAAAAACACGCAAGTGCGAGTTCTTAGTATATGTCCTATAGTTTAATACTATTTATCTAAGCAATATTATATAACCTATAGTTTAATACTTGCTCTCTCTCTATATACCCGTATTGACGTATACTGTATTTGGACGGCACCCATCGATTCACCATTTGTAATCCCGAGAAGCAGCAGTACACCATCCTCTCCCATTCGAACAGTTTTTTTCTGCAACGATGACAGCGGAAAAAATCGAATCATTAACCACCGTTTCCGTCGCCGGTAACGGTTGTGACGCGTGTAAACCGTTAATCGAAGAGATCGCCGCCGATCAGTACCGCCAGCACCACTCCATCAATTTCCGCAGTGAAGAAGAACCAGCCGCCGTGGCGGCGGAGGAGTTACTGGTTCCGCCGCTCAATTTCTCCATGGTCGATAATGGCGTCTACCGCTCCGGTTTCCCAGACACCGCCAACTTCGCCTTTCTCCAATCCCTCGGCCTGCGCTCCATCGTGTAAATCAAATCTCGCAATTAATATTTTCAATTGTATTGCAATCGTTTTATGTGTGGATTCGATTTTTCAAAATTGGATGAATTGATTTTGCTAATCAGGTATTTGTGTCCGGAGCCTTATCCGAAGGCCAACATGGAGTTCCTCGAGTCCGGAGGGATTAAGCTTTACCACTTCGGAATCGATGGCGCCAAGGTAAATCGATGGCGGATTCAGATTTTTTTGTTCCGCTTTAGATTTTTTCATCAAAAAGCCTTTCCATTGGACCATCCCACATATAGTGGCCCGAATTCATTTGTTAGTCATTGGGCTGGGCTGTTTTATTTGATGGGCCGAATTGGATGATGGTGTAATAATTTGTGTATTTTGTTTCATGTCTTGAATTCGAAATGCAGATGAAATCCAACTTTGAGCAGTGGGATGATAATGATTCAATTACCAAATCTTCCAAAACAACTTCTTTGCTAATTCAACTGATAGTTTTGAGTATAAGCAAGGAGTTCAGTGCAACCACAATTCCATCTCTTATGGTTAGCTCGCACCCAAATCTTTATGTTTTACACATGCTAATGTATATGAGTGATCACTAGCAAGGAAATTTCTTGCAAAATTAAATCATCTTGGTCAGTTAGGCACTGAAGAATTATTGTAATTGCAGGAGCCATTTGTAAACATCCCAGATTCCACAATTCGTAAAGCACTAGAAGTCATTCTTGGTACCCATTCATTATAAAACAATTTGAAGCGTTACTTTCTGACAATTATATCAGCTAGCTACCTGGGTATAAATTATCTCATTTGTACACGTATCTTCTTATGATGCAGATATAAAAAACCATCCAGTTTTAATACATTGCAACAAGGGAAAGGTATATTATATTGAAACTCCTCCATCACATGTGTATATATATAGTATGATTAATCTTACAAACTCCAGATCCAATTTGTTTCCCCTTTCAATGGCTGATCAGCACCGAACTGGATGCGTCGTGGGTTGCTTCAGAAAGTTGCAAAAATGGTGTTTGTCATCCATTCTTGACGAGTATCATCGCTTTGCAGCTGACAAGGCCAGAGTGTCGGATCAAAGGTTCATACAACTGTTTGACATAACCAGCTTCAAACATCTTCCACTGTCCTCCTCTTGTACAAATTAAAGATGTAACGTATGGCAAACCGTACGTTGCTCGTATGACAAAGGCTAAATCAGGCAAAATATATATGATTTCCAAACTTCTATTCACCGATTACAGGGAATGGAAAGCATTTCATAGATGTTTTTACTAGTCATTGCCCATTAGCTTTTGTGTATTTGTATTGAAAGTTGTGAAATCGCAAAGACATGGCTAGTGGCAGTTCATCCATTCGGCACAATAGAAATAAATGGGTTAATTTCTTCTCTTGGCATTTGACCATTCTGTTTTTTCAATTGCTTTCTGTTAATGGCATCACTTGTGCGTCAGGATAAGCCTTCAATTTTAGAATGCAAAAACTGTTCTAAAAATCCTACCTAGACGCTGAAAAATCTCAATTCATTATTCATCTAGCTTTTGAGCCCCTTTGGGTCAAGATGACACTCATCTTAAACAACCGTTTAGATGTTTAAGTGCTAGGTGGCCTCTCTCCAACCAAAGTATGCCTAATAATTTTTTAGAACACTGTGGTAGATGCTACACCATGGAGATAATATATTATTTGTGTCTTTTTATGGAGAATCTTTTTAAACTATAATAATGTAAAGTAAGGGTCATACAAACATGCCCAAATCTAGTTTATGCTAAGTTGCCATATGTTGACAATTAGATCCCAAATGGGCTGCGTCCGTACAAAAACTAATTAAATTATAATAAATTGTAATCCAAAAGGGCCGAAAGCAAAGCTCAGTTTTGAGGATGAATTTTGCTCCAAAAGTCATCATTACTCAATAGCCAAAATTCAAGTTGATCTTCGATGAGAATAATCACGAAGATTCCTAATACTAGAAGAAATGATTAATTCGTACATAATATACCTAGAAATAGTCTAATCTATCATTATATCATCTAACACTATTTAATAATTGTAAAGTTATACATAGCCTAAAATATACTCATCATATATTAGACTTATCTCCACCCAAATTAAAAATCTGTCTAATACAACATAAAAAACAGCATTGACCCAATTAGATTCTGTTATAACGAAATCTAGGGTCAAGATGAAGATACTCCTAACAAAGGAAAGAAGGTACGCCCAAAAGCCCCGCAAGAAGCCCAACCAGCAACGTCATAAAAGTTAGCAAAAGACACTAAAACAGCAAAAACACACGAAACAGCCAAAGCAACAAACGAAAGCAACAAAAAACACGCCCCAACAATGCGTACATTTCTATCCTCTGTCTTGACAGCTTGATATCTACCACACCGATCTATTTTTATACTCTGTCATGTCTACTGAAATCTCAAAAAACTATCTAGTATTCCTTTTTTTTACTTCCCCTTTTGATGAAGGCCTAAGTATACCATATCAATCAATATAATTTCATACGTAATTATCACTCATTTTCCCTGGCCTACATGTAGCATAATATGCTTTAAAACTTGAGTCATATGTCCACTAGACAAGTGGTTTGCAAACCTCAGAGTAGTTGCTTCATTTGGGCTTGGGGTAGGGGCCTCTTCACTACATAAAAAGCACTGAAAAACGTCTATTATTAGCCTGGAATTACACTACCAAAAAGAACTAACAGTTTCTTTTAGAATTTAATTCAATATGTGGATAATGTTCCGATTGTTTGGCTCGTTGAAATCATAGAAGAAAGCTAGCGTACGTGTTGTATATTTGTAGGCCAATCTTGGTCTTTAGAATTCTTAGATCTGATGGCATAGATCTTACCCAAAATTTACCATAATAAAAAATAAAGGTAAAGTTGTAGAAGACAGATTAAAAAAATAAGATAGTAACAAGTAACATTAGTTTTACTGGAAATATATAGTAACAACAGTACAACACTGATGATATATGGGGAATACATCACTTAAGTCACTCGATCTACAGATTAAACTTGCCCATTTTAAACATCAATGAAGCAAACTTAACCTTATAAATAAACCCAAACTTCAAAAAAAAAAAGATGATTACAACACCCAAATGACACAGCAAAGAACCCACATATATACTTAATTCCGATGCTACTAAAACATATATGTCAAATTCTCACTTAAGCAGTTGCAATTGGGCCAATGTTGACAGCGGTTTTAACTTCCTTCATGGCCTCAAACCTGGGCTCCTTAGCCTGGAACTTGAGCACAGCGTACAAATTCATATAGTCCTCAAACACAAACTTAGGATAAACTTGTTTCTTCTCCTTCTCCTCCTCCTCCTCTGCCAACTCCGGAGCCGGGTAGATCACGGCATCGCTGCCCGGGTTATAAAACGATGCAATCGACATCCTCGTACCGTCCGTCTGCGCAATCACTCTGTGCAACACGCTCTTGTACTTCCCATTCGTTATCACCTACCCAAAATATAAAAAGCAATAAACTTTCTAGCTTGGAAGCATTATCATAGATTAATTAAGGTTGTTACAAAAATGTCTTATAATCAATAACGCCTAGATGGCTAGATGGCATAGACGGTCTAGATGGCTAGGACCTTTCAGCACCTAGGCGAGATCTAGATGAGATTTTTAGAACAATGGTTATAAGATATATACCTCGAGTTGGTCGCCGAGGTTGACGACAATGGAGTGGCGCATGGGAGGGACGTCGATCCAGGTGTCGCCCTTGAGGAGCTGGAGGCCGCTGACTTGGTCGTCCTGGAAGAGGAGGATGATGCCGCCGGCGTCGGTGTGGGCCCGGAGCCCCTTGATCAAGTCAGGCTTGGGACAAGGTGGGTAGTTAGCCACCTTGGTCCCGAAAGTGGGGCCCCTGCTTCCATAGAAGGCCTTTTTAAGGTACCCTTTTTCAAGTCCAAGATTCTCACACAGTAAGTCCAATAAATACTCTGCTAGCTTCTCCAATCTTAGAGCAAAATCCTTCATAACTACCCTGTTTCATTTAATTAACAAATAAACAGCAAAATTAATCACAGCCCTTTATTATGAACATTAAAAAGATTCAATCTTTACTCTCTTTTTTCAGGGTTACCTGTATTCTTGGTCAAGATCTGGAATTTCGTTAATGTTGGATTCAGGAAGATGTTTCAAGTGGAAGGTGCTCTCCCAGTCAACGTCATTGACTTCGGCAGAGGCGTCTTCAAGGCCTTTGCTAGCAACAAGCTCCTTAAACCTCTGTTCCATGGACCTTCTGTAGTGCTCTTTGGTGAGTCTTTCAACCGTGTCCATCACTTCAGTTGGGATCCCATGGTTCACCAGCTGCAAATTGAACACAAAACTTAATTAATTAATTAATACAAACCATTCATTATCAATGAATGATTACTAACCTCAAAGAAGCCCCAGTTCTCGCAAGCATCTTTGATGATATCCATGGTGGGTTTCCTCTCCTCTCCGTTGAGCTTCTCCATGTTGATAACTGGGAACTCCATTCTCTTTTTTCTCTCTCACACAAAAAGCTCTAGCTCTTTGTTAATTTGCTTTGTTGCAATTGATCTTTGCTTGTGAGTTAGTGTGGTGGAATGTGTGGTGTTGTAGTAAGGTATTTATAGAAGTGGGAGAGTGATGGTTTGAGACTGAGAGGAACCAATACTTACATAATGGACAAGTTAATACTATAATCTTTCAATTAAAGAATAATTATTCATAATGCTTTGAAAGAAAAGCGTGTTGTTATTGGGTTTTAACCACTGCAAAGGGGTTAAAGTGTGGCCACCCATGATGTTGATTCTCTCTTCTAATTGGTGGAAGGGGGCCCATGCGGGACCCTCATTGATGGACTTCGATTCTTGACCAAATCAGAGTGGTTTACTGCCTTCCCCATGGACCACAATCTGATCTCATCTGTTCATCAAAATAAAATAAAAAAATTGATCTGTTCAGGCTTATCTGCAATGGAGGAGGTCTTGGTTTCTTGTTATGGGATGGGCCTAGGAACCTACCAAGAAGGTTAGTAGTAGTGGCCTTCTTTTGGATTAAAATCATGGAATTTCCACACTTAGAAACAAGTAGTGGTTCACATGAGAATAAACTGTACTGGCACCTGTTTTGTTTTCTTTGGCCACCTTAAAATGGTAGGTCAAATTGACCAGGTTTAACGCAAGTCATTCCTGAATTTTCTTTCTTCACTTTCTACCATGTGCATATTATATAGTTTCTACATATACTACGAATAATCAATCAATACAGGTAGGTAGTGAAGGATAAGGGTACGAATACGATACATCGATCTATTTGTCAAATCAAACAAGAACCCACAAACATGAAGGGTGGAGAGAGAACAAATACTTATATATAGTAAATTGTAGATTACACTTAGTTAGCAAATCCTAGAACATCAATTGAAATACTACACTTGTCCACTTTTGGCCGTAAATTCGGCAAACATTCGATCTCAAATAAAATTTGAGAACTTGCGTCAAATAGAACGACTCCAAAGTGCTCCTTTTGTTTGACAGTGATTATTACTTATCTTGTAGAAATGTATCATTATTTTTTTTTGTCATAATATCTTTGGTAATTTTGTAGCATTTCAATTGAACAAAGTTTATTAATTAATTTGGCACGTGTGATGTCAACTGTAGTCGGTAGAGGATTTCAAAAAGAAGAGGAAGAAGCTTTAGTTGGTAGAGCGAATGAATTTAAAGGCCTTCCAATCTGAATAGTATCCTCTTGATCAAAAAATAAAAATCTGAATATTATCCTATTGCCCTCTTTTTCGGTGAAAGATACGGCAAAAGTGAAACTACTTTTATATAGTAAAAATATACGATTGTTTTGAGTTTGAATAGGCGCTAGTAGTTTTTAATTATGTGGGTCATTCATCCTAAGTATCTAACATGAATTTTTTGGTAGAATTGATCGATCATCTCATCAATTCATTCTTTACATAATTACGATGATTACCTAGCCTTAAAGGCTTAAACATCGAGCGAAATGTTAAAAAAGAAATGAATCAAATGATATAATTAACTTTATTAGAGTCGTATTCTATTTTATAGAATGGAAGATCCACATACAAGTATGGCCGATCAGAGCAAGCATGTGAACATAACATGGTACAAACTATATATATTTGTAGAAATGATCGAATCAAATGATATTGTTTGCTCCATAAAAATAGAATGGAAGACTCTAGACATACACATACATAATTATTACTTCTAAATTGAGGCCCATAATTTATCCTCTCTTTTAGTTTTTATTTTTTAGGGCATGTTGCATGTACATAAAAGAAAAACACACACACAAAAAAAAAAGTTGGACAAGAGGAGTCATTTCCAACTAGTGCACGTATATAAATGTAGTATAATGGATTCACACACGTACTTGTACTTGGTTGTTTTGGTGGTCATGCTTTGTTTGTGAAAGCTATGGTTGGATTATCCTTGATTTATTAGATTTAATTCATTTTTTTGGTTTAATTAGAGGGGGGGTTTGGTTGCGAATTATGATTATTCCTTTTGTGTTGTCGTCTTCGATCATGCATGTTGAATTGTTGATACTTGATGATCTCTTTTAGCTAGTAAGTGACCCATCAATTATATATATAGTTTACATTATTCTATTGTGTTGCATATATATATATGTACTTTTGTGGCCGCAACGAAAACCTGCTTTAACATGGATAGTATCGCACTTTGTTGAATCACAAGTCTCAAATTAGTCGGCATTTAATATTTAAATTATATTTATTCTAATATATTATAAAACAGAAACTGTCATAATATACAATAATAATTAATAGATATATAATCATTTAATTTTTGCATACTATGAAAGAAGATGTTGTTGTTTTTTGTTTAGTCAGTTATATATATATATATATATGCTTATTAATTTGGTTGTTGTGTATGCAATTCTATATATTTCATTAATTTCAATTCTTTTCTCGAAAAGAAAAAGAAAAAGAAGCAAACATAAGGTTACATTATTGGGGGCCAATTAAAGAATGTGACATTTTGAAGAGGGGTGCACTGCACCTATATAATGTGGCTGGTGTTGGTTTCATTGAATGCTTGATTATCTTGTTGCATATATAAAAGCAACTTTTGTCCTCTATTCTATTTCTTCTCCACATTTTTCTCAACAGAAATGAACAAAATATAAAGTTGTTCTCCACTCCACATATAGGACTAGGACCAGGCGAGAATTCATATATGTATGTGCTATATATATGTGTCTATAAGTGTATATGCACATCCATTGGCTACATTATGTACGTACGTTTGCCGTATGTATGTCATTTTCTCCTATTCTATTCATTCTAGCTATACATGTTAAATGTTGTTACATGCCGTTTTACTCTAATAATTTGCGTATTTGACTTTGTGCTTAGGGTAAATTTGCATGTAATTCATACAAGTATATGTACGTATCTCGGCCATTCTTTATAGAATGGATGTCGATCTAGCTCCTTTATAGAATGATCTAGTTAAGTAACATACATACTTGAATTACCAACATACATACTGTACTTGAATACCCAAAATTTTTTAGGATTTATTTATTTCTATAGTCATTGCAATGTTGTTGGAGGACCTCCATATTTGTAAGAGATAAGAAGGTTGATGGAGCTAGAAGCTAGCAACTGGTCCAGATTATGGATCCTTTTAGGAGTGTAGATACATGCATTTACTTTTTTTCTGGCTTAATATAATTATGATTCCCAATTTGATAGTGTAGATCATTTCAATATGAGATATGTGGTGACAATGAATAGCATTCAAGTAAGGTGATAGAGATATATTGTCAGATTGGGGTCACCTTAAATCATTTACCACCCTAGCTAGCTAGCTGTCTACAATGTTCAATAGGTTTATATGTCGAAGCACACATTATTATGTACGAGGCTGAATAGATACTACAGTATAGGAGCTGAGTATAAACTTATCTTTGACTCGTTTGTCTAAACACATGTACATGAAATGAATTCGAATTTTGAAATGACTCAATCACAAATGAATCTCTTCATTGTGCATTAATGCATTATGAAATACATAGATGGCATGTGTAAGTATCTATAGTTAGGCGCTTCATTTGGACGTTTGGACTTAATCTATAGGGTTTCATGCGGGACTTGACAGATAAGGAAATGAAAAACCAAAGTCCCCACGTACACTTACTTACGCTCAAACCTACCCACACAAAATGGACTTGACTTGCGACCAATCTCCTCATTAACCTTTGAATAATTGAGCTCCATCTCCCTTTTCCTCTCAATCTGATCAGGACAAAATTCGGTTTCACTATTTTAAAATAGTAACAGGTGGAATATTCTAGGTTTTAAAAATTAAAAAACTCGTGTGCATGACAGCTTAACATTGATGAAAAGGGTGGAATATAGGAATGCTTTCTTTTTGGTCAATTTAGGCAATTAGCTAGGGTGACATTTTCCTTGGCCATTTGTCAAAATACAATTGACTCGTATTGGAGAATCGGGTCCTGTTTTCTTAACTTATTATGCTTTTGAAAAAGACGAGTGAAAAGGAGGTTGCTATATACCATGAGAAAAGTCATTAAACATTTAGGAAATGTGTTTTGTATCATGGCTAAAATAGACCACCACGTGAATGTTCCTTTTAAAATTTTCATTCGGTTTGTTTGAGATAAATAATGTTACCTAAATAAGCTAAGGTTGATAGATTTTTTTTTATTTTGCCATTGTTTTAGGACTTTGAGATCAATGTAGTATGATTTTAACTAGATTTGAGGTTGAATTTAGCACGAGATTGAAAGGCTATGACAGTTATTGAAAAATCAATTGAATTGGGTTAAATCGGTTGGGATTATTAAAACATGAAAACTTTAGCTTATTTTATTATTAATTGGTTTTAAGGTCAAGAACAAAATACGAAATAAATTTGAACACATTTATTACAAGACGGTGGGACGAACCAAACACGAAATTCACATCGTGTGAAAGGAATAAATCTAGCTCGATAGTGCATAAAGTTTCACAACCACACGAACACACAAGAAATAAATGAAACATTACGTAGCAACTATTGACGATCCATGCGTAACCGAAAACATTGGTATATGTAAAAGCAAGCATGCATGTAATTTGATTCCATATGCCCAACATTGGTCCCCATTATGATTATATTAATAGATTGATCGATGAAGATGCGTATAAAGTGTGGACGAATTTTCAATGTTAGAGGACCGAAACAACACATACAAAACATGCAAAGCCATTAATTGGCATTGGCATCAATCAACCTTTACTTTCTATTTCCTCGCTTAGAAAGAAAATTCAAAGACGTTTCCAAAGGGTTGATTGGAAGATTTTCAAGTGCAACTATTCAATTATTCTTCCTCAATTGACTAATTGAGAACACAACCAATCTCCATTATCACTATCACACTAGCTAGCTTCCTTAGATGAGCCCACATAACGCAACTATTCAACTATGTTTGCTTATTATTTCCTTACCCTTTTTTTTTCATTTTTCAAGGAAACTCTCCGAGTTAAAACAAAGATCTCTTAATAATACCCTAAAATCTTAGCCATTTGACTAAATGTCCGAAGACTTTTATTTTCTTACTTTCGCATATCAATTAGTTGACACCCATAAGTTTATTTATTTATTTAATTAGACTATGATGGCATTAAGTATTTATTCTTATTTTAGAATATGCATTAATAATTTTTATACAAATGAATTATAAGAAAACAAATTATCATACACATTGATATCATCGTTTTTTTGGTTACCAACTTATCGTTGGGTTTCGGTTGGTTCAATTTCTCTGATGGGCCTAACAGAAAACCACGATAAGGCCCAACCAGAGAAGCCTATTAAAAAGCTCATGTTAGACGCATGTCGTTGTATACAGAGTCAGAGTGCTTTGGGCCTAGTCGATGCAATATAAATGTTCAAGTAAAAACACATCAGCTGACTAACCACAATACAGAAATTCAGAACGCTACTACAAATACTGATTTAAGAAGTCACATTGCTTCAAACTAAAACACAAGTTTTTATTCATCTTTCTGTGCTTAATCAGTTGCAAGCCACACTCTGAACATGTTGCTTATGACCACCATTGCTAGCATTCCTCTGGTGCAAACCAACCGGATTCTTCACAGACAAGCTAGACCCACCAAAACACAAGTATTGATCAATCGACATCCGTGAAGAGACCGACGTCTTGGGAACAGAACCCGACGAAAGCCTCCCTCCAGAGACACTCACATTCGACAGATCAAACGAGACCCCCGACGCAAACTTCTTCTTGTTGATCGGGCTTGAAATGTTACTCCTCACAGCGAGCGTTCTCTTGTTCTTGGCCAGTGAAACCGTCGACCCAGCAAACCTCTCGCGAAGAGGGATCGGCATTTCATGATCACAGCTGGCATGTCGCTTATGAGTAGTAGGCCAATGGAGCGCATTCTTCAGCTTCTTAGCTGCATTCTGCACCGCTCCTCCACTATGTTTCGTAATCTTCTCAGGCGACTTTTCTTCTTCATCTCCAGCACTCGTCTTACTGATCAAGCTTATCTCACTAGCACAAGATAAATGCCGGATCCTGACTCCTCTTCGCGACACATGTTCAAAACCCGAGTACCTGAAGATCTCAGAGTCCAGAACCCGAAAACAAGTTCCCGGGCTTGTACACATTCCTCCTCCTCCTTGCATCCTTAAATGAGAAGCAATTGCTTTCCTTGCAGAGTAGTCTTGGCAATTCGAGATCCCACCGGCTGACATCAGCTGCCTAATCAGCATTTCCGATGACAATGAGCGTGGCTGTTGCCTGAGATGATCAAGTGGGGTCAAACCATGATCATCTCTGATGTTGACATTGATACAAGGCGCGGTCATCAGGTGCTCCACTAGGTTCGAGTGGACGCTCCCAATGATTGCCATGTGGAGCGCGGTTCTGCCTTGGTTGTTCTTGGAGTTGATGATGTCTTGTATGTTCCAATTGTTGTCTTTTGTTGTAATTAGCTGCTTCATGAGCTCGACTTGTCGGTCTACTCTCCTGAAACCGGGGCTCAGAGCACCTGCAACGGTCATGTGAAGGAGATTGTTGCCGGCGTTGTTGGTTTCTGAAACTGATGAAGGAGATGCATTGAGAAGTAGGGTGATCACCGGGAAATGGCCCCTGTAGGCGGCCACGTGTAGAGCTGTGTTGCCTTCGTTGTCGGTGGAGGAGATGATGTCAGCATAGGATGATATCAAGTGCTTGACTACCTACATGATGAACAAGTAGTTATGGAACAAAATTGTATCTAATTGACAAGCTTATTTCCTAGTTGACCTGCTGCTAAGGCCCTGCTAGCAATCATTTGTATCCAATTGACACAAGCTACAGTAGAGAACATTATCCAAAGGAGTCTCTCTCCTAGTTAAATCTTTCAACTTTATCCAATAAATCTTGACAAACCTAAGGAAATCTCTACAAGACACTCTGGCCATGGTTTGTTAAATCTAGTCAATTTTGGTGTCATAATACTCAAACAAAACAAATATAGTCTTCACTTCAAACACTTCACTTCCTAGCTACGAAAATGACCTTGTGGCTCTCTATTCATTTCCTCACTATAAGGATGAGTTACAAAACGGTAAAATCATTCCCATCCATCCTCCTCTAAACTCACAAATATTTGATCTGCAAACCAAGACACAAAATTTTCTTCATGTACCATGAATTCATCATTCATGACACCAAAATGAATTAGATCCGTTTTCAATTTGTGTCTGTTAATGTAGTTTGTAAGTTGTAACCAAACCGGCTTTAAAAATATCATCATTAACCCAAAGTCTAGAATCTGCTGAATAAATCTTCAGTTCATCCTACCATGCACCCCTAGCTAAAAAAGCACAAACCCACAAAATCTACAACACATTGAACCAAGTATTACCTCAATGTCCATAATTCAATTAATTCTATCAATTGTAACCACAAAACAAGAATTGATAGGGAATAAATTCCATGATGAATAAGGCAAAAGCACTTGCAAGCAAAACTGACCTCAACTTGGCCTCTTCCTGAAGCAGCATGCAAAACAGTAGACCCATAAGCATCTCTATAACCCAAAATTCCATCTCCATCTCCACCCAGAAGCTCCACCAGAACCCCCAAATTCCCACCTCTCGCCGCCGCATGAACCGCCCTATTCACCACCTCACACTTAAATCCACGTGGCACCTCCCCATTTCTCCCCTTCCCCTCAAACCTCGGCGACACCGCAAAATCATACAAAACCCAAAAAACCTCGGCGCTCTTACTCCTCGCCGCCGCGTACATCATATCAGTAAGCCCGTACTCCCCTTCTCCGAACACCAGCAAAGGCTCCCTGTCCAGGAGCTCCTTCACGGACCCTAGGTCCCCGGCGGAGGCGGCGGTGTAGAGCAGCCACCCGCCGTACCCGGATCCGATCAGCGGGTTTCTTCCTCCCCCGGAGGTCTCGCTGTCCTGGAGGAGGCGGCGGGCGACTGCGGACCGGTGCTCGGCGGCGCCGGCGAAATCTCCGGCGTCGTCCCAGACGGACTCCAGGCGGCGGAGGCGGCGGAGCGAGGTGAGGGTGATCATGTGGTTGGCGTCGAGGCGGAGCAGCTCCCGGACGACGTCGTAGTGGCCGTTGGCGGCGGCCCAGTCGATCGGCGACGCGTACCACCACTTGTCGCCGGTGCTCTCCCACCGGAGTGGGAAGTACGTTCTGTGCGGAGTATTTGGAGCCATTAATTTCTACGGCCTTAGTTAGTTATGAATTTGGGAATCTGTTTTTGAGGATTTGATTGAATTGGAGTTTAAATGTTTGATGGAGAGAACTCAGGGGGAGATATATAGATGAAACAAGCTGGTAGTTGAGGCCGGTTTACAATATTAAAATAGCCGAATTTTTGGGCGGGTAAAAATTAAAGAAGGAATTGAAAAAGAAACATCAATGGAGGATCAATCAATAATAATACGGAGTACCATTTTTTCTTATAAGTTCAATGTCTGAAAATTTACATTACAAGTGATCAAGTGTAACCTCATCATTCAAAGTATAAAATTAAATTTGGTTTACTTAGCAAATCTATCATAATGATGTCACAAATTGCTGGTAATTTTCTTGGTTACTACTTACTATACACAAATTAATCATACATCATGTTTGTTTAGGAGTTAAAAATAGATAATAAAATCATGTTTAAGTACGAACGGATAAACGCCAGCCTTTACAAGCTGTCGAATCTGTAAATCTAGGCACTTGTTTACACCAAAATCGATTAGGAAATCATAATCATAACGTGGTCCTATTTGGTTTTGTTGCGTCCATTTTCTATATGTATATCTTTCATCAAATAAAAACAAAATGGTGCCCATTTAAAGCAAATGATAACCCTACTTAATGTAATTTTAAGTTCACATAAACCATCTCCCTCGGAGCTCATTCCCTCTTTGAGCATGTGGTCTCTATATAACTACCTTACATTGAATTGTTAATGAATGGCCTGTACAATGGAAATTGGAAACCTTTACTAAAAAGGTGACAAGTATAAAGCCATGTGAAAATTTAGCTTTTTCTGGATAATAGCTTAACTTTATTGAGCAAGAATGAAAGCGTATCTGAGTGCAATAATAGTAATGCATGTGATGTTGTGATCGAGTTAGGACTGTGTTGCAATCAGCCTGTCCATTACCACTACTAGCATGCATCATTTTCAACCTCCATCTCCCCCATGTAAATTACCAAGGTTACTTCAATGAAGGGACAACTGGACAAATAGGTTTGTACTATGTGGGGGCAGATTTGGGGGACCAAATTTGCTGCAAATTAGGATAGTAAGTTAGCATAAATCATGCAATTAAGCATGGTTAGGAAAGGAATTAACAGAAACTCAAAAGGCTAATGACTTTGCAAGACCCACACACACTCAAGTAAAAGAGTGTATCAAAGGGATGATTCTATCATCATTAAAGAAGAAACAAATGAGAAAAGAGAGAAGAAGAAAAGCATAGAACAATTGGTGGGTAGGAGGAAAGAAGGGGGCAAACAATGGTGGACTTCACTTTAAGCCCATCAACACACCTGCCCAGTTGGCCATCACAACTTCAGTTTACCCAACAAACACGGACCTCCCTTGTTCATTTACCTGTAAAAAATCATATCATAACTAGGACAAAGGAGACAAATTCATATACATTATTACAATGATTAATTAGAGTGACCATTATCCAGTGATGTTGGGTTGCTTTGACGAGTCATATCTTTCAATCAAATTTTGCACCCAAAAGAAAGCATTGCTCAATACAAATTCATGTGGCCAAGTGATGAAGCTCAAGTCTGCTGAATTACAAACATCATATCCATTAGAAATCAAAACTCAACATTGATTCTTGCATCTGCTTTCATCTCAACAACTCCACCACCCGATACAAACTTATTTAATGGAGTTCATCTTTCGTACAAAGCAACCATAGGGCTGAAAAACGAAACATACAAAACTGGACGCGAAGATTAGGAAGACTCTGTAGTCGTAGGATGAGACGAATAACGCAACCATATGTGTCTTTATTGTAAAAGATACTCTGCACTTTCTTTTATTTCTGGGAGCAGATGATCGATTATCATGCTTTGCTTACAAAGTAGGTGGAATCCAGATGTAGCCATGAGTTTGAACATAACCGGCCTTTTTGAGCAACTTGTCGGCTTCTTCTGGGCCTCGGCTTCCTGGCTTGTACAGACTCGGCTTCATCTTCCCTTCATCAATTCTGTGCAGAAGAGGAGTGAAAATCTCCCAGGCAGCCTGCAAAAATTGTGAGAATGTAAGACCCAGATGAGAGGAGTAAAGCCCAGATGGGAGGATGTAAGAAACAAAAGGAATCATATACCTTCAACTCGTCTCTGCGAACGAAGTGCTGTTGATCACCCCTTATTCTGAGAAACCAAAAAAAAAAAAATAGCAGGTGGATAATCAGGCCATAAGATCTTGTCACCTAAGAAGAATATTTGAGACAATAGGTGCGGCTAAAATTATGAAAAATGAGGATTCTTACGTGTCAAGAATTAGACGTTCATAGGCCTCCGGGATTGTCACATCTTGATAGCGTTGCACATATGACAAGTCTAGTTCACTTTGTACAGTTGACATTTCTAAGCCGGGTTGTTTCACCTGCACAAGGAAACAATGTCAGCTCATCTTTTTAATGGAAATTTATGGCCAAGTATATGCATAACAAAACGAGTAAGTTTTCATGAGAAATCCATGAATAAACATTCCAATCCTCCAAATTTCCCAGAGAGTGAAAAGCAATTAAATAAAAAAAATTAGATAAAGTTATCCAGTGGTGCAACCAAAGCAACATAGTTGAGGCAAACATAATCACATTTACTTGATGCCATATTACAAAGAAAAAAAAATCAAGCAAAATTGATATAACATGATAGAAAAAGTGAACATCTAAAAACATACTGTCAGCTTCATATACATTGCTTCTGATGGCTGTAGTCGTATAACAAATTCATTCCGGCCCTGTTTATTACCTGCAGAAGAATACAAGACATTTCACATCATTAAGGCATGCAAGTACATAACTATGAAGAATTTGCTCTAGTTTAAACTATCAGAGAGCAAAAATGATTAATACATATTTGACAATAGTGGCAACATGTGTATAAAACAATAAGTTTTCAAACTATTTCTAAATGCATAACACCGACATAACTTCCAAATTCAAGTTCAAATGTGGAAGGAAATTACAAGATATAGAAATATAAGAGGTAACTGGCAAAGACTACTGGAGAACAATGATACCATACATTTAAAAATGTCACCGGGAACATCCTTAAATTGAACACGTATTTCAGCTTTTCTAGAATTCAGTGCCTTTCCTGCTTTGAGTATAAATGGAACACCTGCAACATAGATATTTCTGATTAAATAAAGGCCACTGGTATAGCATGATTGATGATGTGTGAATCCTTGAAGAAATTAAAGAATACTGCCTCGTAGTGAAGACATTCTTCAAGGAAGTTCCATACTATGTAATATGTATGTCCAAACGAAAAAATATATCACAGAAAATATAGTTGTTTCAAGTAATAACTTGTACCTTCCCATCTTTCATTGTGAATCCGCAGAATCGCAGTTGCAAAGGTTGGAGTATTTGAATTGTCAGGAACCGTTGGATCTGCTGTGTAGCCTTCATACTGTCCAAGTACAACCTCATCATCACTTATGGGAAGTACTGATTGAAGAACCTGAATGTAAAATCCAAATCAATTTCCAAAAAGGTCAATACAATTTTACATGAAAAAAAGAGTAGAAATTATCCAGGCAAGCGAAAGAAATCAGATACCTTGACTTTTTCATCCCGAATATGCTCTGGTTTCATGGAAACAGGCTTCTCCATGGCAACCAAACAAAGAACCTGTATAGATGAATTGAATTAGAAAAAGAGAAATGGAATCAACTGCACATTAGAACAATGGCTCTGTAAGGCTTAAAATGCAAGCACAGTTGACAATATGAAGTTACCTGTAACAGGTGATTTTGGATGATATCACGGATGATTCTGCACATTAAAACCCACTATTAATTGAAACCAGTCATCCATAAAAACAAAAGGTTGTACATTGTAAAGTTCCTGGAAGCCCTATGCAAGCATAATGAATGTTTTTTCTGGCATTTTAATGTGTAGTAATGAAATTGAAGGGGATAAAAACCATACCCATATTCGTCAAAGTATCCACCACGACCTTCAGTACCAAAATCTTCCCTGAAGACAATCTGCAAACACAACAGATAAAAACAAGAACATGTAAGAGGGAGGAACAAAGCTATAGGTCCAAGGTACTACATCAAAAGCTTAACTCCTGCAACATACAAGTGTGATTTGCATTACTTCTTTTAAAAAGATCTCGAACTTCTCAATCCCATTGCATATAAAGAATTTCAATTTGTAGGTGTCTACGTCAATCATAATAACCACAAACAAATTTCAAATGAAGAGTTCAATTTTTTCGACTTTACCTGAACATTATCAATGTTGTCTCGGTTCCACAGGGGTAGAAACAAACGGTTAGCAAAGCGAAGCACCAACTGAAATAAGAAGGAAATGTATTAGGGGATATGTAATTTTTCTTTTCTTTTCTTTTTCAAAGCAGTATAAGGTAAACAAAGTCGGTGAATTTATAGACAACTTCATGGTCCAAGCATTTACCAAGTTCTGCACTAATTCCTTTCCCAGATAGTGATCAATACGGTAAATTTGAGATTCATCAAACAACTTGCCAATATGTGAACTAAGTTCCTCTGAAGAACCCAAGTCCTTTCCAAAAGGCTTCTCAACAACAATTCTAGTCCATCCTCCCTTATCAGCTGCATAATGTGATTTGAATGTAGGAAAAAGTTTAGTAAGATTAATATATCATGTAATTACACCTACATCTGAAAATTCTGATTGGTGATAAACAGTTAGGATGGCAGGAACATAGATCAGTTTATGTGAAATTAAGCCTCATCAATATGAAACTACTGGACTTGCAATGATCTGTAACACAAATTAAGAAGCAAACAACATTACATTTGTTCATGCAATTATTCCTGATCATTTTGCAGACTGATGGATAAACTGATGGAGGAAGAGCAAGATAGAAAAGCCGCCTAGATGATCCATCCTGACTGTTTTTGTCACACTCGTGCTTGGCGATCTCCTTGTCTAACAAGCGAAATCCTTCATCTGAGTCGTAAGCACCGCTCACATATTTAATCTACAAGAATGCAATAAATTATAAACTGTAACAGTCAAAGATTGATAGTAATAAGAAGTCGAACTTCTGGAAACACAACAGGTGGCACTAACCAGCTGCAGGAACTTGTCAACTTGCTTAGAATGCTCTGGTGTAGCATTCTTCTCTTGCATAAGATATCTGGAGAAAATGACCAAGAAAAAAAAATACTGAGCTCTCTTGAATTCTCATTAATACATTGAGTTCAATAATAGACTAGTTGGAGATACTAAATAGAGCCAACCATAATTTTATGATACCATACCCTCGAATGCGATCTTTCAACTCAATATCTGTGATCTTAGACCTGGCATAACCAAATATGTGCACTTCATCTGGCTGCAAAAAACCCTGTTCGTTCCCACAAAAGGATCCAAGTCAGCATCCAATTTCATTCTTGCACTACTAAAAATTGGCAACTTATAATTTCCTAATTACGTTTCTTGATTTCTGAAATTGCAGTTATAAATAATAAGCATAAGGCTAAGCTAATTATACCTGTAGGAAAAGATGAAAGAGAGCAGGGAAGGTCTTCTTCTTGGCAAGATCACCAGAAGCACCAAGAACAGTGATGGAGAGAGATCCACACTCAGAATCAGAGTCTCCTCTTTCTATGGAGGATTCGTTTCTAAAAGATGCCCGCTTCTCCAAGTGCCACTCTCCAGTACCCATCCTCTTCTGAATCGATCAGCCAAACTGCAAGAAAACAAATTATGACCGTTATACACTAAATTAGGGCAATATCCCGCGAAATTCGCATGGAAAAGACGACGACGACAAAGGAAAACGGTGTAACAATCACGGATCTGGAAATTGTGTTGACAACCAGAAGAATTAAATCATCGAGAATTCCGCCCGTACAAAATCCAAGAAGACATATAACCAGCAGAAATCTAGAAATTGAATCAGAATCAAAGCAGAACTTACAAGAAAGCAATTCAAATTGCTTCGTGCAAGGCTAATCAAGAGAGAAGAAGTAGGAGAAAGATCTCTGTAGGGACAGTGTGGTAGATGAAGAGAGCAATGAGAAATAATGGGGGGAGGAAACAGTGAATCGCGAAGAATTAAATTAAACTTGTATTAAAAGGCAAAGTTTGACCTAACCAAATTGATGGGAAGACAATTGAAATCAGGCTGAAAGAGGCCTTCCTTAGCTCACCAACCACCACCCCCACAAGAACGGGTACACACTCTTTCTAGTTTCTACCGGCGTGGATTTATTTCTTACTCAAGCCGCCTTGTCTGACACCCGGAAATTGTCCCTACAAATTACAAAAGTTATTAAATAAAAATTATCGAAACTCACAAATTTAAATTCGGGTCAAATTAATTTACTACTCGGTCTAGTAATCCTGTCACAACAAAAAAATATATTTCTATCAAAAAAATTATTAAACCAGTGTTAATCTGCCTTAGACGAAATTTGGAGAGTCAAAATATACACATTCCTATTCCGACATAAAATTAGAAGAGAATGATAGTATTCAAAATTTGAACGATACTAACTGAAAGTAAAACTTTTAGTAGCAAACTTGGATCTCATAATATATATTTTTTTTGAAAAAAAATCAAACTTCGATCCCATAATACATCTTGTAAAGATAAATAAACTTACGCTAACAAGCTCCACCTCCCAACATTATTCTCTTCTTATATCCCATGATTCGACACCCCACGTGGTGAGTCAGCACACCACTTTGATTAGCAAATTAAAATCATTGTTTATATTTTAATGAAGCTTGTGTTTTTTTAATACTTGTAGTAAGTCCTGGAAGGCACAAGTGGGGGCGAGATGGTGGAGTTTTGTGCGTCGACGCTGATATGCTTTGAAGATTAGTGCCGCCCCGGCGAGAGTGGAGGTGAAACCCACTGCTGCTGTAAAATGACCGCCACCCACTCCCCCAAGGCCCCACTCACGATTATTTGATCGATTAACAAACAAAATCAAGTTTAGAAATTGTTAATTACTTATTCCGTTTTAATTACCGTGTTTGTTAAGGTTTATCTATATATACACCCTCTCAATTTTATATCCAGACACGTGTATACATCATAGTCCCTCATACTCTATTCAAAAAGAATTAACACTGAGTTAATATTGTTTATAGTAGCTGGGAAAAAATTACAACATGATCAATTAACATGCATGCTAGACATAATATTATTAGTATGAGTCATGAACATATTAGAAAAGGGACCTTGCTTATTAAAATATTGTCACATGTTGGCTTATGCGATTGATGTGATTATGAGAGTAACATACATAATCTTAAACAATTGTATAATCAACTAATCATTGTGTTATGTTATGAATGATGGTGATGAGAATAATGGTGTTGTTGGTAGGGTGGGTTAGTTGAGCACGTTGTGAGTAATGGAAGGTTAGAATAAATCAGTGATAATTTGCATAAGAGCACGTATTTTACGTATTTCAACTTCTCTTAGCGAAATTCTAGGGATTTCGATTTGGTTCGATCGAATAGCTGAGGCACTTATTGGGCCTATGGAAGTCCAAAACAGTGTTGTGGGCTCTAATTTTTTTCAGAAAAGCCCAATCGGTTGGACGTCATTATAGTCGTAATTAGGGTGACGACGATCATCCCTTTCCAGTTGTGCCGTCGTCGTTCCGCCTCGGGGATTCGTGTCGCCCCCATTCCGCCGGCGTTCACCTCAGCCCATCGACCCCGTGGCACCGCCACATATCCCTGGCTCCGACGACTCGAGGTAAAAAGATTCTTTTTTTCGACACTTAAATCTCTTATCTCCGGAGAGAATTTGCTATCTGGACGTCGTGGATTCCTAGAAAATCACCGGGGAAACCCTAAAAAATCGTCGATTTAAGCAATGGAACAAATCGATCCCAATCCCGGTCGTAGTGAGGTAAATCATAGCTCTGTATTATTTGCAGTTGCTGAATGCATGCGTTGTATTGTGTTTCGATTCTTTACCTGGAAATTGATCATATAATCGAATGAGAAATGGCATTTTGTTGACTGAGATCTGATTGCAGATGGAAGAAATGTGGAACGCGTCGCCCGAAAGCCCTCAACCTGCAGCCTCTGCTTGTTCAGCAGCTCCACGGTATACAACTCCAAAATCCAATGCCGCTCCCAAACGAGTTACCAAAGCGCTCGTTCGTTTTGAGCCTTCAAAGAAAGGTAGAAGAAACAGTTCTCCTTACTGGGCTTATTATGACAAGCTTCTTGTAGACGGGAAACAAAAGGCTGTCTGTAAATACTGCTCTAGGAAACTTGGTTGTGATTCCAGGAGTGGTACTAGTGTGCTGAAAAACCACATTGAACGATGTAAACAATATCCTCCTAAACTGAATCCAGATGAGGTATTTGAGCAATGCTCTCCCCATCCTGCTTCTGATCTAGGTAAAGACCAATCCAGTATTTTAATAGCAAGGACCTGTTTGCATGGATTCTTGAATTTGGTTTTCGTCTTTCTGCAGATCCATTGGAAACGTTTCCGGCTGCAAGAACAGTTTATCAGATGATGGATACAATGGATAGGCCAAGAACTGGAAAGACGCCTTGGGCGATCAGAGAATGTGAGTTGAGCTACAAGATGAGGTTTGATATGCCAGGCATGACCAAAAATGATGTGAATATTTGGGTTGAAGAAAATGTGCTGGGTTTAGAGGCGGAGAAGGTGCCCAATAGATGTCAAAATGGCAAAGCTGAAATTGGTGGTGACACGGATTTGGGGGAGGATGATGAGTGGGCTGTGGAAAGCTATGGAAAATACAACGACAAGATTACTCTTCCGGAGGGTACCAATGGTGAGAATGTCAAGGCAGAGGTTAAGGATGGAGTCTTGTATATAACTGTTCCTAAGGCCAGGGACAGGGTAACGAGTAGTAGAGTTGATATTCATGTGCAGTAGGTAGATAGATCTTAATGCTGGGTTTACATTTATTAGTTTGATTGAAGTAGCATTGCCAATTGGATAAAGTGCATTGATACTTCTAACAAGCTCACTTATGCAAGTTTTCTAGATGGGTTTGATTAAGGTGTGCTAGAAGTACTCCTATTCTTGAAGAATGCCAATGTTGGTTACCTAGAACAGCGTTTCACGTTTCCATTTTGTGCCGGAAACTCGAAAAGTTGTGTCTTAGTGTAAGATTATCGAAATGATATATTATTCTCATGTCTTCCTATTTACCATTTTCCATTTCCATGTCTGCGTAACATAGCTTCACAAATGATTGGAATTCCTTGCTTGTTCTTGCTGTCTAAAAGATTGGCGAGTCTGTCTGTCATCAAGTATGTTCATTGAGGGCCAAGAGGCGCATCTTGACGTTGATTATAGGGAAAGATCAAACAATGCTCAAAAGAGGCGATCAAAGTTGTATGAATGATGATGAAATTTCTACAAGTTCTTCCTATTGGGCTCTTTGGCTGAAAAGGCCCTACGCAGTATTGTGTCAGTCCAAAAGCTTGAAGGTCCATTTGCTCCGCCATGATATATTTGCGGGCCCAAAACGAATTAATTTTCGATCAGACCGGTCTTTTTCATGATAAACCGGTTATTCTGAAAATGACATGCTTTTCTTCACGAAGCTCCTGCTTGTAGAGAGCTCTAGAAAGTTTGTACAAGACAATTCAGAAATGCCCAGAAGAATATTCAAATCAGCAATCTTATCCTTCTCCAGAATCTTCCATTTGCCAGTACTTCTCATATAAAAAGAGCCACGCATCATCAACGATTTCAAACAAGCACAGTTGCACAAACAAGGTTTAGGGTCAATTCAAAATATTTACAGCAAAAATGAGCTCATCATCTATCTCAACCTTCCGCATTTGCAATGTCCAACTTCCAATCTCCTCACCTTCCAAGGGAAATGGGTCCAACTCAAGTTTCCCAATGTCAGTCAACACACCAGCTAAGCCTAAACCTGCTGTGGGCATTGCCATGGCTGGTAATGGCAGAACTACAGGAGAAGTCACTAAAAGAGACAGCCTTGATCACCTGCAAAGAGTCAGCCCTCAACACAACCAGCCAAGGAAGAGAACAACTCAACCCCAAGGTGCTACTCCTGTTGGTAAGCTACTAAAAGAAAAGAAACACTTTTTCATAATAAAAAAATGATTGAATAACCATATATGTTAATTCTGATCTGGGTCATCTTTATGCAGTGGTATGGGACAGGCTTCCAGCAGCAAGAACAGTGCAACAGATGATGGACACCATGGAAAGGCTAATGGAAGATCCATTTGCTTATGGTACTAGCAATTGGGCATCGGCTCCGGCTGCAGGAAATAACGGATACCGAAGGGGAAGGACGCCTTGGGCAATCAAAGAAACCGAGACCAGCTACAAGATCAGATACGACATGCCGGGTATGACTAAGAATGATGTGAAGGTTTGGGTTGAAGAGAAAATGCTGGTTTTGAAGGCAGAGAAGGAGCCAAAGAAGAGCCAAGATGGACAAGTTGATGTTGTGACACACACAGATGAGGAGGATGAATGGCCGGCTGAGAGCTATGGCAAGTACAACAACAGGATTGCGTTGCCGGAGACGGTTGAGATTGAGAAGATTAAGGCAGAGGTCAAGGATGGAAATAACCAAAAAGATTGACATTAGTGTGCAGTAGATATCCAAGCACTGCCCTAAATTGTGCTTTCTTTTTGTTTCACCTTGAACAAAGATCATGTAAGTTATCTTTTGAAAAAAGAAGAAAATTTTGAAGAATTAGTTTACATTCAAAACCAAAATCCAAATCTAACCCAATTTTTTTTTCCCAATGAAGATTTTGTTGACAAATTGGCTTTGGCCTTTTGGGTAATTTTAAGGTTTTCAGGGTGGATTTATGAAATCATATTACTGGACATGAAGGAGTCAAGGATGTCATATATTGGAAACAAAAGCAGAGGAACAAATATGTTAATCTATTAAAATTCTTTGATCAAAAGCCTCTTTGATAAACAAATGTACTAATCATTCGAGACTGCTTAATATACGATGCCCTCTTCAACGAATCCTACTCTTAATGACCCTTCCTTTATGCTAGATTCACATTATATGAGAAACTAAACAGCACATGAGACTGAACTAAAAAGCTAGCTTGGCTTCTTCTTTCGTCCAGCTTGTGAAATGCGTCTTAGATTTTGCGAGCCTCTCCTCAGACCCCTACAAGACATCATCAAACACAGTTATGAGAGCTGTTGAGGCAAACTTATAAACATTAAGAAGGATTAGGAAAGGTGCATCATAACTTACTTTTGGTACAGATAGATAAAACCATAGATTAGAGGTAGCAGCAACAGAGTGAAAACTGAAGCAAATATGTAAAGAATGCTTGTTCGTTTCTGCATTTGAAACAATGGTGAAACTGAGAACTTTAAAAACACAGATGGCCCAACATCTTAATTTACAATCTAGATTCTAAATGAATATGCACAAGCTTTTTAAATTTTTACCTTTCCGCCTTTAGAAAAAGGCTTTTGACCACCCGAGCAAGTGTGTGCATCACAAAATTGGCGCAAGAAGAACTCTGTAAGAAATTAGAGCCAAAAATTATTAACAGCAATACCTCTCCCCTTATGCTATTTCAAAACTGAATAAAACAGCTTGATAGAACCTCACCATGGAGACGACTGGCTGAGGGCCCTCCACTGACAGGAAAACAAGTGTTGGCAAGTTTCTGCGACATAATATTATGTCAAGAAAAAAAGACATGTGGGACTTTTAGTTTATTGGAAACAGTAAATAGAAAATAACCTCACACAAAAGACGATTTTTCAAAGTTGCTGCAGGGTTACACTTAGTTTTTGGAGGTGGAAATTCCATCACAAGGTCACAATGCAATGCACCACATAGGTCTGCTAGGCACTTGCTATCATTCTGGAGAGAGTAAATTATATCACACTAGGCTAATCAGAGCTGGTGAAAGGAATAAGCTTAATTTTCTCACTCTTATAACACAAAGCATGATAAATTAAAAATAAGCTGAACTAAACATTCAAGAGTACAAGACAATTTCTGTAATGTGCTTATGAATTTGGAGCTAATTTTATAGAATTGAAAGCTAAAAAATGATATGAAAAGCATATTCAAATAGACTCACCATATTAAGCAAATTATAATGTCTATTATCAAAATGGTTATCAAGATACTTCTCTGCATAGAACCTTTTCTTACAGTACCCACATTGCCATTCATTTATATCCACGCGTTTCTTGTGTTGCTCTTGATCTCTGAACATATCATTATCAGGATAAAGTCGACATGCCTTTGGGATCTGATATTTTTCCTTTTCAACAAAAGGCATCAAATACTGCAAAATGAAAATACGGCACAGAGTTAATAATTGAAAGTTAAAAACCTCATACATGTACTGAGGTGGCAGCTTAAACCTCCTCAATAATCTTCCATGCTGCTCTGCTCCTTTCTCTTGAACAATGTACTTCATGGACATGTTCTGATTGCTGTCCGAGGGTCCTGAAAGCAGTAATTGATAATGATCCATTGAAAATTCTTGAAGAACTAAGCAAACAATTAGCATCCTATTGCAGTTTAGGCAGAAAGTTACTAATGTCTTGTTTGTTGTAAACATTGGTAAAAGCACTAACTAAATCAGTAACCAAGGGAGTAGGATTAAAATTTATGGAATTTGGATGGTTTCACTTGTTTCCTTAAATTATTTTATTCACCATAGCCCATATGCATCATAATTAAAAACATATGCCACTACAATCACTAAACCTACTTCATTACAATTTGCAATTTTCTTTCACAATTTTGATGATACTTAAACTTTCATTCCCAAGATTGATCACTGTCTCTTGAGAGAATAAGTCTAGAAGTAGTGTTACAAAAAACATAAAAGTCAATATATATAGGTGTCTTCATTGGTGTCTTCATTGTATGTACAATCCCACGCAGGATCAAAATTACCTTGCAAATGGGTCTTCATTTCCACCCTGATGACACAAGAAGTCAGACATGTCATCTTGAAATAAGTCTTTCCACATTCATAAATTTCAAGATTTGGTTACACAACACAATATTAATTTGAAACAGTGAAATGCTAAGAAGAAAATAATTTATTCTCTAGCCACCAACATATATAATTTATTCTCTAGCCACCAACATATACAATAAGTGAAGCTATCCGGGTTAGACTCATTAGCCAAGCAATATATCCAGCTAAAATGATATGCATGTTTCTCAACCATTACAGCGAAATGAATGTTAACTTAGCAGTTTAACTATCCAGTATATCAACTAATGTCTCCCTAATTCTACCATAAGTAGTCTTGACACCTCTAATGCCCTAAGATGACAAATTATGCCCTCTTATTTTCTGACAAGAAGAAATGAAGAGTAAGCCATATCTTGCCTCCACACTTCATTAAGCGGGTGGCAACAGGAATTTACTTTCATAATCTAATAAAGATGGATTGAAAAGTGGGATCACAAAAGCTCAAAGCTTCAATCATGAAATTCAGCTCAAATTCAATGTTTCTAGTTTCTACAGAGATACAGCCAAACAAGCTGAATTCTCAAAATCAACTTGAGTTTACTAATCCATAACATTCCATTACATGAAATTGAAATTGAAACTGAAACTAGGTAATCTAGCGGGCAGGTTCCTCCTTTGAGGCATTTCAGCAAACAACATGTGGGTATTCGTCCAACTATTTTACTTCTATAGCCGTCACATAGTAAAGACGAAAAATAAATAGAGAATTAGAGAGACTGAGATGAGTGCAAAAGGAGGAGAAGCCGAAAATACCAGGGTGAGCAGAGGATCGAGAGAGATGCTGAAAAGAATCACAGCGACGCGGATCCAAATCCCCATCTCAATCTGATGACAGAGACGAGCAATTTTCGGCAGCGGTTTATCCCTTTTAGGTTGCCGGTTCAGTTAGATAATAACCCGGTTTATTTGGTCAGTTTTTCATGTACATTATTTTTGAAAAAAATAATTAAAAAATGAAATTATACATCTACATGATTATAATTTATAAATTAGACTTAGCAAGAGATTAAAGTATGGTGATCTTGTATGATGTACCCCTAAACCCTCCAAACAAAAATGAACTTGGCAATGTGTAATATATATTTGATTATACGATGATGATCAAATTGGACTGACCTAGGCTCGAAAGGAATTATTAAGTAGGTAAAATGCTACTTCAAATTGTAAAATGATCTCATTCGATGAACATATTTTAATTGGAGACTCATATATATCCTCAAATAAAGGTCAAATTAAGGTTCACCAAAAAAATAAAAAGGTCAAATTAAGCCACAAGATTGAACAATTCATAGAATATATATAATAAAAAAATATTTTGACCTAACTTAATATAATAAAAAATTAAAAATAATATACGAAAATCCTTTTTCAATCCTATTCAGGCGGCCGCTTGGCTCTTTCTGTACATGAAGTCAAAATGTTACCTTCAACTATCAATCTCAAATATATATAACCTCAATTGAATCTCTTTCAAGCATATAGAAACTCTCATTCTGCAGCCCACTTCACCAATTGCTCAAAACTAGAGATCCTAAATGCCACTTCAACTAACTTAAGCTCTTCAACTTGAGCTTAGACATTGTGATCAAAGATCAAAGGGAAATTTAGTTAACACTTACACAGAATACCTCAACTTCTACTCAAAGGGTTCGATTTGTCTCTATGATATGATCGACAAGGAATCCGCTAAATGGGTCAATCCATAACGAGTAGTGCAATCTTGACATATCACTTGACATATCAAAAGCATGTCGGAAATGAATTCTCTTGCAAGTTAGAACGTATCTTATAACAACTTGTTTGGGAGGGTTCCTATTACTATTAGCACGCAGTTGCAGAGCTTTGACGAGTCTTGTTAAGAAGGTAACACGAGGCTTTGTGGGTCCCCAATTAGTGTCAATTGTGGCGCTGTCGAGAATGTGGTGGTGGTCCAGTGTTATTTGATGAGGATGATGAAGATTGATCAGATCAAGAAAAGGAGTTTGATGTTTCTAGCTTTATGGGTGCGATTGGATCTGGATTTACATTTGGGTTTTTGATGGCTTGTGTTTTATTTTTCGTTGTTAGGGTACTGAATTGTGTTAATAATGATCATCATCATGATGTAGTTTCGTCTCATTACTTGTATTCCCATGATGTGATCACTTGGTTCAAATAGGCAAGTTAGTTAATTTTTTTATACTTTGTCCAAAAGTTAGTATAATGCTAGTAAGGAAATCTTTTTTTTTTTGAAGTAAGGAATATTGTAAGTTCACATCACATATAGAAATAAAATAAATTTGACTAGTGACTACACACGAATACTTTCATATTAATTACTCCAACCGTTATGAAATACTCTATAATTATCTTTTTAGTCATATGTACTTTTTAAAGATTTGTACAAATTAGGCTAAGATATTCTTTATCATTAACATTTATTATTATTTATTGTATTAAAAGTACAAATTTTTACATATATTAATCAAAAAGTATATTTTTTTCATGTATATCAATAATAAAAACTAATTTATTAAAGGTAAAATGTGACTAAAATGGCTTAAAAGATAAGTATTTATGAATAAAAAGTGAAAGCTAAAATAACAATCATCTCATAATGAAGGGAATATTTATTAACAAAATGATAATAGTAAGACTATTAAAGAGTAGCATGGTTAAATGTAAGCTTTTGGAGTATTTTATATAGTTTCTTTCCCTAAAAAGGAAGAGCTAAATCTACAAGATAATTCATATCATATGGTTGCAAACTGCATATGACATGATAATTTCATAAAAAGCAACTCCAATTTGAAAAAGCTAATGATTATCCCAACAATGGATGAGTGGTGAAACCGTGAAAGGTCAGTTTCCAAGACATCCTCCTCACTTTTGCTTCAATCTACGACAACCCCACAAATACATCGAGCCCAGCTACCAAACCACAAATACCAACACTAATACTCTCAAATTACACACTCAATCTCAATCAAAATCAACCAGCTCCCATCTAATCCCTTGTTGACGACCGTTGTAATCCCTTGATGGGGCCATATCAAGCGTTTGTTATGGTGAAATTTTCAAGCTTTGCCCCAGAAAATTAGGGAAACTTTCCACTTGCTCCAACAACTTCTCCTTCTTCGTTGAGCCCCACTTTTTTTTCGAATTCTGAATTTAAAATTGCAACGAAGACGGAGAGAAATAGTCCATGGGGCGTGTATAATTGAGGAATCGATTTAACGTACCTCTTCTGAAAGTAAAGGCGAATACTTTATTTTGATGCCATGGAGGAACCCACTCGTGAAATTCATCCTTTCTCTTATTCATCCGCCATCTCAAATGAAACTAAAGAGGTGAGTCGTTTCATGCACAGGCTAATTTGTGTTTGTGTTCTAATTCCTTGCGTTCTGTGCTCTTCTGCAATCGTTTTTGAAATGTGTTTGTGGGCTTAGCTCTTCTGAAGCTGATGCTGTTGCAATTTGAGATTAGATTTTTCAGACCCTGAAATTAGTTTCTGGGTTTCCTCTAAATTGATATCCTTTTTTAGCAACTGTCATGTAATGGGTTTGTTTCGGACTTACTCCATGGTTGCTAAAGCTACGATCTTGTTTTTTTTGAGGCCCCAATTTCATCTTGTACTTCAGGTTAAAAGAAGCTCAATTTGAGTACCTTGCAGGGAAATCCAATGTATGGTGTGGAAGAAGAATCAGTTTCCTTTGGGAGGTTCACTTCAGAGTCACTGTCTTGGGAGAAATGGTCTACATTCAACCGAAACCGATACGTGGAGGAAGCAGAGAAGTACTCTAAGCCTGGATCTGTTAAGCAGAAGAAAGCTTTTCTTGAAGCTCATTTCAAGAGGATGACGACTCTAAAGGATGATGCCACTGATTCGCCTGATCAGGCAAATACAATCCAAGAAGCAGCTCCTATTGAACCAAATGTGGATGATACTAGTGTTAGAAATGATCACAATGAGCTTCCTCCTCAAGAAATGATTTTGAGCTCTCCACCGAGCATAAATGATGAACAATGGGTTGAGAAGGAAGTTGAGATTGTAGATTTTGGAGTTAATAATCAGAAGGAGGATAAAACACTAAAACCAGATCTTATTGATGTTGAGAAGCAAAACCCAGTTGCAGAATTGACCAAAACACAGGTATTTTGCTTACAATTGAGAATATCATTAATTTCAAATCATGGATTTTGAATTTTTTCTTGTGTTATTATCATAGCAGAGCTCTAGTATCAATCCGGAAATATCAGCACCAGCATTGAAGAAAAGGAACCCACCATTGTCTTCTTACATTCCATCAGTTGAAGCTGGAACATCTCTGATCTCTTCATCTACACCATCAAGATCTGGAATTCAATCACCAGCAGTTCATCCAGTGAAGGGAATGGATAAAAAATCATGGATGGATGATCAGAACAAGAAGAGATCTCCTTCTCTTTACAAATTGATTAATAGAAAACTTGGCAGATTGGTGTCCCCAGTTGCTAAAAAGATCGGAATTTCGTCTAAAGCATCAAAAAATAGCCGGTTAAAGCCTCCTGCTAAGGTATTTCTTTGCCTTGCTATGCAAAATCTGCCATCTTTAGCTTACAATTGCAGTCAATTTGAGCATTTTGTATAAAAAACCAAGTGATGCTGAATAACAGAATTCAATAAGAAATATGCCTTTGCATATGGTATAATTATTGTCAACCTATAATTTAATGCAGGAAAAGTCCAAAGACAGATTGTGTCAAGTCTTTTTCTGTGGATCAAAGCTCCAATCCAAATCCTTTCAGGAAGGAAGAGGGACAGAAAGTTCCAACATTTGAGGTCCAGTTCTTATTACATTCCAAAAATCCATACTTAAACAACAACCTCCATAATACTTCCAAGTTTGAGTCTTTGAACTTGTGAATAATGGTTCTCTCTTTGACTTATTTGCTTTGTTTCCATCTTGTTGCTAATTTTCTTTGCAGATTGCTAAAATGTCAACTCCTCATCTTCTTAAAGGCCATCACTTGATGACATGAAGAATGTCTTCTATACCAAACAAAATGCAAGTTAAAACACTTGCCAGGTCATACTGGTGTAAGAAATGGTATTGAATTCAGGGTTAGGTTTAAATGTAAAGGGTATGATATTGCCATTATTGGACATAATTAATATGAGAATTGCAGTCATAGTGTTATGCAAATTAATTACCTACATTTCTGCATTGTAGTGACAGATTCTGAATCTGATAGATTTCATTGTTGTATCAATGAGGCATTATTCAATAATCACTTTTTTCCCCTGGTTACAACACTTTCAATTTCAGAATTTCTCTTCAAACTTGGTGTGCAACCAAATGACAGAATAACACAATTTTTTTTGAAGGAAAATACAAATTGATTGAAACATATCATTGATTGATCACATTACATTTCACCTATTAAGGACCATCCTTCTTCTCCTTCCAACGGCTCCCAAGAAATTGCAACATCATAAAATCCATTATCATCTTCATTCTCAGTATCCTTCATTTCATTCGGATAACCGGTTGACCAAACTGACCGACTGGGTCTTTCATCATGAAGATCACAACCATTGTCATCACATTTGACCTCCTCATCCTCACCGTCGGTATAATCATGAAGCTCACCCAAGAGCTCAGAAGAGGAGTACCCATCCACCTTAAGGGATGGCCCACCACAACCCACGTCAGCCTCGGAAGATCGGAGCTTGGAGAAGCCCTTGGTTTTGTCCTTGGACTTGGAAGAAGGGTGGAGGTGGCAGGAGGAGCACCTGGGGCGGCGGCATTTTCCGGTGAACTTGGAGTGGTTGGTGGGCTTTGAAGACACCCTTGTGAAGATTCCGGCCGTCGTGGGTGGGGCCCCATTCACTAGAGAGTCAGCATCCCTTGGGAGGATGCAATGAGTTCTTACCATACCATGTTGCCTTCCTTCTCTCTTCATTTTTTGGGTCCTCAACAAAATCAAGCTTCAACCTTTAGTTTTTTTCTTGATGAGCTTCCTTGTTTTTGTTTACTCTTAATTGAGTGCTTTGAGAATTGATAGAGGGAAAGGGCTGTATTTATAAGAGGGAAATGAGGTTTAGAAGTTGGGAAGGAATGACTTGGGGCTCAAGAATTAATTTTTTGTAAAGTCAATGTGCGTGTTGAGCAAGCCTATTTTATTTTAATTTTATTTTATTTGGTGGATGAGCAATTGGATATTTATTTGTTTTCTTATTGCATGGGTAGACTGGACTTGGACAGCTAAATTCCTATAAAGAAAACGCTAATCTGTTAAATCAAATCAGTTATAAGTAAATAAAAATATACTCCACTAATGCAAATATGATTACCAAATTGAAAGCCATGGGAAACCCCATTTATCTACTACTATCTATCTTGTCAAAAGGTTAACAAATCACGACCCTTGACCGTTTCGCTGTACATGATGTAAAACATAAGTTATCAAAATTAGACTTAATCAATTGTCGAAATTTTAGCTCCGCCGCCTCTAATTTTACCAGCACAAGCACCTAAACTTGAAGTCTAACTTACTATTTCGATCTCCATCTCTCTGAGTCTCTTAATATGATTCGTGATGAAATAATAAAAGCTTTGTAAAACACGGAGGAAGAATGATATATGATTTGAATGGGAAATTTGTTCTATGTTCAGCTAGATACTGAATTTCCTACAGCCATAGTTGAATCTCTGTTGATCCAATTACTGGTATTTTGACATAATATGTTATAGGGTGGCGATTATTTAACGTTGTGTTCCAACAGATTAACGCAAACTCCTGCTGTGCAAAATTTTTTGGTTGGGCAGCAAATTGTATTCTAAATGAAGTTTAAATTATATTCTGGATGAAATTCAAGCATACAACCATTGAATTCGAATTCACAAGTAACTACACTAATTAATTTGTAAGTATTGCAGCATTTCAATCAAGGACCTTTATACCGGATCATATATTCAAGGAAAATGATACACTATAGCACAGTTAATTCCTTTATGCAAGCTTTCATGTTTAATACGGAGTAAGTACTAAATTGAACCGTGTTGAGTTGCTAATAGTATAATACTTGATGAAGAGAAATTTGTTTAAACTTAACTTACTTAAATACAGAGATTAGCCAAAGAAGTTATCACCATAGAGAAACTATCATTTGTTACAGGAAAAGCCAAAACAGATATCAAATCATACTTATCAAAATGATAGAATAAATCAAGTACAGATATTTCATCAAACTGAAAGTCAGCATTTTTTTTTTGAATAGACAGAAAATCAAATTTATCATTGATTGATTGATCCATCCTCTTCATATCATTGTTCTTCCTCCTCGTCTGCATATCATTGTTCTTCTTCTTCCTCAGCTCTCTATACCATTGTTCTTTTTCTTCCTCTTCAAATAATCAAATCATTGTTTGTTCTTCTTCTTATTCTTCTTCAATCTTCAATCTTCATATTCCTCAGCGCCATGGTGTTCGAGATTGGTATAATCATGAAGGTCATCCAACACCGTACCAGAAGAGCACCCATCAAGCTTAAGAGAGAGCCCACCACAACCCAACTCAGCGGGGAAAGATCTGATCTTGCAAGACCCCTTCATCTTGTCCTTTGACTTGGAACAAGGGTGGAGGTGGCAGGTCGAGCACCGTGGGCGGCGGCATTTTCCAGTGAATTTGGAGTGGTTGGTGGGCTTTGAAGCCACCCTTATAAATATTCCGGCCGTCGTCGTCGTTTGGGCCCCACTCACTTGAGAATTAGCCTTCTTTGAGCAACTAAGATTTGTTGATGGGAGGATACAATGGGTTTTCACCATTCCATGTTGCCTTCCTTCTCTCCTCATATTTGGCTTGTCAGCAAAATCAAGCTTCAAGCTTTCAAGCTTATTTTTTTTTTGGGTTTTTTTGAGGGGATGGGTTTGTGTAATGCTTGAGAGCTTGAAGGATGAGGAAGGATAAGTGTGATGTATTTATTTGGGATTTTTTTGTGTGGGGCGCAAGGAGTTTTGCTTGGTCAACTTTCGTGGTGAGCAAGGCAATTATTTGGCGGCTTGCTTTGCTTGCTTTTTACGGGTGGAATGGTCTTTTCAATTCTCCATTAATAACACGTTATAAAAAGGTTCCTTTATTAAAAAAAAAAAAAACTGAATAGGTTGATCCAAAGATGAACTTTGGAAAGGATTTGCAACATTTAACAATTGAACTGTTACACAGGATTCCAGGTGAGCATCATGAGTTTGTGTTCTTCAAGGCTAAAGAATACTTATGTTTGCATGATCATAGAAAGAAGTTGGTTGTGGAGCGAAATGAGTCGATGTCAAGTTGGCAAAGGCCGCCTATTGGGTGGGTCAAGCTGAACTCCGATGGAGCTTTTATAAAAGGCGAGGCTTTGGTGGGTGCCGGTGGGATTCTGAGGGATCACAACGGGGCGTTTTTGGAAGCTTTCGTTGCTAAATCCAGGGGATCCTCAATGGTTGAGGCCGAGTTGCTCGGGCTTCTCCAAGGACTCGTCGTAGCCAGGCAAATGAAAATTGTTGATTTAGAAGTTGAGGTGGATACGTTGGAGGTGCTCAAGGTGGTGTGTGGTGATGAACCTGAGAATTCTCTCCACAAGATGCTGATAAGCGAGTGTAGAGAGTTGCTATTGTAAAGGGATTGGCGGGTGAGGATTCGACACAATGCTCGGAGTGGCAATCAAGCGGCGAATTGGCTGGCGGCTTTTGGTGGTGGTTGTGATGGTGATTTGGTTAGATTTAATGCATATATGGTTAGATTAAATCTTTAACCCCCTGAGGGGTTAAAGATTATTATGGAGATTGATCTGTTTATGAGTGAGCATATGTAGTTTTTCTTATCCTCCTTTTTACCAAAAACATGTATCAAATAAAGAAGATATAAGGCCTTTTTTTAAATTAAAATGTTGTCTGGGATTACCACCATTCATTACCCGGGGAAGAGTTCTTAGTTCTTACACATACATATATAATGCATATAAGCTGATATGTACAAATTTCTGAGGATTTGAATTTGGTAAAGTTGAGCAAATACCGGCTAAATATTTACATCAATCTGTATACTTCTTCCAGACATGAAACTCTGAGAGCTAGGCCTTTGTGTTACACATGCTCCGACCTTGAATGATCATCCGAGTGCTTCACCAATGGCTCCTCAGAAGAAGCCTGGTCGTCAACCGTGGAAGGCAGAAGGGGTTTGGGCTTCATGCTAGGATATAGCACGTAGTGTTGGCAGATGAAGAGAATGTCGAAAAAGATTGATACCTGCACATGAAAACCAGTTGTGATTTGGCTCTTGATGAGAAATTCATAGAGTTACTGAATTGATTTCAGGTGATAGGCTCTAAGAATCCAAATACTGCAATAAATCTAGCAAATCTGATTTGGTGTGTTACATTTTAGGATAACATACCAGAGACAGTAGGGTTTTTCCAATGTTTCCATAAAAGTTGACCCAAGAACCTGCAAAAAAGGATAAACAAGGATTTGTGACATGTATTAGTGATGTCGATTGAGAAGGGACGGATCGATTGCAAGTTTTAAGAGGTTGATAACTCACCTTGATCTATAGATTGCACTGCCATCTGTCCATAGTTCGTTACACCTCCGAAACAATCAAGTAAAATGTTCCCGATGCTGAATCCATCAGTGCTCTTTCTAAAGAAGTTCATGAATGCCTGAGATACATAATCCATATATGGTCAAGAATAGTGTAAAATCATCAAACATGAATTTATAAATCTTGGAATGGGGAATTTGCTAACAACATGCGAATGACAGGCCAAGTAAAAACACGAAGATTTATACTTTATCCAATAGAGAAGCCAGAAAACTCGGTATCATAAAAAATGCATACTTCAAAAACCCAAGGGAAAACACACCTGAGGGATATACTTGATAACTGTCATGATCACTTGAATTGTACTGCAAAACAGAGAGATTAGCTATTAAATTTCTCCGTCAAAGTGTCAAGTATGTATAAGTTTAAAACCATGCTTCTAAAAATGCTTGATCAAGAGAATATCTTACTTGAAAACAGAGATTAGCCAAAGCCATGAATGTGTTGGCACCGCAATAAAGACGCAAACTCCAGCAGCGACCCATACGACCGACACAATCAGTATAGTAATCTTTGAGACCTTCTGGCCTCCACGCTGAGAGTGAATGGAATTTTGAATGAATACCAAGAAGTACATAAACAAAATCATAACACTTGCTAGACAATTTGCATGAAAAAAGGATACCTACATCATAGATAGAAATTTGGAATAATGTAAATGCTGTCAACAGAACAGCATGAATTGAGAAGGCAACATCATTTGCAGCCACAGGTATCATCTGCAATACAATTATCATCAGAAGTAAGTAGTGCAATTAACCAAAAGGCAATTAAAATTTCTGTCTAATGCTCAAATGAAAAAAACATCAAAAGGGCAACAATTTAAAATTGATGATATCAGCTTTCATAAAGCACCAAGGAATCGTAATCAGGGAAATACATACAATAACTACAAACAGCATTTCAATCGTTGGATCATTGAAGCCTAATAGGTGCTCAAAATAAGGGATTTAACTGACTCAGCGTGAGCATCTGAACAGAGAAGTAACCACGAAAACATAGCAAGGCAAGATGAAAAGCCAGAGAGAGATTAAACCTCATTGAGGCCGTATTTTTCGCGATACTGTTGCTGGACAGCAGAGCTAAAGTACAGGGTGGCGTTGTAGATGAGATAAGACGAGTGCTTGGTCAAATTCAGCACCACGAAATCGAAATTCAATCCAACCACACTGCAATTAGAAGCAAAATTCCATCAAACACACAAAACCTAAATCGAATTCAGTCAGAAATTCAAAACCCCCTAAACAAACGAGAAAACACAAATTGAGCAGGGAGGGGATCAAAACAAACTTTGAAAAAGATGAAATCTTTTCGACAAACCTTTTACGGCGGCAATTCAGGAAGACTTGGGGGTAGAAACTGATTGACCAGGAGAAGAAAGCGATCCATCCTAGAGCCTCGTACGTGAATTCAAGTGGAAACGAATTCCACGACGCCCCCATTTTTATTAAGCTTCTTCCCAAATCAAATCAAATCAAATCCCCCAGCTCCAAGTTCAGAAAATTCAATCAACAAAACCGCCGAAGAATTTTCCCTCTCCCTAGATCGTCGGAGGGTACAAAGGGAGAATCTTTCTGTATTGGTGGAGCAAAGGGGAAAGAGGAAGGAAAGGGGGAAGAAGGAGGAGAATGATTCAGTGCGGTGAAGGTGTAGGAAGTCGTTAATGTTTAAATAGAAACGTGAGGCGTCGATCTTTCCAAGATGTGGGCAAAAATGTGGGGTGTGTATGACGTTAAAGTTTGGGCTTGCTTGGGTGAAGTGTTGAGTTATTATGGGCGGCTTTTCTCTGCCGTTTACAGGATTTTGCACATGAAATTTTGTTAGGATGATGAACTGGGACTCAATTTAGGGATGATGCATTGGGAGGGAAATTAATTTCTCTACTTTGAAATTGAGATTTTGGATAAAAAAGAATTCTTTCGGATGAGAAGGTTGAATTGCTGTCTTTGCGGCTAGTGTCATTGCTGTCGTAAGAATGGAGTGGACTCTGAGTAAGGCTGTCAATGGGTTGGGTTATGGGTGGGTGGAGCACTTCCACCACCCGACCCGCAAATTAAAACGCCCCACCCGACCTACCCATCACCCGTGAAATGTTCCACCCATCACCCAAACCACCCGTCACCCGCTGGTTAGATGGGTGACCCGTTCACCCGTATAACCGTTGTGTAACTGTAGTATTTTATGTCTATAAATAAATTGTCATACATAAACTAAAACAAATATCCATAATCCATACATAAACAAAAACAAATCTCATAAGCAATAGATATCAAAACGGATTCAAAGATGTGTTACAAAACAAATTCCATAACACAAGCTCAGAATGAGTTATATGGGTGACTGCGTATTAGAAATTATGGGTTAAAACGGGTTATACGGGTGGTTTGGGTGAAACGGGTGATGGGTGGGTTAACAGGTCGGTTTATTGGGTGATAAAATCTCACCCTTACCCGACCCATAACCCGTTTCGCCCGTCACCCGAACCGCCCGTCACCCGCTTTGATTGGGTTTTCACCCGTTTATTTCGGGTGGATTAAACGGGTGGGTCAGTCACCCATGGGTAATTGACAACCCTAACTCTGAGGAGCCTTGTTACAGGTCAATGTAATTTCCAATACAATTTTTTATCTTAATTAATTTTCATTATTGATGAAAAAATTGCAATAATCAATGTAATGAAAAAATTTATTTCATTTTTTGGTCCTTGTCTTATGGTAAACCTGTTCAATCTTCCTCAATTTCACTTATGTATACATGTCTCTATACATTTTGAGGTGTTTGTTTTTTATTCTTTTTTGGTGATAATGGGTAATGTTTGATTGACTATAATGAAAGCATTGATTTTTCACTTTAATCTTTTAAGGATGGCTGGTTTTGTAAAAAAAATGTGCTTTAAATTAAAAAAAAAATTGTTTTATTTTCATGGTTCATATGCAGAGGCGCAGAGCCACAAAACTTAATAGTTGTGTGTGTTGTATCAATGGCAAGCAATTGAAATGAAAGTCTTGAATTCTACACAAATTTTAGATTGTTGAGACAAGAATTACATATATGTTGTATCCATGGCCTCTAAACCAAGTACAGCTAGCCAAGTAAACAATTTTAACATCTTCAACTATAAGCTGCATTGATATTAGAAGAAAAAATAGGAGAATTTTTCACATTTGCAGATTTTGAGTTGATAATTTACATAATCTCCCATGAAATCCTTGACACTGTGAAATTGCAGCCTTTATCTTTCATCCAACACTAAGAACTTAAGAAGGAAGCTTCTCTTTCTTGGCAGGGTAGAGCACATAATGCTGGACGATAAACACAATGTCAAAGAAGATTGAAACCTGCAAATTCATCAAATCTAGTCAATGAAGAGAATTCATAAATCAGAAAGACTGTTTACATTGATTGATTAGTAGTCAGCAAGAAGAAATAGCACGAATTCATACCAATGAGAGCAGTGTCTTCCCTATGTTTCCATAGAAGTTAACCCATGATTCTGTTTCAAAATGAATCAAAAAAAAATAAGAAATTTTAGAAGAAATACTTCTTGTGATCACTAAAGTCTTAAAATGTAGGAAAGACGCGTACTTTGATCAATAGATTGCACGGCCATTTGGGCGTAATTCAACAGGCCTCCTAGTAAATCCAGCAAAATGTTGCCAATGCTGAATCCATCAGTGCTCTTCCTTTGAAAGTTCATGAATGCCTTTATTTTAATGGAAGATCAATATGAATTCAAGTTAGTATGTATATAAGCAGAATAGCTTGCACTATCATTGAATTAAAAAAAAAAAAAAAAAGATTTTTCAAAGAGGGGAATGAATGAGATGGTGAAATTAACCTGGGGAATGTATTTGATAGTTGTCATGATAACCTGAATTATGCTGAAACACAATTCAAAAGTTTTCAGAGTCAGAATTTTGTAAAAAAAAAACAAGAGAAACAAAGATTGGATATTTCTGAGCTGAAGAGTTACTTGAAAACTGAGATAAGCCATAGCCAAGAATGGCCCTTTATAGCTATAAAAACACAGATTGCAGCAGATAACCATATAGCTGAAACAATTCCAAGAGCAACCTTGGAGAATTTCTGATTCTTTCTCTGCACAAGAGATTAAAAAACAACATAAACAAACCCTAAATAAATAAAATATAGTAGAATCTTTAATATAACATGAATTCTTACCTCATATATGAAGATTTGAAAGAGGGTGAAAGCTGTTAATAGTACAGCATGAATTGAGAAAGCCACATCATTTGCAGCAACTGGAATCATCTACATGTTCAAATCAAATTGGCATAGAATTAGGCCTACTGATCTGGGTTTTTCAAATTGTTAAGGAAAGTTAAGATTTTTACCTGGTTAGAGCCGTATTTATGGCGATACTGTTTCTGAACAGTGGAGCTAAAGAAAAGGACGGCATTGTAGATCAAATAAGAAGAGTGCTTTGTCAAGTTCAGTGCTATGAAATCGAAGTTCAGCCCCACAACACTGCCGTATTCATACGCACACAGACAAAATAAAGACAACAACTTTAAAGAATTTTTCATCAGCAAATTTGGAAATCAAGAGGCTAGGTTTAAGAAGATGATGATTACCTCTTACGTCTGAAGTTCAAGATAGCTTGAGGGTAAAAGCTGATAGACCAAGAAGCAAAGGCAACCCAGCCAAACACTTCAGAGAGGAGCTTCAGATGATCAGAATTCCAATTGCCCATGATTTCTTTCTACAACTTGTATTGCAAAAGAGGATTGTTTTATGATTTATAGTACTAGGCAAAAGGATATATAATTAATGCAATCAGTTCGGGGTCTATTCTGGTATGATGGGTTGGGGAAAGTGGGTCACAAGATAGGCGAAAAAAAGTGCGTGATGATGGGTTCAGGAGATGAGATAAACTTGCAAGGAATCAAACCCCATAATGTGGCCATATACAAGATACAAGACAAAGAATATGACTCCAATTAATTCATCAAACAAAAAAAGATCGAATCTTTTTTTTCATACCTAAGAAAATACTGGATATAGTTGTTTAAAGGAACGTTAGATTTCGTCACAGATTAAAAAGACAGTGGTCATGTATAAAAAGAAAGAAAACAAAGGATTTATTAGTTCCAATTTAATAAATTATTTTGAAATAATTTTCCAAATTATTATTTTATTGTGTGTCCATGGCACACATTAGCCGAACTGTTTAAATATTAAATCAAATTTTATTTATGATTGCTCTTATAAAAAAACTATAAGATAGATTCATAAACTCTCTTATGAAAAAGATAAATGCTTTAAAAAATATATTAAAAAAAAAGAGATGAAGAAAAATTATATTAACGAATTAGTTTACTATGATCAAAGAAATCCTTCCAGACTACAGCATACCAAAACGTACTACGAATTTAATTCAAACACGAAAATCTTGCGTCCATGCTGCCTCTCATTGCAGTTAAGATGATGAAAGCAATGTTTTCTTTGTTTTTGTAATTAATATGTAGTACAATTTCATGTTTCAGTTTAGAAGATTGACAGGGCTTGTTAACTTGCCTATACGCTTCAATTTGATTGTTTTTGCATTCATTATGGAACACTGCACATACACAAAAGAAATACTAACTTTATTTTACAAGTACAGAAGAGATACTAATTTTTTTCCAAGTACAAATATTGGTTCTTCATCCAGTCTAGCAATTGAATCAGAACCCATGTAAGACTAAATCATAATCTTATCTATGCTGATACAAGAACATCCATGGTTACTGAATGTTTCAACTCTTTGATCACCTTGCAAAAATCTCATTCAGCTTCTGAAACTTCTGAATCATCTGTATCACTATCCAAGTACATCTCAACAGTGTCTTTGCTCGCCAATTCGTCCTCTTCTTCTTGCAATCTCTTCATCTCTTCTTCTTGTTCTCTCTCCTCGACAACCGCCTTTGCCATTTCCAGCCTAGCACTCACCACATCCCAAGAAACCAAATTCTCCAGAAAAACTGATACATAATCTGGTCGTCGATTCTGTGCAACACAATGTACAAATCATAACATTTTCAGTTTTACGACTTTTATCAGCAGAAATTACTTTTGAAGCAAATGAGATTATGGCTCTGGAAATTGGTTCTTACCTGATAATCCAGGTAATAAGCATGCTGTCAAACAACAGAAAATTGTGTAAGCAACAATTCGTAAAACAAATTAGCTGAACTGGAAAAATAATAAGTTACATAAGCATACCTCCCAAACATCAATTGTCAGCAATGGCTGCAGCATCAAAAAGAAATCATCAGAAAGAATTCGTGGAGATGCTACTTGTATTTTTTTACAGCATTATGTGTAGGTCATTAGTAATTGGCGGCTACTCACTGTGTAATCCCAAAGAAGGGGGTTGACAGCATTGGGGCTTTTCACCACCACAAGCTTTTTGTCCTCGTCTGACGGCCGTGGATTTATTGCATTCTCCACGTTTAGTCTATTTGCCTTGTCTGGATTAAAATGTGGATAAGAATTGATTAACAGCATCTTAGATAAGAGATAAGTCATGCATGTTCAGTAAGGGAAAGTCAGACTACTCACATACAAGCCAAGCCCAACCAGAACCAAATTGAGTAGCAGCTGCAGACTTTAATTCTTGAATTAGAGCTTCAAATGAACCAAAATCCCTCTCAATTAGGTTAAGAAGATCTCCGGATGGCTTTCCTCCTCCACCAGGTTTCATGGATTCCCAGAAAAATTCATGGTTCCATGCCTATAAGAATTTCATGAAATAGCAAAATTATTCATTGACCCTGCTAATAAAGTATTAACACTCTTCACTAAAGATTGTAACTTTAGCCTTTGATACAACAAAGACTTAAACTTTTCCTAAATTTTCCAGTTTATTAACTACCCACCTCATTTTTAGCCAATATATAAAGAGAATTTGCATAGAAAGATTCAAAATGTGCAATTCCATCAAAAAACTCCATAACTCACCAATAATCATTACATTTCTTGACACAATTAGAGGGCTATTTTTACAATCTTTTTCCAAACAGATGTAGTATATAATATCAAAAGATGAAGTGAAATCGAACCGAAGCAAATTATACCTGTGCTGCATTGTTAAATGGCGGAAGCATATCACCTTTGTTGTATGTAGCTAGTATTACATCTTCCATTGACATTGCATCTAATTCTGTCCCAACTATTTGCTTGTTCAGGTTATCAACATAAGCCCTGTGATGCTTTCCCCAATGATACTCCAGTGTTTCCTTGCTCATATGTGGCTCCAAGGCATCCTATGTATCAGAAAGTCATAAGCTTCAAGTAGTTCACACAGAAGTCTCCACTTAAATAAACTGATAAATTGGAATGACATTATATTGAAATGGTCAGTTCTCAATTGAAGGACCAGAATGCAATGCTGGTTATTAGTTCTTACCATTGGATAAGGAGGAGGTTTCAATTCAAAATTTGCAGTAACTACACAACGACCAACTTTCCATGAAAGTCCCTGTTGCACAACATAAGGAATTAAAAAGGAAAACAACCATAGCAAACCCTAAGAAATTCTCTTTTAAGTTTTCAAGCCCATGGAAACAAGAATTGCAAAATCCCAAAAAACCCATCAAGTCTCATGTTCACAGATTTCACCAAATTATAAACCTAATTGGGTCTATCAGAAACTTCATCACAAAACAACACTCAATAGCAAGAACAAAAGCAATCCTTACTTGTTTGCGATGCTGGCTCCATGAAGGACGAGGAGCCCAATTCAGAGACGTATTGGGTCCTCTGAAAGTTGAAAATGGAGAAAGGGAAGTCGGTGTAGCAAGAGAAGAAACCATTTTATCCACAATGAGAAATGGAGATTGTAAGCGGTAAGCCAGAAGAAGCAGAGAAACCAAGAATGGTTTGCTGTGGAAAACTCAATACAGCGTTGCACTTCCTTTATATTCTACTCTTTTCTGGGCATAAAATAGACATGTTTGGTGTGGAGAATATAGAGACATTGTTACGACATCTGGAGAGTTGTTCGAGTAGTACATGAGATTCATTTGTTTTGTTGCGCACTTGCTCGTGTAGTACACACATCTAGGTGTACTAGTGTTGCTCGTGTAGTACTAACGTTACACGATGACCTATTTGCTCATTTCAATACATTTTAATATACAAAGATTTTGAGATTTCATAACAAAAAACAACATAACCCCGTTTTTACAAACTAAGATCGTAATTAGACCAGACCGGACCATAACGGTCTAACATACTAACATAGTCAGGTATTTTTCCTATTTAAGTATTCATGGTTGTCCAATTAAGTAAGGCTTCGTATTGGTCTTCCGGTCTTGACAAGTCTATATACATGCATACAACTTCTACTAAACTCAAATCCATTGATCTTTCTCCGTTGTGCAATTTCATGGCTTTCACCATGAATCACAAAGGAAAAAGCAACAGACTGATCAGTAATCTTCACTACACTGATCTCAAAATTGCAAGACTGAAAATCAGAGCACAAAGCTGAAGCTGGTCATAAGTTAAGCAAAATGCACATCTAGTTCAACAGAGTAAAATGTATAGCTCTAGTTCATATATAGCTAGCTGTATAGCTTAATTGCCGTTTTGTCGACAAAAGCAAAAGAAAACAAACATAAAGAGAAGTCCTCAACATAATAAATACTTGGGTATATAGCTATAATTATGCAAAAAGAGGTTTATGCATTGCATAGGATAGATTCTGATGTTTTGTTTTCTTCAGTATGTACCACTTGCATATCAACTGATTAAATCTCCCAGCCATCGCCCCAGCCAGAGTTATTTCCCTGAGGAGATTGTGGAGCAGGAGGTTCTGGGATAGCTGAAGAGTTAGAACTTGAGGGATGATCAAACAGACAACGCGGTCCGTACTTGCAAATACCCAACTGCTCATAGTTCCGGCAAGTTTTAGCACCCTGGTAATTTTTAACAGAGCATAGCATTAGTTAGATTGCAAAACTACTATCTACGTGCATAGACAAAAGAAGCAAACTTACAGGTCGGAGAGGAAGACCCTGCTCGTTGAGGGCAAAGTCAGAACCCGTTGACACTTGGCTTCTGGAACTTTTCGGATGATGGAATTTGCATGAAGCTTTATATTTGCAGTCCCCATTTTTCACGAAGTATTCACATTCAGGCTGACCGGGCCGTTCAGGGTACTCTTCACCCCTTGTCGGTTGCTGATGGTGTATATATGGCTTTCCCAGTTGGTATTGATGGTTTGGATATAAATCAGGAAGCTTCTTAGCTTCATGCGACATAGTTGGAGCCTAGGAGAACCATGATACATGTGTTAAGTAGATGTGCCATATTGAACTTAGGAAATAGTTTTAAAAATACATTCCAAATTGAACTCGTTAATGTGCGCCCATGAGCACACATTAGAAAGACCCGACATCTAATTAATCCAGCCAACAGAAATATATACCTCCATCCTTTGTATAATATAAGAAAACTACTATAAGAGATATTGTGCAATCTAGCAGAGTACCACTTTAAAATTAGGACTGGATTAAGAATATTTCATATTTTGTGCATTATATTTATTATCAACTCCATAACTCCCGCCTGCTTCATCCTGCCTAATCACCACATCAGGAAAGATGATGAAGTTTAAAAATGCAAGAAAATCAGACTTACCGATCTTGAAGCGATGCCGTTCATACCATAAGCAGGAGCAGCTAACTTATTGTTACGGCTTTTTGGATGGTTAAATTTGCATGCAGATTTGTACTTGCATTCTCCAGTTCTCATAAAATAAGCACACTCAGGTTCACCTGGCCGTTCAGGGTGTTCTTCCAACTGAACCGGTTGTGTATGATAAGTCAAATGACTAGCTTCCTTCGTCAGATTGTGGATTGCACCATTAGGCATATTATATAATCTGCTTTTTGGATGATGAAATCTACAGGCAGATCCAAATTTACAGGTCCCGGTTTTAATATAATGATCACACTCAGGATATCCTGGCCTTTCAGGATATTCTTCATTCTGCAATAGTTGCTGGCTATAGCCAAAAGAATCTGTTTTTTTCAGAGGGCTAGTAACGGGATAACCAGGGCGAGAATTCATAGTTTTGTCATGCAGGGAGGCTGGAACCTGAACAAACATAACAATATAAAAGAAGAAAAAAATCAAAGCAAAGCTCAGGAAAGATCATGCCACTTCCTCATTTGGTTCACAACCTAAAGAGAAGCACCCAAGTTCCACCCGACATAGTCCACATACTACAATAACTTACATAAATTAGAAAAATCTGCAAAATGATCAAGATGTATTTTAGAACTGGATGTATTACTCTTCATATTGGACACTGCTTTTGTAGTAGAACCCTGTGAAGCTACATAAAATTAATTAATAAAACCGAAAAATAAATGATCCTAAAAATTATTTAATAGAAACCAACTTCATTTATGGCATTGCTTCACTAAACAAGTGGAAATCCTTCTAAAAATATTTAAAACAAAACTAAAGAAATAATATATCAACATAGAACTCAACCATTACATGCACAGGCAGACAAATGTGAGGACTAACCACCAAAAGCTTGAACATACCTGATATTGGTTATATAAAGGAAGTTGGGGGGCTTGGGGCATCCTTTGAGGAATAGTATTCATCCAAGGCAAGTAAGATGGTATATTTTCTGAGCTTGAGGAGTTAGATATTGATCGAGGCATTGAAGACATGGGAGGAGGTGCACAATCAGCAATGTTTCTGGCAGCAAAAATTTTGCCCCCTTGCAGAGCTCCGCTGTTCGGCTCAAAGTTCTTCGGCTCCTCCATGGCAGCAGTAGGATCAGGATGGTGAAATCTACAACTGGCTCCATAGCCACAAGAACCATTACGCATGTAATACGGGCATTCCCTTTCTCCCTGGGATTATTACACAAGGACATATAGGTCAAAGTCTGGGGCATCTAATGTCTACGGGGGCATTGTTTGGAGACAAGAATTGTCTACCAAGAGAATAAAAATACCCCTTCGAATGAATGCTCAAGTAAAGTGTACATGTTCTATTACCTTGCGTATTGGCAGACCTAGAAAATTAAGCTCAAGGGGTTCATTATCAGTTTCCTCTTTAGAATGGCTGTATCTGCAAGAATCGCCATACTTGCATCCTCCAGGAGTTGAGTAATACTAAAACATTTAAAAAAACTAATATATCAAAAGAAAGATAATGTCTAGGATTGAAAAAATGTATTCTACATAAGAAAAAGAAAATAACAGAGTTTTATGTGAAAGGAAAAGATGAAATATAATATCAGGAGTTCAGAAACCTATCTGAAGAAAATGTGGGGAAAATAAGCTTGAAAAGTTCATCCTCAAAACTGTCCAGGTGTTGTATTGCAATTTTTAAGAAAAACACCACACATACTCTATCAAGTACGAGGACTACAGCACATTTTTTTGGCTGGGTTTCCGTTCCAAAGTTAAATGAATCACATCCTCCAAAAGTGAACTGATCAAAAGAGTCTAGCAAATGGACTTAAACAACATAAAACTTTCGATCTAAAATGTTCTTCATTTTAGTCTTTTGGCTTTGATCTAAAATGTTCGTTAAATTAGTATTTTCAAGGTTATGTATTCAAAATTAATTTAGAGTCATCTATAAAATGAGGTATGAGATGTTAGCAGTAATAGTTGTGAGACTGTTTTTGCCTATTGCAGAAGTTATTTAAAAAATTGTTTAAAAGCTAAAATAACAGAGGTAGTATTATCCTAGATATAACAATGTCCTTATTCCCTAACCACCTAGGACACTAATTACCAATTTACCATACTAGATAGGCTGTTTAATTCATGTCTTACATGAGAGTGCAAATGGAAACAACATTTATTCCTTTGTTTTGTTAATGATTTTCTCACGCGATTCATTATCGCCTCTTTAATTCATGTGTTTCAGGAGTGTGGAAATGGATAAGAGTGTTTAATTTCCTTAATTGGTTTTAGGGTGACAAAGATTCCATGTGATTTCCCATTGGCGGATAACTACAAACTCTATTTAACTGGATATGTTTCCATTTCATTCCAATTGCCAACCACATGGGTCCTTAGTTAATAAAGACAGCAATTGGGGCTAACTGAACTTAGCACCTCAACTACAGCTCTCAATATTATCTCAAAATTTCCTATAAGAGAAGGTTATTCCAGAGCATGCATCGAACACCATGTATGGATGTAAAATTATCTAGGGACTACATGAATTGATCTTCAAACACATATAAAGTAGTCAACATCATCATGAATAAAATATATATTTGCAGTTTGCACTTCATCGAACATGGTATACGAAACTGCAAAACACAATTTAATCAGGACATGGTATAAATTCATCCTATCTAAAACAAAACATGATTTAGAAAAGGTGGACATGTGAGGTAAACTATATCTAAGGGACCGAGAAACAGTCACTAGAAACTTTTTAGCATTGCCAATTTAATCAGGATCCAATCATTATCAAAACATAGGTTTGATTTTGTGAAACTTCTCAGCACTATGTACAATGGATAAAACTGGCAGAAAGTAAATGAGTAAGACAATGATGATATTCTCGGCTGCACTCCTGAAAACCAAGCACGTTTCTCACTAAAAGAACATACGAGGTCAAACACCCAGAACAAACAAAAATCACATCTTGATTGACTGTAAAAGGAAAACTCAAAAACAGAAGAAGATTAGTAGTTAAAAGATCAAAGTAACCTTGCACTCAATCTTCCCGTTAACAGCAACAGCCCCTTGGGCATCATCTTGATCCTTGCTGTCAGCATCAACAGCCTTCACAAAACCAAAAGTAGTGCCAAAACCCTAATTTATGTCACCATCACAATCAAACAACACTCGCAGCAAAAAACCACATAAACCCCAAAATTCGACTAAAAAACTTTTCTTTTCACCTGATTGACCCTATTGACAGGGTGATTGAACCTGCAACTGAACCCATATTTACAAGACCCAGTCTTCATGTAATAGGAGCAATCTTCAGCGTTGGAGCGCAGCGGATAAGGATGGCCCCTATTGTCATTCTGAAGACCCTCGTCGTAGTTCCCATCCTCCTCCCTCTCCTTCTCTCCCTCCCATTCTTCAGCAGGTCCGCCATTTCCGTTGCCTTCTTCCTCCGCGCCTCCTACTACTTCCGCTTTCTCCTCCTCCTTTGTCTCCTCTTCTCCTCCTCCTTTCTCCTCTATGTGCGAATCTTCAAGCTTCTGGATCAGAGCCTGCTCAGAGGAATCGCCGAGATCCTCGCCATCACTGTGATGTAGTACTACTACTACTCCATTGGAATCGGCATCCAGTTTGATCTCGTTAGCCAGATCAACGGAGGGGCACCGATCTTCACATGTTCCCATATTGCGTAGTGTAACTACAAATCCCTAAATCATTCGTGTGTAAATAAAACCCTAAAAAACGAAAACCAGTGGAGGCAAAAAGATTGATTGGGTAAAAGGGAGAGAGAAAGAAAGAGATGGAGCAGAAAAGGAAAGGAAAGGGGATTGATTGGTGAACGGGTACGATGAACCGCGATGGCACTCACTCGGTGTTAGTGTGAACACGACGAGGGATCATATGATGGAGATGGACTGATATGGGTCTATCAACACTCACTTCCCCCTTCTTGGGCTGGGCTCGCGCGTATCGCGATATCGCATAATTTATTTTTCCTTTCTTTTTACTTTTACAGTTTACTACATGAATTTAAAAAAAAAATGGTTGAACTATATGAAATAAATTTTGGTAACGCACAACGAATTTCGTAAATTCATATAGTTGAATGATGTGGGTTTAATATTGATGATGTCCAAAACAGCAAAAGTAAAAAGTGGGTCCAGGAGGGTCCCCATAGGCAAGTTGGGTACCCACATCCACGTGGTTATCTAAAAAACAAAAACTCCCAACGCGCGCGAGGTCTATCAAACATCCCGGGACGAGGTCTCAACCTCGTCACCGACTCTGCTAAGTACGCCCGCCCGCTCGAACCAATCACCAGCGACCTCACTCCTAAACCAATCACCGGCGGCCTCACTCCCAAACCAATCACAGGTGACCTCACTCATGGACCAATCAAAAACCCCTATTTCAAGTATCCCACATCGGACATTAGCCTAAACTCAGCCCCCCAATTCTCTATAAATAGAGAAGGACCTCGTAGGAAGAGGGGGTCGAAAAACAACTTGAACTCAAGAACTCTCTTGTTTGTTAAAGATCGACGTGATAGGAATACCGTCAACAGACCTCGTTACAGATAAGAGAAATCCACAAAAAGACTCCAAGTCATACAAAGACCTCGCCTACACTAAAGACCTCGCTACAAAATCTCACAAAGCTCTCTACACCACGTATCCAAATCTACCTCGCCTTAGCGTCGACCTCGCAACATTTAGGTTTGATCTCGGAACCTCGTAGGAGGTCTAGGTGTAATTCTTAAAGTTGTTCATCAATCTCGTAGGTGTGTAACCTCGTTATTTGGGAGAAAAGTCATAAATAAAGGAGCAAGTGTTTGCACTCAAATATAATAATCTTATTTCTTGTCTCGTAGCGAACCTCGTTATTTCAGATTTCATCACTGGCGCCGTCTGTGGGAACCTCTTCATCCTAAGCAGCTCCCCATTTTGTAGTGCAAACCTTGATTCCTAAAACCCCCTCAAAATGGCTTGTCCAAACAATTTTTTCCCTCAACATCCCGACAATATGGCCGAGAACCCTCCATGGGCGACGGCAGGTCCGTCAGGGTACCCTTTTGTGGTCCCGCCAGGCTGGACATACAACATCCCACAAAACCCATACCCGTTCCAGGGGTACGAACAGGGTGGCGCCCCTTTCAACCAATATCCCTATCCGGGGTACGGGCAGTACCAACCGGGCCAAGCTCCCCCATACGTCCCGATTCCTCCCCAGGGGCGGCCTCACTCCGAGTACGTGCCCGCATATGTCCCGGGCTACACCCCGGGGCAGGAGGCGCCCACGAATGGATCTACCACGGAGAGGCCCTCCCGAGATCCAATGCAGATCTCGCGATCCCGTTCGCGGCGTACAGAAAGGCGCGACATGGAGCTGTCCGAGACGGCGGCAAGCGCGCCACGCCCTCTGGCGAGGTCAAAGTCGAAGTCTGCTCGCCCATCCGTCGAGAGTGGGTACAGGAATCCCTTCGTACCCGAAATCCAAGTGGCACACGTGCCCAAAGGCTTCCATTGGCCACAAATGGGACTTTACGACGGCACGGCCGACCCCGAGGACCACATAAAACACTACGCCGTCCAGATGAACGTCAACTCTTACAATGACGCCATTTTCTGTCGGATCTTTCCGACCACTCTGGACAAGGCGGCAATGACGTGGTTCACCAGCCTTAAGGTCGAGTCGATAGCCTCGTTTTCCCAGCTATGCGAGTCCTTCGTCGGGCACTTCAACGGCTCGAGGAAGCGCAAGAAGAACATGCGCGATCTCCGTGGCATCGAGCAGGGGGAAAACGAGAAGCTGGGTACCTTTTTTACGAGGTTCACCACCGCGGTCGTTGAGATCGCACAGATCGACGAGGCCTCGGTCCGCGACATCCTCATGGGCAACCTTCGCCAGGGGGATTTCAAATGTCGCATTTTCCTCAAAAATCCGACCACGTATGAGAGCCTGTGTGCTCGGATCACGGCACAGGTCTACGCCGAGGACGCTTCCAGCCAGAGCTCGCGACCGAGGACCGACAAGGAAATCGTAACCGAGGCTAAGGGAAAGGATAAAGCGGCTGCGCCGGCCGCGAGGGACGCGTACATGACGCAAACTCACGACCGGCGTGCCGATTACAAAAGCAACAACAATAACAGAGGCAACAACGACAATAGAAACAACAACCGCTACGACAACCGTGGCGGTGGGGGTTGGAGCTGCTTCGGCGGGAAGCCACGAGGTTACAAAGGCAAAGGTGGCCCCGCCTACAACCCAAACGAGAAAAAGCGCACCAACCCCGCGTCGGGGGCCAACCTCGTGCAGCAGGAACCAACCAGGCCTCGACCAGGCAGCGCAGAACAACAAGCTCCGGCAAGGAAGTCGCGCTCCGGACAAGCCGCGGCGCCCGAGGTAATAGAGTTTACGGTGGATGACCCTCGGTACTGGCCCGGCAACAAGAACCGAGGTAATAGAGTTTACGGTGGTGCACTTGCCCTCGGCCTACAACGCAATCATCGGGAGAGTCTCCTTGATGAAATTCCAGGCGGTGGTCTCCATCTACCACCTGAAAATGAAGTTCCCCACCAACGTGGGTGTCGGAGAGGTGAAGGGCAACCAAGAAGAGGGCCGCGTCTGCTACATGACCTCGGCTAAGCAAAAATGCCCTGTGTTCATGGTGGAGACTTCGGGTGAAGCGGACCTCGAGGTCCGGGACTTCACAATACCCACTCCCGAGGCAGAAAGAAGGGTGATTACCCCCTTCGAGAATAAATCAGAGAAGATCTACCTCGGGGGTTGCCTTACTGGGAACGCGGCAGCGTCACTAGAAGCCCTGCTTGCTGGGTCCCGCGACGTATTCACCTGGACTACAAAAGATCTCCGAGGTGTGCCTCGGACCCTGGCCTAGCACTCCCTGAACATCGACGTCGCCGTTCGTCCTGTGGTGCAGCGTCGAAGGAAAATGAACGAAGAAAGGGCAACCGCCGCAAATGAAGAGGTGGCCAAACTGCTGGCCGCAGATTTCATACGCGAAGTCCAGTATCCGAAATGGCTGTCCAATGTCGTTTTGGTCAAAAAGGCCAGCGGCAAGTGGCGAATGTGTGTAGACTTCAAAGACCTCAACAAGGCATGCCCCAAAGACAGCTACCCCCTGCCCTCGATCGACGCACTTGTAGATTCGACCGCTGGGCATGAGGTCTTGAGTTTCCTCGACGCCTACTCGGGGTACAACCAGATCTCGATGAATCCCCGTGACGAGGAAGAAACATCCTTTATCACCCAGCGGGGGACATACTGTTATAAGGTCATGCCGTTTGGCCTCAAGAACGCGGGAGCCACATTCCAACGCCTCGTCGATCGGATTTTTAAAGATCACCTGGACAGGAACGTATCCGCCTACGTCGACGACATCGTGGTACGAAGCAAGGGCCCCGAGGAGCACCTGGCTGACCTCGCCGAGGTTTTCACCACCCTCGGACACCACCACCTCAGCCTGAATCCCGAGAAGTGCGTTTTTGGCGTGTCCTCGGGAAAGTTTTTGGGATTCATGATCAGCGAGCGCGGGATCGACGTCAACCCCGCCAAAATAGAATCAATCCTCGCAATGAGGTCTCCCCGATCTCGTACCGAGGTACAAAGGCTCAACGGCGCTGTAAACTACTTGGGGAGGTTTTGCTCCCGCCTAGCAGACAAGTCCCTCCCATTCTTCGCCGCCCTAAAAAAGAACGACAAGTTCGTCTGGGACGAAAGACTCGAGACAGCCTTCTCTGAGTTAAAAACCTTCCTCACCAAGCTCCCCACCTTGTCACCTCCACGTGCGGGTGAAGATTTGCAACTGTATGTGGCGGTGAGTCCCGAGACCGTCAGCGCGGTGCTCACAAGAGAGGCCATGCACCCGGTATACTTTGTGAGCCGCGTGCTCCAGCCCGCGGAGCAGAGATACTCCCCGGCAGAGAAGATGGCGCTGGCTGTGGTGACCGCCGCGAGGCGACTACGCCCATACTTCCACGCACACCCCATCCAGGTTCTCTCGGACCTCCCGCTCCGCCAAATTCTGCATCAGCCCGCTCTCTCCGGACGTATGACCAAGTGGGCCGTCGAGCTCTCCGAGTTCGATATCAATTATCTTCCGAGAACCGCGATGAAGGGACAAGCCCTCGCCGACTTTATGGTGGAGGTCACCTTCCCCGAGACAGACACAAGCTCGGACGAATGGAAAGTATTTGTTGACGGCTCACGATGTGACGCCGGTGGCGGGGCCGGGGTGTTCCTCGCTGGACCCTCAATCGAGACGGAGTATGCTCTCAACTTCGCCTTTGATGCCACCAACAACGACGCCGAGTATGAGGTCATGATCGCCGGGATCGAGATGGCGCTACTCAACGGGGCCCGCAAAATCAGGGTCTACACAGATTCCGAATTGGTGGCGCGACAACTCAACGGCCAATACGACACCAGAACAGGTTTTCTGCCCGCTTACCGAGCAAAAGTCAAAGCCTTGGTTTCGTGCCTCGAAACTTTCGCGGTGGAATCAATCCCGCGGACCTCAAACACCAAGGCAAATGCCCTCGCCAGGTTAGGCTCCGCACTTCCCTTGGATGTGGGAAACCGCGTCATGGTGGAGAGAAAGCTCTCACGAAGCGTAGATAGCGAGGTCATGTCCATAATGACCGAGGACTGGAGGTTCCCGGTGACGAGGTACATACAAAGCGGCATCCTCCCAGAAGACCCCGCGCTGGCCAGAAAGCTAAAAATGCAAGCCGCCCGCTACTGCGTCGTCGGCAACCAACTTTATCGTCGGGGCTACGCTGAGCCCAACCTATTGTGCATACCGCCCGAAGCCACGGACCACGTCCTCTACGAGGCCCACGAGGGAGTTTGTGGGGGACACCCGGGGTGGAGGTCTTTGGCACACAAAATTGTCCATTTGGGGTACTTCTGGCCCACTCTCCGACAAGACGCAAGAGCTTACGTCCAAAAGTGCGTCGGATGCCAGAAACACGGGAACGTCCAACACACCCCGACGGCTCCCCTCCGCAGCATTCACGCGCCATGCCCATTCGCAATGTGGGGAATGGACATTCTAGGCCCATTTCCTAAGACCGCGGGCCAAGTGCAATACATTTTGGTCATCGTAGACTACTTCACGAAGTGGATCGAAGCACAGGCAATGGCAAAAATCACCGGGGCAAAGGTCTGCGAGTTCCTGTGGAAAAACCTCGTCTGCCATTTCGGTGTTCCCATGACAATCATGACCGACCATGGCCCCCAATTCGACTGCGAAGAAACTCGGACTTTCTGCTCCGAGCTGGGCATCAACCTCAAATTCTCCTCCGTGGCTCACCCCCAATCCAATGGCCAGGTAGAGAACGTTAATGCCCGCATCTTGACAGACCTCAAGAAGCGCCTGGGCATGGCACAAGGACGTTGGGCCGAACTACTTCCCCTCGTCCTCTGGACGTACCGCACGACTTCGCGCCGCGCAACGGGCGAGACCCCCTTTGCTCTTACCTACGGGGCGGAAGCCCTCGTTCCCGTAGAAACCCTAATTCCATCAGCAAGGGTGTATAACTTCGACGAGAAAGAAAATGAGGCCAACCTCAGAATCGAACTGCAGTTCCGGGATGAAGTCCGCGAGGTGGCGGACCTGCGCTCTAGAGAATACAAGCGACGTGTCACCATATACCACGACAAGAAGATCAGACCTCGCCTCCTGGCCACCGGAAACCTCGTGCTAATACGCACCGAAGGAGGAAAGTTAGACCCTAACTGGGAAGGACCCTACATCCTCGGGGAAGAAATCGCGCCCGGGGCATTCAAACTCAGGGACGACGAGGGGCGCACGCTGAGCAAAACGTGGAACGTCGCACGACTCAAAAAATATTACGTGTAGACGCTCGAAACCCCGTTGTTCACCACGGTTGGTAAATAAAGGATTGCAGGCTTTTCTAAAAACACTCCCTCATTGAAAAATTCCACCCCTCGCTTCCCGCTTGGGGTTGGAGAATCTCGTTGAAAAGAGTCCACCCCTCGCTTCCCGCTTGGGGTTGGAGAATCTCGTTGAAAAAGTCCACCCCTCGCTCCCCGCTTGGGGTTGGAGAATCTCGTTGAAAAATTCCACCCCTCGCTTCCCGATTGGGGTTGGAGAATCTCGTTGAAAAAAAAGTCCACCCCTCGCTTCACGCTTGGGGTTGGAGAATCTCGTTGGAAAATCCCACCCCTCGCTTCCCGCTTGGGGTCGGAGAATCTCGTTGAAAAAGTCCACCCCTCGCTCCCCGCTTGGGGTTGGAGAATCTCGTTGAAAAATTCCACCCCTCGCTTCACGCTTGGGGTTGGAGAATCTCGTTGAAAAAAAAGTCCACCCCTCGCTTCACGCTTGGGGTTGGAGAATCTCGTTGGAAAATCCCACCCCTCGCTTCCCGCTTGGGGTTGGAGAATCTCGTTAAAAAATTCCACCCCTCGCTGCCCGCTTGGGGTTGGAGAATCTCGTTGAAAAGAGTCCACCCCTCGCTTCCCGCTTGGGGTTGGAGAATCTCGTTGAAAAGAGTCCACCCCTCGCTCCCCACTTGGGGTTGGAGAATCTCGTTGAAAAAGTCCACCCCTCGCTCCCCGCTTGGGGTTGGAGAATCTCGTTGAAAAATTCCACCCCTCGCTTCCCGCTTGGGGTTGGAGAATCTCGTTGAAAAATTCCACCCCTCGCTTCCCGCTTGGGGTTGGAGAATCTCGTTGAAAAATTCCACCCCTCGCTTCACGCTTGGGGTTGGAGAATCTCGTTGGAAAAATTCCACCCCTCGCTTCCCGCTTGGGGGTTGGAGAATCTCGTTGAAAAAATTCCACCCCTCGCTTCCCGCTTGGGGTTGGAGAATCTCGTTGAAAAATTCCACCCCTCGCTTCCCGCTTTGGGGTTGGAGAATCTCGTTGAAAAAAAAGTCCACCCCTCGCTTCACGCTTGGGGTTGGAGAATCTCGTTGGAAAATCCCACCCCTCGCTTCCCGCTTGGGGTTGGAGAATCTCGTTAAAAAATTCCACCCCTCGCTGCCCGCGTGGGGTTGGAGAATCTCGTTGAAAAGAGTCCACCCCTCGCTTCCCGCTTGGGGTTGGAGAATCTCGTTGAAAAGAGTCCACCCCTCGCTTCCCGCTTGGGGTTGGAGAATCTCGTTGAAAAAGTCCACCCCTCGCTCCCCGCTTGGGGTTGGAGAATCTCGTTGAAAAATTCCACCCCTCGCTTCCCGCTTGGGGTTGGAGAATCTCGTTGAAAAAAAGTCCACCCCTCACTTCACGCTTGGGGTTGGAGAATCTCGTTGGAAAATCCCACCCCTCGCTTTTCGCTTGGGGTTGGAGAATCTCGTTAAAAAATTCCACCCCTCGTTGCCCGCTTTGGGTTGGAGAACCTCGTTTAAAGGTCCACCCCTCGCTTCCCGCTTGGGGTTGGAGAATCTCGTTTAAGATCCACCCCTTGCTTCCCGCTTGGGGTTGGAGATTCTCTATGGCAAGTTCCAAACTCTCTATGGATGAGGTCCAAACTCTCTTATGGACGAGGTCCTAACTCTCTAAGCGATCGAGGTTCGCTAACTCTCTGAAGGGACAAGGTCCCAATTCTCGTTGAAAATTTTTTTTCCACCCCTCGCTTCCCGCTTGGGGCTGAAGAGTCTCGTTGGAGAGTCCCACCCCTCACTCCCCGCTCGGGGTTGGAAAGTCTCGTGACACGAACGAGGTTCGCAGACGACTATTTTTTAGGTTGGGACGAACTGCCACAAAAACGAGGTCCGAACTGAGGCTCATGACCTCGCCACAGGACTACAACGCCCGGTGTGGTCCGAGCCCCACAGAAGATGTGACACTCGAACCATGGGGTTGGACGGATAAGGAATATACAAGAAAGTCTTAAGTAAACAAGCATAGGAAAAAATGACGAAGGGAAAAAATGACGAAGGGCACAGACCCAAAACAGATGTTTTAATTACAAACCCCGTAGGGCCACCAGAATAAAAAAAAGAAGGGAGAGTTATCATTTCTTCGAGGTCTCAACCTCGGAACCTGTAAGATCAATGGTCTTAGAGGTTTCGGCGGAGCCAGCCAAGGCCTCAGTAGGAGCAGGTTCAGCAGGAGCAAGCTCAGCAGGGGCAGCGGAAGCAAGAGGCGCGGGCGCGCTGGTCGCAGGCTGAGGTCCCGTGGAGGTTAACTCCGGGTCCCCCCCAACAAGCTCTACCTCGGGTGGCGCAACGCTGGACACAGTCCCGTCCTCGTTGAGGAAGAACTCGCATTCCCCCTCGGGATCATTGTAGTTGGGGTTGAAGAAGATGATCTGGGGGTTGAGGTGCCCATACTTGGCCACCGCCTGCTTTACGCCCATACGGACGGCCTGGTGGAACATCGTCCTCACACTCTCCACCAGCTCCGCCTTGTACTCCTCCGAGTCCACATACCTGGGACCCGCGGCCTCGACTTCCTTGTTGAGTTCAACAATACGCCCCTCGAGGCGCCTGATCTCCTCCTCGGCCCTCAGGAACTCCGCATCCTTTGCCTTGCAGAACTCATGCTCAGCGGAGAGCTTACCTCGAAGCCCGTCAACCTCGCTCCGCAGAACCTCAGCCTCGCCCCTCGCCCTCTTCTCCCCTTCCCTCGCCGCCTTCACCTCCTCCCTTGTCGCGGCCTCCACGGCCTCAACCCGCTTCTTGGCCGCAGCCTCCGCGGCCTTAGACGACTCCGCGACCTCGACCAACTCCTTGGCCTGTCGCTCGCACACCTCGCTGCGGGCCCTATAGCGCGGCCTCCATCTTGTCCATCCTCGAATGAAGAAGGGCGATGCGACTTCGGTTGTAATTGTCAAAAAAGGTGTGATGCAGGTTCACAGAAGGATAAGAAAAGAAACAAGAAAGAGACAAGAATCAAACACACGAAAACAAAAAAGAAAGAAGGGGCTTACCATGGCCGAATACCGAGCGGCTTCGTCGTCAAGTGCTGCCTCGGTGAGATTGTTGGCCCACGCAACCTCCTCCTTGTAATTTCCCCGGGCCCAATCCAGCGGGGCCCCCCTGATGGGTCCGGGACAATGAAACCTGGCAGGGTGGGGGCATGTATCCCCGAGGCTTTGCCCTTCGAAGTTGAAGGCGGGAATGAGCTCCAGCTCCCGCGAGCTCCTTTGGTGGTCGCCCGACCGGGGCTTCTTCTTCTTCTCAGGGGAAGACCCCGCTTCCTTCCTTTTCCACAGGGTCTTATCGCCGGGCGCCCGGGGTGGATGAGTGGTCCCCTTCGTGGTGGCCCCCTTTGGCGGAACCACATCAGGCCTTTTCTCCCCCTGGGGCGGCCCCGTGACGTCCCACTGCGACGCCCTCGGAACGCTCCCCTTGGACAGGGCTCCCCCTGCCGCGGCCGTTGGCGGAACAGGTCCCGGCTGCGTGGTGCCTGCTCTCGTTTGCTAGCTCGGCTCGTTGATTGATATCCCCTTGAGGACCCGGGGAGCAGGGGTCTTGGAAGTAGACGTCATAGGTTGTTTCCCCTTTGACGTCGTGGTAAGAGCGTGCAGAAAGTTCACTGTCAAGAAAGAAGTAAAAAGAAAACAGCAGTTTAGGACGAGGTCAGAAACGAAGGAAACGAGGTGTATGACCCCGCAAACATACAGAGAAAAGAAAAACAATCAGGGAAATGGCGATAAAATACCCCCTCCGCCCTCACGAGGAGGGAAACTGAGGCTCAGCCCGGCCCGCTCCAGCCGGTCCTGAGAAAGGTAGCGCTCGTATGGCGCCTGGTACGTTGGGGCGTACTTGGCCTTGAGCGCCTGGAACTCGGCGACCTTGTACGGGCACACGCATCTCTCGAAGTTGCCCGGTGCCACAAGTCGTCGAGATTCGACTCGTCCAGAAGCTCGCGACTTCGAATCGTGTAAGCACACAACAACCGCCAGGCGTTCGGGAACAACTGGGCGGGGCAGACGCCCATGGCCCACAAGAAATCAACGATGTGCTGGGCCAGGGGCAGCCTAAAGCCCGCTTGAAGGCTGACGAGGTTCATGACCGCACACCCCTCGTAGGACGCCAGGGGCCGCCCCTCCTCCTCTGGCAGTGCCAGCTCGACTCCCTCGGGCCAGGGGAAATCTCTAGCTATATCCGCGAGGTCTTTCAGCTTTAAATCAGAGGCCACCCCCTCGGACAGGTAGGCCTCGGGGGTACTCGGACTCATGGGAATCCGTTCTCTGAGGACGACGGGAACGCCGGATACAGCATCAGTAATGCAGGCCTCGGGAAAGCTCGAGGGCACGTATGCGGCCGAAGCTGAGGCAATGGACGCGTCCAACATCGCCTCGACCTCAGCGGCAATCGCATCAGGAGAAGAAGAGGAAGCCATTTCAACACCAGAGTATACGCGCAGACGAGGGAAATGCGAACCGATCGAAACGGCGGAGTCGCTGGATGAGGGCTCGCTGAAGACCAACGAAGGGGAACTCGGGTTCTGGGAATCACTAGGCTCTACGCTTCCTACGGACTCGGAGACCTCCTGATAGAAACTCTCTTGGAAATTAAAAACAAAGCCAGGCGGTGGGCTCGCAGAGGCTCTCCTAGGCATGAAAAGACAACGTCCAGGCCGCGAAAAGCTAGCACCTGGAAAAGAAGAGGTCAGTAAGGCACTAAAGGCAAGGCAAACAAAGAGAAAAACACGAGATCATGACCCCGGGGAAGAAGGAAAGACGAAGTCAAGCCCGAGAAAAAAGCACGAGATCATAACCTCGAAAAGGGAAAGGCACGAGATTATAACCTCGAAAAGAAAAGAGCACGAGATCGCAACCTCGAGGGACAAAGCAACGCGAGGTCATAGAGGGAAAGGCCACGTGGCACCCTACGGGCTATTCTGACAAGATAGGACGACAAAGAAGAATTTGAAGCGCCAAAAGGAAGGAAAGAGAAAAAAGAAGGCCAACCAGCGGTGGAGGCCAGCGGCGGAAGCCCAAACGTCCCGTCAATCAGACTTCATGACGTTTGGGCTCCCGAGGGTTTTCGAAATTCGAAAAATGGTGGGCGGAGAAACGGGAGTTCAACCGTCGCCCCAAGCAAAAAAGAAAGAAAGAAAAACGATAAACCCGGAAAACCCAGCGATACCTTCGCGGCGGCGAACCCCCCACCACCATCTCACCACCGTCTCACAACACTGCCCCCCGGAGCATAACGCAAAGAGAAAAAGAGGGGAGAAAAGCAGGGCAAAAAGAAAGGAGAGGAGACGAAAAACCGAGGGAAGACGAGGGCTCTACAGAACAAAAACCACCAACAACGCCGCCGCGCAACCAGCGGAGAAACACCCAGAAATCGTAAGCACTCACCCAGGTGCGAAACGGAAGCAAGCGAAGAACGAAGAAACACCCTGAAACCACAAAACAACCACCCAGATGCGAAACGGAAGCAAGCGAAGAACGAAGAAACTCCCTGAAACCACAAAACAACCACCCAGATGCGAAACGGAAGCAAGCGAAGAACGAAGAAACACCCTGAAACCACAAAACAACCACCCAGATGCGAAACGAAACGAAGAAAGAACGAAGAAAAATAACAAAAAGCACGCAAAAAACGCAACAACCCTGCCACCGCCGCTTCGCCACCGTGACGCCGGCGTGAAACGTCGGGCGACTCACCGTCGCCCTTACGAAACGCGGGGCGAAAGGTGAACAAGGGAAGAATCAAAGGCAAAAAATACCGAAAGACAGGAGGAAGAAGATCAAGAATTTACATGTTTAAATGCTGACGAACGGAAGGCGTTGGCGTAACTAGCGAACGGCGGAAAGCTCGTCGGAAACCGTCTGGAGAAACCGCTCAAAAGAAGACGAAGAGACAGAGACAGAAAGAGCGAGAATATTGGAGAGAGAAGATGGGAAGGAAGCGTGTGGGATACGCCCTTATATAGAGCAGATCTGAGCCTCCCCCCACTCCCAAAAGGCTTCTTGGGCCTCTTACCTAGACGGCCCACTAAGCAGAAAACGGCGAAAAGGCCCAGGGATCTTTATCCACGCAGAATAGAGCCTCACACCTCGCAAAAACGCCCTCCCAACCTCGATACCTTCATAACCACTAAAAAACACCCCACATCTCGCAAAATCCAGGGAACTTATGCCCTGCGACCCTCGGGGCGAGGCCCCCAGGTCATGGGGTTGTGATGATGTCCAAAACAGTAAAAGCAAAAAGTGGGCCCAGGAGGGCCCCCATAGGCAAGTTGGGTACCCACATCCACGTGGTTATCTAAAAAACAAAAACTCCCAACGCGCGCGAGGTCTATCAAACATCCCGGGACGAGGTCTCAACCTCGTCACCGACTCTGCTAAGTACGCCCGCCCGCTCGAACCAATCACCAGCGACCTCACTCCTGAACCAATCACCGGCGGCCTCACTCCCAAACCAATCATAGGTGACCTCACTCATGGACCAATCAAAAACCCCTATTTCAAGTATCCCACATCGGACATTAGCCTAAACTCAGCCCCCCAATTCTCTATAAATAGAGAAGGACCTCGTAGGAAGAGGGGGTCGAAAAACAACTTGAACTCAAGAACTCTCTTGTTTGTTAAAGATCGACGTGATAGGAATACCGTCAACAGACCTCGTTACAGATAAGAGAAATCCACAAAAAGACTCCAAGTCATACAAAGACCTCGCCTACACTAAAGACCTCGCTACAAAATCTCACAAAGCTCTCTACACCACGTATCCAAATCTACCTCGCCTTAGCGTCGACCTCGCAACATTTAGGTTTGATCTTGGAACCTCGTAGAAGGTCTAGGTGTAATTCTTAAAGTTGTTCATCAATCTCGTAGGTGTGTAACCTCGTTATTTGGGAGAAAAGTCATAAATAAAGGAGTAAGTGTTTGCACTCAAATATAATAATCTTATTTCTTGTCTCGTAACGAACCTCGTTATTTCGGATTTCATCAAATATATATTTTATGAATCGTTCCTATGTCACAAGTTTAGGTTATCCACATACTAATAAAACCATTGAATAAAATATAAACCTACATTATATATCTTTGTATTCAAGGTCCTCTTAGTAAATCGTTTTTTTTTCCTAAACAAGAAATATAAGTATACGTTTTTTATCATAGAAATGTGCTAACTTTTACCCAAAAATAATATAATGTTCGGCTCAATGTGTGCAGTGTGCTCATTGACCCAAAATAACAATATTAATACTAAGTTTGGAAATTATTTTAAAACTATTCTGAAATTAATAACCTCATTTTAAAAAATTAAAATTAAAAAATAATGATTAAATTTATCAAAATTAATAGTATTATGGACAGATATTTAAAAAAATCCCAAAAAATTGAAATGATCAAAGCACAAGTGCATGTATTCATACTTTCCTTTATGTATAGGCCATATGGATCCTTTCTTGGAAATTCGACATTTGGTAGTGTCCCTAAATTCGGAATACTAGAGGTTCTTAAAACATTTTAAAAAAACATTAAACCAAACTTAATGGCGCAAATTGAAACCATCCCAAACTCAACACTCTCATATATACTTACATTACATAAACATGCATTTATTCCTTCAACAACAATAACATAAAAATACACACAACTTCCACTCAAACACATTAAACCGAGCACGTACATACATAACACTATAACGCCTTATCAATTTTTTTCTTCAACTTGGATGATCTTCCTCTCAGGCCCCTTAACCTCTCGCTTCCCCACCACAACTCTAAGCACACCATCCTCCATGGACGCCTTCACATCATCCGGCTTCGCATTCTCCGGCAATACGAACCTCCTCGCGAACTTCCCACGGCTCCGCTCCACACGGTGCCACTTCTCGCCCTGGCCCTCCTCAGCCGCCTTGCCACCACGGTCTCCGCTTATTTGGAGGACTCCGTTCTGGTCCACCTCCACCTTGACCTCCTCCTTGGTCAAACCCGGGAGGTCGACGGTGAAGATGTGGGCCCCGGAGGTCTCCCTCCAGTCCACCGGCGCGCTCAGCACCGGGCAGGCCTGGGCTGCCCAGCAGAGTGGGTCCCAGCTCTCTAGAGACATTTTGTCGAAGCTGTTCCAAAGATTTTCCATCGACATTTTTTTTTCCTAAGTATACTTGTATGTTGTGTAATGTATAAATGTGTACGTTGATTACTTGATGTATCTTGATGGATTTGGAAAGGGAATGCTCTTGTGTGGTTTATATAGAGAAAGGGAGGAGATCGATTGGATGATTGAAGAAATCTTGAAGTTTCTTGGGTGTTCTATGTTTTTATTAATTAGTTGGATAAGAATGTCATGAATATGGATGGATGTTTCTACAAGTGTGTAGCTAAAATGCTCGAACATTCTTAGTCGAGTGAGGAGGAGACGCGAATGTGGAAGAAAATGCTTTGACATGGAGAGAATAATTGGGCCTAGTTAGGTGACGGCCCATTTAGAGTCCATTTCGGTCAGCTTGGACTCGGGCGACCTTTACCCATAATCTTTGAGGAAGGTGTGAAAGCAGCTGCCAAATAAGAATTGAACAACATCATTAATTGTTCTAGAATCCTTCAGACTTTGATACTGGTATCAAAAGTTAGTTTTAATTTGGGTTCGACTCCTAATTTAGATAGGCTATTTCTTCTTTTTTTTTAACTTCTATCATCAATTAGTTTTAAGATAAAATCTAACTTTAACTTATTTAATTTGGAGATGGGTGATTTTGTCCTACCGAACTTTAACATAAGTATATATAAGATCCAACGTAAGCAAGCTCTTTGATGATCTTAATTGAGAGCCTAAACCTTTACTACTTAGAAAGAACAAAAAGAGAACTTGCTAAACACACCCTCTTCTTCCTACAAGATTGCCTTTCAAATTTCCGGCATTGGCCTTTTTTATACTATATTTATCCATGCCTATCATTATCTTGTTAATCTTTTTCATGCATGCGACAGAAAAAGGCATCCCTTAAGCACATGATCCAAACAGTGCTAATTCATAACTAATTAAACCTATATATATATATATATATATATATATATATATATATAGTTTTTAAGTTAGTATATATATACACAACACGATCTTTGATCAAAAAAAAATATACACAACACGATCGATTGAGAAGAGCCACAAGTATCCAGCATGAAGTTGATGATTGTGCTTTTGAAGTTCCTAATTGTATTCTATTGGAGATTCCGTCCCACATCGGAAATATAAAGAGAATTAAGCCAGTATAAATACCCTTGGATTACTCCTCCTATCACCAATTGATTTTAGGATGGAACCCCACTAGGCTTGTGTACTGGGCATACGTATACACGTGACCCATGAACTCCACATGGTGGCCCACTGATTTTGACATATTCCTTTCCTTTCTTAATGTCAAAAGTGGGCTTGCTCGAAGTCACATGTATGTTTGTTTGATTATGTAGTACTTGGAGTGGAATAGAACCGATCGAGGTGGTCGAGTAGAGATGAAGTCAACGAGCGCTCATGGTGGTCAGAAGACTACACGGTAGCGCATAGGCGAAGATCCGTGCACAATGATTTGCAACAATAATCATGTTTACCTGAGCTAGGGCAGGACAACTAAACCTATACTTACCATATATGTAATCAATGTACGTGTAAAATTAGTTTTTTTTTTTTAGAAGGAGAGGCAATGCACTCTATGAAATTAGTTTTTATGATACCCGTATTTTAAAGGTTTGGATTTTGCGTTTCTGCTTCTCGTAAAAAACAAATCGAAAAGTTATTTCTAATGTACGTGTTTATGTGTCCTTTTCGTTTCCCATTTTCGTTTGAGTTTAACATAATTCAGTTAAGTGGAAGTTTTAATCCGTCAAATCTCGTGATAAGCTAATTAATCCACGAATTGACTTTTCAGGATACCAGTGATGAATGTCTAGGTGAATTTGATGTGCTTAATAATCCTCCGAACGATTTAAAGGTCGTCACGAAAGTGGACACTTGAATGAGCGAGCATATGTGAGTTCGTTTTTTTTATCTACATAAAATGGGTTTAATCCTCCTACTTAACCAAAAACAAATTTGTTTTGGTTCCTTTGTTTTCAATGTGAACACAAAAGGCATAGTGTCCAAAGTTGAAGACATGAGGGTGAAAAAGGGACAATTCCACTCCTTTTTTTTTCGGTTAACTATATTTATTTTAAAATAAAAAAGATTTTCTGAAGGATCTTCTTCAGGTCACGCTCGGGTTTTTTTATAGAGACATTTTATTAGCTCATGCCATGGGGTTAACATTTTCAAACTCGTTAGCTCCTCCATGTTCCAAAAGGTGTGTATGTAATGGATACTGCAATCCACTTTAGGATTATTAAATCAATCCTCGTGATTTTGTTATGATTTCTTGATCCATGCATGCATCCTACAATCAAACAATACCTTTCATTCATATAATGCATGTAACAACAACAATGCAACCTCATCAAATACATATCCAGTCAATGTAAACACTAACCAAAATAATATAACCTTCATGACATAAACGTTGTTATTGAATATAAATACAAATTGCGTCCGGGCACATGGCACCGTGGTAAAGGGCAGATTGAAAAGAGGTTTAGATGTTCCCCAACGGAACCACAAAGTCTCAAGTTTGATTCCTGATCGCTGCGTCGCATATCTCGCGATTCACCTCCTCCACGATGACCCAGTGCAGGGTGCAGTACATGGTCGGTGGGGACGCTTAGGTGAGCGTAATCACCTTTTTAGAATATAAACAAGTATGTATTCCCGTACCTTGTACGGGTTTTGCTTAAATAAAATATTAATAGTTGTTAATATCTTAATAATCTTTCTATTTATCGTATCTAATAATAAAATATTATTTATTTAAAATTAAGAATTAGATTTTCTATCCATTGATTATAGTCATATAAGATTTTACGTATATTACGCTATCTTTATATTAAACTTAATTATCTAAACCTAACATATGCATTCTATTTAAAAATAAAATAAATATCCTAATATGTACATTACACTATCTTTATATTAAACTTAATAATTTTCCTATTTATCGTACCCAAAAATACAAGATTATTTAAAAAAATGGTGGTGTGATCCAATCTAAATGTGACATGTGTCGTTTAATAATTTTTTAACCTCTGTTTTAGGTTATAGTAATGATGATACAAATTCAAGTAGAGTGGCCCATGACCTCTAAGGCCCAATATCAACTCTAGGCCTAATCACTGGGCCGAACACCATGGCCTTATTCACAAGTCGTCGTCCCGTACCTTATGGCCGTATAATACGCGTACGAGTGTTTTTACTTTTTGTCTGGCCAATGTGAACGAAAAGCAGCAAGAAATTAACGTAACGTACCGACCAAACGACCGCATTAAAGGATGCGGGGTCAGGTCAATCTTACAGGTACGTACTTTTTCATCTTTTTATCTTAGACAGTGTCGTGTTTTCGTCCCCATGCTCCCGATTTCAGTTGGTTGTCGTCTCTGCAAAATACATCAGATTTCACTATTTCTAGCCTCGACGTACATCCTAAATCCAACCCCCTCGGTCCATTTGTAATCAAAGTTTCAACCAACACCCATTTGTCCTTCTACCTGGTTTTTTAGCATTATTTTTTGAAATATATCGGGTATCCAAATTCAGTTGAATATCTAATCAATATATTATCTGAATCGGATATCCAAACAATTCGGATCACTATTTGAATGTAACATGGGACATATATAATGAGTTTGAGTAACATGGGACGACATATGTTGACTTTGAGTACGTACAAACAAAACTAAATTAGATAGCGTAGATTAGATCGAATAGGGAGAAATTAATGGGCGGTGGGAAATTTGACGTAGTCGATCGATCGATCAAAGAGACGCGGCAGCGGCGAAGGTGGTACGTGGGAGGCGGCTTGTAACTTGTAACACAAATCATCATCTCAATATTTTATACATACACATACATACGTTACATATATGAAACTATAGGCGTCTATAGCTAATTGTTCAAGTGTGTCTTGATAATGAGGAAGCACGTACATGGAGTCGTGACACCACCCACTTATGACTTATATATATGCGGCCTTATCACATCACTTTAATTTCTTGTTATTCCATCGCTCACTTCTTCTTTTCTCTTCTTATCCATCCCCTCTCCCAACCAGCCAACCTTATCCCCACGCAATACATATGTATAAGCTAGGATTAACCGGGATTCACGGTTCGGTTTCGGTTCATAATTTAACTAACCGAAATCATAGTTAATCGGGTTTAGACACCTCTAACTATAATCTAACGTATCCAACGTGGTTCGATAAGTGAAATATAATGCGATTGAGTTGTGATATGTATAAAAGTTAGTAAATTTTGGACAATACGACGTCAATTAACTTAATTTACTAACATCTACTTTGGTGGTAATGTGTGGCTATCTTAAATTATGACCAACTTCACATTTGTCTTGTTCGTTTCCACACAAACGGCCCGGCCTTGAGAATTTTATTCGACGATCACATCAAGAGTGAATTATTATTTATTGAGTTTCAACAATGGCCATCATATATTCATATCTCTTCATATGCTTCTTTTTTCTTTAATTGTCTTAATCCGACTTGTAGTTTTGCCGACGTGAAAAGTTTTGCTTTTGGTTCATTGGTTGTTAATTAGCTCTCCACACATATGGTGATATGGATTGGAGTTGGACAACTCAATTTTTAACACGTAGATTTGTATACTAATTAATACTGCTGTAAGAAATTTTTCAAATTGAAATTTCAGCGTCATTGTCAACTGATCAATACAATTCAACCTGTAATATATTATCTCAATCTCAATTAGAATATTAACATAAATCAGCGTGCTTTGAGTTAGATATGATTAAAAAATGGATCCTACATACAAGCTAACATACATTTAACATATAGAATTAGAGATATATAATTATGTAGACATTTATTAATTTGATAAGAAACAAAGTTAGCATGTTATAAGCAAAAAACTATATGTTATTTTTGAGAGAGTTTTATATAAAAAAAAAACTATATAATTAAGCCTTTGGAAATAATCCTAATTTAACCTTTCTCAACTATATATATATATATATATATATATATATATATATATATATATATATATATATATGTTACACAAGTCTCATCTATTTCTTCAACTTGCCTTCTTAAGTTTTAATTGTATACACCATTCTCGAAAGTATGACGCTTGCATAATCCATAAAATAATAACAATGACATGAACGTTTATGTCACGCCCATTGTCAGCCGTAGCATATAACAAAATTCAACACAAACACTAGGATACTAAGTTTAGAATCCAATCCAAATCTAACATAAAGTCGTAATTGCTCAAAAAAGTCGAGGCCAAGATAGTCATTTCCCACAACACCCAACAATTCCAGTAGAGTCCACACCCCATTCCATGCTCTCAACCCCACAGGATCCCCCCCTCCTCCCCACTTCATAAACACTCCCAAGTACACAAAAATATCCCCATAAAAGAACAGAGCGTTAGCAAATAGCAAGAAACCTCAAACCAGCTCACTGAGGCATTTCGTCGAACACCATGAGGACAAGCAACCACCTAATCGGCCTCGTCAACTTCCTGACCTTCCTCCTCTCCATCGTCATCCTGGGCGGCGGGATCTGGCTGGCCACCCGGGCCACCACCACCGACTGCCTCCGCTTCCTCCAGTGGCCGCTCATCATCATCGGCGCCTCCATCGCCGTCGTCTCCCTCGCCGGGTTCGCCGGCGCCTGCTACCGCAACACCTTCCTCATGTACATCTACATGTGGGCCATGTTCTTCATCCTCGCCGCCCTCATCGGCTTCGTCATCTTCGCCTACGCCGTCACCGACAAGGGCTCCGGCCGCCCCATGTACAACCGCGCCTACTCCGACTATTACCTCCAGGACTACTCCGGCTGGCTCAAGGACCGCGTCTCCGATCCCGGCTACTGGTCCAAGATCAGTGCTTGTATTCGCGATTCCGGCACCTGTGCCAAGCTCAGTCGCGACGTTAATGGCGTCCCGGAAACCGCCGATATGTTCTATTACCGGAAGATCTCCCCTGTTCAGGTACCCCTTTTTTTTCAATTCATTAATTTCATGATGGGTCTTTCAAATTATTGAGATCTTCAATTATTACAATTTAAATTCGAAATTGAAAGGATAATAGATTATTATAATTTTGGGTATCGTAAATAAGCAATTGATCCATGTGAGACGATGAGAGTTGTCTCTAGCGGTGAATAATGAATATCCATCCCCTTTTTATTATTGCCTTTCCCAGAACAGAACAATCTTTTTTTACTTTTTATTTTCTCCACAACTTTTTTCAAAAAGAAGAATGATTTTTTTTTTCTCTCTTTTTAAGTTTACAAAAGGTGCACACATGGTGGACATAATTAAAATTGATGCATTTATAAGTTGATTTTGGTTTTATATGCTTAAGAATGTGATATGTATAGCATATATAGGAATAGGATTAGTCTCTAGTGTTGTGACTTGTGAAATACTTGGGTCCAAAAAAGTTGTGATAATAAAATGACCAAAGTTTGTACTTCATCATGCTTTCCAGATTCAAAACATGAATAATAATACTGTTTTTATGTTGTTGTTGTTAAGAAAACAACATATACCAAGAACTCTAGTGGCAAGAAGGTTCCTCCACATCTGTATACATGCATTATTGTACATGTTCTTTGTTTTTATTAGGGTTATTTTTTTACATAAAATGTTGTATTAGTTAGTGAGTGATGGTGAAGTGGTCTTTCTTTATTAAATGGATTCTCTTTCACTTGTTTGTTTATTTTTTTCTGAAATTATGGTATGATCCCTTTGGGTATTCAAGGGTTAAATGAAGCAGCAACTTTCTCCAAAGTCCAAACCATCATCCTTTCTTCAATAGATTGGCATGGGACCCAAAATCAATTTCTTCTCACTGTGGATTTCAAGATTTTTTTTAATTCATCACTGTTGAAAAAGAGGGATCCACAGAAATAGACATCTCAACTAATTTAATGAGCAACTTTTGTCATACAAGTGCTTGATATGGTATTGAACCATCCAGATTCAAAGAGGGTGGGTTAAGTCTCTTAGGCTGGCCCCTATCTTGTTCTATCATTCTCCATGGCATCAAAAAGAATGGAAAAGACTATAAATGGTTCATTTATTTCAAATGCTAGGTACACCCATTTTTGTTTGTTTTTGCTTCTTTAACATTTCTGATAAAAGTATACATTGTTAGGTTTGAAATGATAGAAACAGGGGATGGGCAATTGAAATCATTACCACAAACACTTGGGAAAAAAAACTGATCAATGGTTTTTTTTGCTTAGGGGGGTGTAGATATGTATGAAAAAGTTGGGTTTTGGACCAGAAAGACCCTTTTTTTAAAATAAACTCTTAATAATCTAATATCAAAAACAATTAAATTACGGTCCAGTTCGGTTTTGAACTGTAAAATCAGGATTCTAAGTAAAATACAAAGCATTAAATTAGAAGGGAGCTTAGTATAGTTTTTTTAAAACATCTGTTGTTGTCCAATATGGTTCAGACCGTAAATTTACGTCTTGCATCGACTAGGACCATGGTCCTTAGTCCAACCCAGCTGAATTTTGCTTATAAAAACTGTTTTGATTGATTGATCATGTTTTGTTGTCCAGTCCGGATGCTGCAAGCCGCCCTCAGAATGCGGATTCGCATACCAAAACGAGACGGTGTGGAACCCGATAGCCGGAGTCACAACCACCAACATGGACTGCAACCGCTGGAGCAACGACCAGCAGCTGCTCTGCTACTCCTGCAACTCTTGCAAGGCGGGCGTTCTAGCCAGCGTCAAGAAGAGCTGGAGAAAGGTCTCGGTGATCAACATCGTCGTCCTCATCTTGCTCGTCATCTTCTATGTCGTCGCCTACGCGGCCCTCAGGAACAACAAGAGGATGGACAACGACGAGCCCTATGGCGAGGCTCGCATGACCAAATCCCAGCCCGCTAGAATACACTTCTAAGACCAACTTTGCTTGTTTGGTGGTACACTGGTACTCGTTTCTATCATCACTTAAGTATCTGTAATTCATTTGGACGACTTGTTATTCAAATTCTAGGGCTTGTATTTTTCTCTCTTGAAACTATGAGAGCTTTGGTGTAATTAATTTTGCGTGTATACAAATCAAAGGTCAAGGTTGGAACTTTTTTAAAAATTCAGTCTTTTGCTGTGAACATTTGGCGTAAAAATGGAATGTTTAGGTTTTCGGTTTCCCCAATTTCGGAAATCTCTCCAGATGTACTACGGAGCTTCAAAATTTCCACTCGGGTTGACGTCGTTCAGACCCTCTTCTTTCACCATGAGAAAAGCTTCTCCCCCAAATTCGTCTTCTTCTTCCTCGTTTCAATCTTCACAACTATTTGGGGATTTATTAACGGTAACCTGAATTTTGAGCACCCTGTTTCGGGTGCCGTTGCATTTTCCTGTCACAGGCCAGTGCCGGTCTCCTTGCAATTTGGGCCTTCACAGGAGAAATTGTTTGTTTCCTTCTGCGCCGATCAGCCGTTGATCTCTGTCTCCTGTGATTGCATGAGGGCTTCTAATTATTGAGGATCGACTTGTTTCTTTGTGTTATACAGATACACAGATTGTTGTTTGTTGGGTATTAAGAAGATATGGTTCAGATGAAGGAATTGTATCCTTTTTGTCTGTTATTTCCTTCCTTTATTTATTTTGCTTTAATTCAATTTGTTTTTATGCATCTGATAGGTCCATATCAATGGCTTCTTTGTTCTTTTGTTTTCTTCCTGAAGTTTGCGGGTTGTATGATGGTGTTGTCATCTTGTGATGCTATCAATTACAATCAATGTAAACAAAATCGGAAAGATATTTTTTTGGTATTCTAAACAAAGCAATATATCCTATTTTGCATAGTTATTTCTTGCAGAATAAAACTTTCCTGAAATAGAGAAATTTAGTTTTAGAAAATTGCGACAAAGATGCTCTAAGATTTATGGAGAAGTAATGTTCAATATCTCCATTGTGGATGCTCTAAGATTTTCCTTGACTCTTCCCTTTTTGCCGTTTGGTTTGTTTCCAGTCGAATTGTGATGCCTGTGTCACTAGAAGAGGTGAAGGATTCATATTCTTTTAGTGCTAAATAAGTTTGTTTTCTTTATTATTTGATCCACATTGCCATTGGCAATTGGCATCTCTTACATTACTTCTTTGTTGGTATGTAGTATGAGGTAGCACAGATGTACATGGTGATGAAAATGCAACAAGAGACTGCAACTAGTCATGAAGGCATTGAAGTCTTGGAAAACCGTCCTTTCGATGATGAAGTCTTAGGAAAGGGTCATTTTACATCCAAATTATATCGTTTCCAGAGGTGAGTTTTGGTCAGTCTTAATTGATTATTACAAGTCTTTTTTATCATGTTTTTGCCCTTTCATACTCTGAAGGCTTTTTATCTTCTTGGCTACAGCAAAGTTCCATCTTGGCTTACTAGTTTTGCACCAGCTGATGCTCTTGTCATGCAAGAAGATGCTTGGAACGCATATCCAAGATGCAAATCAGGTTTTACTTCATTTTAATAAACCGGCTTTCGTTTCTGATACCCTTTGCTTGGAAGCTACACTGACTTGTTCTTTTTTGGGTCATGGTCTGGAATTGGATTCTTAATTACACATGTAGTGATCAAGGTAACCTAGTTTTCATTATGGAATTGGATGCTTAATTGTGATTGGAAAAATACCTTCATACTGAGCAATTAATTCTCTTGTGTGCAGTGTCCATATTTCAACAAGCTGCTTCTTACCATTGAAACTGTTCATGTGGCTGATAATGGGCAATCAGAAAATGTCCATAGTCTAACTGAAGGGCAATTAGCAATGAGGCAGGTGGAATTCATTGATATTGCTTCATCATTAAGCGATTATTGGAGCTACTTGGTTGGATGTTGTGACGTTGACCTTTCTCAGTTCAGATCATCTAGGACTGATCGCGGCCCATTGTTGGAAGGATGGAGGGTAAGATTTTCAGACTGAACAAAAATCTAGGGTGCATTTGGATCATACCATTTCATGCATTTATCTTACATTAAATTCTGATAATGCATTAAATGGTGCAATCCAAACTCACCCTAATCTCTTATATCTGGCTGCTCTAAAACTTGACATTCTGGATAGTCATTGAAAGTTTACTGTGTGTACAGGATGAATGCAGTCCAGTTATGACTGCATACAAACTAGTGACAGTGAACGCGCCATACTGGGGCTTTGGTAAACGAATTGAGCAAAGTGTGATTGCAGTAAGTATCTTGCTGAAGTCAAAATTTGAACTCTTATTGGAATTTTTACCATGGATGAATTGAAGAGGTTTACACTGTGATGTAGGGTGAAAGAGCGCTTTTCTTAGAGACACATCGCCATTGTTTTTCCTGGATTGATGAGTGGTATGGAATGACCAGTTCACAGCTTCACGAGCTAGAGAAACAATGTGACGCCTTGTCAATTGAGGTAACCATACTTCTGTTGTGAATTTCCATTGTTCTCTTAGATTTCTTTCCATCTGGAGTTGATGGGCCTGTAAAATGAATTTGGAAAACACAGGAAAGCTCAGAGTCTAGTCTAGCAAAAATGAAAGAAGCTCTAGAGTGCAACAAGTTTAGTCATACCTCCATGCTCAAGTCTAATGAACAGATGCTCGGTTGTCTCAACTCATGAACCGCGAATTATACCTGATTTAATGCAACTTAATGCATTAAATGTCCGTGTCACTGTAAAGTAGTGTGTGTAAGTTTCATAAACATTTATAGCTTAAAAGCAGCTCCTCTTCTTGAGGATGCTTGTCTGTTTTCAGGGAAATAATAAACCAGCAAATTGTAGTCATAATAGACAGTTATGTGAGATTAGTCATGTAAGTTATATCATGTGTCAACATAAGTTGAAAAATAAGAGAGAGTAAGAGCTAGACTTATTGGTATATGTGTAACAGAAGACAATCACATTAGTCATGTAAGCTATCATATATTCATATGTGACATACAATTTTTTAGTCTTGTCGTTGAAAGAGTAAATAATTTAATAGTAGAGGTGGTTAAGTAGTCAAATGAGATGTTTCTAAAGGAGGAAAAATAATAGTTTTCAGCTTTTTCATTTTACTTTTGAAGAGAATTATGAGGAGTGGGTGTGAAGGAACTTCTACGCCATAGCACACATTGGAAGGTTTTCTCTTCCATGTGCAAAAAATAAATATAAAAAGTCAAATTCCTCAAATAATTAATACTAAAGGTAATTCATGACTTTTAGCTTTACTCTCACTGTCAATAATTATTGTACAGAGTGAAAATATGTTTTATATTACCCTCACCACTTTTATAGTTGTATAACACAAAATAATTAACATATGAAATAATACAAAAGATTATATTCCATTTATTACAATAGTTATGTCACATAAGTTCAAAACATGCTCATAGGTAAGATGGTTTTACAATAGACATGGCCAAAAGTGGACTCGGGTTGGGCTTGGACTGGACTCGGTTTAAATTTAGGTCATCGACATGAACTGTTAGCTGGTTTTAACCAAATGAGATTATCAAATCTATGTAAATTTGTTTATTTTTGTTGTTCATATCCACCTATTTTATCGGGTGGGTCGCATAAGTTATGTCATATAAGTTCAAAACATGCTCACAAGTAAGATGGTTTTACAGTAGATATGGGAAAAAGTAGACTCAGGCTGCGTTTGGATTGGACTCAATTCAAAATTTAGGTCATAGACACGAACTGTTAGATGATTTGAACCAAATCAACTCATCAAATCTACGTAAATTTGTGTATTTTTCTTGTTCTTATCCACCTGTTTTCGCGAGTGGATCTCTTCGAATATGCAATGGTCTTTTAAAAGGCATTTTAAGTCTACAAGCAAAAGCAAACACTATAATACATTCAAACAAAAGCTATTTTTGATATTTCGTTTGACATTTATAATTAGCACTAAAAATGGGTCACTTCAAAGAATCAAATTAAAGTTAGCAAAAACATAATTTCCATTGAACAATAGTTATATATTATATTAAAGAATCAAATCAAAGTTTACTCTTATTTTTATACTAGCCAAGTAGCCATCAATCTATCATTATTAATAGTTGAAATTATTCAACTTAAGTGGGTCAATGTTTGTTCCCGCCATCTGCCCCCACTCTGTTTTCCTATATAAACTCGCCTTCTCCCAACCCCAATTTTGCCCCACCACTCTCATCTCTCCCAAATCCCCTTCCCTCCAAAATCCCCCTTTTCAATTCTCCGTCGCCAACACAGAAATGGACTCCGTCAACGCCACCATGATCTCCTCCCCCTCCTCCGATCACTCGCTATCCCGATCCTCCTCCCCGCCGCCTCCTCCTCCCGCAGCTCCGGCGCCGGCCGTGGTGGTCAGCCCCTGCGCCGCCTGCAAGATCCTCCGCCGGAGGTGCGCAGAGAGGTGTGTCCTGGCTCCGTACTTTCCTCCGACCGATCCGTTCAAATTCACGGTCGCTCATCGCGTTTTCGGCGCTAGCAACATCATCAAGCTCCTCCAGGTAACAATCTTCCGCTCTGAGTAGAATCAATTTCGAAGCTTATCCAATTTTGAGCCCTAAATTCTAGTAGCAGTAATTCAATTTGAGAATAATGCTTCCAATTAGGGATTTAGAGCACCTAATTTGGTCAATCATCCTTCCAATTAGGGATTTAGGGCACCTAATTCGGTCAATCTGAGAAATCTAAAGCAATGTCGCGTAAACTAGAAGTGTAAAATTAAAGAAGAGTGCAATTGCATGCGTATGCCGGGATAATGTTTTGAAAAAAGCTCAAAGCATGCTATCAATTTTGTTTTTGTTTTAGGCAAAAGCCTTCTATTGAAATTCCAAAACTAACCTTAGATTGTGGATAGTGGGGTTCTTTTTCGTGGGGGTAAAATTGGGAAACCATAGCTCATCAAGTGTCTCCTTTTCATATAAGCCCACCAAATTTAAATGTTATAAAGTATAAAGACATGTTTGCATTGTTGGACATGCAATGTAAAAATGTAGTCTCCAGTTCCATTCTCATAAACAATGTCCTTAACCAAAAAATAATGTTCAATTTAAGATAAAGTTCAATATGTATCCCTAAAATGAGAAAAATAAACACTATTTTTCAACCTTATACTACCATGCATCATCAGAAGAGAGAGGCTAAACTACCCAAGAATGATTTTGTTGTTGTTTTACCAGCTTCTCTTGACCACAATCAATCATTTTGTTTCCCCAAAATGCCATCTTTCCCTTTCACTGTTCAAAATTTTCTCTCTTTTCACTTTCCCTTTATCCTATCTTCTTCTAGAGATAGTGGTTATGAAATGACCATTGTGTGCCTAAAGCACACCACAATATTTCGAACCCAAAAAAACAAATCTTCTACAATCTTTGCAGGTACACTGGGCCCTTCTATTTGCCTTTCTAACAAATAATGCCTTATTTCACAAATAATGCCTTATTATAAATCTCACAGGAGCTACCAGAGTCACAAAGGACAGATGCAGTGAGTAGCATGGTGTACGAGGCCAATGCGAGGCTAAGGGACCCAGTGTACGGCTGTGCAGGTGCCATCTGTCACCTTCAAAAGCAGGTCAACGATCTGCAGGCCCAATTAGCCAAGGCCCAAGCTGAGCTAGCCAACATGCATTGCCAACAGGCCTACCTCCTGGCCCTAATCTGTGTTGAAATGGGCCAAATGGCCCAATCTCCGCCTCCATCTTCCCCGCCCTCGCCGGAGTCGCCGCTTTCGTCGCCGGAATCCGACGCCGAAGCCGGGTTTCCGACCAGCGGCGACGACAACCCTAGCTTCTTCATCGACGACACCAGCCTAGGAGGATCCATGTGGGAGCCTCTCTGGACCTGAGAGATCCCAATATATATAGATATAAGTTTGGTTTAAGTTAAATTTGTATATGTGAAATGGGTTATGTATTATGATGGATTTATGGGTGTCTAATTTCTATGTAGTAGAGATTATATAAGGAGATTATAAGTGTTTAGTTTGAAGTCCAATGAAATCTCCCACTCTGAGGGAAAGAGGAGAATTATGTGTACGATAGAGAGACGACTAGTGTGGCGATTGTTAGTTGGTTTTGGTGACCTAATCTCACTTATTTAAGAAAATTCAATGGAGGTAGTAGTATTTCAAATCGATCTTAAGTTGTCAAACCCGAGTGACTTTTTTTAGTATGCAAGGACTTCCAAGTGATCGATGGTGAGTTGATGATTGATTGCACTACGTTTATATTGAGATCGAAAATGCATTCTTTTAAGAAGGCTCAAAGCCAATTAATTCAGCCAAAGATAAGCTAAAGTGGATCGGAGTAACTTCTATATTATACAAGCCTCTATATATATCACAATCAGTCAACACATTTCGAAGTTATTTTCCCTAATAAGTAACGAACTAAACATATAATATGTTTGTGTGATTTCTTTCCACCACCTTTATATCATTTTTCCAATGCTTTTTCTTTATGCTATCAACTAAAAACAACGATGAGTGTTGTTGAATGAGGAGATCTAGGAGAAGAGATAAATGACAATGAGGAATCTATATTTGGTGCTAAATTTCGAATCCGTAAACTAGTCGGTAAAGTGCACGGATCAAGTAAACCGGCTTATACCGATCGATTCAACCTTGTAGTAGGGAGAATGGTGAGACTTGAATTTTTACCCAAATGAAAAAACGAAAACAAAATCGAATATGAAAACTTCCAAAATCTCCATATACAGTAGAACCTCTCTAAATTAATACTCGGTAAATTAATAAACTCTCTAAATTAATATTTTTCTCCGGTCTCGACTTGGGCCTGATGATGTCCAAAACAGCAAAAGCAAAAAGTGGGCCCGGGAGGGCCCCCCATAGGCAAGTTGGGTACCCACGTCCACGTGGTTATCTAAAAACAAAAACTCCCAACGCGCGCGAGGTCTATCAAACATCCCGGGACGAGGTCTCGACCTCGTCACCGACTCTGCTAAGCACGCCCGCCCGCTCGAACCAATCACCAGCGACCTCACCCCTGAACCAATCACCGGCGACCTCACTCCCAAACCAATCACAGGTGACCTCACTCATGGACCAATCAAAAACCCCTATTTCAAGTGTCCCACATCGGACATTAGCCTAAACTCAGCCCCCCAGTTCTCTATAAATAGAGAAGGACCTCGTAGGAAGAGGGGGTCGAAAAACAGCTTGAACTCAAGAACTCTCTTGTTTGTTAAAGATCGACGTGATAGGAATACCGTCAACAGACCTCGCTACAGATAAGAGAAATCCACAAAAGGACTCCAAGTCATACAAAGACCTCGCCCACACTAAAGACCTCGCTACAAAATCTCACAAAGCTCTCTACACCACGTATCCAAATCTACCTCGCTTTAGCGTCGACCTCACAACATTTAGGTCTGATCTCGGGACCTCGTAGGAGGTCTAGGTGTAATTCTTAAAGTTGTTCATCAATCTCATAGGTGTGTAACCTCGTTACTTGGGAGAAAAGTCATAAATAAAGGAGCAAGTGTTTGCACTCAAATATAATAATCTTATTTCTTGCTCGTAGCGAACCTCGTTATTTCGGATTTCATCACTGGCGCCGTCTGTGGGAACCTCTTCATCCTAAGCAGCTCCCCATTTTGTAGTGCAAACCTTGATTCCTAAAATCCCCTCAAAATGGCTTGTCCAAACAATTTCTTCCCTCAACATCCCGACAATATGGCCGAGACCCCTCCATGGGCGACGGCAGGTCCGTCAGGGTACCCTTTTGTGGTCCCGCCAGGCTGGACATACAACGTCCCACAAAACCCATACCCGTTCCAGGGGTACGAACAGGGTGGCGCCCCTTTCAACCAGTATCCCTATCCGGGGTACGGGCAGTACAAGCCGGGCCAAGCTCCCCCATACGTCCCGATCCCTCCCCAGGGGCAGCCTCACTCCGAGTACGTGCCCGCATATGTCCCGGGCTACACCCCGGGGCAGGAGGCGCCCACGAACGGATCTACCACGGAGAGGCCCTCCCGAGATCCAATGCAGATCTCGCGATCCCGTTCGCGGCGAACAGAAAGGCGCGACATGGAGTTGTCCGAGACGGCGGCAAGCGCGCCACGCCCTCTGGCGAGGTCAAAGTCGAAGTCTGCTCGCCCATCGGTCGAGAGTGGGTACAGGAATCCCTTCGTACCCGAAATCCAAGTGGCACACGTGCCCAAAGGCTTCCATTGGCCACAAATGGGGCTTTACGACGGCACGGCCGACCCCGAGGACCACATAAAACACTACGCCGTCCAGATGAACGTCAACTCTTACAATGACGCCATTTTCTGTCGGATCTTTCCGACCACTCTGGACAAGGCGGCAATGACGTGGTTCACCAGCCTTAAGGTCGAGTCGATAGCCTCGTTTTCCCAGCTATGCGAGTCCTTCGTCGGGCACTTCAACGGCTCGAGGAAGCGCAAGAAGAACATGCGCGATCTCCGTGGAATCGAGCAGGGGGAAAACGAGAAGCTGGGTACCTTTTTTACGAGGTTCACCACCGCGGTCGCTGAGATCGCGCAAATCGACGAGGCCTCGGTCCGCGACATCCTCATGGGCAACCTTCGCCAGGGGGATTTCAAATGTCGCATTTTCCTCAAAAATCCGACCACGTATGAGAGCCTGTGTGCTTGGATCACGGCACATGTCTACGCCGAGGACGCTGCCAGCCAGAGCTCGCGACCGAGGTCCGACAAGGAAATCGTAACCGAGGCTAAGGGAAAGGCTAAAGTGGCTGCGCCGGCCGCAAGGGACGCGTACATGACGCAAACTCACGACCGGCGTGTCGATTACAAAAGCAACAACAATAACAGAGGCAACAACGACAATAGAAACAACAACCGCTACGACAACCGTGGCGGTGGGGGTTGGAGCTGCTTCGGCGGGAAGCCACGAGGTTACAAAGGCAAAGGTGGCCCCGCCTACAACCCAAACAAGAAAAAGCGCGCCAAACCCGCGTCGGGGGCCAACCTCGTGCAGCAGGAACCAACCAGGCCCCGACCAAGCAGCGCAGAACAACAAGCTCCGGCAAGGCAGTCGCGCTCCGGACAAGCCGCGGCGCCCGATGGGTACATCAATACCATCTCGGGCGGACCCTCACTAGCGGGCTCGAGCCAGGCGGAGAGGAAAAGATACGCAAGGGCGAGTCACCATGAGCCCTCGGTATACAGCGTGACACAAACCTCGCGGTCCCACGTGGGTATGGCCTTCACGACAGAAGACGCCGAAGGGCTTCATATGCCCCACTCCGACCCCCTGGTGGTACACGCTCAGTTGGGCTCGAAGATAGTGAAGCGAATACTGGTGGACACGGGTTCCTCCGTGGACATCATGTACTTCGGCGCTTTCGAGCAGCTCGGGATCTCCGCGACATCCTTGAGGCCCTACGCTGGGAAGCTCACCTCCTTCTCAGGGAACGAGGTCGATGTCGCTGGTCTCATAGACCTTTGGATGACCCTCGGTACTGGCCCGGCAACAAGAACCGAGGTAATAGAGTTTACGGTGGTGCACCTGCCCTCGGCCTACAACGCAATCATCGGGAGAGTCTCCTTGATGAAATTCCAGGCGGTGGTCTCCATCTACCACCTGAAAATGAAGTTCCCCACCAACATGGGGGTCGGAGAGGTGAAGGGCAACCAAGAAGAGGGCCGCGTCTGCTACATGGCCTCGGCTAAGCAAAAATGCCCTGTATTCATGGTGGAGACTTCGGGTGAAGCGGACCTCGAGGTCCGGGACTTCACAATACCCACTCCCGAGGCAGAAAGAAGGGTGATTACCCCCTTCGAGAACAAATCAGAGAAGATCTACCTCGGGGGTTGCCTTACTGGGAACGCGGCAGCGTCACTAGAAGCCCTGCTTGCTGGGTCCCGCGACGTATTCGCCTGGACTGCAAAAGATCTCCGAGGTGTGCCTCGGACCCTGGACCAACACTCCCTGAACATCGACGTCGCCGTTCGTCCTGTGGTGCAGCGTCGAAGGAAAATGAACGAAGAAAGGGCAACCGCCGCAAATGAAGAGGTGGCCAAGCTGTTGACCGCGGATTTCATACGCGAAGTCCAATATCCGAAATGGCTGTCCAATGTCGTTTTGGTCAAAAAGGCCAGCGGCAAGTGGCGAATGTGTGTAGACTTCAAAGACCTCAACAAGGCATGCCCCAAAGACAGCTACCCCCTGCCCTCGATCGACGCACTTGTAGATTCGACCGCTGGGCACGAAGTCTTGAGTTTCCTCGACGCCTACTCGGGGTACAACCAGATCTCGATGAATCCCCGTGACGAGGAAGAAACATCCTTTATCACCCAGCGGGGGACATACTGTTATAAGGTCATGCCGTTTGGCCTCAAGAACGCGGGAGCCACATTCCAACGCCTCGTCGATCGAATTTTTAAAATCACCTGGACAGGAACGTATCCGCCTACGTCGACGACATCGTGGTACGAAGCAAGGGCCCCGAGGAGCACCTGGCTGACCTCGCCGAGGTTTTCTCCACCCTCGGACACCACCAGCTCAGCCTGAATCCCGAGAAGTGCGTTTTTGGCGTGTCCTCGGGAAAGTTCTTGGGATTCATGATCAGCGAGCGCGGGATCGACGTCAACCCCGCCAAAATAGAATCAATCCTCGCAATGAGGTCTCCCCGATCTCGTACCGAGGTACAAAGGCTCAACGGCGCTGTAAACTACTTGGGGAGGTTTTGCTCCCGCCTAGCAGACAAGTCCCTCCCATTCTTCGCCGCCCTAAAAAAGAACGACAAGTTCGTCTGGGACGAAAGACTCGAGACAACCTTCTCTGAGTTAAAAACCTTCCTCACCAAGCTCCCCACCTTGTCACCTCCACGTGCGGGTGAAGATTTGCAACTGTATGTGGCGGTGAGTCCCGAGACCGTCAGCGCGGTGCTCACAAGAGAGGCCATGCACCCGGTATACTTTGTGAGCCGCGTGCTCCAGCCCGCGGAGCAGAGATACTCCCCGGCAGAGAAGATGGCGCTGGCTGTGGTGACCGCCGCGAGGCGACTACGCCCATACTTCCACGCACACCCCATCCAGGTTCTCTCGGACCTCCCGCTCCGCCAAATTCTGCATCAGCCCGCTCTCTCCGGACGTATGACCAAGTGGGTCGTCGAGCTCTCCGAGTTCGATATCAATTATCTTCCGAGAACCGCGATGAAGGGACAAGCCCTCGCCGACTTTATGGTGGAGGTCACCTTCCCCGAGACAGACACAAGCTCGGACGAATGGAAAGTATTCGTTGACGGCTCACGATGTGACGCCGGTGGCGGGGCCGGGGTGTTCCTCGCTGGACCCTCAATCGAGACGGAGTATGCTCTCAACTTCGCCTTTGATGCCACCAACAACGACGCCGAGTATGAGGCCATGATCGCCGGGATCGAGATGGCGCTACTCAACGGGGCCCGCAAAATCAGGGTCTACACAGATTCCGAATTGGTGGCGCGACAACTCAACGGCCAATACGACACCAGAACAGGTTTTCTGCCCGCTTACCGAGCAAAAGTCAAAGCCTTGGTTTCGTGCCTCGAAACTTTCGCGGTGGAATCAATCCCGCGGACCTCAAACACCAAGGCAAATGCCCTCGCCAGGTTAGGCTCCGCACTTCCCTTGGATGTGGGAAACCGCGTCATGGTGGAGAGAAAGCTCTCACGAAGCGTAGATAGCGAGGTCATGTCCATAATGACCGAGGACTGGAGGTTCCCGGTGACGAGGTACATACAAAGCGGCATCCTCCCAGAAGACCCCGCGCTGGCCAGAAAGCTAAAAATGCAAGCCGCCCACTACTGCGTCGTCGGCAACCAGCTTTATCGTCGGGGCTACGCTGAGCCCAACCTACTGTGCATACCGCCCGAAGCCACGGACCACGTCCTCTACGAGGCCCACGAGGGAGTTTGTGGGGGACACCCGGGGTGGAGGTCTTTGGCACACAAAATTGTCCATTTGGGGTACTTCTGGCCCACTCTCCGACAAGACGCAAGAGCTTACGTCCAAAAGTGCGTCGGATGCCAGAAACACGGGAACGTCCAACACACCCCGACGGCTCCCCTCCACAGCATTCACGCGCCATGCCCATTCGCAATGTGGGGAATGGACATTCTAGGCCCATTTCCTAAGACCGCGGGCCAAGTGCAATACATTTTGGTCATCGTAGACTACTTCACGAAGTGGATCGAAGCACAGGCAATGGCAAAAATCACCGGGGCAAAGGTCTGCGAGTTCCTGTGGAAAAACCTCGTCTGCCATTTCGGTGTTCCCATGACAATCATGACCGACCATGGCCCCCAATTCGACTGCGAAGAAACTCGGACTTTCTGCTCCGAGCTGGGCATCAACCTCAAATTCTCCTCCGTGGCTCACCCCCAATCCAATGGCCAGGTAGAGAACGTTAATGCCCGCATCTTGACAGACCTCAAGAAGCGCCTGGGCATGGCACAAGGACGTTGGGCCGAACTACTTCCCCTCGTCCTCTGGACGTACCGCACGACTTCGCGCCGCGCAACGGGCGAGACCCCCTTTGCTCTTACCTACGGGGCGGAAGCCCTCGTTCCCGTAGAAACCCTAATTCCATCAGCAAGGGTGTATAACTTCGACGAGAAAGAAAATGAGGCCAACCTCAGAATCGAACTGCAGTTCCGGGATGAAGTCCGCGAGGTGGCGGACCTGTGCTCTAGAGAATACAAGCGACGTGTCGCCATATACCACGACAAGAAGATCAGACCTCGCCTCCTGGCCACCGGAAACCTCGTGCTAATACGCACCGAAGGAGGAAAGTTAGACCCTAACTGGGAAGGACCCTACATCCTCGGGGAAGAAATCGCGCACGGGGCATTCAAACTCAGGGACGACGAGGGGCGCACGCTGAGCAAAACGTGGAACGTCGCACGACTCAAAAAATACGTGTAGACGCTCGAAACCCCGTTGTTCACCACGGTTGGTAAATAAAGGATTGCAGGCTTTTCTAAAAACACTCCCTCATTGAAAAATTCCACCCCTCGCTTCCCGCTTGGGGTTGGAGAATCTCGTTGAAAAGAGTCCACCCCTCGCTTCCCGCTTGGGGTTGGAGAATCTCGTTGAAAAAGTCCACCCCTCGCTCCCCGCTTGGGGTTGGAGAATCTCGTTGAAAAAGTCCACCCCTCGCTTCCCGATTGGGGTTGGAGAATCTCGTTGAAAAAAAAGTCCACCCCTCGCTTCACGCTTGGGGTTGGAGAATCTCGTTGGAAAATCCCACCCCTCGCTTCCCGCTTGGGGTCGGAGAATCTCGTTGAAAAAGTCCACCCCTCGCTCCCCGCTTGGGGTTGGAGAATCTCGTTGAAAAATTCCACCCCTCGCTTCACGCTTGGGGTTGGAGAATCTCGTTGAAAAAAAAGTCCACCCCTCGCTTCACGCTTGGGGTTGGAGAATCTCGTTGGAAAATCCCACCCCTCGCTTCCCGCTTGGGGTTGGAGAATCTCGTTAAAAAATTCCACCCCTCGCTGCCCGCTTGGGGTTGGAGAATCTCGTTGAAAAGAGTCCACCCCTCGCTTCCCGCTTGGGGTTGGAGAATCTCGTTGAAAAGAGTCCACCCCTCGCTCCCCACTTGGGGTTGGAGAATCTCGTTGAAAAAGTCCACCCCTCGCTCCCCGCTTGGGGTTGGAGAATCTCGTTGAAAAATTCCACCCCTCGCTTCCCGCTTGGGGTTGGAGAATCTCGTTGAAAAATTCCACCCCTCGCTTCCCGCTTGGGGTTGGAGAATCTCGTTGAAAAATTCCACCCCTCGCTTCACGCTTGGGGTTGGAGAATCTCGTTGGAAAAATTCCACCCCTCGCTTCCCGCTTGGGGGTTGGAGAATCTCGTTGAAAAAATTCCACCCCTCGCTTCCCGCTTGGGGTTGGAGAATCTCGTTGAAAAATTCCACCCCTCGCTTCCCGCTTTGGGGTTGGAGAATCTCGTTGAAAAAAAAGTCCACCCCTCGCTTCACGCTTGGGGTTGGAGAATCTCGTTGGAAAATCCCACCCCTCGCTTCCCGCTTGGGGTTGGAGAATCTCGTTAAAAAATTCCACCCCTCGCTGCCCGCGTGGGGTTGGAGAATCTCGTTGAAAAGAGTCCACCCCTCGCTTCCCGCTTGGGGTTGGAGAATCTCGTTGAAAAGAGTCCACCCCTCGCTTCCCGCTTGGGGTTGGAGAATCTCGTTGAAAAAGTCCACCCCTCGCTCCCCGCTTGGGGTTGGAGAATCTCGTTGAAAAATTCCACCCCTCGCTTCCCGCTTGGGGTTGGAGAATCTCGTTGAAAAAAAGTCCACCCCTCACTTCACGCTTGGGGTTGGAGAATCTCGTTGGAAAATCCCACCCCTCGCTTTTCGCTTGGGGTTGGAGAATCTCGTTAAAAAATTCCACCCCTCGTTGCCCGCTTTGGGTTGGAGAACCTCGTTTAAAGGTCCACCCCTCGCTTCCCGCTTGGGGTTGGAGAATCTCGTTTAAGATCCACCCCTTGCTTCCCGCTTGGGGTTGGAGATTCTCTATGGCAAGTTCCAAACTCTCTATGGATGAGGTCCAAACTCTCTTATGGACGAGGTCCTAACTCTCTAAGCGATCGAGGTTCGCTAACTCTCTGAAGGGACAAGGTCCCAATTCTCGTTGAAAATTTTTTTTCCACCCCTCGCTTCCCGCTTGGGGCTGAAGAGTCTCGTTGGAGAGTCCCACCCCTCACTCCCCGCTCGGGGTTGGAAAGTCTCGTGACACGAACGAGGTTCGCAGACGACTATTTTTTAGGTTGGGACGAACTGCCACAAAAACGAGGTCCGAACTGAGGCTCATGACCTCGCCACAGGACTACAACGCCCGGTGTGGTCCGAGCCCCACAGAAGATGTGACACTCGAACCATGGGGTTGGACGGATAAGGAATATACAAGAAAGTCTTAAGTAAACAAGCATAGGAAAAAATGACGAAGGGAAAAAATGACGAAGGGCACAGACCCAAAACAGATGTTTTAATTACAAACCCCGTAGGGCCACCAGAATAAAAAAAAGAAGGGAGAGTTATCATTTCTTCGAGGTCTCAACCTCGGAACCTGTAAGATCAATGGTCTTAGAGGTTTCGGCGGAGCCAGCCAAGGCCTCAGTAGGAGCAGGTTCAGCAGGAGCAAGCTCAGCAGGGGCAGCGGAAGCAAGAGGCGCGGGCGCGCTGGTCGCAGGCTGAGGTCCCGTGGAGGTTAACTCCGGGTCCCCCCCAACAAGCTCTACCTCGGGTGGCGCAACGCTGGACACAGTCCCGTCCTCGTTGAGGAAGAACTCGCATTCCCCCTCGGGATCATTGTAGTTGGGGTTGAAGAAGATGATCTGGGGGTTGAGGTGCCCATACTTGGCCACCGCCTGCTTTACGCCCATACGGACGGCCTGGTGGAACATCGTCCTCACACTCTCCACCAGCTCCGCCTTGTACTCCTCCGAGTCCACATACCTGGGACCCGCGGCCTCGACTTCCTTGTTGAGTTCAACAATACGCCCCTCGAGGCGCCTGATCTCCTCCTCGGCCCTCAGGAACTCCGCATCCTTTGCCTTGCAGAACTCATGCTCAGCGGAGAGCTTACCTCGAAGCCCGTCAACCTCGCTCCGCAGAACCTTAGCCTCGCCCCTCGCCCTCTTCTCCCCTTCCCTCGCCGCCTTCACCTCCTCCCTTGTCGCGGCCTCCACGGCCTCAACCCGCTTCTTGGCCGCAGCCTCCGCGGCCTTAGACGACTCCGCGACCTCGACCAACTCCTTGGCCTGTCGCTCGCACACCTCGCTGCGGGCCCTATAGCGCGGCCTCCATCTTGCCCATCCTCGAATGAAGAAGGGCGATGCGACTTCGGTTGTAATTGTCAAAAAAGGTGTGATGCAGGTTCACAGAAGGATAAGAAAAGAAACAAGAAAGAGACAAGAATCAAACACACGAAAACAAAAAAGAAAGAAGGGGCTTACCATGGCCGAATACCGAGCGGCTTCGTCGTCAAGTGCTGCCTCGGTGAGATTGTTGGCCCACGCAACCTCCTCCTTGTAATTTCCCCGGGCCCAATCCAGCGGGGCCCCCCTGATGGGTCCGGGACAATGAAACCTGGCAGGGTGGGGGCATGTATCCCCGAGGCTTTGCCCTTCGAAGTTGAAGGCGGGAATGAGCTCCAGCTCCCGCGAGCTCCTTTGGTGGTCGCCCGACCGGGGCTTCTTCTTCTTCTCAGGGGAAGACCCCGCTTCCTTCCTTTTCCGCAGGGCCTTATCGTCGGACGCCCGGGGTGGATGAGTGGTCCCCTTCGTGGTGGCCCCCTTTGGCGGAACCACATCGGGCCTTTTCTCCCCCAGGGGCGGCCCCGTGACGTCCCACTGCGACGCCCTCGGAACGCTCCCCTTGGGCAGGGCTCCCCCTGTCGCGGCCGTTGGCGGGACAGGTCCCGGCTGCGTGGTGCCTGCTCTCGGCTGCGAGCTCGGCTCGTTGATTGATATCCCCTTGAGGACCCGGAGAGCAGGGGTCTTGGAAGTAGACGTCATAGGTTGTTTCCCCTTTGACGTCGTGGTAAGAGCGTGCAGAAAGTTCACTGTCAAGAGAGAAGTGCGAACAGATCGAAACGGCGGAGTCGCTGGATGAGGGCTCGCTGAAGACCAACGAAGGGGAACTCGGGTTCTGGGAATCACTAGGCTCTATGCTTCCTACGGACTCGGAGACCTCCTGATAGAAACTCTCTTTGAAATTAAAAACAAAGCCAGGCGGTGGGCTCGCAGAGGCTCTCCTAGGCATGAAAAGACAACGTCCAGGCCGCGAAAGGCTAGCACCTGGAAAAGAAGAGGTCAGTAAGGCACCAAAGGCAAGGCAAACAAAGAGAAAAACACGAGATCATGACCCCGGGGAAGAAGGAAAAACGAAGTCAAGCCCGAGAACAAAGCACGAGATCATAACCTCGAAAAGAAAAGAGCGCGAGATCATAGCCTCGGGAGAAAATGGGCACGAGGTCGCAACCTCGAGGGACAAAGCAACGCGAGGTCATAGAGGGAAAGGCCACGTGGCACCCTACAGGCTATTCTGACAAGATAGGACGGCAAAGAAGAATTTGAAGCGGCAAAGGGAAGGAAAGAGAAAAAAGAAGGCCAACCAGCGGTGGAGGCCAGCGGCGGAAGCCCAAACGTCCCGTCAAACAGACATCATGACGTTTGGGCCATGATCGCCGGAGTATGCTCTCAACTTCGCATTTGATGCCACCAACAACGACGCCGAGTATGAGGCCATGATCGCCGGGATCGAGATGGCGCTACTCAACGGGGCCCGCAAAATCAGGGTCTACACAGATTCCGAATTGGTGGCGCGACAACTCAACGGCCAATACGACACCAGAACAGGTTTTCTGCCCGCTTACCGAGCAAAAGTCAAAGCCTTGGTTTCGTGCCTCGAAACTTTCGCGGTGGAATCAATCCCGCGGACCTCAAACACCAAGGCAAATGCCCTCGCCAGGTTAGGCTCCGCACTTCCCTTGGATGTGGGAAACCGCGTCATGGTGGAGAGAAAGCTCTCACGAAGCGTAGATAGCGAGGTCATGTCCATAATGACCGAGGACTGGAGGTTCCCGGTGACGAGGTACATACAAAGCGGCATCCTCCCAGAAGACCCCGCGCTGGCCAGAAAGCTAAAAGTTGCAAGCCGCCCGCTACTGCGTCGTCGGCAACCAGCTTTATCGTCGGGGCTACGCTGAGCCCAACCTGCTGTGCATACCGCCCGAAGCCACGGACCACGTCCTCTACGAGGCCCACGAGGGAGTTTGTGGGGGACACCCGGGGTGGAGGTCTTTGGCACACAAAATTGTCCATTTGGGGTACTTCTGGCCCACTCTCCGACAAGACGCAAGAGCTTACGTCCAAAAGTGCGTCGGATGCCAGAAACACGGGAACGTCCAACACACCCCGACGGCTCCCCTCCGCAGCATTCACGCGCCATGCCCATTCGCAATGTGGGGAATGGACATTCTAGGCCCATTTCCTAAGGCCGCGGGCCAAGTGCAATACATTTTGGGGTTGGAGAATCTCGTTGAAAAATTCCACCCCTCGCTTCCCGCTTGGGGTTGGAGAATCTCGTTGAAAAATTCCACCCCTCGCTTCACGCTTGGGGTTGGAGAATCTCGTTGGAAAAATTCCACCCCTCGCTTCCCGCTTGGGGGTTGGAGAATCTCGTTGAAAAAATTCCACCCCTCGCTTCCCGCTTGGGGTTGGAGAATCTCGTTGAAAAATTTCACCCCTCGCTTCCCGCTTGGGGGTTGGAGAATCTCGTTGAAAAAATTCCACCCCTCGCTTCCCGCTTGGGGTTGGAGAATTTCGTTGAAAAATTCCACCCCTCGCTTCCCGCTTGGGGTTGGAGAATCTCGTTGAAAAATTCCACCCCTCGCTTCCCGCTTGGGGTTGGAGAATCTCGTTGAAAAAATTCCACCCCTCGCTTCCCGCTTGGGGTTGGAGAATCTCGTTGAAAAATTCCACCCCTCGCTTCCCGCTTGGGGTTGGAGAATCTCGTTGAAAAATTCCACCCCTCGCTTCACGCTTGGGGTTGGAGAATCTCGTTGGAAAAATTCCACCCCTCGCTTCCCGCTTGGGGGTTGGAGAATTTCGTTGAAAAAATTCCACCCCTCACTTCCCGCTTGGGGTTGGAGAATCTCGTTGAAAAATTCCACCCCTCGCTTCCCGCTTGGGGTTGGAGAATCTCGTTGAAAAATTCCACCCCTCGCTTCCCGCTTGGGGTTGGAGAATCTCGTTGAAAAAATTCCACCCCTCGCTTCCCGCTTGGGGTTGGAGAATCTCGTTGAAAAAATTCCACCCCTCGCTTCCCGCTTGGGGTCGGAGAATCTCGTTGCAAAAATTCCAACCCTCGCTTCCCGCTTGAGGTTGGAGAATCTCGTTGAAAAATTCCACCCCTCGCTTCCCGCTTGGGGGTTGGAGAATCTCGTTGAAAAAATTCCACCCCTCGCTTCCCGCTTGGGGTTGGAGAATCTCGTTGAAAAATTCCACCCCTCGCTTCCCGCTTGGGGGTTGGAGAATCTCGTTGAAAAAATTCCACCCCTCGCTTCCCGCTTGGGGTTGGAGAATCTCGTTGAAAAATTCCACCCTTCGCTTCCCGCTTGGGGTTGGAGAATCTCGTTGAAAAAATTCCACCCCTCGCTTCCCGCTTGGGGTTGGAGAATCTCGTTGAAAAATTCCACCCCTCGCTTCACGCTTGGGGTTGGAGAATCTCGTTGAAAAAATTCCACCCCTCGCTTCCCGCTCGGGGTTGGAGAATCTCGTTGAAAAATTCCACCCCTCGCTTCACGCTTGGGGTTGGAGAATCTCGTTGAGAAATTCCACCCCTCGCTTCACGCTTGGGGTTGGAGAATCTCGTTGAGAAATTCCACCCCTCGCTTCACGCTTGGGGTTGGACAATCTCGTTGAAAAAATTCCACCCCTCGCTGCCCGCTTAGGGTTGGAGAATCTCGTTGAAAAAATTCCACCCCTCGCTTCACGCTTGGGGTTGGAAAATCGCGTTGAAAAAATTCCACCCCTCGCTGCCCGCTTGGGGTTGGAGAATCTCGTTGAAAAAATTCCACCCCTCGCTTCACGCTTGGGGTTGGAAAATCGCGTTGAAAAAATTCCACCCCTCGCTGCCCGCTTGGGGTTGGAGAATCTCGTTGAAAAAATTCCACCCCTCGCTTTCCGCTTGGGGTTGAAGAGTCTCGTTGAAGAGTCCCACCCCTCACTCCCCGCTCGGGGTTGGAAAGTCTCGCGACACGAACGAGGTTCGCAGACGACTATTTTTTAGGTTGGGACGAACTTCCACAAAAACGAGGTCCGAATGGAGGCTCACGACCTCGCCACAGGACTACAACGCCCGGTGTGGTCCGAGCCCCACAGAAGATGTGACACTCGAACCATGGGGTTGGACGGATAAGGAATATGCAAGAAAGTCTAAAGCAAACAAGCATAGGAAAAGAAAATGACGAAGGGCACAGACCAAAAACAGATGTTTTAATTACAGACCCCGTAGGGTCACCCAAACAAAAAAAGAGGAGAAAGAAGGATGTTTCAATTACAAACCCCGTAGGGCCACCAGAATAAAAAAAAAGGGAGAGTTATCATCTCTTCGAGGTCTCAACCTCGGAACCTGTAAGATCAATGGTCTTAGGGGTTTCGGCGGAACCAGCCAAGGCCTCAGTAGGAGCAGTTTCAGCAGGGGCAGCGGAGGCAAGAGGCGCGGGCGCGCTGGTCGCAGGCTGAGGTCCCGTGGAGGTTAACTCCGGGTTCCCCCCAACAAGCTCTACCTCGGGTGGCGCAACGCTGGACACAGTCCCGTCCTCGTTGAGGAAGAACTGGCATTCCCCCTCGGGATCCGTCGACCCCAGCTCCCTCATGGTTTCATTGTAGTTGGGGTTGAAGAAGATGATCTGGGGGTTGAGGTGCCCATACTTGGCCACCGCCTGCTTTACGCCCATACGGACGGCCTGGTGGAACATCGTCCTCACACTCTCCATCAGCTCCGCCTTGTACTCCTCCGAGTCCACATACCTGGGACCCGCGGCCTCGACTTCCTCGTTGAGTTCAACAATACGCCCCTCGAGGCGCCTGATCTCCTCCTCGGCCCTCAGGAACTCCGCCTCCTTCACCTTGTAGAACTCATGCTCAACGGAGAGCTTACCTCGAAGCCCGTCAACCTGCTCCGCAGAACCTCAGCCTCGCCCCTCGCCCTCTTCTCCCCTTCCCTCGCCGCCTTCACCTCCTCCCTTGTCGCGGCCTCCGCGGACTCAACCCGCTTCTTGGCCGCAGCCTCCGCGGCCTTAGACGACTCCGCGACCTCGACCAACTCCTTGGCCTGTCGCTCGCACACCTCGCTGCGGGCCCTATAGCGCGGCCTCCATCTTGTCCATCCTCGAATGAAGAAGGGCGATGCGACTTCGGTTGTAATTGTCAAAAAAGGTGTGATGCAGGTTCACAGAAGGATAAGAAAAGAAACAAGAAAGAGACAAGAATCAAACACACGAAAACAAAAAAGAAAGAAGGGGCTTACCATGGCCGAATACCGAGCGGCTTCGTCGTCAAGTGCTGCCTCGGTGAGATTGTTGGCCCACGCAACCTCCTCCTTGTAATTTCCCCGGGCCCAATCCAGCGGGGCCCCCCTGATGGGTCCGGGACAATGAAACCTGGCAGGGTGGGGGCATGTATCCCCGAGGCTTTGCCCTTCGAAGTTGAAGGCGGGAATGAGCTCCAGCTCCCGCGAGCTCCTTTGGTGGTCGCCCGACCGGGGCTTCTTCTTCTTCTCAGGGGAAGACCCCGCTTCCTTCCTTTTCCGCAGGGCCTTATCGTCGGACGCCCGGGGTGGATGAGTGGTCCCCTTCGTGGTGGCCCCCTTTGGCGGAACCACATCGGGCCTTTTCTCCCCCAGGGGCGGCCCCGTGACGTCCCACTGCGACGCCCTCGGAACGCTCCCCTTGGGCAGGGCTCCCCCTGTCGCGGCCGTTGGCGGGACAGGTCCCGGCTGCGTGGTGCCTGCTCTCGGCTGCGAGCTCGGCTCGTTGATTGATATCCCCTTGAGGACCCGGAGAGCAGGGGTCTTGGAAGTAGACGTCATAGGTTGTTTCCCCTTTGACGTCGTGGTAAGAGCGTGCAGAAAGTTCACTGTCAAGAGAGAAGTGCGAACAGATCGAAACGGCGGAGTCGCTGGATGAGGGCTCGCTGAAGACCAACGAAGGGGAACTCGGGTTCTGGGAATCACTAGGCTCTACGCTTCCTACGGACTCGGAGACCTCCTGATAGAAACTCTCTTTGAAATTAAAAACAAAGCCAGGCGGTGGGCTCGCAGAGGCTCTCCTAGGCATGAAAAGACAACGTCCAGGCCGCGAAAGGCTAGCACCTGGAAAAGAAGAGGTCAGTAAGGCACCAAAGGCAAGGCAAACAAAGAGAAAAACACGAGATCATGACCCCGGGGAAGAAGGAAAAACGAAGTCAAGCCCGAGAACAAAGCACGAGATCATAACCTCGAAAAGAAAAGAGCGCGAGATCATAGCCTCGGGAGAAAATGGGCACGAGGTCGCAACCTCGAGGGACAAAGCAACGCGAGGTCATAGAGGGAAAGGCCACGTGGCACCCTACGGGCTATTCTGACAAGATAGGACGGCAAAGAAGAATTTGAAGCGGCAAAGGGAAGGAAAGAGAAAAAAGAAGGCCAACCAGCGGTGGAGGCCAGCGGCGGAAGCCCAAACGTCCCGTCAAACAGACATCATGACGTTTGGGCTCCCGAGGGTTTTCGAAATTCGAAAAATGGTGGGCGGAGAAACGGGAGTTCAACCGTCGCCCCAAGCGAAAAAGAAAGAAAGAAAAACGATAAACCCGGAAAACCCAGCGATACCTTCGCGGCGGCAAACCCCCCGCCACCATCTCACCACCGTCTCACAACACCGCCCCCCAGAGCGTAACGCAAAGAAAAAGAGGGGGAAAAGCAGGGCGAGAAGAAAGGAGAGGAGACAAAAAACCAAGAGAAGACGAGGGCTCTACAGAACAAAAACCACCAACAACGCCGCCGCGCAACCAGCGGAGAAACACCCAGAAATCGTAAGCACTCACCCAGGTGCGAAAAGGAAGCAAGCGAAGAACGAAGAAACACCCCAAAACCACAAACAACCACCCAGATGCGAAACAAAACGAAGAAAGAACGAAGAAAAATAACAAAAAAGCAAACGCAAAAAACGCAACAACCCTGCCACCGCCGCTTCGCCACCGTGACGCCGGCGCGAAACGCCGGGCGACTCACCGTCGCCCTTACGAAACGCGGGGCGAAAGGTGAACAAGGGAAGAATCAAGAGCAAAAAGTACCGAAAGACAGGAGGAAGATCAAGAACTTACTTGTTTAAATGTCGACGAACGGAAGGCGTTGGCGTAACTAGCGAACGACGGGAGGCTCGTCGGAAACCGTCTGGAGAAACCGCTCAAAAGAAGACGAAGAGACAGAGAGAGAAAGAGCGAGAAAATTGGAGAGAGAAGATGGGGGGGAAGCGTGTGGGATACGCCCTTATATAGAGCAGATCTGAAGCCTCCCCCCACTCCCGAAAGGCTTCTTGGGCCTCTTACCTAGACGGCCCACTAAGCAGAAAACGGCGAAAAGGCCCAAGGATCTTTATCCACGCAGAATGGAGCCTCACACCTCGCAAAAACGTCCTTCCAACCTCGAGACCTTCATGACCACTAAAGAACACCCCACATCTCGCAAAATCCAGGGAACTTATGCCCTGCGACCCTCGGGGCAAGGCCCCCAGGACATGGGGTTGTGATGATGTCCAAAACAGCAAAAGCAAAAAGTGGGCCCGGGAGGACCCCCCATAGGCAAGTTGGGTACCCACGTCCACGTGGTTATCTAAAAACAAAAACTCCCAACGCGCGAGGTCTATCAAACATCCCGGGACGAGGTCTCGACCTCGTCACCGACTCTGCTAAGCACGCCCGCCCGCTCGAACCAATCACCAGCGACCTCACCCCTGAACCAATCACCGGCGACCTCACTCCCAAACCAATCACAAGTGACCTCACTCATGGACCAATCAAAAACCCCTATTTCAAGTGTCCCACATCGGACATTGGCCTAAACTCAGCCCCCCAGTTCTCTATAAATAGAGAAGGACCTCGTAGGAAGAGGGGGTCGAAAAACAGCTTGAACTCAAGAACTCTCTTGTTTGTTAAAGATCGACGTGATAGGAATACCGTCAACAGACCTCGCTACAGATAAGAGAAATCCACAAAAGGACTCCAAGTCATACAAAGACCTCGCCCACACTAAAGACCTCGCTACAAAATCTCACAAAGCTCTCTACACCACGTATCCAAATCTACCTCGCTTTAGCGTCGACCTCACAACATTTAGGTCTGATCTCGGGACCTCGTAGGAGGTCTAGGTGTAATTCTTAAAGTTGTTCATCAATCTCATAGGTGTGTAACCTCGTTACTTGGGAGAAAAGTCATAAATAAAGGAGCAAGTGTTTGCACTTAAATATAATAATCTTATTTCTTGTCTCGTAGCGAACCTCGTTATTTCGGATTTCATCAGGGCCAATGTAAAATTTAACAAATTTCGATAAGATAATAATATAATATATTTTTAAAAAACCACTATATAAATATAAAGTCCCATTAATATCATAAATTAATAATTATATAAAAAGTGACATAGTCGTAATTAAGAAAATCTAATGAAATATGATTGTAGTGTTGTTTGTTTTTTATTAGTTCTATTTGGAGCTCATCTCTAACTTTTCTTATTGGATCTAATTTTTTCTAGCATTGTTTTGAAAACAAATTTTGCAATGTCAACTATAATCATTCCTTGAGACTTCATCTCATGAACGAATTTTGCAGTGCCTAAAACAATTTGCTATTGCCTCTTGCTCAACATTATATATCTATCTAAGTCGAGACTACAAGATTGATAGCAGTCAAAACATTAATCTTACGTGGATTAGATTGTCCCAACTTATAGCCCTCTAAAATCCTATAATAAAATGTTGTATGATAGTGCATTTTGAAAGTTCTTATTACAAAAATCTCTTTAAATTAATAAATATTAAATTATCAATTAATTAATATCTCTATAAAATAATGAAATATCATGGTCCCAACCTTATTAATTTATGGAGGTTTTACTGTGGCTCTTACCACCAGATTACCCATATGCCACATATCCTTTATAATTCACAGAGAGACCAGCAAAACAGTGATCATCATGTACAAATTAAAGCAATGAAACTTTTATCTCATTATTAAGCTTTACTATATATATTCATCAAGATAAACAAAACAAAAAAAAAACTTAAGTCATATATATGTTATTTCTCTCTCATTTTAATGATTTACTACCCCCCACTTTATAAAAGAACACATATAATAATTTGAAAGGGCCCTCAAAAAGAATCCTAGACCGAACTAAGAATTTTTTTAATAGGCCAATAACTTTTGACATATACATTAAAATGAGCAAAATAAACAAATTATGCAACCTATGGGGAAAACTCAATCTCCATGAACAATGATAGTAGGGGGCAGAGACCAACTAAAGAACTATATACCAATTTTTTTTTTTATTGTATCTCAACTTTATAATTTACTTATATCAGGTTGTTAGGTTAAATGTCCCCCAACTAAATTATTAGGATTCTGCTGGTGGTTACACTTTATAAATTTATTTATTCGAGAACAAATCAAAGCCACGTTAATTAACTATAGTCTTGTATATTAACACATGATTATGAGCCGTACAGGGTGATAAATTCATCATAATTGTTAATGCTCATGATTTAGGGCTCGAGTAAAAGTTAAAACCCACATGCCGCCTGTTTTAACTTTTTAAGCCTCATGCCGACGTACAAATGTACACGACTCTTTCTCGATCTAGTGGATTAAGAAACTTGACTTTACTGATCGGTATAAGAACAATGCTCAATGATAAGATCTATATATGTTCGTTAATGGGCAATGAGTTGAAACTTGATAATTCTTCTCAAACAAAGAAACCCTTGTGATTCGTAACGATATGAAAACTATGCGATGCCTTTTCCACATCAGAAGTTGGGATAGTAGGTTTGGTGTGGTTGAATACGGAGTATTAATTATTTACCTAACCAATTGAAAATAAAATAAAAATTAGTGGTTAAATGAAGTTGAATTGTACCCTATAGAAGGAAGAAAAATAATTGTTGGATATGGTTGACAATACGAACGAACAAGTAATAAGGCTATTTAAGTTTTTTTTCTCTTCCGAGAAAGAGGCTATTTGAGCTCGTTCTAAGAAAGATTATTTTATTTTTGTGAAGGCCACTATCATAGGAGTTAAATTGGAGGATTCTAGGTACTTCCGCACTTCTAATATTTTTGGATCGTTTGAGTTAATCAAGCCTAATTTTTTTTGTTTTCTGACCCATTTTTAGAGTTTGAGTATCGCACACATCTTCAGGGAGTGTAACTCTTTGTCGGACTTTATTGTTAGATTGTTTCATCGCGTTTCTTCTGTTCCAAAATTGATTCGGGTTTTAGAAATCTCATTCGTAAGGTTGCTTAAGGCATTCTCCTAGTGTGTAGGAGCCCCCTAATTTCTTTCCTTATCAAAAAAATATATCAGTTCTAATCTATGTGTATAAGAACGATTTGTTTATCTAGAGGTCACATGTTCAGTTCTTCTATGTGTAAAATTTCCTAAGACTAACGACAACGACGATCTATTTACCTGAGGTTGAGAGTATCATGTTCAATTTCCCATGTACAAAACTTTCTTACACCTTGGACCAAATAATACAACAAACAAACAACATTCACCATGTTTAAAGGAAAAAGGATTTACACTTTTGAACCTATTTTTGATCCTTCATAGTATTTAACAATAATATAACCCTAAAACGTTATATTTTGCTTAATTGAGGGAGTTATTGGTAGACGTAAAATTCTATTTTCGAACCTTAACGAATTACATAAAACACTTTATCAAAGTATACCCAACAACTTCCCCATATTAATGTGAATTTAGAAAATTTAGTACAAGTTTTTGCTCCTACTGTTTCTCCATCACATTTCCTATAATAAGGACAAATGAGAAAAAAATAAGGTATCTTCCCTACATTTGGAGAATTCTCAAAAAATATTTAGGGACAATAAGATTCTTTATAATGGTAAAGCTGTTGGAGTTGAAGCAAAATATTTTTAAAGAATATGACATTTATTGCCCATTTCAGAGAAAAATTTAAGGAAGTTGTTTGAGATGACCTTAATCAAGTATCATTCTCATTCATTTATCTGTGTCATGTGTTATACGGAGTATTATTTTGGGTTGATGCCGAAAATAGGGATATTCCGCAAAAAACCGCCCAAATAAAATACAAGTACAAAATCTACCATTGGAAAATGCCCTATCTTTGCAAAATAGACAAAATTGCCCCTCTCTATTAACACATGACCCTCCTGCCTCCTCGACAAAAACCTACCCAAATCTGTAGAGTTTGTAGGAAGGGATCGAAACTCAATTGTTAGATTGACATCCGATTGTAGTGTCAATTGTTAGAGGTCGTATATCCTCTGTTTTCTAACCTGCTTTAGAGTCGGAGTATCACATATGTATTTAAAAAGAACAACTATATGACGGAATTTGTTTAGGAACCACGAACCGAATAATACTCGCTATAAACGAAACTCTCGGGTTTTCACGCCCCGGATAATACTCGTTTTAAACGAAACTCTCAACCACGAACCGGATAATACTCGCTATAAACGAAACTCCCCGGATAATACTCGCTATAAACGAAATTCTCGGGTTTTCACGCCCTTCAGCTGATTGTTTTGTAAATCCTCATTACAGATAATCCCCATTACAGATAAAGCCGATCTCACTCGGAGATCAAGCACATCGAATCTAGATACAAAAAAAAATTCCTAACCCGACCGAGAAATTTTTTGATCCTTTATTATGTTCGCTTATCCTCTTATTTATAATGTTGGGAGTTGTCTGCTTACACCTTAAAGCTTCAATGTGGAAAGACACCCAAATTGGAAATTCTCCAAGTGAAATTACGTATGTCAGCTTATACATACACATACGTGAGAGTTGCCGACATATTTATAAACATCTTCCTCATTCATCAATTTTCAAATTCTATTAACAAAATAATTTTATTTGGAAACATAAATGTCCACATTAATTAGAGATCAAAAAATATAAGAATTTTGTCCAACAAATATCTTTATTTAAGCGAGAAGATGAAAGTTGATTTCATGTAAATTTTTTTATAAAAATTTACTTTTAAATGAAATATTTATAAATGATGTTTTCATCTCATTTTTAAGATTACAAATTTCTTTATTCCAAATATAAAATTATGTATCTATTATATAGAAAGCAAATGAATTGAAAGATAAGACGTTGTCGATTATTCACAATTTCATATGCACGAGGACCACATTATTTTAAATATGAATCGGTGATAGATTACGCAAATAAAATTATAATAATACTTCAACTTTAAATTTAACATGGACTAGAAATTTCTATATCTTAAATCGGTATGCACCAATTAAATGGACTAGAACTCTAGTTTTTTTTTTTTTTTTTTTTTATCTTTTGATATTGTACATATTTAAAGGAGCATGGTTATATTATTTTGGGTGATGCCGAAAATAGGGATATTCCGCGAAAAACCGCCCAAATAAAATACAAGTACAAAATCTATCCTTGCAAAATGCACTGTCTTTGCAAAATGGAAAAAATTGCCCTCCCTATTAAAACAGGCCTCTGGCCTCCTCAACAAAAACCTACCTGTTCGTAGGAAGGATCGAAACTCATATTGACGCCGATTGTAGTGTAAACTACATGCCAAAGGGGCATCTAGTCGTTCAATGGTGGGTTTCTGTATAGATTTTTCTTGTCTTCTCTTTTCTTTCGTGGGAGTTTTCTCTGAATTTTGGGTATACGCTTCTGTGCCAATTCGTCTGTTGATCTGAAACCCTAGGTTTTTGTCTTGCGATTTCAGTGTATTAGGGTTTTAGTTCCCGTCCATTATGTGTCGATGCTTCTTCAAAATTCTAGGGTTTTGTTAATCTGTTTGTTCGTATAATTTTTGCAGGAGAAATTGCAACAATTTCGTATCAGAGAACTCAAAGATGTCCTCACTCGACTTGGTCTTTCAAAGCAAGGAAAGAAGCAGGTTTGGTATCACATAATATATGTTTTTTGTTTGCCGATTGTGCCTTATCTGTCATAGTGTCATCCTTGTAAAAAAAAACTACTTTTCTTTTTCTTTTTTCGTAGTAGTAGTAGTATCTGATTCTAGCATGATGTTTATATTCCAATTTCACTTGCAGGACCTTGTTTATAGGATATTGACTGTTGTTTCTGATGAATATCAAGGTGTCTCCATCTTTTTTTTTTAAATTATTATTTTGTTTCAGAGTTCAGAGCCATGTCTGAAAAATGAAGAGTTTATTTCCATATTTGTCATTTAAATTGATTAAAGGTGGTTTTCTTTCATCTACAGCATCAAAGATGTGCCAAAAGAAGCATAGAAAGGAGGAGGTGGTAAGATTAGTTGAAGATACATACAGGTTATATGGCACATCTTTGATTATGTTTTGTTGTAAATAAAATGTTAACATTTCTCAGTTTTCCTTTCATACCATGTCAATGCCTCTTCATTTGTTTTGGCCAGAAGAATGCAGATATCAGGTGCCCATGATCTGGGATCAGGTGCCACTGATGTGGCATCAAGTCCACATGTTGCTTCAGGTAGCATCCCTGTGAAGCCTAAAGAAGAAATTGATGACTCTCCTCAAGTGGAGATGAAAATCAGATGCCTATGTGGGAGTAGTTTGCTTACTGAATCCATGATTAGGGTAATTAACTTTGCCCAGGCCCCATGTTCTTTTCACTGGATTAGTAGGAGGACCACTTGTGAGAGGGAGAGATAAAGCATTGACATTTTTTTCGACTTCACTGTGACATGGGATGAGACTAGAATATGTAAGGAAAAATGATAATGAAGTGAAACTTATGATTTATAATAATGGTCATAATGTCGAAGCTTTTATTAGTAACATATACCAGTATTTGAAGAGATGCTATCTATGGAAAGGAACAATGGGAACATAGTAAGGTTATTCATTTAAATTATATCATTAACTTTTAGAGTACTTGTTTTCTAAGTTCTTCTGCTTGTGAGACCCTAAGATGGTATCTATGTGCTTACATTGCTGCATCTTGCTGCATTTCAATGTATGTGCTGTTGAAACTTTTATTTTTTTCCCTAGTTTCGTAATTCTATTGTCGAAATATATTTTACATTAATACCTCGTCCTTCTTTCTGCAGTGCGAAGATCCAAAATGCCAGATATGGCAGCATATTAGCTGTGTCGTAATTCCTGAAAAGCCTACTGACGGGATTCCGCCTGTCCCTTCTCAATTCTATTGTGAACTTTGCCGCCTAAGTCGAGCTGACCCGTATGATTTATTTTTCATAAATATACCGTATAAGCAGCTCTCTGAGCATCAATTCACATCCATTGCCGTACTTTGCATCTTGACTGGGGTATCCGTATTTCTGGTGCAGGTTTTTGTTGACTGTGGGACAACCTTTGCACCCAGTGAAGTTGATGATCACAAGCATGCCACATGATGGGTAAATTACTTGCTTTTGGTCCTTCAACTAAAATCAGTTATCATTGTTTAGTGTTTTTCCTATATGTTTTCTGATAGCAAGAGGTGCCTTTAGCATTGTTGTTTGTGAGAATCAACATATACTTTTCTTTCTGCTGCTAAGTGAATGCTATCTTATTCATATGCAGGGCAAATCCTGTGCAGGGTGTGGAGAAAACATTTCAAATTACTAAAACTGATAGGATCACATTGTCTAAGCCTGAGTATGATGTTCAGGTTGTTTGATTATATTTAGGTTATGCTTAAAACTTTTTTAGTGTAAACTTGGATCCAGTGTTAACTGTTAAGGTAACTGATACTTGGTGTCCTACATGATGCAGGCATGGTGTATGCTTCTCAATGATAAGGTTTTATTCAGGATGCAGTGGCCTCAGTATGCAGAACTCCAGGTTAATGGTATGCCTGCTTTGATCCTACAAAATGTCTTGTGGTTTTTTATTTCTAAAGTTTGTCACACATCTAAGGCCTCATTTTTTTGCTGGGAGCATGAAAGTTTAATAATATTGGATTAAAAGCCTTTATAGGTATATTCTTTTGTAAAAAAAAGAATTTATTTGGTTTATAATAAATGAAGCATATGATTTCACATTAGGTGTAAAAACTATTTTGATTGCCAAAATTAATTTTAATAGTCCAATAAAAATTTGTTGATCAGAAAGTTTCAAACAGGGCCTCCCAGATATTCCGTCACTGCTCTGGGTTTATATTGTGGGTGTTTAATTAGCTCCGTTTGTTGTAGTTACTGAATTTCTCTTATTTCATATTTTTAGGTGTGCCAGTGCGTGCAATTAACAGGCCTGGCTCCCAATTGCTTGGGGCTAGTGGTCGTGATGATGGTCCTATTGTGAGTGCTTTTGTACCTCCCTCCTGTTCCTATATTTCTGTGATGCATATATTTGTTTTCATTCTCTTACAACAGTAATGTTCCTATTGATAATTCAGAAATGACATAGTTATCCTGCTAATGCATCATATTTTCTTCTTGTGATCAGATCACACCATATACAAGAGATGGAATCAATAAGATCTCTTTAACAGGCGTTGATTCACGTGTGTTCTGTGTGGGTGTTAGGATAGTAAAAAGGCGAACTCTTCTACAGGTATTCACTCCTTCCTTCCAATAGAGAATTATTAATGAGTGTTTAGTTTTCCAATACTTTGTTTTACATAAAATTATTGCTTGCTGTGCAAAATTGTATTTTTTGAAGAGATTTAATAGAGCTTCAGGAGGTTATAGATATTGTAATGTTGGTTTGACACTTTGATTAGTTGGGAAACGTATGGTCTTGCCCCTAGCATTTTCCGTCATTCGACGTGACATAGACTTCTTCTGTTATTTTCTGTCTGTAAATGTATTATGAGAATAACAAGTGGTATTTCTGTATCTTCCATAGATTCTGAATATGATTCCCAAGGAAACTGATGGTGAGCGATTTGAAGATGCACTTGCTCGTGTTCGCCGTTGCTTAAGTGGTGGCAATGATACTGAAAATGCAGACAGTGATAGTGATTTGGAAGTTGTTGCTGATTCTTTGACAGTTAATCTGCGTTGTCCGGTATGTTTTAGCTAGATACTAGACAATAGTATACAGTTCATGATTTGAGCTGAACATGCTTCTTCGAAATAACGTGCTTATTGAATGAAACTATTAGATATATGTCACAATCGTGGAGTTCTGGTTGTGTTTGATATTGCTCCTCTCTTGTGCCTGCACAACGTGCAGATGAGTGGCTCAAGGATAAAGATTGCTGGAAGATTCAGACCATGTGCTCATATGGGTTGCTTTGATCTTAATCCTTATGTGGAGATGCAACAGAGATCAAGGAAGGCAAGCCTATATGCTATATTAATCACCATAACTATTTTTTGTTCCTCTTTCTGCATAAATAGTTTGTTAACATAACTTATATTTGCAGTGGCAATGTCCAATTTGTCTGAAAAATTACTCTCTGGAGCATATCATTATTGATCCATATTTCAACCGAATCACATCCATGGTGTGTGCCCAATAATCAATTTCTCGATTTTTATTTTTATTTTGCTACATATATTTTGGCTCATGCTTGATGGACATATTTCTTGCAGATGCGAGTTTGTGGAGAAGATACAACTGATATAGAGGTGAAGCCTGATGGTTCATGGCGAGTGAAGGGCAACAATGAACACAGGGATCTTAAGCACTGGCATTTTCCAGATGGTACTGTATCTCATCCAACGGTTGAAATTAAACCAAAGCCTGAAACATCGAATGTAGTTAAGCAGGAAGGTACTGGTCTGAAAATAGGAATCAAGAGGAATAGCAATGGGCACTGGGAAGTTAAAAATAAAGGCCATACAGATACTGTTTCTTCCAGTGAAAGATTTCAAGGGCAAAAGGTCATCCCCATGAGCAGCAGTGACACTGGAAGTGGTAAAGAATGTAAAAATGAAGATGCAGATTGCAGTTTTGATTTTGATGTGATTAATGATGTGGAGATTGATTCCATGGGTCTAAACCCTGACCAAACATATGGGTTCTCAAACCAGAAAGAGGATATTATTGTTCTTAGTGATTCAGATGAAGAGAATGGCAACATTAACAATGGGCATGTGGACACTGGTGGAGCTGACTTCTCTCATGGACTTGCTAATACTACATATCAAGAAGATCCAGCTCTTGGTGGAGGTTTGGATCTGTTTAATAGTATTGATGAATTTGGCATGTCGCTCTGGCAGGGTCCTCCTGCTACGCATGCGAGTTCAAGTTTTCAGTTATTTAGTCCAGATCTGGCGAGTATATCAGGAATCAACTGTCCCATGTCAACGAATGACTACTCGTTACTGTCTGAAGCTCCTACAAATGATCAAACTCATTATTTCCCAGATTCTTGTGTTGGCCACTCAAATAATAATGATCTTATTAATGATGGGCTAGTGGATAAACCGTTGGTCTTTGGTGGAGAGGATCCTTCTCTTCAAATCTTTCTTCCAACAAGGCCTTCAGACTCAGTAGGACATACTGGTTTGCAGCATCACCAAGATGCTTCTAATGGAAACCGAATTGAGGATTGGATTTCCCTTAGACTAGGGGATGGTGGTGTTGATTATAACGGGGAGTCTTCACTTCAGAATGGATTTAATTCAGGACATCTACTGCAATCTAAGGAGGGTGCACCACAGTCTCTACCTGAAACTGGTTAGTTCTCACTTCTCATCATGCTTTATCTATTAGTTAAAAGGGATTTTTCTAAACTATGCCCTAATCCTTAATTAAAAATATTTATTTAGGTGTAATTTTTTAAGGGTGATTTAATTATTTTTTTTCATAGGGTTCAATTGTTCCTTTTCTAAGGTTTAGTTGGGCATAGGTAAAAAAGACCGTAGTTAAAGTGTATTTATAATATGATATCATCATGATTTTACTAAATTATTCTTTAACTAATATTGATTAATCAGAACATTTTCCATTCTTTTGCAACTAGTTTTGATGGCAACAAAATCTGCCAAGTAAAGGAATTTTTATACATTTCAATCATTTTCCATCCTGATTGCTTTTTATATGCAGCATCTTTGCATCTGAATGACACCAGATGTGATAGAACTAGACAAAGATCAGATAGCCCCTCCTCAGTTCCTCCTCAGCGAAGGCAACGTGTGTTTCTGTCTATTGACTCAGAATCTTGAGTGATATGTGAGAGAATTCCAGCGTTTGATGATTACTGCTTCTGGGCAAGTTGCTTCTACACAGGGAAAGCAGGAAGGTTGAAGAACCTACACATAAAAAGTTTTTATCTGTTTTGAGAAGGTGATGCTGCCTTGCTGAATCCTTACACCTGTCTTTCTGTCATTTTTTCGTTGGATTCTAATGCCGTTTTCTGGCACACAGGGGCTAGTTGCGAGTATCTCGCTTGCCCATTTGGTCAAGATTTTGAAGCAGGGCCTATGATGCAGTCTTGGTAAAAAGCTGTACATCAAACAGTTCATTTTGTTATTCGTTATATATATATTGACAAGTAGAGCAAGCTAGCTTGGTAAATTCTCCTCGCCTTCTAATTAAGCATGGGAACCTTCACATTTTTTGTTTGCTGTTGGGGGTATACATATATTTATAGTAGGCCTATCAAGTGTCGAGTTGTTCTTTGCTAAATATTCAAGGATCTAATTGTTAGTGTGCTCGGTTCGGCAATTCAGTGTTCAGGGTTTCTTCATTTGCTGGATGATGTTGAAGAGCCTACACAAATTGACCTGGTATTGAAACAGGTGGATGCAACAACATAGTGTATAGTTGGCTCAAGTGATTCGTTCATCCGAAATGTGCCGGGTGTATCGGATGGTCTGGATCATCGTTATGCTTTAACATAAGCATATAATGCAGGCTATCTTTTAACACATGTTTTTTGTAATACAAAGTTCGTGGATGGAAAACCCGTTTTTGTATAGTCTAGGATTCATTGGGCTAGTTTGGTGTGTGTGCTTTGACTTCAACAGATGGATCTAGTGATTGTCTATCCGTTTTCAAAGTATACAAAAGGTCAAAGGTAGAAATAAACCAGCTATAAAAATGTGAAAGAGAATATGGATTCTGACTAAAATCATGTGAAAGCGTACATTTCTGACGATAATAATAATAATGTGACATCCAAGTTGAAATCTAGAAATACTTATTTCATCATAATCAATTCATCCAATCGTGATACTTGCCTAATGTAATGAACTCATCAGATCCTGAATTTTGGCTATATTTGGATCATGTGATTACACGTTTTGTCTGATTCAATGTAAAAAAAAATCACTGGAAGTAACAAAAATTAGAAAGAGATTAGGTCAAGTAGATTTCTTGATATTTTCCTAAGAAAAGATTGGATAAGAAATGATAAAACTGCATAACTTGATAGGAAAAAGACCCCAAACATACAATGGAAGACAATGTTACATAAGAAATGATAAAACTGCATAACTTCTGCTTGATTGTTATGTTCAGATTGTGGTGATTGAGGGGAGAGGTGACGCTATGACATTCCTTTGTTCCAAACTAAATAAAAGCAATAGATCATTATTCCTCAAATTGAAGATTCTAATATCAAATAAAGTCCTCATCATAACAAGCTAAAAATCATTCCCTAGAAACAACTGTTCTTAGTTCTGCGCAACATGGTTCAAATCAAAGAGTTGTCTTTTCAAGTAAACTCAAAATGCTGTGCTGGAAAGTGCTCTAACTCATTCTCCAGGGGGCGCGACGCCTTGCTTGAGCCTCTCCCTCTTCATCTTCTTCTTTGAAACTGGCTTCTTTTTTCTCGGTGGCAGCGTCTTCTGGGCGTACACATAGAGCGCATAATTGGCTACTAGGAACGTCACTACGAGTCCTCCAATGACAAGAAGCACTATCAATCCCGGATTAAGCCCTTTCACTTCAGCTTCAGCTTCCATAGCTTTACCGTTCACAAGGAAAGCCAGGTTAGACGAATTACATTATGATCAATAACCTTTATAGAAAAGACAAGTTTTTTGCAGGCATTCAGCTGCAATCAAGCAAAACTAAGGCTAAATCAGATTTGCTATCAGAAGAAATATATTGCAGACCCTGGTTATCAAGAAAGCATGCTTCTTGAGGCCAAATTTAAACTGAAATAAGCAAATACATGCAATAGTATTCATGGTAGTCATTACAACATCTTAAAGATTGGGAGGTAATAAGTTCAGCAACACACAAAAGGTACCATATTCATGACATGCTAAAATTCAATAGCACAATTGATGTATAAACAATGTTAATCTGTTTGTTCCCTCTTCATTTCAAGTAAATTAAGATTGGGAGTACTTTATTTCTTCACCTTTTTTTGACCCTGTGAAATAGCAATGCCATAGAGGGACAAATTGCACAAAATTACAGGACAATAAAGCCACCACAAAATTGCACAAAAAAATATTTTGATGCATACCAGCAAACACTAATCAGAAAGAAACATGACACAACTCTCACATGATTAAGATTGGGATTTAATCAGTTCAGCAAAGGCACCATATTCACGACATGCAGAAATTCAATAGCACAATTGATGTATAAAAACAACAACAATATGTTTGTTCCCTCTCCCTTTTAAGTAAATTGAAGAAGAGGGCTGAACTTTATAGCTAACAGAAAGTCAGAAACTTTCTCTCTTCAACTTTTTTGACCCTGTGAAATAGCGATGCCATAGAGGCAGAAATTGCACAAAATTTATACACAAAATTACAGGACAATGAAAGCCAGGTTAACCTAGTTCGCTGAAAACCACACACATTCAAATCTTATACAATTAGCTAGAAAACACAAGGAATCATCCTAGAGAGATCAGATCCATATAGAGGTAGAAAGAAAATCTGAATTCAGAAACTAGACAGAGAGAACCATCAGAAATTGTGTCGTACCTACGAATTACGATCCCGGATCTATACCTCCTCGATGCCTAGATGGACGAACAAAGTCTAGATCTAAGAAGGTGGAAATATATAGTTTAGATTGAAGATTGATAACAGCGTGCGGAAACCAGCGGCAGAAGAAGAGCAGAGAAAGAGAGAGAAATGAAGGATGAAGCCGAATTCTAAGATACAGGTGGTGGTTGCACCAAACTAGTCTCGGTGTCTTGTTTAGTTGTTTCTAGAATACTGTTTTTTTTTACCCTTTATTTTTTTTTTTCTGATTGGTAATTTTTTTATTTTTTTTGGTAATTTTTTTATTTGGTAATTGGTATAGATCCTAAAATTCGATAAAATTGGATACAAGTTATTGTGGATATTGTTATGAAGTCCAAATTTATGAAGTCCAAATTATCATACTACAAGCTATCTATTTACATACATATGTATTACACATATTATGTATGAACAAGTGTATAATGGAGGAAAATTTGTACAAGGTGAATTATTCACCTTCTTCACCTCCTTATTTCCATGCATAAATCATGGAGATTTACCAAAGTTTTACCCCACTCTTGGCCTATAAATATGGCCATCATCCATTGTAAAATTTGCACCAAAGTAGAGTAAGAAATACACTCTCTAAAGTTCTTACTCTCCCTCCCTCTCTTCTAATGATCTAAAAGTCCTCATAAAGTTTGTTTAAGTGTTTTCCCAAAAGTTAAAGTGATCTTGCTTTCATAATGAGCTCCTAATGAAAAACCACAACCTAAGGCCTACTGGCTCAACAGCTGCCCCAGAAGCAAATGCTATGAACAAAGCGTTCCATGATAGGAACGACAATGAACGTGGGCAACAATCACGCCGTAACAATGGGCGTGGACGAGGTCGTGGTAACTATGGGAGTCGTTGTGGTCGTTGTGGTCGTGGTGGCCATGGACGTGGCCGAGTCTACAACAAAAGCCACGATAATCACCGTGAGAACCATGGCTACAAAGGGGGTGTGAAGCAACAGGTCCAGACGGGTCCATCAGGATCCTCCCAGAAATCCAAATCAGCATGCTACAGATGTGGCGTGACTGGTCACTGGTCAAAAGTATGCCGCACAGCTCCACACCTAGTGAAGCTGTACCAAGCTGAAAAGAATAAAGAAAAGGCTACCGAGACCAACTACATCGATAACAAAGATGTGGATAGGTCACCTGTGACTAGTCTGGATGTCAATGACTTCCTCAACTTTGAGAATGATGATGGCTATGCCTTAGGGGCTTAAATGAAAAGCACAAGCCCCTAAATATCTCTACTATCTCCCATGTTATTGTATAATATTTGCAATGTATTTTTTATATCTCATGTTTTTAACTTCTCTCTCGTAGGACTTTGTATAATAGAACTTGTATAATATGTTTATCCTTGTATAATATATGAAACTGTTATTAATGCCTTAATTCTCCTTTTTCTTTATATTGATAGAAAACATGGACTTACCTAAAGTGAAACCCGATGGGAAGGAGCAATGTCTTTTGGACAGTGCGACAACACACACCATTTTGAGGAGTAAAGAATACTTTACCCAATTAAGAGCCTTTGAAGGCAATGTCACTACAATATCCGGTGTGTCAAAACTCATCGAAGGCTCTGGAAGAGCTGTCATTCTACTCCCAAAGGGAACAAAGCTAGTAATAAATGACGCACTATATTCGAGTAAATCTCGAAGAAATTTGCTAAGCTTTAAAGATGTGCGTCTAAATGGGTTTCATATGGAAACCATGAATGAAAATGGGAAAGAATACTTGTGCATCATAAAACATGAATCTGGCCATAAACAGATTCTCGAAAGGATGCCAACGCAAACCTCCGGATTATATCATACATACATTTATCCGTTTGAGGTCAATGCAATGTTTAACAAAAGGTCATATGACCAAACTACATTCACATTATGGCATGATCGATTGGGTCATCCAGGGGCAATAATGATGCACAAAATCATAAAGAGCTCACTTGGACATACATTAAAGAACATTAAGGTTCTTCCGTCCAGTGATTTTAATTGCACTGCTTGCTCACTTGGAAAGCTAATTATCAAGCCTTCTAAAAACAAGATTGCAAGTGAAAATCCTACATTCTTAGAAAGAATCCAAGGAGATATATGTGGGCCAATTGCTCCACCATGTGGACCATTCCGATACTTTATGGTGCTAATTGATGCATCTACACGTTGGTCACATGTAAGCCTACTATCAACAAGAAATGTTGCATTTGCTAAACTCCTTGCCCAATTTCCGGATTATACAATAAAGAAAATCCGGCTCGATAATGCAGGAGAATTTACATCTCAAACATTCAATGACTATTGTATGTCAATTGGGCTTGATATAGAGCATCCAGTGGCTCATGTTCACACACAAAATGGTCTTGCTGAATCATTGATAAAGCGATTGCAATTAATTGCCAGACCATTATTGATGAAATCAAAATTACCACCATCGGCATGGGGACATGCAATATTACATGCAGCAACCTTAATTCGATTAAGGCCAAGTGCAAACCATGAACATTCCCCTATGCAACTTGTGTCCGGTAAGGAGCCAAATATTTCACATCTAAAAATATTTGGATGTGCGGTTTATGTCCCTATTGCTCCACCTCAGCGCACAAAGATGGGACCCCAAAGGAGATTGGGAATTTATGTTGGTTTTGAGTCTCCCTCGATAATCAAATATCTTGAACCAACAACTGGTGATTTATTTACAGCAAGATTTGCTGATTGCCATTTTGATGAAAATACATTCCCAGCCTTAGGGGGAGAAAAGAAAAATGGGGACCCACATGTGAAAGAAATCACATGGAATGCAACCGCATTATCCCATCTTGATCCAAGAACAAAAATGTGTGAACAAGAAGTACAACGGATCATTCATTTGCAAAATGTAGCAAATCAGTTACCAGATGCATTTACTGATACACAGAAGGTAACTAAATCACATATACCTGCAGCAAATGCTCCAGCAAGAATTGAAATACCCAATGGATTGCCAGATGCATCCATCGCAAGCGAGTCTACAACACGCCGAAAGCGTGGTAGACCATTAGGCTCAAAAGATTTGAAACCGAGAAAGGCAAGAAGCCAAAAGGGTATAGCAGGAGAAGCCACAATGGATCATGAGAATGATGGTAAAGGCAAAGATATTGAAAATGAGAATACCTCAACAGAGGATGATATTCTAGACAAGAATAATGATATCGACAATTTTGAGATTTCCATAAACTATGTGTCCACATGCACACAATGGAACCGAAAAGATGTAATTGTCGATGATATATTTGCCTACTCAGTGGCTAGTAATATTGTAATTGAAGATGATGATTTTGAGCCAAAATCGGTCGATGAATGTCGACGAAGAAATGATTGGCCAAAATGGAAAGAGGCTATTCAGGCAGAACTAAAATCGCTTGAAAAGCGAGAGGTCTTTGGACCAGTAGTTCGTACACCCAATGGTGTGAAACCAGTCGGCTATAAATGGGTCTTTGTACGTAAAAGAAATGAGAAAAACGAAATTGTAAGATATAAAGCAAGGCTTGTAGCACAAGGTTTTTCTCAGATCCATGGAATTGATTATGAAGAAACATACTCTCCAGTAGTTGATGCAACTACGTTGAGATTCCTAATTGGACTGACTGTCTTTGAAAGGTTACAAATGCGCCTCATGGATGTCGTTACAGCATATTTATATGGATCACTTGATACAAACATCTACATGAGAGTCCCCGAAGGACTCAAGCTGCCTGAGGCCAATAATTGTGGACCTCGAGAAATGTTTTCCATAAAATTGAGGATGTCATTGTATGGGCTAAAACAATCTGGACGAATGTGGTACAATCGCCTCAGTGAATACCTCATGAAAGAGGGATACAAGAACGACACCGTTTGTCCATGTGTTTTCATCAAGCGATCCGAAAAGGGATTCGCTATTATCGCAGTTTATGTTGACGATTTAAACATCGTTGGAACTCCAAATGAGCTTCAAGATACTACGAAATATTTGATGAAAGAATTCGAGATGAAAGATCTCGGACAAACAAAGCTTTGTCTTGGCTTACAAATTGAGCACTTAAGGGATGGAATCTTTATCCATCAGTCTAATTACACCGAGAAAGTTCTTAAGAGATTTTACATGGACAAAGCACACCCTTTGAGCTCTCCAATGGAAGTTCGATCCCTCAATGTAGAAAAGGATCAATTTCGTCCCCGAGAAGAGGACGAAGAGGTTCTTGGTCCTGAGGTACCATATTTAAGTGCAATTGGTGCTTTAATGTACTTAACTAACAATACAAGACCAGATATTGCTTTTGCAGTAAATTTGTTGTCCAGGTATAGCAATGCACCCACAAGGAGACATTGGAACGGGATCAAACATATATTCCGCTATCTCCGAGGAACACATGATCTTGGGTTGTATTATCGTAACCAAAGGGATGCGACCTTAACTGGATATGCAGATGCAGGGTACTTGTCTGACCCACACAAAGCCAAATCGCAAAATGGCTATGTGTTCACATATGGAGGCACTGCCATCTCTTGGAGATCAACAAAGCAGACTGTGACTGCCACATCATCAAACCAAGCAGAATTAATTGCTTTATATGAGGCAGGAAGAGAATGCGTGTCCCTTCGAGGAATGATTCAATTCATCCAGAAAGAAAGTGGAATGAAACCAATGACTGATGATCCAACAATATTATATGAGGATAACTCAGCATGCGTTGCTCAGATGAAGAAAGGCTACATCAAAGGAGACCGCACAAAGCACATATCTCCAAAATTCTTCTCCACTCGTGAATTGGAAGAAGCTGGTGAAGTGGACATCCAACAAATTCGGTCAAATGACAACTTGGCTGACTTGTTCACAAAGTCATTAATTCCCAAGAAATTTGGAAAACTGGTATCCAGAATTGGAATGTGCAGACTTCGAGACATATGTTGAAGTCAGGGGGAGTATCATACGCGCTGCACTCTTTTTCCCTTCGATCAAGTTTTTATCCCACTGGGTTTTGCTTGACAAGGTTTTTAATGAGGCAGCCTCAAGGCGTACAAATGGGATCAATGGTTGCACTCTTTTTTCCTCCGTTCAGGTTTTTATCCCACTGGGTTTTTTCCCGACAAGGTTTTTAATGAGGCACCGTCTACCCATATCCTACTCCATGAAAAGAAGGTGAATATTCAAGGGGGAGTGTTATGAAGTTCAAATTTATGAAGTCCAAATTATCATACTACAAGCTATCTATTTACACACACATGTATTACATATATTATGTATGAACAAGTGTATAATGGAGGAAAATTTGTACAAGGTGAATTATTCACCTTCTTCACCTCCTTATTTCCATGCATAAATCATGGAGATTTACCAAAGTTTTACCCCACTCTTGGCCTATAAATATGGCCATCATCCATTGTAAAATTTGCACCAAAGTAGAGTAAGAAATACACTCTCTAAAGTTCTTACTCTCCCTCCCTCTCTTCTAATGATCTAAAAGTCCTCATAAAGTTTGTTTAAGTGTTTTCCCAAAAGTTAAAGTGATCTTGCTTTCATAAATTTTTTCATAACAGATATCATATTATTAGTCTTATTTTACACTTCATTTTTAGCATAGATATAGTGTAATTTAATTGGATAATAAATGCTGGTTTTAATTGAGATTATAATGGTCAAATAATTACTCATATAATTTCTGCCAACTATTAATTTGATAAAAAAACAAGTGTGAGAGACAATTCTACCAATAATTTTTGAAAGAAATTTCAAATTAGTGTTACTTTTTATCATTTGGCTTTGCCAGAAAAAAAAACATTTTAAGTACAATAACATCCAACATTCACCAACTAATCACACAAACCAAACCAACAGATCAGTGGAAAAGTACTAAAAAATAAATCAGCAATCTATACACAATTGTTTGAGATCAGTTTCCACATCCTCCAAAGCAGCTTTGGTTGTCTTCAGTAGTAATCCTCATTATCCTCTTCTGCACTTCTTCTTGAGAGTGTATATGTGCATCTTAAATTGAAATAGCATTTGGTTGACATAAACCAGATCACTGAACACAGCTTCAGCATCAATATCAATGTACTTGATTCAAAATTTGAAGAAAATTAGATATAAACAAGGGATTGATTTGTTAGGATTCAAAGGATAGCAGAATCTGAATAGCTAGAGTTGGGTATGTTCTTCTTCCCATGCCTTTGTGCTATAGTCAATTTCTCTTTCTCATCTGCAATCCATCTGTTCAAAGACTCCAAACACTAAATGAAACATCCAACAGAAAAAAAGCAATATAGTAAGGGAAGCAAAAAGCACAATTCTTTATTCAATCTTGCAGGTGGTTCTAAGATCAATGCACAAATACTTGAAACTTAAAAGTAAGAAATTGTCAAGATGAAGATTGATTACCATTGAGAAGCTCGCTTTCTAGCGTCCAATGAGTTATAAATTTCAGAATACCGACGATGAGTAGAAGGTTTCGGCTTCTTCTCTTTTTTGCGTAGTCCGAAGATCTCTTGCACCAGAGGGACATGGACAAGGACCAATTTCCACGCCAAAAACCACCCTATAAACCAAATCAAATTCCAGAAATGCATCCAAATTTTTTTTTCATGCGCAGACGAAAGAATAAGAGAGAGCAATTACCGAAGGAGAGAATGGAGAGAACCAATACAACTGCAAGAAGAGGGCGGAGGAGGAGGAGAGAGAGAAATTCCCACCATGAGATAGAAGCAGAAGAAGGTTCCATGGCTGACTTTAGCACCAATCCTGTTCAGCGCATTAAAACACTGCATTAAAGAAAAACCAGCATGATGACATCGTTTGGCCCCATCCAGAACTGCCAAAAAGGCGAAAACAGCGAACCCACCAATGAATCACTAAGAGAAAGTAGTAGGCTTGCAGAGAAGAAAACTCAACATAAACAAACGGAGCAGCCTATATACTAATGAATTAATTGGATTTCACGGATAGCCACAGAAGGCTGCCTAACAGAAAGTATGCTTGCAGAGAAGAGCATCAAAGAATATACAAAACTAAGCATCACATGATCTGATTATTCTAGTACCTCAAATTACACAGCATCACATATAGGAAACAAAACAACAAAGCAAGAAAAATAAAGCATGAGTGAGCCTTGATATATTGCCAAATTAAAATGAAGAAATGATGTGTACATGGCACTTTGAAATATATTGCCAAAATACATAGCACAAATGATATATTAGGAATATTGCAACAAACTAGAGGTTTTTGTGTGTTCCTTCCAAACTCCTTCAATATAATACATTAATACATAATTATGAGTGCAATACTGTTCGGCTTAAATTTAAACTGAAATATATTGCAGACCCTGGTTATCAAGAAAGCATGCTTCTTGAGACCAAATTTAAACTGAAATAAGCAAATACATGTAATAGTATTCATGGTAGAGTCATTATAACATCTTTAAGATTGGGAGGTAATAAGTTCAGCAACACACAAAAGGTACCATATTCATGACATGCTAAAATTCAATAGCACAATTGATGTATAAACAATGTTAATCTGTTTGTTCCCTCTTCATTTCAAGTAAATTAAGATTGGGAGTACTTTATTTCTTCACCTTTTTTTGACCCTGTGAAATAGCAATGCCATAGAGGGACAAATTGCACAAAATTACAGGACAATAAAGCCACCACATCAAGAAAGCATGCTATGAGTCTAAATTGAAACTGAAAAAAAATATTTTGATGCATACCAGCAAACACTAATCAGAAAGAAACATGGCACAACTCTCACATCATTAAGATTGGGAATTAATAAGTTCAGCAACACACAAAAGGCACCATATTCATGACATGCAGAAACCAATAGCATAATTGATGTATAAAAACAACAACAATCTGTTTGTTCCCTCTCCCTTTTAAGTAAATTGAAGAAGAGGGCTGAACTTTACAGCTAACAGAAAGTCAGAAACTTTATCTCTTCACCTTCTTTTGACCCTGTGAAATAGGAATGCCATAGAGACACAAATTGCACAAAATTTATGCACAAAATTTATGCACAAAATCACAGGACAATGAAAGCCAGGTTAACCTAGTTCGCTGAAAACCACACACATTCAAATCTCATACAATTAGCTAGAAAACACAAGGAATCATCCTAGAGAGATCAGATCCATTAAGAGGTAGAAAGAAAATCTGAATTCAGAAACTAGACAGAGAGAACCATCAGAAATTGTGTCGTACCTACGAATTACGATCCCGGATCTATACCTCCTCGATGCCTAGATGGACGAACAAAGTCTAGATCTAAGAAGGTGGAAATATATAGTTTAGATTGAAGATTGATAACAGCGTGCGGAAACCAGCGGCAGAAGAAGAGCAGAGAAAGAGAGAGAAATGAAGGATGAAGCCGAATTCTAAGATACAGGTGGTGGTTGCACCAAACTAGTCTCGGTGTCTTGTTTAGTTGTTTCTAGAATACTGTTTTCAAATCAAGAAAAATAAAGCATGAGTGAGCCTTGATATATTGCCAAATTAAAATGAAGAAATGATGTGTACATGACACTTTGAAATATATTGCCAAAATACATAGCACAAATGATATATAAGGAATATTGCAACAAACAGGAGGTTTTTATGTGTTCCTTCCAAACTCCTTCAAAATTATTCATAATTATGAGTGCAATACTGTTCGGCTTAAATTCTAAATCCATCACATTTAATTTTCAAATTTCCATGGAACAAGTCTTTCAGTCTAGAGAACGTTGCAAATTGCTCCTACGGCTCATGTGAGTAATACAACGTCCGTTAATAAAATCAAAGCCAAACAAAGATCATCTCTTTGTTTCTTAAATTGCCCTCTAGAAGAGCACGATCGCAATAAAAGCAATCCCATGACTGGATTATATTCACATACATATCAGATTGGCATCAGATTCTTGGGCAGTTTAGGAGTCACCAAGTCTCTTAGTCGAAAACCCATTGGATGATTTGTTGAGAAGGAATGGCTTTGCAGGTTTGATGAAAGTAAGGAATGTAATAATTTTGCTATTCACCTTACAATCAAAAGCATTAAAATTTAATTCACAAAATAAATAAAGATATGGATGACTCATCATGATCAAACCAGGCCAGCAATAGCCAACAAAACTAGCCAAAAATCCTCTTCTAAAGAACAATTTCACAGATAAAAGTCATAAAACCAGTAGACAAGTACACAACTTCAAAAGAGTAGCAAAAACAGCAATTAAGAAGCACTCAAAACTGTCACAAGTGCACTAAAAGAAGACTCTTTTGTGGACTGACTTTAATGCATTCGGTTGAAGCAATTGCATATCAAAGCAATCACGATTACTATCTCTGGACTTCTTTAAAAATGTAAACTTCAACAAAAATTAGCATGAACTTGCACATAGTATGAAATCCAACAAAAAATAGGGTTTCCATGCTATATTCCTCTCAAGCTCAACTTTGTAACTATCAGTGAAATAGAGAATGCCATCAAAGCAGAAATTGCACAAAATTGAAACCGAAAATTAGAGTATAACAAAGTCAGCTTAACCTAGGTCGCTGAAAACCACAACAAAAATAAGTTGTATACAATCACCTAGAAAGATAAAGGAATCATAAAGAGATCAAATCAATGAACAGGTAGAAAGGAATCCCAAATTCTCAATCCAGAAACTAGACCGAAAACATGAGAAATTGTGTCGTACCTACAAATTGCGATCTCGGATTTATACCTCCTCGAGGCTAAAATCGACGAACAAAGGCCTAGATTAAGAAGGCGGGTGAAAGGAAAGGTGGGTAATTGATTACAACGTGCAAAAACCAGAGTCTATAGAAAGAGTTTAAGAATGAAGCCTAATTCTAAGATGGTGTCTTTTTCTTTTTTAATGGAATAAAGGTGGTGTCTTGTGTGATGGTGGCTACAATACTACTTTTTTCCCAAAAATTTATTTCTGGTTGATAATTTTTTATTCAATATAGACCTTATAATTCGATTAAAAAAACAAATTTTAGCTCTTTTTTTTATGAGAAAACAAATTTTAGCTCTTTTTTTTATGAGAAAACAAATTTTAGCATAGAATAAAGGTAGTTTCTTGAAGAGAAAATAATAATGGATGATAAATATTGCTTCTAAAAAGGGGTTATAATGCTCAAATACTCATTCAAGATATAATTTATGAAAGGAGTTACTTATGGACTTGTTCCATGTTATAATCATTTTGGCTTTGCCAGAAGAAAAAAAGAAGAATCTTTAAAACACAAGTGCACCATCAAATTCAAAGCCTCTTCTTCATAATAACATCCAGCATTCACCATTTAATCACACAAATCAACCAACAGATCAGTGGAAAAGTACAACAAAAATAAAAAAACAGTGATCATAAATAAACACAAATTGTTTTGAGGTCAGCCAGCTCCCACATCACTACTAAATTATACTAGTGAGAGGATTTATTTCATAAACTTGAAGCCTTGTCAAATGTTAACCAACTGATGCATCAACCACAACAGGAGTTTCCTCCAAACAGCTTTGGTTGTCTTCAATTGCAATCCCCATTGTCATCTTCTTCACTTCTTCTTGAGTGTATATATGAATCTTAGACACCACATTGCAGAATTCACTGCCAACAGAATAATCTCCTCATTTAGGAAAAAACATCAAAGTCCAAATTCAAGAATGATCTAAGAGATATATAATAACACTCACTGCCACGGATCGTCTCCAGCAACCATAACATCATTCTCACTGTCGGTGTACAAAATCCGCCACCCTTGTGCAGGATCTCTTAGAACACCTTCCATTCCAAATAGACTCTCCAACTCATTCAAGAGTTCATCATAATTGTTAAGCTTGGAAAGATCTATGGCTCTTCCAACCAAGCTCCCTTGCTTGTGGACCTTAACAATAATTAAAAAAATGTTTCAGAAACGATTTAAATCCAGTAGAGTTACTCCACATATAGAGCTACTATTACCTTGATAGAAATGAGTAAAAATATTAGAAAATTAAATCTAAGCCAGTATAATCGAAAATTTTATTTAATACAGCTGAGCTCACCTTTGTGCAGCTCCTCTTACCAGAATTTTGTAAGCCTGTGGAGATGGCTTCAGCTTCTGAAGCCAATGAAATTCCAAACAGTTTACAGCCCGACTTAGATTCAGTAACATTATGATCCTTCAACTGTGTCTTAGGCATCGATTCATTCCCCATCAATTTCTGATCTTGGAAAGAAGCTGATCTGATTGCAACATCCTCTTTTGTTGAATTGTTCATGTAAGGAAACACGAAAGACCCTTGCTGGGTTTTCGGGATGTTGTCATAAGGGAAATACATGTGCCTATCCCCTTCTGAACCAAGAGGGTAAAAAGCTGGTTTCGGTTTCTCATACATGTTTTGTAAGTAACCGAAACCCATGTTTGGCTTAGGCCATGGCCCGGGATTAAAGTTGAAGTTGGGCTTGCCCGCCAATGACCTTAAAGAGCATATTTCTTGACCTTGCAAGACCTTTGGAAATCGGTCTGATTCCAAATTGCCTGCATATGATATAGGCTGAGCCTTTGCCAAAGAGCGCGACTCAAAACCAAAGGGGTAGTTTACTTTGTCACATCCATAAGGAGGCGACACGAAACCAAATTTTTCTTGACCTTGCAAGACCTTGGAGGATCTCAAAGATTCCTCAAAGTCCAATAGCCCACCACCACCACTGCCACCTACAAGACAAAAATATAAAAGGTGTTAAGAGAAAGTTAATAGAAAGTTTGTTACCATTAAGGGGAAGTTTGTTACCATTAAGGGCTTGGTGGAGGGGAGCACCCTGTAAACTACTACGCAGTCTCTTCAATTTTGGTGATGATTGTATGGCCATGGGAGGGAGAGAACCAGAAGGATCAATCTCCCATGGAGAAACGCGCTCTTGATGATTAGCAACAATATCATCATCCCATCTAACCTGTAGGATGCATGAATGCTAATAAATAACAATGCCAAACTTGTTAAATTTTAAAGAAAATAGAGTAGAGGAGAAGCTATGAAACAAACCATCAAGCATCTCCATTTGGAGTTTGGCCATCTATAAGGATCTAAGTCACCAAGCCCGATAACAACACCACTGCACCTGAAAAAGACAAGGTAAACCACAAAAGTTTTATTTTAGAACAAAAGGAGATATCAATTAAGCTTTAAATACAAGACAAGTCACTTGCCTTCTTTCAGGGGAGTCATCCATTGAAAATCTCATCTTGAACCTAGTTCCGATGGATATTGGTTTGGCAATGCTCTTCACATATCGATTATATGGTATCACGAATTCTGCATGACTCGCCCTGAATTTAAATTTCACAGTAGAATGTCAAATTACTGTGTCTTTTGAAAGACAAAACTTGGCAAGCTAAGAAAATTTTCCTCCAAAGGTAAAATTGGTGGAGTTGAATTCACCTTGGGCTGTAAAAGACATCAAAGGTTTTCTTGGATGACACTGCATTAGACACAGAAGAAAGGACATAGTAAGACTTCTGATTTCCTGTAACAGAATCAGGAAATCCACTTCTTGGCCTTGTAGCTCTTCTGATTCCAAGTCTCAGTTTTCCATCTTCACCTCTACAACAAGGTTAAATTACTCGGGTTCAACCACTGATAAATGAAAATTATCAGTAAAACACTATTAAATTCAGCATCTTTTTACAGGTAAGACACTATTCATCCTTCTCATAATGAAACCAAGAATCAAAAACAACAAAGCAAGCTAATTAACACTTTTTCATTATTGATATATATACATACTTCAGAAAGAGCACGGCGTCCCCTGAGACAAGATTCTTTTGGCCAACAAAGATGCTCCATCCTGTCGTTAGTAGATGCCTTCTAGGCTGACCTGAAGTATAACAGAATAAAACTTCTACATACTCATCTCAACTCATATTGTTATAAAGTGCAAATAAATATTGTCATTTTAAATCTAGCTACCTCTATAGATATGCCTGAACTTCCATTCAACTCCATGCAGATCCTGAGCAATGAGCTCCTGAGATGGCCTTTGCTGTTTATAATCCTATAATCCAAGAATAAGTCAAAATATGAATCCGTTTCTATTCAAAGCATACAAAAACTGGCTGAAAGTATCAGAATAGATGCCGAAAAGCACAATGGCATAAACTAGAAAACGCGCCAAACACAACAGAATTTACAAGGGCCAAAATCAGCAAGAATCTCTCACCAATGGTGGGAAACAATCTTCAGCAGCTCGACGAGGCACAGAGAATCCGCCATGTGTGCTGGTATCCGACGCCGTCAGTGTTTTACAGAACATGTGTGGCGTTGTTCTTGGAAGTGATCCTGCCCCTTCTTCTTCCCCCAACTCCTCCTCACCTTTTTTCTCTGAATCCATGCCTACCCACTAAAGATTTGCCCCAACAGAATCAAATTAACTATATTTTGAACAAGATATTAAATTTTATAAAATTCATTGAAACTATCATGGAATAAAATCATACCCCAGGTAAAGGAAGCAAGGCCAGCTTAGCATAGACTTCATCATTCTCCTTATTAGCCTGTTCATGGGTTCATTGCAAATTCATAAATAGATGCATAATTCAGCATGGTAATTCTATGTTACACATTTCCATAATTTTACACTATAGAGTTTAAGGTAACATAGTAGTAATTCACAATTAGCAAATTCACAAAAAGATACTAAACTAAAACTGCTACATAAGAATTTTAAATACTTACAAGAAGCTGAACATTGACAACACTGCAAAAGATTTCTGGATGAAGCTCACAATTGGGTAGGTCCATGGGAGGAAAGTTGGAGATTGAAGAGATTGATTGCTCCAAATGACCTTGTGGGAAATACACAACCACATTTCCTTTCTTGGGTAGAGAAGTTAATGGGCCAGCACAGGCATGCCAAAGCTCCATATAGATTGAAGAAGCAACAGATGAAGGAGAAGAGTTTGAAGAGCATGAAGAAGAAGGGGAAGAGAGACAATTACAGTTTCCCTTCTCACAATCTCCATTATTACAAGGTGCATTCTTCTCCAACTCATCAACCACAACAGCATGGTTCAGATCAATTTCCATGAAAGGAAGAAGAGGAAATCAAATCAGAGCAAACAAAGTGGGTTTGTTCCTCTTCTGAGTGCAGATTAATTGGGCGCTAGGGTAAAGCAGTAAATCACAAGCCAAAAGAGGCTAAAACCAAACACAAAAGGGGGGAATATGGGAAAAAGAAAGGAAAACAAAAGTTAAAGAGTAATAATCAAGTGGGTTTAAGAGGAGGGACAACTAATAAAGCCAAAAACCAAACAAAGTGATTAAAGCATTTATCTTTTCAATTCAAGATGAGGTCAAATCATGTCCAAGAAATCTCATTTTTGGAGGGCACCCAGAAAGCAGAAAAGAAAAACACCAACAGGAAGAGGAAAAACAGCCTTTGCAGTGGGGATAGGAGAACCTTGGTATATAGCAAAGAAACAAAAGACACATTGATTTGGAAGAAGACCCAGAAAAGCTAGAAATAGAGAGAAGGGGTAAAGGAGAAAAAGAAAGAAATTTTAAAAGAGAGAAGAGGAATCAAATTAATAACAAGAAATTCTCAAAGCATGATTCCTCTTCCTCTCTATCCTTTTTCCCCTTTCTCTTCGTCTTCCTAATCCCTCCATTTGCAGTACTCAGAAGAGGAAACAGAAGAAATAGACAAGTGCATAGGAAGCACAGAAGCAAAAGGCAGAGAGAAAAAGGCCAATGCTTTGATGGGGGATTTTGAACAAGCACTGTTTTACAACACTGTACACCTTTTGCTTTCCGTTGCCTTAAATTTTAATGCTTTTCTGTAATTAAGCTTCAAAGAAGGGAAACCACAACCAAGACAAAAAGGGGGATGACTGTACATTCAAACACAACAAAAGTAATTTGTAAAATAATTGATGGGATTGGCAGAACAACAGTGGCACTAAATACATTAATAAAGTATACCCCACCAGTAAATTTTGAAAAGGCAATATACATTGTATATATGCTGTATTGTATACTTTATCATCATGTATATACCCTTTGTGGTAACAAAAATTATCAAGGGAAGAAAGAAATGGAAACCTAATTGAAAAAGGTTCAAGTTCTTTGCCTTGTTGCATCTTTTTTCCTTGTGTGCATTATTTAAATTAGTAGCGTGGATCAACTGATTAAATAAATAATTAACACTTACAACAAAGGTATGTGATTAATTTGTTGGATTGGGAATAATCTTTCTTGTTACATCTCAAAAATAAAAAATATCTCAATTGTTTGGCTTTGTCCCTTTCAAGTCACAACTTCTGAGAGTGAGTTCACATGGAATTGATAAAATTCAACACTAAAGTTTAAATTTTTTGAATCACTCGAATTAAATTAATGGTTGAGATTTAAAGTATCCAAATTATTTATTAAATTATTTTTAGGATTAACTTCAAATAGTTTGAATTTTCTTTCTTTTTTTATGGAATTGCATTAGCTCAAAATAAAAACTACAATTGTTTTATCATTACAAAAACAAATGATAACCAATGTACTATAATCCTAATACTCAATTAAAAACCATAAATCCTAATGAAAGTCAAAGTCCTAAAATTCTAAATCATACAACTCATAAATTTAGACCTAGACATTAAATTCAATAATACTAAGCTCATAAGATTCATTGCTAAAAAAATCAAATAGGAGGAAGGCATAATATGCCGTTAAATATGCTCATGAACCAGATATCTTAAAAAGCTCATAAGCAAATACGGAGTACTTGTTTATTTGACTAATACAAAACAAAGACTTGTTAACTTTTGTAGCCTCTAATAGTGATTTATAATGAACCTCCTTTACCTACCTGGCTAAAAAGAAAAAGATTGATCAAATGTCCAACTTGATTAGATATTTTCGCTACTTTAGTTTTTTGAAGCTACACGCTTGGTGTAAGATGTTGTTACGAGATAGGCTGAAAGTGAAATATTTTACAAGAGAAAATGACATGTATCTAACACTTTTCTTTTCACTCCCATCTTCATCACCTTCCCTAGTTAACAATTATTTTGATTCTCTAATGTCGACAGAATGGAATATCGAATGATGATCCTGACATTTAATCACATAATATAGCTTTGAAATAAAATAACCAGATTTAAAATATCAAAAAAGAAAGAAAGTTATGATTGAGTTTTGAAAGAGGTGATTTTAGTCAAGCAGTTAAGCCTTTAAAAACACTAAATATGTGCATTATCCTTCACCCCAAAAAAGTGGTGATTTTGTGAACAATGTGGTGTAAAATCTGACTATAAATAAACTAATTAATAAATAAATAAATAATATATCTTTATCTTAGGATAATAACAATTTTAAAATAAATATATCATAATAAATAATAAATTAATAATAACTACAAGAATAATAACCTCTATCTTAAAATAATAAAAATTCTAATAATAAATATATTTTTATCTTAGGATAATAACAATTTTAAAATAAAAATATCATAATAAATAATAAATACAAGAATAATAACCTCTATCTTAAAATAATAAAAATTCTAAGATAATAATATCATAAAGCATGATAATTCATTTTACACTAGGGTTAGTCAGACTACAAACTCTAATCTAAACTATGGGTAATTTTGTGTAGTTTACCTAAATATGGGGGCAATGGTGGAAATAAATAACGTGGCGAAATTGCGAAAACGGGACGTAGTTTGGTTTACGGGGTGACAGCGATAAGACTCGGCGGCACCGCCTGCGGGGGCGTGGGCGCCGGGCCTGGGGGGGAGGCTGACGCAGCGCTGACCGCTGACCCCACATTAACTGAAAAAAGCCTGCGTCTTTGCCGCTGCCCCCCTGGCCCCTGCCTACTACTACATTCATTCTTGATTTTCTCTCTCCTAGGGATTTCCATTCATTTTATTTTATTGCCCCTATACTTCTACTTATTCTCAACATTGCCCCTCGTTTCACTCTTGATTTTGGTTTAAAGTTTGCTTAGTGCGTAGTTTTAATTAATTATCTCGAACAATCAATTATGTGTTGGTCGGCTAACGGGCTAACGGCTAGATTTTTATAGGCATTTAATTAGAGATTTAGGTTCCAAAATTTTATGGTGAGACTGAGATCTATAGAAAAGTTGCACAATTTTGTGTAATGTCAACTTTGTGTATTCTGCATTAATTATTAGTTGATCTAATGGAATGGGACGATAAATTTTTTGTCGATAAATTTAAATTCAAATCATTTTTTATGGTATGAGATCGTAAATCCTTCAAAACAATAAACATAAATTGAATAGTCTCTATTTTAAGTAATTGTGAAGATAGTTATCTCATATCGGAAAATTGCGAAAATAATGATCTGCTATAAATACCCATGTTTTCTCGTTGGTTGTTTGTTTCGATCCCACCAATTATATTGGGTTAGCTAACTCGTCATGATGCGTGATTTGGGATGGTTGGGCTCGTTGACGATTTGTCGACTATAACACCGTGATATTGTCAAGTGTTAATTAACTGGGCCATGCCAGTTACTACTTTAATGGGGTGTGTGGAGATAGCTATCCCATACCGGGAAATTGAAGAAAGAATTACATAATATATATATATATATGTCACTGGGTTTATTTTTCTATTGTCAATTGATTTGAGGATAGAACCTCGTAGATTTATGCTGAAACGGTCACCCTCTTCATCTGTATTGACCCATCAAACTTTAACGATTTATTGATCATGAAATGTTTTTTATATCTTTTGTGTGTGTATATAGATAGAATGCACAATGGAGCTAGGAAGATGGAGGACCACTACTAGTACTAGTACTCGTGGATCAGCTTGCGCTGCAAATCAACAGATTCAAATGGGAAGAAGATCCATATCAATTCAATGACACCCCCGAAGCATAAGCTGCGCCCGGCCATGTCTCATATGTCTCTATACGTACACTCGAGCTAATACTATATCGATATTAATTAATACTTTATATATATTAATTGTTTTGTGTCCCACCTTCAGACAGAAAAATACAATAACTTATAATATTGTTCGTACGTGTATGTCATACGAGATAAGGTAATTAAGGTCTGACATGATATAATTATCATGTTTCATGATTAAAGTGAATAGCCATTGCTGGCAACTGCATTTGCATGCTTTACTACTTATTGCATCCTGCCTGCTTCTTAATTAATTCTGTCTATACAAGACAAATTATATATGATTTACGAATATGTATATACTATGATCGATCAATCTCTGGTTTTATTTGAAGATGAACGTACGTACATTACATTTTCATTTTTACCCTAATTTGGATACATGGGGAAGGGGTAAATTTTTTGCATTGATTTCCAATTTATGGACCTACATCAGTAAATATTTCAGCTCGCACTGACGAGTAACGGGAAAACCTTTTTACATTAATGCTAAAAAAACTATAGAAATTGAACAAAACTGACATTTAATTAACATGCATAGATTCAGCGAATAGGTTATACAAAAAAAACCAAAAAAAGGATGGATCGGAGATCATGGAGTATAGCTTCTTCTTTTTTTCACCCCATGCGACAATGACAAAAAATGAAAAGTAAAATCCAATCAATAACGATAAGCTGTTTCTTTATATGCAATATAATACATTGTTGTGTACATATTCACTCTATCGACATATATGGTTAAAGATTGATGCGTAACGTTTTTTTTGTGTATACGGTGTACGTACGTATAGTGTATACATATACTATAAAGTTGGAAAATGACATTGAGATGTCACACCATTTCACGACTTCATTAAAGCTGCCCCTTGACTAAGGTAAAAGCCTTCACCTGGCATATACATTATAAAGTTATAATTTATAGTAGAAATATAACGTCTATACGTACATAACGTGTCCGGTTTCGGAATCGGTGGTTGAAATTAAGACCAGAATAGGTTAACCCTCAGTTCGGTTTTTGATTCCGGGTTTTTACACGTTATGTTAAAAAATAGTCGTTGAAATTGCACGTGGTCACCATTATACCGACGGTTTCCAATGGTTTGTAACGAATAGAACTGCCAGTTCTTCGATTCCAAGGAACGTGGAACCAATATAAGAATCGACTGAACTCCGATTCCAGTTTCGAAACCGTCGATTTTTTTTTCCGATTAAGCTCCACGGTTCGCACGGTCGCCATTAGACTGACGGTTTCCAACGGTTTGTAACGAATAGAACTGCCAGGTCTTCGATTCCAAGAAATATGGAACCGATATCAGAATCAACTGGACTCCGATTTCAGTTCCGAAACCGTCGATTTTTTTTTTTCTGATTCAGCTCCACGGTTCCAATTGAACCAAACCCATGTCTATCTATACATATGGATGTGTATTTGTATTCGTATACCTTTAATAAACATAGAAAAAAAAGGGGGAGAACTGATAAGTCAGTGTTTGAAAGAAGCCCTTCGAGGTTTATGCATGTTGTTGGCAACGTCTTCTTCTTGTCCCTTTCTATACTGTAATTTATTCAGACTTGGATTTTCTGTATCCATAAGTTCTATTTAAATAAAAAAAAAATTAACCTAGCTATATATGAGGAAAAGAAAATGTAAATAAAATTAATATATGATCCTAATTAATTTGTGAGGTGTCGCCCGCATTTGACGTACAGTAGTACGCGATGACGTGTCACTATCTCTAAACAGACTAAACATTGCAGTATTGCACTTTGCATGATACAAAGCTACAGTTACGGGCCGGGCCTACGGGCCCCCTTATTATAAATAGTAAGTGATGTCGTTATCAACTAAATAGTGAGAAATATTGTGCTCACACTTTTTTGTGTTCAATTATCGTGACCAAAAATAATAATTGTTCGTGCCATTCGATCATACATTATTAGTAGTCAGTTGCACTATACAATAATATAACAGTAGATGCATCGTGCAAGTACTTTGAGGATGAATTGAAGCACCCTTAAGAAGGCTTACTACTACACAAAAATTAGGAGCTAAATTCATTATTTGTTTGAATGTCATGGTCTCATTGAATGTATTTTTATATATATTAGATATTTAATGTAATTAACAATACTACAATATATAGGGAGGTTTGATAGTTTGAATGGGATATGCAAACAAATTATCTATTCTTGAAGAATGCTTTTTTTTATATCCCACTATGATATAATTGGTCAATTTATTTATAAATTAAATAAAAAATATCTATTAATAAATTAACAAAAATATAATCCAATCAATTAAAACAACAGAGCTCAGAATATACATAGAGGATTGGTTGATTGGAAATCAGCAGAAAAGTATCTGATATAAAAAACTTATTTCAAATAAGTAATTGTCGAACACATAAAATAAAACTTTTTTTTTCCATATAAATAATTGGGTATTTATAAATATCAAAATAAGTGTTGTCGAATGGAGCCTCAATTTATCGTAAGAACTTATCTTGTTTCCCAAAAATAAAAACACTATATTTGCCGAGCCACCTTAACATGTTGCCGGCATTAATAAATCCAATACATTTCCAGACATGAAGGTTATATAATTTACTTTGTCAATAATATCATAACTTGGGCATTTGGTCTAGTGGTATGATTCTCGCTTAGGGTGCGAGAGGTCCCGAGTTCAATTCTCGGAATGCCCCGATTTTTTTCTTTTCATTTTTAGGGTTCATTATTTTAGTTTGAATACATAAACTCGGATGCTGATTAAATAAATTTTTTTTGTGACATCGGTTTACCATAAAAAGTTACTCCGTATTTCACAATTTTTTTTATACAAAATTGAAATGTGAATCTTCATTCGTGTGATAAAGCTGTTCAAGATGAGAACATTAAAAAAATACATGAGATATAAATATCGTCTAACATACATACATTATACATACATACACCAAGTAAGAAGCACTATTTTCATTTTTCAGTGTACACATGACCTTTTCCTGGCTAACTCTCATATGTCTTTGACCTTGTTAACACACTGAAATTCTATTATATGATTCTATTGTGTCATGTAGAAGAACAAGGACTACACTAAGAAAAAAAATACAACTAGGGTTGTAATTTGTAAATAAATAGAACGTACAGTTCGTGAAAAATTTGTTTAATTCTTGTTCGTGTTCAACTTGATTTATAAATTAGTCGGATTGAGTATAATTTTAAGTCTCGAAAGATAAATGAACTGAGCTTAAGCACAAACAAACTCAACTTGTTTATTCATGAGCAAACTCAATTATATGCTCAAGAGCAAGATCAAGATCAATTATATATATGTCATAACAAACTAGATTATACGCTTATTCATAAGCTCCACTATATATATTATGTATAATATATTTTAGAAAACTACATTGTTTTGGCGGTTTATCTCAAACTACGCACTTTACTATTTATTTTCATTTACATGTATAAATAATCAAGTAAATAAGTTGTCCGCAAACGTATCTTTCGAAGAAAAATAAATGAGAGACTTGCGAGCTAAGCTCAAGTCCAGTTGTCTAAATAAATCAAACTCAACAAAATTCTGAACTTGAGATGTTCAAACTCAAATTTGCCATATTTTTAACCGAGCCAGAGCACTTGATCCGAAATCAAGTTGGACCGAAAACCGAATGACCTGACCAAAATTGACCCGAAACCCAACTTTGTTCGATTAATTGAGCAACCGACTCAAAATGATCCAACCCAATTTGACCCGATTTTCACAATATCCGAATTTGACCCGAATCTGAACTTATCCGAAACTGAATTGACCCGACCCAAACCCGACCCGACCCGCTCATTTGACACCCCTACTATTCAAATGCAAACTGAAAAACCAATTTGATTGTGGGCGGGCAAATTGTGGGCTTTTGAAACTTATATTGGGCTTCATTTCAATAATGGGCCTACTAAACGGCCCAGAGAAACAAAAAGGTTAAAAAAGTTTGGAAAAGCTGTGAAAGACAAGAACAGAGGTGGCGAGTAGTGGATAGAAGACTGAAAGACAAAAGAGTCAAAACCTCCAAGTGTAACCATCTCTATGCACAAAATTCTTATGTGTCAAGGGCGGAAATCGGCCACCAAAACCCCCAAATCATGCATGAACGAAACGTGTCTTTCTCCACCACCTCCCTCCTCATGTATAAACTCCAACCCATCTCTCTCTTTCGATTCTCTCACTCTTTCCCTTGCTACGTGATAATTATAATCAAGGAAAAATGAAGACGAATTTGAAGGCATTGCTCTTGCTAGCACTTCTAGGCTTCTGCGCGTTGCAGGCGGTGGTGGGTAAGCATCAGAATCAAAGAAGAGGAAGGGAGAGGGAAGAATGGGAGGCGGCGGAAGAGGAGGAGGAGAGGCGGTGCCAGGAGGAGATGGAGGAGGAAGAAGGGATGAAGAGGCGAAAACATCATCGTCATCATCACCACGATGAACACGAAGAAGAAGAAGAAGAAGAAGAAAGTGACGAAGGAAGAGAACGAAAAGAGCGAAGAGGAAAAGGTTTGTTCTTGTTGGGAGAAGGGGAAAGTGTGATGAGATCGGAGGCCGGCGAGATGAGGGTGGTCAAAGGCCTCGGCTATGGCGGCGCACGATACTCGGCTTCACCGGAAAGGCCCCTGCATATGGGGTTTATTACGATGGAGCCACGGAGCATGTTCATTCCTCAGTACTTGGATTCAAGCTTGGTTCTTTTTCTCCAAAGAGGTAGTTTTATTAGTTTTGTTATATACCAGAAAGTAGTTTTTGGATGAAAAATCGTTTATTGTGTCTTGAAAAATGTGACAAGTAAAAAGTAGATCATAGAGATGCACATAATCAAGAGTGTTAAAAGTAGTTTTTAAGGTAAAAATTAGTTTTGAGAAACTAATAGAACAAAGCCTCATTCAATTCAGAAAGTGTTTATTAATTTGATGATTGTGTGTTTTGAAGGCGAAGCGAAGGTGGGTTTGATCTATAAAGATGCATTGGTGGAAAGAAGGCTAAGAACAGGTGATATATACCGAGTCCCTGCTGGGTCTGTGTTCTACATTATCAACACCGCCGAAGGTCAACGGTTGCATGTTATTTGTAGCATTGACCCATCCGAGAGCTTGGGAATTGGTACTTTCCAGGTACAAAATTATTTGCCAATGAATTTGGTGTAGTCAAAAAGCTTATTAGCTAATGAATTCGGGTTATGAGTTATTTGTGTAGTCTTTCTTTATTGGTGGTGGATCGAACCCGACGTCCGTGCTAGCTGGATTCGATGCCGAAACCTTGTCAACTGCCTTGAATGTGAGTTGGATCATCGGTAGTTTAATTTAATGCTAATACGTATTTGGATCAAATTAAGGTTATTTTGTAATGTGGTTGGAAAAATGAGTGTAGGTTTCGATAGGGGAATTGAGGGATCTAATGACTAGCCAAGAAGCGGGTCCGTTCGTGTACACGGACTCCCACGTGCCAAACGCGTTTGCAAATTTCGATTCCCTTAAGAAAGAAGAGAAGCTGAGGAAGCTGAAGACGGCGGTGCCGGTCAAAGAGGTTGACCATGACGAGGAAGATGATGATGACGATGACGAGGATAAGAGTTGGTCATGGAAAAAGCTTATGAACAGATTGTTGGGGAAGGGTGATAAACGATGGAAGGGGGACCGGAAAGGTGACACGGGAAGTGGGCCCGACCCGTATAACGTTTACGAAGCTAATCCGAGCTTCAAGAACAACTATGGAAGTAGCCTTGCTATTGACAAGCACGTTTATAAGCCTCTCAAGAAGTCTCACCTCAGCGTCTACTATGTTAATCTCACCGCGGTAAGCTAAGTCCAATTTAATACTTTTTAAGTTGACGATGTGATTAACTATATATGTTATCTGAAAACCCTAATGGGATAGCGTTTTCCACTTCTATTATCTTGAAAATGTTTCAATCTTGCCAGAAACATGGAAGGCTCTTTTCTGTTAGAATATGTCCATCCCGCATCCATGTTTCAGAAGTAAATTGGACTAATATATAAATTAGTGGATTACTCCTCTATTACCATTGGTTTTAGGTTGGATCCCGCTGGGCTAATATTTTCTTAGTGTAATATTGATATGATATACATTTCCGTGTTTTGTGTAACATAACAACTGATATAGGGAACTATGTTGGCTCCCCATATAAACCCGGTTGCGACCGAGTACGGGGTCGTGCTCCGAGGCAGCGGGACGATTCAAATCGTGTACCCGAACGGGACGACAGCTTTAAACGCCAAGATCAGAGAAGGGAGCGTCTTTTGGGTACCGAGATACTTCCCGTTCTGCCACATCGCGTCAAGGAGTGGCCCGCTCGAGTTCTTCGGGTTCACCACCTCAGCACAAAGGAACCACCCCCAGTTTCTGGTCGGAGCTAGCTCCGTACTCAAGAGCATGTGGGGCCAGGAGTTTGCGACTGCCTTTGGAGTGACCGAGGAGCGGCTCAAGGAGATCTTCGACGCCCAGAGGGAAGCGGTGGCCTTGCCTTCCCCTAGCGCCGCCCCCGGTAGTGAGGCGGAGGAAGGTGGTGGTGAGGAGAAGAAGCCCGGAGAGGCGGAATCGGAGAGAGTGGCAAAGAAGTTGGAGAGGGTGCCTAAGGGAGTTAAAGAGTTGGCCAAGGAAATGGTAATGGGTTGAGTGAAAGATGCAAGGATGGTTTGATAGTTTTGTTGTGTTGTTTATGGAATTTGTATGTTCTTTTGTTTATTTTTGTTGTTATGTATGGAATATATTTGTATGTTGTTTGTTTGTGTTAATAAAATTGAGTGGGAACACTTTTCGTGAGACTCATCCCATAGTACCGTGCACATAGTATGAGTTCAAAATACACATAAACGGGGTGCACAACAAATAGTAGCAAATCCATGCTTCCACTAACTCACCTTGGAAATTGACTTGCATTTTACCGGATACAAGATCCATGATAAGATTTCTAGAGACAACTTATCTTCTCAACAAGATTCAGTTAGCATACCTGATGACTAAGGCCTAACGACACCAACATTTTTTCTTAGCTTCCAAATTGGGTCTCAAATCAGCTCCAGCTTGAGGAAGGATCGTCGAAAGTTACTGGTGTGGGCAAATACCGTTTTATTACTTGCAATCATTTTATTTTACATGTCTTTTACCTTACTGTTTTAGCCTCTGAGTTCTCAATCCTAAAATAAATAATTTTTCTTAGAGACTTTGTAATAGCCGCTTTTAGAATATTTGACTATAATATTTGAAATCAATATAAAGTGAGCTTTTTAGGCATTCTTTATTTTTCTCTTTTTTTTTTTTTCTAGCAACTTTGTTGCTCCGAATTCAACAAAATCCACATTTCTAAGGAAAAACAAGATTCGGAAAAGGGTCAGCTATTTTTAACAAGGCTTGTATTAAAACATATTAAACCAATCTAAGCCAAACAAAATATTGCCCAAATCAAAAATCTCCTCCTTTTTCGGTGATTCATTTTCTTAAATTGACCCTCTTCTTGCATAGAATGACAATGAAAACAAGATAGTCAAGAAAACATAAACCTAAATACGAACAAATTTAAACAATGGGGTTGTTGATGATGAAGAAGGCGATGGTGTTTTTCCTTGTAACGACCCTAATTTGCTCGGTCCTAATCAAGTCGACAGAAGGACACAACAACCACAATAAGGATCGCATATGGAAGCCAGTGCAACGTGCCAAGTTGAACGACGCCGATGATAATGGTCCCGGTGGCGTTAATTTGGTGGGCGGTGATGATGATGGCATCGGTGATCCTTCTCGTGCTCAAATTACTAAAAGGACTGTTTTGGGTCACTAGATCGATTTGAACCCTTCACCACTTGTATGAAGTTTTTTTTATCTCCTTTCTAGCATTGTGAATTTGATATGTAATGATTGATGTTCTTGTGGGTTAAACTGTTATAATTCTACACACAAATCACCATGATGTTCATATACTTATATATTAGTAATATAAAAAAATTATTTACCATGTATTATATTAATATCAAAATTGCTCTTAGAAAAAGCCATAACAAATCTTATTTGGAGAACAATTCAGATCAAAATTGCTCTCGTGCAGTGCGCTCAATTGATATCCTTAATGCTTAACATTGCAATTTTGCTTAATTAGTTTATACTCCAATCACAAAATTTTAATTTTGGCTCCAAGAATGAAATATGAATTTTTAGTAACATGTATTGGAGGCAAAAAAAATTTGCCATAAAATTTGAGTATTTTCATAAAGCGCTAGTGATGGATTAAGCAAGTAAAGGCTCTAAACACTCCAAATCTAACACACATATTCTATTTATTTTTTTTAATTCTAGTTTATAAATTAAGCAAGTAAGGCTATAAAATGGCGGTGATGGAAGTGGTATCCAATTTTCGGATTTGATAAAAAAGGGTAATTAAGTCATAACTCATGGGTTGTTAATTTTTGAAATATTATATAAAACGACATGTTTTCGTTAACGAAGGGAGTATCTGAATACAAATAAACAATAATCAACATTCTATGGTAAGAAACTAAGAATGTATCTCGGTTTAAAAAGAATTGATACTCCATCCGATTCAAAATAAGTGTCGTTTTAGATTTTGATACTAGTTTTAATAAAAATATTAATTACCTTCAAAATCTTAAACTTTATCTCAATCTTATCACTCACCACCTTTTTGGACCAATGAATGAATATTTTTAGTCAACAAAAACACATTCCAATAAGCATTATTATAACTCTCTTCTAATCAATTGCATAGAAAACTTAAGACAACACTTAAAATGGATAAATAATAAAGTGTTACAAAGACACTTATTTTGGATCGGATGGAGTAAAGTATAACTTATTATTGGTATGCATTGAATGAAGCAATAAATGGAGAAATACACTTTAAAACAATAGTTATATTAAAGGCAAACAAAATTAAGCAATCAGCATTCAAAGACTATGAAATTATTATTTAGGCTATCAACATTCATTAATGTAGTCGGTGGTTTACCTTGTGAGATAATCTCTTCAATTTTAGCGTTCAACATTCTAAATAGTGTTCAACGTTCTAAATAGTTGCTGACTTTGATCAAAGTGCCATTGTAAGAGTTGTTTTATACTTCGTGAATCTATCATGACATTGGCAAAGTCACCAAATTACTAGGGGGTGCTTTGTGCTTGCCGGAGATCTTTGATTGATGGTTGTTGAATCTTGTTTGACCCCTTTTTTATTATGTGATTGCCAAATATCTTGAATACATTGACAAAGTCACCAAGCACGGACTTGTTTGATTACTTTTACACATTGATAGAGTGCAAAATACAGATGAATTTGTTCTTTCTGAATTTCGTTGTCAAATTTGCTTGTTTTAAGAGAATCCTAAACCTGGTTTTAGTTGACTTTACACTGAATTGGTCAAATTCGTGCTCACTTTTGCTTGTTTATTCAGGATTATATACCAAAAGTTTTTCATAACCCCTAAATCCACAACAGCTAATACACATGCACCACCCTATATGAAAACCAGCACCATTAAAACTAAAATTTCAATCCACATCATGCAGACTTATTTAAAATTTAGATAACAAACTAGTAGGGGATCCAACATATAAAGAAACACACAATGGTTCGTTATTCACCAACTTGATTAATCAGAATCAGAACATCTCGTTGCTCACATGGACGTGGACAGAAACGATTCAACAACCCCTGCAAAAACAACAAACACGTACATGTGGATTGATTGATTAAACAAACAAACCTCTCCCAATTTTCATATCGTTCGCTGAAAAGGAACTGTACAACAGTTCAAGAATCGATTCATTAATCATAGATCGATAAAAAAGACTCACGAACCTTTGCGAATAATCGAAGATTGCTATACCTTTTCTCGGCATACTCTAAATATCTCGTTTTCTCCTGAAAGATAAATGAAATGAATTGAAGTTAAAATGTTAGATTTGTTGGAAAATCACTATATCAATAAGCAAAATTACATACAAAATCAAAACCAGGCTTGAAATCCCATTTTTTTGTAATGACGCTTAGAGATTTTTCTGTTCTGATAGTTTGAATTCTGTATCTGAATATTATTTTCCTTCAAACTCTCTCACACAATGTCATTGTGTGTAGGGTGTTGGTGATTTTATACCATCGCCTAATCTACGGGTCTTTTGGTTTCGTTTTTAATCCTACAATTGTCATAGTTACATAACACCTTTAATTTTGGTGAGATTTATCTTCTTCTCCATATTAGTAATATTTTTGTGTGAAATTTGAATTCTTCATTCTTCATTCTACGGATTGTTGTATGTTAGGGACGAGAGAACACCGAATATGAATTTATTAGGATATTTTATGACCAATTAACTTAAATGATACGTACAATCTTTGCTTAATATATCTATCTATCTATTACTAATAACTAAAGCCGAAACAATTTCTGCCACCACATTACGCCACATCACCCCTTTATTAAAATAATAATTTTAAATAGTTAATTATGTAAAAAAAGTTATCTCCAAGTAAACATAAAGATAAAATAATATTTGTAAAAATTTATCTTCAAATAAACATAAAGATAAAATAATATTAGTAGATTTGACCAATATAAGTAGAAATAGGATATTATATTTATTATATTTGTAAAAGATAAATTAAAAAAAGATAAGAAAAAATATGTACACGTGATCACATATATATATTTGAAATAAACATAGTCATATCTATCTATAAAAATATGTTAAAGTTGTAACTTTTCTAGCCACCAAATTCTTATTTTTTTACAATTAAATTCTTTTCTATTTATTTATGTGGAAAAAATTAATTCAAATTTTAATTAAAAATAACGAAAATTATTTATCTTTATCTTTTTATCTATTTATAAAAAAATATTTATCTTAAATCAAATTTTGATAAAAAAAAATTAAATACCTAAATATTTTCTTGCCTAAATTAAATTTTTATAAAAAATTATATTATCTTTTCCTTAATTCCTTTTTGGATTTTTATGTAAATATAGAAGTTTTTTATCTTTAAAAATATTATATATTTTAATATCTTTTCTTATTAATAAAATTTTTAACTTTTTATTGGAAAGATTTTTAAAGAATTGAATTTGATTAAATTTTTCTAAGGATTTACATTATTTTTGGTTTTTTATTTATTTTTTATATTTACTTTATTAATATCATATTTATAATATATCTAAAAATTGCTGAGTCGTAGTCGTGCATGGCACGACGGGATTGACTAGTACTATAACTATAATAAATAAATAGTAAATTACAATCTTTGTTTTAATAAATGATTATTTATTTTTATTGGCTGATAATAATAATATAAAATAATAATAATAATAATACATGGTAAATATTTTTTTTATATTACTGATATATAAGTATATGAAAATTTTGGTGATTTGTGTGTAGAATTATAACAATTTAACCCACAAGAACACCAATTATTACATATCAAATTCACAACGCTAGAAAGGAGATTAAAACAAAACTTCATTCAAGTGCTAAAGGGTTCAATGTAATATCCGTGATTTCTTTTAGCATAAATTTGAATTTCTTTATAAACGACTCTCAATGTAATGAAGGAAAGTTTTTATCAATGAACAAAATTCCGCTTTTAGTCACTTCTTCTTTAATTACGTTTAATTAAATTATTTAAAAAATTGGGTGACTTTAGATGGTAAAATTCGAGGTCACTAGCGGTAATACCTAGTGTTGCGAAATAGGGGTGTTACATTCAAATCGATCTAGTGACTCAAAACAGTTGTTTTAGTCTTTTGAGTATGAAAAGGATCACCGATGTCATCATTATCACCACCCACCAAATTAACGACCATGGGTAGGGTGAAACCCAACCCATCAACTTAAGTTTTTGGCTAATAGATAGATCTCGACTTTATATTAAAAAATCTAATAAATAATTAATGAAACTTCTCTCACCCTCCGAATTACTAATGACCCTCCGGAAAATAAAGTCGGGATATATCAATTATTAATTAGTTTTTCGAAATAGGTTTTATCGATTATTTATTATTTTTTTAATATAAAGTCGACATCCATCTTTTCTTCAAAAGCTTAAATTGATGGATAAGTTTTCACTCTACTTATACATTGGTTAATTTTTGTTCATTTTCTTGATGTGGGAATGGACTCTTCCTTTCTCAATCTCTCTATTTTATCCAACTACACACCTCATATGAATAATTTTATTCTTCTAGATTAATGGTAAATTATGCTATTGATATATTATCTTTAGTTATGACTGCATAAAATTTCTTGGGCAGTTTGACATCAGATTCTTGGGCAGTTTAGGAGCCACCAAATCTCTTAGTCGAAAACCCATTGGATGATTTGTTGAGAAGGAATGGCTTTGCAGGTTTGATGAAAGTAAGGAATGTAATAATTTTGCTATTCACCTTACAATCAAAAGCATTAAAATTTAATTCACAAAATAAATAAAGATATGGATGACTCATCATGATCAAACCAGGCCAACAATAGCCAACAAAACTAGCCAAAAATCCTCTTCTAAAGAATAATTTCACAGATAAAAGTCATAAAACCAGTAGACAAGTACACAACTTCAAAAGAGTAGCAAAACCAGCAATTAAGAAGCACTCAAAACTGTCACAAGTGCACTAAAAGAAGACTCTTTTGTGGACTGACTTTAATGCATTCGGTTGAAGCAATTGCATATCAAAGCAATCACGATTACTATCTCTGGACTTCTTTAAAAATGTAAACTTCAACAAAAATTAGCATGAACTTGCACATAGTTAGAAATCCAACAAAAAATAGGGTTTCCATGCTATATTCCTCTCAAGCTCAACTTTGTAACTATCAGTGAAATAGAGAATGCCATCAAAGCAGAAATTGCACAAAATTAAAACCGAAAATTAGAGTATAACAAAGTCAGCTTAACCTAGTTCACTGAAAACCACAACAAAAATAAGTTGTATACAATCACCTAGAAAGATAAAGGAATCATAAAGAGATCAGATCAATGAACAGGTAGAAAGGAATCCCAAATTCCCAATCCAGAAACTAGACCGAAAACATGAGAAATTGTGTCGTACCTACAAATTGCGATCTCGGATTTGTACCTCCTCGAGACTAAAATCGACGAACAAAGGCCTAGATTAAGAAGGCGGGTGAAAGGAAAGGTGGGTAATTGATTACAACGTGCAGAAACCAGAGTCTATAGAAAGAGTTGAAGAATGAAGCCTAATTCTAAAGATGGTGTCTTTTTCTTTTTTAATGGAATAAAGGAGGTGTCTTGTGTGATGGTGGCTACAATGCTACTTTTTTCCCAAAAATTTATTTCTGGTTGATAATTTTTTATTCAATATAGACCTTATAATTCGATTAAAAAAACAAATTTTAGCTTTTTTTTTATGAGAAAACAAATTTTAGCATAGAATAAAGGTAGTTTCTTGAAGAGAAAACAATAATGGATGATAAATATTGCTTCTAAAAAGGGGTTATAATGCTCAAATACTCATTCAAGATATAATTTATGAAAGAAGTTACTTATGGACTTGTTCCATGTTATAATCATTTTGGCTTTGCCAGAAGAAAAAAAGAAGAATCTTTAAAACACAAGTGCACCATCAAATTCAAAGCTTCTTCTTCATAATAAGTTAATAACATCCAGCATTCACCATTTAATCACACAAATCAACCAACAGATCAGTGGAAAAGTACAACAAAAATAAAAAAACAGTGATCATAAATAAACACAAATTGTTTTGAGGTCAGCCAGCTCCCACATCACTACTAAATTATACTAGTGAGAGGATTTATTTCATAAACTTGAAGCCTTGTCAAATGCTAACCAATTGATGCATCAACCACAACAGGAGTTTCCTCCAAACAGCTTTGGTTGTCTTCAATTGCAATCCCCATTGTCATCTTCTTCACTTCTTCTTGAGTGTATATATGAATCTTAGACACCACATTGCAGAATTCACTGCCAACAGAATAATCTCCTCATTTAGGAAAAAACATCAAAGTCCAAATTCAAGAATGATCTAAGAGATATATAATAACACTCACTGCCACGGATCGTCTCCAGCAACCATAACATCATTCTCACTGTCGGTGTACAAAATCCGCCACCCTTGTGCAGGATCTCTTAGAACACCTTCCATTCCAAATAGACTCTCCAACTCATTCAAGAGTTCATCATAATTGTTAAGCTTGGAAAGATCTATGGCTCTTCCAACCAAGCTCCCTTGCTTGTGGACCTTAACAATAATTAAAAAAATGTTTCAGAAACGATTTAAATCCAGCAGAGTTACTCCACATATAGAGCTACTATTACCTTGATAGAAATGAGTAAAAATATTAGAAAATTAAATCTAAGCCAGTATAATCGAAAATTTTATTTAATACAGCTGAGCTCACCTTTGTGCAACTCCTCTTACCAGAATTTTGTAAGCCTGTGGAGATGGCTTCAGCTTTTGAAGCCAATGAAATTCCAAACAGTTTACAACCCGACTTAGATTCAGTAACATTATGATCCTTCAACTGTGTCTTAGGCATCGATTCATTCCCCATCAATTTCTGATCTTGGAAAGAAGCTGATCTGATTGCAACATCCTCTTTTGTTGAATTGTTCATGTAAGGAAACACGAAAGACCCTTGCTGGGTTTTCGGGATGTTGTCATAAGGGAAATACATGTGCCTAGCCCCTTCTGAACCAAGAGGGTAAAAAGTTGGTTTCGGTTTCTCATACATGTTTTGTAAGTAACCGAAACCCATGTTTGGCTTAGGCCATGGTTGTCGTGGCCTACTCCTATACGGCGGTGCCATTTAGAGAAGGAGAAGTCGTTATTTTTTTATGAAGTTGATATCTTGTGTGACTCATGGCTTTGGTCTGTTGCTGCTCATTTTTGTTGGATTCATAAATTCAGTATCATATGAAGTTATGTTCCTCTTTCTCCTTACAATGTTGTTGTTTGTAATTATGCATGTATATACTATATGTCCATGCATAAGTGCTAGATAGAATTATAGGTTAAGAATAGTATAGCTTAGGAAGAGTCCATTCCCACATCAAGAAAATGGACAAAAAGTAACCAATGTATAAGTAGGGTGAAAACTTATCCATCAATTTAAGTTTAAGTAAGAGATGGATCTTGAATTTATATTAAAAAAATAATAAGTAATCGATAAAACCTATCTCAAAAAATTAATTAATAATTGATACATCCCGACTTTATTTTCCGGAGGGCCGGTAATAATTTGGAGGGTGAGAGAGTTTTCATTGATTATTTATTAGATTTTTTAATATAAAGTCAATATCTATCTATTAGCCAAAAACTTAAGGTGATGGGTAGGGTGAAACCCTTCACCTTACCCATGACCGTTAATTTGGTGGGCGGTGATGGCGATGGCATCGGTTATCCTTCTCAGGCTCAAAAGACTAAAATGACTATTTTGGGTCACTAGATCGATTTGAATGTAAATCCCTATTTTACAACACTAGGTATTACCGCTAGTGACCTCGAATTTTACCGTCCAAAGTCACCCAAGGCTTTAAATAACTTAATTATCCGTAATTAAAGAAGAAGTGACTAAAAGAGATAATTTATGTATATAATTTTCTATCTATGGATTATGTATTAGTTTACTACAATAGATAACTTATTTATATAATTTTTATATACATAAATTACTATTAGATAGTATTTTCCATATTAATTTAATATTTTTATCTCTTAACAAGATTTAGGTCTTAATAAAAAAAATTTAAATCTTTTAACAAGGCTTGAGCTCTAGGTATAAAATTTATATCTATATAATGATATAATATTAAATAATAAATTTTGTTATGTTGATATATTTTTATTTTGAGAAAAAGATATAATTTTATGTTGATGACTAAGATTATATGTAAATGTCAAAAAAAATCTAATTTAATTTAAATTAATAAAATTAGATTTACTTTATCTTTTTATGCATTTAAATTAAAAGATTTTTCTTAAATTAATATCGTAGAATTGTATAGTTTTTAATAAAATTATCCTGTGAATATCACGAGACTTCAACTAGTTTAAGATAATTGCTCATAAAATATCCTAATAAATTTATATTAGGTGTTCTCTGATCCTAACATACAATCCGTAGAATGAAGAATTCAAAATTTACACTAAAATATTACTATTATGGAGAAGAAGATAAATCTCACCAAAATAAAAAGTGTTATATAATTATGACAAATATAAGATTAAAAATGAAACCAAAAGTCCTTTAGATTAGGCGATGGTATAAAATCACCAACACCCTACACACAATGACATAAAATTGGCAAGACATACATCTACCCAGTACAACTATAAAATACAAACCAAGTCTCTATAAAAAATTAAGTCACGTGTCAAAATTTGAAAAAATAAATTTTAGTTATTTTAATAAATTATATTTAAAATTTTCCATTATCTCCCCCACTTCCCCACTCCATGTAAAAATTTTAATTAATTTAATAAATTGTATCCAAATTACAAATTTCTACTTCCCCACTCCATGTAAAACCGCCACACCTTTCCATCTCCATCAAAATTTATAAAAGGCTATTGGGCTTTGTAATTTTATTTGGTTTGTGTGAAGTACATAATAAGAAATTTTTGCCTAGATTTGATGAAGGATTGTCTAGCATAGGTAAGAAAAAATATGTATTTATGCATTATTTCCCTTTGTTGTTAGATAGTTAATTTGTTATTGATTTAAGCACAAGTTTCTTACAATATCTTGGACTTTGAAAATTATGTCTATTTATTATTGAATTATAAATAGTATATTTTATTGAACCTTTAAATGAAAATGTTTTGAAAACTCACTATTTGTTGTAGATTTTACTTTATAATTTTACTTTATATTTTATGATTTTTCTTTTGAAAAAAATTGTATTTTGAATATGTTGAGTTGTATTAAATGAGTATCTAAAAGTAAGTTAAAACTATAAAATTAAAATTATTTTATTAATATTAAAAATAATTTATACATTTTTATATTCACCCGTATATAATACGGGAATAACACTAGTTTTGATATAAATTTGAATGATTTGCATAATCAATGGAGTCAACATATTATAAAAAATGAAGATAAAATCATAATAAATTTTTATTTAGAAAAAAACTAGTACAATCAATATAAAAATAAGTAGTGGATTTGGAGCTAACTAAGCATCCAATAAATTATCTAGTGCATCAAAATCAGCTCAATGATCTTTGATAAAAATAAAATCAGGGTGGGGTGGTAAGTATATTGGATAAGTTACGAGAATTAAAAATGCGATGGTTTAGATATGTTCAGAGACGTTGTCTAGAGGAGCCAGTTCGTAAGTATGAAAGGTTGGTCTTAGGAGACGTATGTAGAGGGAGAGATGACTGAAGAAATGTTGGAAGGATTGTATAAGGCAGAATGTCAGTCAGTTGGGAATTTCGATAGAGTTGGCAACATGCAAGGATAGTTGAACAGAAAAAATTCAAGTGGTGGATTGCTAACAACCTGAACTGACCGACCCACAAGGCCTTCGTTTATTTTATAATTTGCCTTGCTTCTATGTTTTCTATGCCTTATATGCTCTATATGTATTTTCTTCTCTCTGCTTCGTTTTTGTTTTCGACTTTATTTTTGGTGGCTTTGTTTTTCTACCTTTGATTTTTGGCATGTCGGATCTTTTGGTCGCTCTCCATTGCGTTAAACTAGGGGTGATCCCATCCTGACTCCCAGATTCTCCGTAAGTTAAGCTACACTGATCATTATCGTCGTCGTTGTTGAAATTACATACTTATCCATGTTCATTCATCATTAACAATGCTCATTCAACAAAATTTAATAAAAATGGGCCTTTCAAACTGAGCGTGCTCCTCTTCGTGTTTTGTGCCAACTAAACGGCCCAAATACAAAATCTGCAAAAAATAGTGCACACCTAATAAGAAGACTCCCAAACGCTTTCCAATTTGAGCGAATTTAACGGTCAAATTCCCCAAACATTTCCCCCTTCCCACAATCCCACCACAATCTCCATCCCATCTCCATCTCCGAATGACCAGATCAACGATCACTCCACAAAACACGATGCCTGAATCTCAAACGTCTCCGCAAAGACTAACATTCTTCCTCAAATCTCCGTCTCCGGCAACAACCAGCATCGATGAGTTTGTTCGACATCCTCTTTCGCGTTGATGAAATCTGCAAGAAGTATGATAAGTACGACGCTGACAAGCATCGAGAAATCAATGCCGGCTTCGATGATGCCTTCTCCCGCATCTACTCCATCATCGATTCCGAAATCGAAAACGCTCTTCGTGTAATTCCTACTCCACGCTTCCAGTAGCCCTAATTTTGATTTCTAGGTTATCGTGCAATTGATTTTTCAAATCCCCTTTTTTCTGGATGTAGAAATCAGAGATGGCCGCTACGGAGACGAGCAGGGCGAAGAAAGTAGCCATGAACGCTGAAATTCGGAGAACCAAGGCCAGGTTAGTCGAGGAAGTCGCTAAATTGCAAAAATTGGCTACGAAAAAGGTCTGGCCTTTACCCAATTCTCGCCCTTTCTTTCTTTTTCCTCAAATTTTAATTCCATTGATTGAAATGTGCACTTAGTCTGTCTATGTCTTCGTCTGTGATTTGTATATATTGATAAGCCACCATAATCATGTGCAAAATACATGTTTCTGAATGATACTGTTAGTCTGTTACATTTAATTGCAATAGAAGCCTTGAGAATTCACAGTATGCAGTATAATGAAGTACTGAATGATACTGAAGCTGATCAGCTTATGAATATGCTGAATAACAGACCAAAGGGCTTTCCAATGAAGAGATGATTGCTCGGAATGACATGGTTATGATGCTTCCTGATAGGATCATGGCAATACCAGAAGGAGATATGAGCAGCAATTCCAATACCAGTGGATTTGGAGGAGGAGCTTCTGGATCTCACAATCGAATCAAGTTTGATTCATCTGGTTGAATTTTTAACACACGTTATTGTGTTTGTCGTTGTGATGTTGATTTTAAAATCTGATCACCGACTTAATTGCTTTGTATTGCAGATGGAAACTTCAATAAAGAGTTTTATGAACAAAGTGAGCAATCCAGTCAATTTCAACAAGAATATGAGATGCGCAAAACGAAGCAGGTATGCACCTTTATTTGTCATCTTACAAGTTAAAACTTTAGTATTGATGTGATGTTTGAATTTCTTTTTACAGGATGAAGGACTAGATTTCATATCAGAAGGACTGGAAACACTGAAAAATTTGGCAATTGATATAAATGAGGTTTCTTGACTTTCCTGTTAATGCTCTGAACTTTCTCTTTAATTTCAAGGATTTAATGATCTGCTATGTTTCCAGGAGCTTGACAAACAAGTCCCATTGATGGATGAGATAGATGAAAAGGTAAAAACTCCAATTTTTACTCTTGTTTGATGGCTAAAAGTTCCAGTTAAGGGAAAAATAAGATTCAGCTTTACACTCTTTTGCTTAAAATTTGTGTCTGTTGTAAAGGTTGACAAGGCCTCATCTGACATCAGGAAAAACAATGTTAGACTGAAGCAAAATCTGTTCAAGGTACTGAACTTTAATTTCAAACAATTTGTAATGACTCTTGTTTGTTGTAGATCAGTCCAAATGTGATGATCTTGATGATTATAATTTTGAAAAATAAGTTATCTAACTTATCTGCAATTGGATTTTTGGAGCAGATGAGATCCAGTAGGAACTTCTGCATTGACATTGTTCTGCTATCTGTTATTCTGGGAATTGCTGCCTATTTGTACAAGTACTCATTTCATCCTTCAAATTTATGTCTTGTATCCTTAATCTCTCTATTGCCTTCATATATATATACTGGTCATTTTTTCTGAAGATTTTGACTGCTAATTTGTACAAGTTAAATTTCTATTTACTGTCTCATTTTGATGCTTTAATTGTTCTTTTTTTTTTCAGTGTCCTTAGCTGAGTTGGATTTAAAGCTTCTGCTTGTCCGAGATAATCTATTATTCTAATGGCGCCTGTCAACTGTTAGCTTGTTATCGTCTTGTGCCACAGACATTAATACCTGCTCCATGAAGTCAATTTAATAATTAAATGGTCAAGTCTGCTGATGCTAGCTAGCTCTTGACAAATTATCAGCACTTGTTACATGAATTATAAAAATCTTTATGTAAATTTTGTGGGATCTACACGTTTATATTCAAACTGGTGCTTTTTTTATGAGCCTGTTTGAACTTGATACATGATTTTCAGTACATTTGTGCTCTTCTAGTTGCTAAGCGTTTGTTCAAGAGGTTCGAAGTTCGAATCTCCTTGATGGTGTGTATGGAAAAAACTAAATTGGGCCTTTGTAGTACCCGGTTCAGATGTACATTGGCTCTGACTAATTGAACCGGGCGAGAGATCTAAAAAAAAGTTTGTGTTATCCAATTCATACTCAAAATCTGAATAATCCCCATTTTCCTGATTTATAGCCTCTTTAATTGTGTTTAGTTTAAATGCATGCATGGTTTTAAGAATTCATTTATAACACTATGGATTAAATTATTAGCCATTTAATGAGACTTGTACTACAAAATTTCATTTGAAAAAAAATGTGAGTAGGACAATTGCATGATTCCAAACAAGTAGAGGTCACAATATACACACAAATGGGTACCAACTCAATGTGAATATCTATCATATTATCATGTCAATATGACTTTGTGGGCCATTATATTCATAAGAGAAAACTTGAGGCCCTTACCATGAACCATGACTTCATTGACTTATATAGTTATAGATCTTTTTTCTTTCTCAAAGTAATTCTTCAAAAACCAACTCTCGCAACTAATATAAACCTATATTTTTGAGAATTAAAACCTATATTTCTCAAGGGCTTCTAGCTCGTGGGAGTTTACCGTTCATTAAAAAAAAAAATATCGATAGTGTACATTGTTGTAATATTATAAGACATCTTTTTTTTTACGAACGGCTATTTATTCATTAGTATAAAGATAAAAGAAATGAACCTCACATGAGGTGGTCTAGTAGTAAGAGATATGAGAAATATTGAAAGGTACGAAGTTCAGTTCTTGTATTTGTCCCTTTACTTGAGTGAAAAACCAAGTCTCATCATTCCTCTTACCATTTAGTTGAGCCGATCAGCGCAAGCCAGTTTACCTGGTTCTTGGTCCTTGTCATTTGGACCACACGCCCAAAACTTGTCGCCGTAGGTCACCAAAAAAATAAAAATAAAAGAAAGGTTACATGAAACCTAAGCAAGTCAAGATATTACAAAGTTTCAATCTAAACCTAGGGTAACAAAACCACCTCCTAATTTCTCGATTGATTTTGTTCCATCCAACTCAGTAGGCAACGTCTTATATATATGATTGACTACAAATATTGTGCATTCATGAGATCCAACGATATGATAACCAGTTCGACATTGTTGTGTTTACGTCTGGACCGAAGTGTGGTTCGACCCTGTAAGGGATGCTGCTCCTCCCAAGTCTCTTTGTTGCATCTACATCGTCAGAGAGTCTCGAACTCAAAACATCTGAACAAATGCTTAAGCGACATAGCATCAATTACCACTAGACCAAAAGCACTTGGTAACAATATGCTATCATGAGGATACAATATTGGTAATACATCTCGTAACATAAAATTCGAATCGTGTCGACACAATCTTAACATATATACATAATTCATTTTGATCAAACATATATACACATATAAACATAATAAACACAATTTTGAGATAGAAGCCGAATCTGGACCGTTTAAATTCACTTAGGCAAGAAGAAGATAGAGTAGGGCATCGCAGAAGAGTGGGCACCACAAGGAGTCCTCATCGGGGCCCACATGCATTATCAACTTTCCCTATCTGGGCCCCTCTATTATCTGGGCCCCACCCTTCTCCTATCGTTCTTACTCGCTGGGCAAGTCAGTAGCTCACGGGCGGCAACCCTAGCTCAATTTACGACTTTGCCCCTCAACTCTGACTCCACAATCATCAACTAATCATCATCATCATCTTTCACCGCCTCTCCCGATCCAACGGCTGTGAAAAGGCGATCGCCTTTTCCTCTCGATCTCTCGTTCTTTCCCGTTTTTTACTCCCTTTCAAATCAATCACATTGATTCATATATGAAGAATTTTCATACTTTTATTGCTCAATTAGACGGCCCTTGATTCCTTCAACTACATAATATTCAAATTTCATATTTTTATTGCTGAATTAGACGCCCTTGAGACAGTTCGTAGGTATGAGAGCTTAATATTTGAAAACTTACATAGAGAAAGAGACGGTCAAAGAAATGTTAGAAGAAAAGTATAAGGCAGAATATCAACTAGTTAGAGATTTAAGCTGATCTAACAACATGCAAAGATAGTTGAAGGGAAAGGATTCGAGTGGTAGATAGTTAGTCGTCTGGACAAACGGTTTTACTTGGACCGGGTCTTTGTGGCTTGGGTGTCTTGTTTTGTTTATGTTTGTTTATGCTATTTTGTTGTTGGCGCGCTTCTCTACGTTAAGTCAAGAGTGCCTCAATCTTGACTTTTCAGGTTCTTCTTTAGGAGAACTACACTTGATCAATGCTATTACGATTTTTCTAATTTGTGAATAGATTAAGAACCTTAAAATAGAAGTATTTTGTTGAATTTTATTAGATTTGGTTTAAATTATTATTTTAATAGGATTTATTAATTTCTTTTTAGAATTTTAGTTTCTAACAATAGAATAATTAACTTATTCTTTTAGGATATAGGATAAAAAAACCGATGTTATTATTGTTGTTGTCATATCCAGACAATTAAAAGTCATATAATTAATTTACTGTATTATTCTTTTCCAAAAAGGGCACTTTTTCGGGTATGCCTTGCGTACATGTTTTTGAATATGATAATCATCAGATAGAATTTTTAATCTTATTAAAAGATTGGTTTCACCTAATCCATTAATTAATCCATGCACATTGAAACCCTAAAATTCCCAGCCAATTATAAACCTTTTAAACTATTAAAATCAACTTCATCTTTACTTCAACATGTCGATTTGCACCAATCCAAAAATGGAAAATTTTCGAACTCAAAATATTCTTAACATTTGCACTTACGTTACCTTAACATGGCTAAGTACGTAGCTTCATCATTTTTAATGTTCGATTTTTCTAACATATGTCTTTATTTCAAAATAATTTCTCTAAAATTTATATATATTAGAAAATTACTGTTGTTTTTAATACTAAGATTTATGCATTTTTTTCTAGGGTAACTACTTTCCGAAAGTAGAAATTTTTAAACTGTTTTAGGGCCGTATAGCTTACAAAAAAAACCTTATGTTATGACCTTTACCTCCATCATCAAATTACACAAAAATTAATACATAAAATAACATACCAAATTTGCTATAGCTAGGCGATGAAAATTTGTACTTGACTGCCCGAGGATCCTGTCTTTCGTATTTATTAATTTTTATTCATTCCAAAACAAATGAAAAATAGGCTCTGATAATTCCCACCTTTGTCTTGCTGTTCCCCTTTGATCACATGTGTAGAAGAGGCTAAATTAATATGAATTCATTCTCAGAAGCCTCAGACACAGCATCTTCATACCCCAAAATGAAAATGACATTCTACTGCTGTAATTTTTTTCTTTTTTTTTTTTACATTTTTCTAAAAATATTACTATATTTAAAAAAATATTTTAAAAATATTTTTTAGAGAATTAGTGGTCCAGCTGATGTCTATGGCAGACCCAACTTTGGAAAAGCTGTGAAAGATAAGCCCAGAGGAGCTAAGCTAGAGTGGACAGATAGAGACACATAGAGAAGAGTCAAAAAAAATCCATGGCTGTTTTTTGATTAATTAACTAATTATATGCTCAAAATAAAATTCCCTTTTTTCCCCTTCTTCATTTCTCTATACTCATCTTTTGGCTCTTATCATCTTTGCTTTGCTTTCTCTTCTCTGTCTTCTTTCCAAACACATATAACCTCCTCTCATCTCATCTCTCATCCCACCACCAAAACCATGATTTCCCATGAACCAATCTCTTTTCCACCTCCTTCCTCCACCTCCTCAATCAATGGATTCGTTCAAGACCCCAACAACTTTCCCAATCCAAACCCTAACCCTAACCCTAATCTCGATTCCAACACCGTCTCCGGAAACAAGCGAAAGCGAAGCCTTCCAGGCAATCCAGGCACTCAATCAATTATACACCCTAAACCCTAGCCAGCTAGCTCCTTTATGTTTTCATTAATTTTTCTAATTTTTTTTTTGGTTTTGTGTTTTTGTGTAGATCCGGAAGCAGAAGTGATTGCTTTGTCGCCAAAGTCTTTGATGGCGACGAATCGATTCATATGTGAGGTGTGCAACAAGGGCTTCCAGAGGGAGCAGAATCTCCAGCTCCATAGGAGAGGACATAACTTGCCATGGAAGCTTAAGCAGAAGGCGAACAAGGAGCAAGTTAAGAAGAAGGTGTACGTCTGTCCCGAGAAGAGTTGTGTCCACAACGACCCTTCTAGGGCGCTCGGAGACTTGACCGGAATCAAGAAGCATTTTAGCCGAAAACATGGCGAGAAGAAGTGGAAGTGTGACAAGTGCTCCAAGAAGTACGCGGTTATGTCGGATTGGAAGGCTCATAGCAAGATTTGTGGAACTAGAGAATACAAATGTGATTGTGGCACCATCTTTTCAAGGTCATATATATGTTCTTATGTTTTTCTTCTTCTCTTTCTCTCTCTAATTCTCATGAGATTCCTTTTCAGATTTGTTTCATATGTGTTGAATTTAATGCTAGCTCAGTGTACGTGTGAGTATGATTGACCTCATATGATCAAATAGTCTAAGAATCAAAGACGTTTTGTTAGGGATTTAAAAGGTCTTCATAAGTCAAGGAATTGTGCATCTAGATCTGCGTGCCAGTTCATCTCAAAGACTGTGATTTCACATCACCATTTATATATCCTATACTTCAATTATTGTTTATAAATGCTACTATAGCTTTGCTTGACTTGAGTAACTATGTTTAGCTTCATATATATATGATTATTCCATTGAATTGTTGGCTACTCGATCTTATAAAAAAGTTTTTTTTTTTTTTTGCTTTTGTATTTACAGAAAAGATAGCTTCATCACTCATAGGGCGTTCTGCGACGCGCTTACAGAAGAAAGGATGAGAGTCTCCACAAATATCAACCCTTCTTCGATGAACCCGAACTTTCGAGCTGATTTGATGAATGGATCCCTCATCTCGACCCCTCAATCCATGGCGGGCATCTCTCCATTCTCGACAACCCATAGACCGGATTTCATAGGGTTCGACACTTCATCTAGCAATGGTAACAACAACATTAATGTAGATGGCCTCAACAAGCCAAGGCTGCCACTCTGGCTAGACCACCACCAGCACCAGCACCACAACCACCACCAAGGAAATCCCCAAGTCATGAGCAATCACATTGATCTCGAAAACCATGGCTTGCCTGAATTCGCCTCTGCAAACCTAAACTTGCTCTCTTCGACACCCTCACAAGAGGGAATGCCGAAAGAGGAAGCCGACAAGTCAAGCTACCCACAGAGCTTGATTTCACTGTACTCATCACAGCCTCATCCACATTCGTCCTTCCCTGGAAGCATGTCTGCCACCGCTCTTCTTCAGAAGGCAGCACAGATGGGATCCACACGGAGCGATAATAGCTCCACAGTCTTTGCCAGTGCTCTGGGAGCCATGAGATCTTCGAATTCCTCATCGACACAGTCTAATCTCTCTAACAACTTGGCCAACTACCACAACAATCAACTAGCAATGGAGCATGGCTACTCGAGTGCTAATCAGATGATGATGATGGGAACAACTCTTAACGACCATAACAACAACAACAACAACAACAACAACAACAACAACAACAACAACAACAACAACAACAACAAGATTAACACAAGTGGCGGAATGAGGGATTTCCTTGGGACACTTGGAGGAGCATCGGGCAATAACAATGTTAACGAACGTAATGGAGGAGGAGGAGGAGAAAGAAGAGTGCTTATGCAAGAGGAGATAGCTTACAAGCTCGCGACAATGGGAGGATCATCTCATCATGATCAACATCAACAGGAGCCTTACATGGACTTAATGAGATAGCTAGTTTAATTATTAGTGTGTTAATCAATCGAGATCAAGAGAAGAAACCAAAAGGTAAAGTAAAAAAAAAAAAACTTTTTTTTTACCCTCTTGGTCGTTCAATCTGCATTTCAATTCCGTCTTTCATTTCAACATCTTCTTGTTAATTAATTAGCATTATATTATACGTACATTGTTTACGTTTCTCTTTTAACAATTAAACTATTAGGTTTGAAGAATATATATGTTCACTTGTTATATCCTCTTGTCTTGTAGCATAATGTAGAGTATCGATATCGTATATATGCATGCATATATAGATGAGATAATTACTATAGCCGAGGAGGTAAATTTTGAATTTTTTTTTTATTGTATGGTTGATTATTCAATGGTGGTCACGAGAGAGAAAGATGCATGCAGTATATAAACATGTGTATTGGCTTTTGTATTGGTTATTTGGGTTAAAAGTTAAAAAGATAGGGAGAAGAGACAAAAAGACAGGGAGAAAGAAACGATGTACATATGGTGTTTATAATTGCTAGCTAGTTGCTTGCATGTATCTAACTAGTACGTACTCAATGTCCTGTGAAAAGATTCCACTTTAATGTGTTTCGAATTTGGAGTCTATAAACGTTATGTAGACACTTGTAAGAAAGTGCATGGGTATCTTTTTCACAAGAGGAAATCAAGTGTCCTGGCAATTAATAACTTTATACGATGAGAAAAAATATAATGAAAATAAATTATATATATGTTCGATTTATGAACTCCATGAAGATCAATGCCCATGTGAATCGGGGAAGGAGCAAGAAAAGGAACAGAATCAGAAATTAAATTTTGAGTAGGCTGAATTTACTTAGTATATATACTAGATTTATCTTATTTTTTATTTATCTAGTTCTAAAACTACCTTAATTTTTTTTTTATATTTTTTAATTAAATTACCTTAATTTTCACTTTTGAGATCCCTTTTATATCTCTCTTTTTTAAATATCAAATGTAAACTAGCAAAATGAAATTATATATTTGAGTTTTCAGGGCAGAAGTTAAGACTTAAGAGCGTTGCCTTTTTCAGATTTTTCATATTTAGGAAAATTATAAATATTTATAAGGTTTATTTTCTACACTTTAGGGAATAATTTTCCAATTAAGTACTCTTAATCAATTTAAATAGTTTTTTTTTGGTTTAAATCAATTTAAATAGTTTTAGAGTATAGGTCAAAAGAAACATTGTATATTAACTTATGAGGATGACAGGTTTGAGGGATTAACCCTCAATCCGTATAAAGTGAGGGACATTTTTATTACATGGAGTATATAACAAATTCAAACCCTTAATTTTATAGCTTATATATCCTCGTTCGAACTATGTTATCTACTCTCATTTAGTCTCATATATCTAGCTAGCTCGGTTTTTGGAGGTCAGATTGATAATTAATTAAGGCGTACGAGTAATCGATTATATTATATTATAAATTATTGAATAATAAAGTAAATTGGATAAGTATAATTAAAAAAAAAGATCGAGAAACCAGGCCATCGCATTTTCTTGTTTTAACGATGGAAATAAAAGGAAGCCATACTGGAATATATATGAATGATAGCTAAGGAGAGCCACGTTTGTGCATGTGATGTGAGAGTCCTAGTGTTAATTTTGTAGCCATCTTATTCATGCAATATATGCATGTCACCATGTGGATGGTCCATCACTACGCCCATATATCCCATCTTAGCTTGCTTTTCAGGGCTTTTGGTTCCATTCTAGATTTTGATCTCATTTTATATCATCAATAATTGTATACATAAATTAACACAATGATTGTATTTATGTATGTAAACTCTTTATGATTCAAATTTACGGTCTGATCGCCAATTCATACTTAATTGAATTGATATAATAACTAAAATGAATTTCACTTATCCTTTACTTACCGACTTAACGCTGTTTTGTTTCTGAAGTAACTCTCATCAACTAGTACTACTCTAATGTGAATCTGTCGGAGTAATTCATAAAAAGCGTTTCATCGAAAAAAAGAACGTCCCACCCCACCATAGATATCTACAAGAATTGGTTTTCTATTTCAAAAATGGAATCGACACGTCCTGATCTATTGATTTGAAAAAAGTTAAAAAGAATTGACACTTGTAGTAAGTGCAAGTCTTGAAAAAAAATGTGATTATCGTGATACATTTGCGGAAATTTAATTAGATTCGGGTTGTGGCGCGCATGTACTTGATATTTATGTGTCTAGAGAAGGATGAAAATTAAGGAATGAAATCACAATATTTATTAAAACTCCGCTCTATATTGAAAATGATAGGAGACCTGGTGACTAAGGCCTTACCACACCATCGACGTTTCTTCTTAGCTTTCATGTTGGGTCTCAAATCGGCTCCAACTTGAGAAGGGGTTGTGAAAAATTACTGATGTAGGTAATTATTGTTTTATTGCTTACAATCATTTTGTTAATTTCGCCTGTCTTTTACCTTACTATTTTAGCATCGAGTTCTCAATCCTTGTATAAATAATTTTGCCTTGAGATTTTGTAATAGCCGCTTTTAGAATATCTCAAATAAATACGAAGTGGGAGCTTTTTTTTTGGCATTCTTCCTTTTCTTTCTTTCTCTAGTTTCCAGCAACTCTGTTACTCCAAATCCAACAAAATCCACATTTCTAAGGGGAAACAAGATTCGAAAAAGGATCAGCTATTGTTAGCAAGACTTATATTAAAACACATTAAACCAACGTAAGCCAAGCAAAAGATTGCCCAAATAAAAAATCATCTCTTTTTACGGGGCAATTCACTTCTTTAAATTGACCCTCTTCTTGCACACAATGACAATGAAAACAAGATAGTCAAGAAAAAATAAATCAAAAAACGAACAACTTAAAACAATGGGATTGTTGAAGATGAAGAAGGCGATGATCTTTTGCTTTGTAATGGCCCTCGTTTGCTCGGTCCTAATTAAATCGACAGAGGGAGACAACAAACCCAAGAAGGTGGGCAAGGTAAAGTTGAACGACGCCGATGATAATGGTCCTAAAGGCAATAATTGGATAGGCGGCGATGATGATGGTATCGGTGATCCTTCTAACGCTAAAAAGATTAAAACTAATGGTTTGGATCACTAGATTTAAAGCCTTCATCAATTGAATGAAGATTTTTTTTTAATTTTACAAGAATTTTTATCTCCTTTATAGTGTTATGATTTATATGTAATAATTGGTGTTGCGATCCCATTTTTTTTAATACGAAATAAGGTATCGCAATCCATAATAAAAATTAATATTAATATATCATGACATGCATCAAAGTAGCTGACTATGTTTGATTTGCATAAACAATAGTTTCAAAATGTTATTAGTGTCTTTTAATTTTATATGTATATGTGCGTTTTCTTCATTAATTAGTAATTGTTACAACTTATTCCATACCTATTACGAATATAATTTAAACAATATAATATATCGACTGATTAAAAAAGGAATTTATATGCATACTAGTTAGTAGAGCGGTCAAAAGCTGACCGAATCTGCTAATCCGACTCGACCCGTCCGATAATTTTATGGTCAAGACCCAAAAATTTGAAACGAAATCCGAAATCAACCGAACCTGATAGAACCCGAAACCTTTGGGTTGACCGATTTAGTATATATATAAAAAAAAATTATTTTAAAAAATACAATATATTTTATTATTAAAATATATAAATATAATATATTATTATTTAATTAAAAATCTATTTTAATAATCATAAAAAATTCTATTTTTTTGACCCGCTGGTCAACCTGACCCGCCCGAAAACCCGCATCGATCCGACCCAGTTTAATCCGTAACGACCCGAACCCGACTCACTCAGAATCTGAAATGACCTAACCCGAACCCGCACGACCCAACCCGATTAACAAGTCTACTAGTAAGTGAAGAAAGTATAAGTTAATACAGTAGATTGAATGGGTACGGTGTTGTAATTTTTAAAAGGGAATTTACATATATGGGCGAGTTTGGTATGAGTTGAACTAAACCATCTTGTAGTATGGTGGTACTTCTTTTATTGTTTAGTCAAAAGAAAACGTAATACTTGACACTAGTCAAGTCAAGCATGGAATACCTAATCGGCCGACATGCAAAACGAATCGACAATTAATTAGTTGGCCATGTTTGACCCTCCATTTATATTCTTCGAGTTACACATCCAATTAAAGTTATTCTATTAGGGTGTTTACTGGGAAAATCCGTTGAAAATATCTAAAATTACCTTGTTAATTACAGTATTAACTAAAAAGATATGAAAAACCTTATAATTAAGTACCACTCATATATATGAACACACTAGGGAAAAAAACATGGTTAATTAGTATATAGATGAACACTAGAGCTGTCAAAAGTTGACCGAATCCGTCAACCCGATCCGAACTGCCCGATAATTTTAGGGTCAAGACCCGAAAATTTGAACCCGAAACTCGAAATCAACCGAACTCAAAATCCATTGGGTTGAAACCCGAAATCTGTTGGGTTAACCGATTTCGTATATTTATAGAATTTATAGAATTTTTAAATTTTATTTTAAAAATTATAATATATTTTATTATCAAAATAAATGAATATAATATATTATTATTTAATTAAAAAATAATTTTAATAATCATAGAAAAGGATGTTTTAGACCCACTGATCAACCCGACCCGACCGAAAACCCGCTACAACCCGACACGATTGACTCGTACCCATTAAAAAACCGAACCTGATTTAACACGAACCCGAAATAACCGAACCTATCCAATCCGATCCAATCCGATTGACAAGTCTAATGAACACCCTCAAACTTGAGCTACAAATATAAATGTGGGCGGGTCTTCTCGATCAATGGTTACTTAAATTAAACGATGGACAACTTGGCGCCCATAGCAAAATGTGATCCAATAAACTAACGGCGTAACATTGTGCATGTCCACCTAAATCGCCTATAAATTGACCATTAATCGGTTAATTGTATATATATACAACTTTCATATCATGTGTCATCAATTAATAAGGTGTATTTCTAAGGAGGGCGAGAGTAATTAGGCGTTTGTTTCTATACTTAAAATCGGATTAGATTAATTTTGACATGTGTATAGAATGAAGTGTATTATATATGTACGAATGGAAATCACTCATTTCTATACATATTGATAAAGTAAATACTAGATAAATCTCCACCTTCACAATTGACTCTATAAATCTCCACTTTCACTTGTGAATTCCTCACAAGCCCGAACTCACTATGCACCAAACTACTAAGAATCACCTTTGATTTGCACGGTTTCTGCATACTCACTCTTGGAACTGAGACCACTACACAACGAGTCAAAGACTAACCCATTGAGAGATACCGTGAAATTATGTCTCAACCTGGTGCAGTCGACCCCACACTGAACCGTCAACTCTGATACCACTTGTTAGGAGGAGAAACCCAAGATAGACACATCTATCAAGGCCAACAAATAAACCCATCTATTCACCCAACATGAACAATTCAATTTAAGTCATTGTATAATATAAATAAAAATTATGTGATTTAATTAATAACAAGTGTGTCAACATTCTTTCTCCATTTGATATTTTCTTTAATTCTTTGGTTTTGGTGTGGAAAGAAGAAAAGGCGTGTATTATACTGAAAACAGTAATATTTTTTTCAGTGGGGCCCGGCCCATTAGCCAATGAAACTAGACGTTCTGGGCCCCACATACTGCTTTCATCCTCGCTGGACGGTGGGGTCCATTGCCGAGTCAGATGCTCACGGGCGGCCATTTATAGGCGAAGTTTGCTAAAAGTTTACCCCCCACTCTGAAAAGCTAATCATCAACTAATCATTTTTTACCCCACCCCAGATCCAACGGCTGTAAAAAGCCATTGCCTTTTTTGTTAATGTATTAAGTTTGATATGCAACTTAATTTTCTTATTGTTCATTGGTTTTAAAATCGAACCCTCCTATAAATTTATGTATTGGATTTATTGTGCATATTCGCACAGATGATTCATGTTTTTCAATCATTTAGTAATTTTATAGGATTTTAACATGATATGAAAGTGTATTCAGTACGAGTCTCTTACCTTAATTGTTTGGATCAGGTTTAGTGATATCCCCCTCATCCATTGTTTTGACTAATTCGCCATGATTTGAGCTAGTTTCTTACACTTGTTGGCCTTTAAGTCATGTGAAAATAAAGAATTACACATTGAAAATTTGAGAATCGAAACTATGCTTATTATTATATAAGCTTGGTGGCTACTCATTTTAATTATTATAATCGGTATTAGGATAGAACCTCATCGGACTTATATGTAAGACCTATTATGCATGTGCCTACGGACAATCGACGTCTCCCGTATAGTTGTCCATTAGACTTTAACAGAAGTACACATATTTTTTTATATTTAATTACACAAATATAACTCAATATAAAATTAGCTATAGTGAATTGACAAGATTCAATTTTCTTTAAAAAAAGTGGACGATTTAATGTATCATTTGTCAAACCTCACCAGTCTAACGAGTAATAACGTCCGTGACAGATATGTTGCGAATTAAAATCCTCCTCCCAATTGTAATGGCTTAAGTGTCTCCTATGAACCAAAAATAAACTGTACCCTTATTTTTTACCTCCCAATTGTAATGGCTTAAGTGTCTTCTATAAACCAAAAATAAACTGTACCCTTATTTTGCGCCCTATTTTTTTGGTAGAAAGACTTTCTTATGTCCTATCACAACATCTTTAATTTGATTATGAATATGTGGAAATTTCTTGAAAGGAGGCCGGAAAACATGTAGCTGTATTAGGCCATGCCTAACTAAATAGTTTACGTATGGGATAGATCCAAGTCAGATTTTTCTACTTGATGTCGATCAAGAGACTACATAATAGTAATGTACTAATGTTCGACCGGTCTCTTCTTGTACTGACGTCAGGTTAACTGAATTATTTGAGTGTGTGATTTTACCTCCTCGGACAAGTTTTCACATCATACAAATTTAATTATCAGAATAGGTGTATTAGTGTACGCATGATGTAATAATCATAGTACGTTTTACATGAATATATAAAAAAAAGTGTCTAATACCAACAAACATGTAGCGTAGTGGGAAGGACTACGTTTTCCTTCATTGAGGTCGAGTGTTCGATCCTCAGTGGAGGAGAAATGAACTTGTTGGGAGAGCAGATCCCACCCAAAATAAAGGGGCCTTCGCGAGACTCGAACTCCAAACGTAAGCTTTTGATGGAGCAAAGTTCTCCGCTGAACAAGAGTGGAAATGACCAAAAAAAAAAGTGTCTAATGCATGAAATTACCTAAGCTGGCCTTTTGGATGTAATTAATTTTTATAAAATTTTTTTTTTGTAATCCTTGAAAAGTGAAGACTATAATATATTGCAACGTCTATATATGTATATACTTGTTATAACTAAGAGAGTAAGAGATCGATAAAAGTTTTGATATATCATAAATATATCGATTTCAAGTATAGCTAGAAGTAGAGATGGCAATCGGGTCGATCGGATATGAAAATGAGGAAGCTAAAAGCGAAAAAAGAACATAAAACTCAAACACATAATCACCAAGATCAAATAATTTAAATATTATTGAAATCGATCTGATAGGAGCCTTAACTGGAATGTCAAGAATCAGAATGAGGAACGAGAGGAGAAATAGAACAAAAAAACAAAGGCAAGCAATCGAAAGAGATCCGAAGTGAGAAGAGCATAGATCGAGTAAATTGACCAACCACAAGGTGCTCTCTCGATTTGTCTTAAGTATGGATAAAAAAAATTGAAAATTTGCTATGGAGATTCTGTGCGGTCAGAAACTCATACAGACAGAAAGGGCTTCGACAGGAAGGCCTGGGTTGGGCCGACTTCCATCCCTAGAGGAGCCGTATGAGGCAGAAACTCCACCTATGATTTTGAAGTCGAGCATTTCCAGCAATGGGGCCTAGGAACCGATAGGCATCAACCTATTTACATTAGCGGCTTAATAACCGGGAAGGGACAAGGGGGGTCGGGGACTTGCCGAGGTCGGAGCTCTGAGGAAGTCTCTCACAAAACGCTCTAAATGACAAAAACCCTAGCTAGCTCAGATCTCAACCAAATAAGCGGCACAAGGAAGAAGAGAAGGCTTATATTTGCCGACTCTCTAAATATAGAACCACACAACGGTGTTTTAGTAAGTGAGAGCTTGCAAGAATGAGCTTACGCGGATGAGCCAACTCCTGCCCAATCCACAAACACACACATACGAATATTATACAATTACAAACCCAAAACACACACATACACTCTCTACATGATATATCCGGTCATTTTCGAGTATGATTGTAAGTCATTTTTGTTCACTTTGTGTTAATATTTTTTTTGATAATTAAGGTAAAAATCGGGAGGGTTTCAAACTCGGATGATTTTACTAGAATTACTTCGAGCTTCAAGATGTTTTGCTTGATTTTGGGCTATTTTGATTAAACGGCTCACCTTAGGTCGGATCAGGTCAATTTTTCGGATCATGAGTTTCAATAAATTTTTGAACATGGGTCGGATTTGGGTATGTCGGGTCGATTCGGGTCTTGCAAGGTCATGTTACACGTAGTGTGACTAGTCGAAATCCTCTACCTACACGAAAAAATCAAAAAGCAAGAATATTTGATGGTTCTTTGTTACAACTACAAGGGTACTATATATACATATATGCATGATATATAGCTTTCCCACTTACTTTCCCTTGTTTAAAAAATTGTCATCACATGTGTACAAAGTATATTAAAAGCTTTAAACCCAAACGTTAAATTCAAAATTCAGATGCAGAGAGACAGTACTATATTATTCCCATGTCGAAAATGACATTCTACTGCACAGAGAGAGAAGATCGAAACAAGAGGTGGTCCACTTATGCCCAGCTAGCTCGCTGATGAGTCTCTGCCATGCTGACTCCATCAAGTAGCTAGCAAGAAAATGGCGTGTGTGATAATTAGAGCATACTATATATTTACATATATTTTATTTTATTTTGATAAAATAGAAAATCGAGGTAATTTGGATTGTTCCATATTGTCAATTGATTTTAGAATGGAATCTTAAATTTACGTGTGAGTCTCGTGTATATATGTTGGGACGGTCTTTCCCTCCGTCCGTATTTAACATATTGACCTTTAACATGATATCAGATTCATTTGATCTTGGGTTTCTGGGTTGGTCTGGGATGCTCTTACCCATTATATTTGGGCTAGCCCGGCCATCATGATGGCGCAATTTGGGCTCATCGACGATTGTCAACTCTAAGGATATTATGTTGTCAAGTGTCAATTGAGTCAGACCAATTTCTACTTGTGGGGGCGTGTGAAGATGAGTTATCCGACATCGGAACATTTGAGTTACTGCTCCTATTGTCAACTGGTTTTAGGATGCAACCTCGTGAGTTTATATGTTAGGTCTGCCGCGCATGTACGCTTGGACTGTCTCCCTCTCTGTCTGTATTTGGTCCGCCGAACATTGATACACACATAATTAACTAGTAGATCGAGAGGTTGAAAAATTATATGTCGGACAAAACAAACAAACAACAATAAAGGAAACAAAAACAAGCTGTGAAAAGGACGACCGCTTCTTCACTTGAATAAAAAAACCAAGTCTCACCATCTTTCTTACTATTTATTTTACCAGCATAAATTAAATTATCTAGTTCATATGCTTTCCCAACTATTTTACAAAAAATAGAAAGAGGTGAACTCTACTTAAAAAGAAATTAGCTAGTACTTGATCTGCATGGATTGAGGAACACCCTCAATATCTGGCATCGGACCCAAAAAAATCAAACAAGATATTATATATTTTAAAAGAATGAAAAAGAAAATTAAAAAAATAAAATAAAAGAAAGAAGAAATATTCCATTTGCTAGCACCAGCATAGAGGGGGCATCCACATCTGTTTTGGTTTCTGGGTTTTTTGTCCATACAAAGCAGCAAGAGTTCAAAAGAGTTTTCAAAAGAGTTGAACTTTCCCTTGTGCTTTTCAAGCTCTCTCTTTACACACATATTTTTATTAGATTAATTACTTTTTTCCAGTGTTCCATCAAGTTAGCTAGCTATACTTTAGCCAGCTACACAGATCTTTTTTCTGGTTTAAGCTCTCTTTGTTGTGTTTCTTTCAATCTTTCCTTTCCTTTTGGTTGGTACTTCATCATTAAAAACATCATCCTCCTTTTCCCTTTTGGCTTTCATCTCTTTATCTTTTCCTCTTCTCTTCTTCGATCCTGCCAAGCTAGCTATCTGTCAATCCCTATTGTCTCCACATATTCAACTCTTTTCAAGAGTCATGAATATTTCTCAAGACGGGTTTTTCCTCCCGACTCCAGCTCCAACTCCAGTTCCAGCTCCAGCTTCTTCCATCGACATCAATGGCGGCCTTGTTCAAATCCAAGAGAATTTCCCAATTCCAAACCCTAACCCTAACCCTAATTATGCCAACAATCCTGCAAGCAACAATAAGAGGAAGCGCAACCTGCCTGGAAATCCAGGCAAGCTTTTTAATTTAGACTAATCAATATTATCAACTTTTATGGTCGCTAAATCTGGCTTTTTTATATAGTGTCAATTATAGTAAGAACAAGCTTCTAATTCATTTTTGCTATATATAGATCCGGAAGCGGAGGTGGTGGCCATGTCTCCTACATCACTCATGGCGACAAACCGATTCCTTTGCGAGATTTGCAATAAGGGTTTTCAAAGGGACCAAAATCTTCAGCTCCATAGAAGAGGACACAACCTTCCATGGAAGCTCAAGCAAAAGGCGAACAAAGATCAAGTGAAGAAGAAGGTTTATATATGTCCGGAGAAGAGTTGTGTGCACCATGATCCTTCTAGAGCACTTGGTGACTTGACCGGAATCAAGAAGCACTTCTATAGGAAGCATGGCGAGAAGAAGTGGAAGTGCGAAAAGTGTTCGAAGAAGTACGCGGTTATGTCGGATTGGAAGGCTCATAGCAAGATCTGTGGAACTAGAGAGTACAAATGTGATTGTGGCACAGTTTTTTCAAGGTTATATATGTGTAGAGATTCAATTTATTGATGTTTGATTCTTTTTTCTCTAGGGCTAAAATTCTTTTTCTGTGATCTTAGATTGGTTTGGTGAGGAATTAAATTCTGTGGGTCTTAGGTGGTAGTTGAATTTAATGCTCTAGTATGGTCTTCGTCTTGAGAAAAGCACAAGGCTTCAATTTGACTAGATGAATTAATTCAAGAACCCTAGAAAGATTCATATGGCTTTTCACTATTGCTAGCTAAGTAGTTCTTCCAATGATTTTAACATGATTAGATAAGAGATTAATAATTAATCAACCATATAAAGGATCGGAGCCTTGTGGGTCATATCATTGTTTAATTATCCATCAATAATTATGTTTATGATTGTATTAATTAACACTATACTTGACATTCTTTGATTCCAGGAAAGATAGCTTCATCACTCACCGAGCCTTCTGTGACGCGCTCACAGAAGAAAGGATAAGGGTCGCTACAGATATTACCGCGAGTACTCTAAACCCGAGTCATAGACCTAATTTGATGAGCGGCTCGCTCGTGACAAACCACCAATCTACCTCTTCCTCTATCCCACCATTCTTGGCCTCTCAAAGATCAAGTTTTCTTAGCTTTGAGCCTTCGCCGAGTAATAATGGTAACAACACCATGGGTGGTGGGAGTCTTGTGAGCAAACCAAGCCTACCAATGTGGCTAGACCATCAACAAGTCATGAGAAACCAAATGAACCTCGCGAGTAGCTCTTTGGGTGGACCGGACCATGGTTTGTCCGAATTCTCATCCCCAAACTTGAATTTGTTTGCTTCATCATCATCTATGCAACAAGGAACACTTCTACCAAAAGAGGAGGAGGAGAATATAGGTAGCTATCAAACACAAGGCTTGATGTCCATGTACTCATTCCCTAACTCATCTTCAATAGGCAACATGTCTGCAACCGCGCTCCTACAGAAGGCGGCTCAAATTGGCTCCACTCAAACCGAAAGCAACCCTTCAATCTTTGCTACCGCATTAGGTGGTATAAGACCGTCTTCCTCCTCCACCTCGTCTACAATCACCAATAACCTCACCAACATGAACAACTTCGAGTTTCTCCACCAAAAGCAGCTCTTCAGGCAACAGATGAACGAGCAAATAGCTGGCTTGCAACTGCAAGCCAGCTATTCGATGAGAAATGAGCAATTTCCCATGATGATGGGAAGCAATAATCATCAAGGTAATCACAACTACAACTTTGAAGGATCTAGACCACAAGGCAACCACAGCAATAGTACAAGTAATGCTAGCATGAGAGACTTCCTAGGCACACTTGGAGGCGACCAAGGCAACAACAACAACAACAACAATAATGGAGGAGGAGAACAAGAAAGAGGAGTGTTTTTGCAAGATGAGATGGTTTACAAGCTTGCAACCATGTCAGGCTCTCAAGATCACCAAGAGCCATACATGGACTTGATGAGATAGCTAGTTCTATATATTGTAGGCAAAAATAATTGAGTCTTTACTTCCAAAACACCCTTTGATGTTTAATTTTCCTCAATGTTAATTTCAACATATATTTAATTAATTCTCATCCTCTAATAATCCTAAAATTATCTCCTTTTGAAGATATTTTTAGCAAGCTAGGTAGACAAATGATCTTTTCACCACAATTGTCATGTAGCATTTTGTAGTGCAATCATATGTAAAACCATAGGCACTATTATTGTTTTTTGTTGGACATGAGCTTTACTTTTGTGGTCACGAGATGTATAGAATAGAGCTAGAAAAGATGCATGCAAGGAGTACAAATGATTTAATTTACCCTTTTTTCTTCCTATCCTCCCATTATTATTATGTATTATAATTTACACCATGTACTCACTCTTGTAAAAATCTCCGTCTAACTCCGTCTAGGCTCTGTCTAAGCGCTGGGAGCTGGTGTTAGCCCGCCTAGCCTTCTGGCCTGTTTAGGAGATCGTCTAGTCCGTCTAAGCGCTCGTTTAGGCTGTCTAGGCACTAGGCGGTCCCTCTCTGCCTAGGGTCCCGCCTAAGCGCTGGAAGGTGTTAGCCCGCCTAGCCTTTCGGTCCGTCCAAGAGACCGTCTAGTCCGTCAAAGCGCCCGTTTAGGCTGTCTAGACTCTAGGTGCGCGGTCTCTTTCTGTCTAGGGTCCCGCCTAAGCGCTGGAAGGTGTTAGTCCGCCTAGCCTTTCGGCTCGTCTAAGAGACCGTCTAGTCCGTCTAAGCGCTCGTTTAAACCGTCTAGATGCTAGGCGATCCCTCTCTATCTAAAGTCCGTCTAGCATTTTTTAGAACACTGCCATGTAGGGGAGAGGGCATTTTGTACAAAGAGACAAAAAGAGTGGAACCCAATGTAATATCCTTTTCTCTGTGTGAATCGCCAGGAATTCTATCTTTTAATCAATGGATTTATTCGAAGCTCTTGCTCACATGCAAGAGCTCATGAACAGGCATGAGCCCCACGTGGGCTCATACATGATACATGTTCAGAGATATGCATCATTTTTGCAAAATTTTCTTGTATGGTAATGATATGGAATTTCTCGTGTAAGTTTTCTCGTTTGTACTTATATTAGGTGGGAATTTTTTTTTTGATTTTTTTTTTTAGGGATTGTGTATGCTTGTGGTATTGGATTGTAGCTGTTTTTTTATGAGATCGATGTAGTATTAATTTTATTTGTCTGATCGTTTTTTTATTAGCAACTTATACTAAGTAATTGGTCAAATTCTAATTTTGGTTGTTTATGTTTTTAAAAGTGAATTTGTCAAAATATAATCACATTAAAATTAAAGTATCAAGTACATGTCTGATACGGTAGTGTCATTGTTGTTAATGATTTATTTTGTACTTTTTGGTCGGAGGAATTGATTTATTTTGTTATGCATGCCTTAAGTATACATCTTATATTAAATTAGAGTGCTTTTTTTAAAACAAGTGACTTTGTGTTTTTGTGGGTTTTAAAAAAGTACTTTTTTTAATAGAAGTATTTTTTAATTAAAAAAATACCCTATGTAGTTATGAATTCAATCTATTAATGTACAACTGCATGTCAACCCGATTAAATTGTGTACGCCGTTAATATGAAATTAAACTAAGCAATATCAGAAACATATTACTTGACGACTCTGATGATTATAATTTTTTAAGTCATTTATATTTGTAAATTTTTTTGGTCGGTATACAATGTGTATTTTTTTGTCGCTATATTTGTACAATCTTCATCACTTTCACAGTTTCACCTCATCAGCTTTACATATATGGTAATTTGTCGAACGGTAAGCTAAAAGCCTAAACCTATATTCGGAATTTTCAAATTGTTTTTGTTGTTGAAAATTTTCTGTAAAGATGGAAATCTTCCCGTAAAGGAAGAATTCGAAAGTTCGATAGTAAACTAACAAGTCCAATACTTTTCACTTTTGAGTACTTTTCTAAGGACAGTGATTAATATAAGCTTTATTCTCGAAGCTCATTTGGCCCAATCTTTTTTGTACTGAATAATTCAATACTCCGTAGTTTTAATGCAAACTTTGGTGCCATAATACATTTTATGTTGTAGGCCAGATTTCAGGGAGATTCTATTGAATACAGAGCCAATGGACCAGATACAGGCCCATCACATGAGGATCCATTCAGCAAAGGCCTGTTATCCTGTCCATAATAGGCCCAAATCAAATAATAGTTCCCTTAATTGATTAAGGTCAACGAAAATCAAGGACGTGGCAAACTTGAAGTTAAAAAGAAGAAGATTTTCTTATGATGAGATAGGTAGGCCACATTCGGTGATGAATTCTGGATTCGTGACTCAGTCGATAAGAATTATAAACCAGATATGATGATCAGTTCGATCTTATAGAATGAAAGATCAATGATCCTACTTGTTTTTTCACTCAAGTGAAAGTGTAAATGTTGGGATTAAACCCCTAGACCTAAAATTCCGCCACTACATTTCATCTAGTTTTCCATCCGGCTTACACACCCGTCTAGACCGCCTCTCTGCATATAAACAACTTACCATTTTTTAGAACATTGATGAGAAGATAAATTTCTTCTTCAAACAAGAAATTAAGTCTTGGTGTTTTAGAATGTCCATCCTATATCTGAAAGTTGGGACTTAACTGGACTAGTATTACTCCTCATATTACCAATTGGTAGTATATAACTCAGCGGATTATCTAATATGATGTCAGAGCCATCTGTCTAACGAGCTCTCTCGATCATGAGCCCGCCCTGTTGTGTTGTCTAAGTGTCAACTGGGCTAGTTCCCCCAATTGCACTTGCGAGAGCCATCTGCCTAACGGCATCTCTTGATCCTGGGCTCACCTCGTTGTGTTTATTCAAGTGTCAACTGAGCCAGTTCTCTCAACTGAGACTTAACTGAACTAATATATAATTTAGCGAATCACTCCTACTAATACTAATTGGTTTTAGGATGAAACGAGTAGACTAACATAGTAATACTTAAAGAATAAAATAAGAAGATAACCGTTCAAAAGCGTGAAATATGAGGAGTCCAATTAGCCGTGGATGGAGGAGTGAGTGATAAAGACAGGCGTCGTTGAGTTTGCAATTGGATCACGAAGCTTTAAAAAAAAAACGGTTGGTGACCCAAATAATTGACAAGTGAGTCAATCATGATCCAAATTACAATAGAATATTTTTGGAACTCCTTCACATTTAATGAGTGACCTCAAATGGTCATAGAACCGTAAACAGGTTTCTAACCCAAAATAATATGGGTTTTTCTTGTGTGGTAGTTGTTATTATAATGTGAGAATGATATTATTATACTAATCTTTGATTAATTAATGTTGGTCTATCAAATTCTTGCCATAAACAACGACAACCATATGTACAAAGAACAATTAATGTGTTCGGATTTTCTTAAGAATTCATTTATCAACCAACTTATCACTAATAAAATTTAAATTTTCGGAGATTTTATTACTTTTTGAGAACTGAAGAGTAGGCAGACAAATTAGTTAGAATTATTATATTTTATATCAATATGAACTAAGAGATTTTTTATTAAAAATATTTTCTATGAGAGTTGAAGTGGAGATCTCATAATATTCTAAAGTTTAACTATTTGACTAATGTCCTAAAAATATATGATTTTTTTTCATTTTAAAGCACATAAAGGGATGTTATCAACATCATTTGCAAATTGCAAGTAAGTACGTGGATTTTTTAGGTCAATCACTCAATATAGATCAAACTGCGCTCATGTGTAATATTCTACTAATAATATATTAACATTATCCTAAAATCATTTCCTATATCCCATATTGTTTAATTTCACTTTAAACAAAGGTTGCGTATAAGCATAATAATATATTAATTGAACTTATGTACGTGGTAATGCTCGATCGTCGATAGAACCATTAATCGATATGTCTATTTACATAATTAATGATTTGATCATCGAAATATAGGAGAACCTTAATCTAAGTTACACTTACTAGTTAACTTAAAGCTGTCTATGTCACATCTAAGAACATATCAAGAACTGACGTATCCTTAACATGGTGTGCTTATCTAGTGTACATGGTACGTATGGAGGAATATAGTACTTGTATATTAGGTAGAACCGGGTTTTATAATAAGTGGTTAGAATTAATAAAACCGGTTTACTATAAATAGCTAGTTGTAAGAAGACTTTCTTCTAATTGAAGCTTTGTAACAGATTCACTGAATGTAGACTCTGTTCTCTCTCGCTGAGAGATGCATTTCATATCTGTTGTTCTTGATTCTTCCATGAGTGATTTGTGAGTTCCAATCTGATTTTCTGTCAAACACAATTGTTTCGTTTGTTAAAATGGTATCAGAGCACGAGGTTTTCATCTCTGGTTGATTTCTGAGTCAAATCACAGATTGGCGATAGTCTGTGTTCCGGATTCGATTCTTGATTTCAAGCTTTGTTTCGGCGATTTGTTGTCTTCTTCATTTTAAGAGGTAGATTGGAGATCGATTCATGATGAATCGTGCAAATACACCTGAAGATTGTCTCTCGACAACGGGAGAGCGAAATCGCAGAGCGAGGGTTCCGAACGATCAAAATGGGGGAAATGCAAGAGGAGTTCAATTTGATCCTCTATTTCTCTCAAACTCCGACAATCCTGGTATGCAACTTGTTTCTGTGCATTTTGATGGTTCGAATTTCAATAGTTGGAGTCGGCAAGTTAAATTTGCTTTAGGAGCTAAGATGAAGCTCGGGTTCATTGATGGAACCAGCGTTCGTCCTGATGATGATTCTGAGGATTTTGAACTTTGGAAACGATGCGATTTTATGGTCTTGAGTTGGATCTTGAACTCTATGACTAGTGATCTGTCACAGAATTTTATCTACGTACAGTCTGCAAGAGAATTGTGGAGAGATCTGTTGGAAAGGTTTGCAGAGTCAAATGCGCCTTTAGTTTATCAACTTCACAGGGAGCTTAGTAACATCAAGCAAGAAAACCTGTCAGTTGCCATGTATTACAGCAAGCTCAAGAAAGTTTGGGATGAACTTCAAGCTACTGAAGGGATTCCTGTATGTACTTGTGGCGCTTTTGCACAGTGTGGATGTGCTTTATTGAAAAGGATTGTTGATAAAGATGTGACTATGAAGCTGATGCAATTCCTCATGGGCTTAAATGATGCTTATGATGGGATAAGGAGTACTATCTTGTCAAAGGATCCCTTGCCAAATGTCAATCGAGCCTATTATTTGGTAATGCAGGAGGAAAAACAGAAAGAGATCACTGGAGGAGGATCACAGTCGCATGATGCTTTGGCTGTGACTAGAGGTGGTTATCAAGGTCATCAGAAATCAGGTTTTAACAACAATGGAGGAAGTTCAGGTCTGGATGGAAATGGAAAAGGTAGGAATGGACAGCAACAGGGATATAACAGTAATGGTGGAACAAATTTTGGAAGGGATTTTAAAAAGGCCAAGTATGACAGGAAATGTGATTTCTGTAAGGAAGCTGGACATGTGAAGGAAACTTGTTTCAAATTGGTAGGGTATCCAGACTGGTGGAAAGGACCGAGGGTTCAAGCAAAGATGATGGCAAATGTTGAAGATATGGGACAGTTTGAGTCTCCACTGACTGGGAGTGATCAAGAGAAGGTAGTGCCTGATGTTACTCTTGTCAATGCTGTGTTTCAGGAAATTTGGAAGAAGATGAAAGGCAAAGGACTTGCTCATGAAGGAACCAGCTCTGGAGCAAATGCAAATGTTGACAACTTTGTGAATTTTGCAGGTAATCTTAATACTTTTCCTTTGTTAAACACTACTGGTGTTGATCAATGCATGTGGGTAATAGATTCAGGTGCTACGGATCATGTATGCTATAATAAGGATTTGTTTGTTCAACTTAAAAGATTAGACAAACCTATTCGAGTTGGTTTGCCAGATGGAACTTTACAGTTGGTAGAACAGCAGGGGTCAGTTTATTTGCATCCAGAATTGATTTTGAAGCATGTCTTATATATGCCTTCTTTCAAGCATAATCTGATGTCAGTCTCAAGCCTGTTGCTAAATGAAGCCTGCGTATTTGTGTTTGGAAAACATGGTTGTGAATTGCAGGACCTTTCCAGTAAAAAGGTCTTAGCAGCTGGGAAAAGAGAAGGTGGATTGTACAAGTTTCGATGCAGTGATGCTGAAAGTTGTCAAGAGGGAAAGAAGAATTTTAGTTTTCATATAGCTAATGGTGACCTGTTGTCATCTAGTATTCATAAAGTCTGTAACAAGACAGATTTGGAGTTGTTACATTCTAGATTGGGACATATATCAATGTCAAAACTAAGACACATGAGAAGTTGTAATGTTTCAGATATGACTGAATTTCAATGTGAAGCTTGCATTTCTGCTAAAATTCATAAGTTGCCTTTTCCACGAAGTACTTCTTTGGCTTCTAGGAATTTTGAAATGCTTCATATGGATTTATGGGGTCCTTATAAGACTCCCACATATTCAGGGGCTCGATATTTCCTCACCATAGTGGATGATCATTCTAGAGGTACATGGGTATATTTGATGAACAATAAGGAACAGGTATACAGATTAATTCAACATTTTTTCAAGATGATTGAAAATCAGTTTTCTGCACAGGTTAAGGTGGTTAGAACAGATAATGGGATGGAATTTGTGCAAAGGTTAGTTGCTGATTTTTTTGCTGATAAAGGGATCATACATCAAAGATCTGCTCCTAGGGTTCCTGAACAGAATGCTAGGGTAGAAAGGAAGCATAGGCATTTAGTAGAGACTGCTAGAGCCATCAGGTTACATGCTGGTTTGCCTATCAGATTTTGGGGAGATTGTATTCTGGGAGCCACGCATTTGATTAACATGATGCCATCTTCTGTTCTACATTGGAAAACACCATATGAAATTTTATTTGATCAAAGGCCTGATCATGAGAGTTTAAAGGTCATTGGTTGTTTATGTTATTCTTTAATTCCGAAGGACCAAAGGGGAAAGTTTGAAGCTGCTGGATCCAAGTGTGTTTTTCTTGGTTATCCACAAGGTCAAAAAGCATACAAACTGTATGACTTGCAGACCAAGAGGATTTTTGTTAGTAGACATGTTTTTAAGGAAGATTGTTTTCCTTTTAAGGAGTCAGGTGTTGAGATTCCTAGATCTTCACAGCTGAATTTGCCTTTGGTGTCTCCAATTGTTGATAATTCTGATTTTGTGATTCAGAGTAGATCAGATTCATCAGGTTGTAGAAATTCACAGGATTTAGTTTCTGATGTTGACACTCAAATTGTGGCTGATTCTGAAATTCGAGATTTAGAAAGAATCAGGTCAGTTTCTAGTGATGTTGTTCCTGTGGCCTCTACTGAAAGGCGTCTCACTAGAGACACCAGAATTCCAGCAAGGTTTAAAGATTACATGTGTGATTATATTCCTGCTAGAGTTGCTAATCCTGATCAGTCTGTTGACTCTTTTTCCCAAGCTTTTCATGTGGTCAGTATCAATGATTTTCAAGGATATTCTTCAGATTATGTGCAGTCTCTGTTCAATGTTTTCTCTATGATGGAACCCAGTACGTATGCACAGGCATCATCTGATCAGGGGTGGATTGAAGCTATGAATAAGGAGATTCAAGCTTTAGAAAGCAACAACACATGGGAATTGACTACATTACCACCAGGAAAGAAGGCAATTGGCTCAAAATGGGTCTATAAGGTAAAATTTAAACCTGATGGTCAAGTTGAAAGATTAAAGGCCAGATTAGTAGCTAAAGGGTATAATCAAATCAAGAATAAAGATTATAAGCATACTTTTTCTCCGGTAGCAAAGTTTACAACAGTTAGAGTGTTATTGGCCATGGCTTCTATTCATGATTGGCCAATACACCAATTAGATATTAATAATGCTTTTTTGCATGGGTTCCTAGATGAAGAGGTATACATGATACCTCCTCAAGGATATAACAAAGCACAGCCAGGTCAAGTATGCAGATTAAAGAGGTCATTATATGGCCTCAAACAAGCTAGTAGGCAATGGAATGTGGAACTTACTAAACATCTTCTCAGTCTAGGGTTTGAGCAATCTAAACAGGATTATTCTCTCTTCATTAAGAAGTCTGGGATGCATATGACAGTAGCACTTGTTTATGTTGATGATATGCTACTTACTGGTAATGATCATGATAGTATTACAGCTACTAAAAGTTCTTTGCACAATGCCTTTACAATCAAGGATTTGGGGTTTGCTAGGTATTTTTTGGGTCTTGAAATCTCTCGTACTACTGAAGGCATCAGAATTAATCAGAGAAAGTACGTTATAGATCTTCTTACTGATGTTGGGTTATTAGATTGCAAGGCCACAACTTTTCCTATGCAAAAGAATTTGCATCTCACACCTGATGATGGGGAACTTCTATCTGAACCCGAATCTTATAGGAGGTTAGTAGGTCGATTACTTTACCTCACATTATCCAGACCTGATATATCTTACACTGTCCAGCAGTTAAGTCAGTTTATGTCTACACCTCGAGTTGCACACATGGATGCAGCTTTGTATCTTCTTAGATACTTAAAAGGCACCATCAATGCTTCATTATTTTACTCCAGCCATTCTGATCTGGTGTTGAAATCCTACTGTGATGCTGACTGGGGCAGTTGTGCCTATTCTGGAAGATCCTTGACTGGCTATTGTGTTTTCTTGGGCACATCCATTGTCTCTTGGAAGACTAAAAAGCAGTCCAATGTGTCTAAATCTTCTACTGAGAGTGAGTATAGAAGTATGTCCCAAACTGCTAGTGAATTGGTCTGGTTGGAGGGCTTGTTATCTGATTTTGGTATCAAAGTTCCTCTTCCTATTCCACTGCATTGTGACAACAGATCTGCTCAGATGCTCGCTGAGAATCCTGTTTTTCATGAGAAAACCAAGCACCTACGGATTGATTGGCATTTTATCAGGGAAATGGTGCAATCTGGGTTTATCTACACAGTTCATGTGCCTTCACATTTGCAATTGGCTGATGTCTTGACTAAACCATTAGAAGCCCAACAGCATATGTTTCTTTCTCGCAAGCTTGGTCTAGCTTTTACTAGTCCAGCTTGAGGGGGGTATATGGAGGAATATAGTACTTGTATATTAGGTAGAACCGGGTTTTATAATAAGTGGTTAGAATTAATAAAACCGGTTTACTATAAATAGCTAGTTGTAAGAAGACTTTCTTCTAATTGAAGCTTTGTAACAGATTCACTGAATGTAGACTATGTTCTCTCTCGTTGAGAGATGCATTTCATATCTATTGTTTTTGATTCTTCCATGAGTGATTTGTGAGTTCCAATCTGATTTTCTGTCAAACACAATTGTTTCGTTTGTTAAAAGTACGTATTAATTGCATTCGTCAACATTAAATCTTAGTATTAGAGCTTATCTTGTAAGGGATTTTTATTTGAACTTTGAAGTCCGATAATATGTATGACAGTGTAACATGGTTGTCCATGGCAACATGATCAGTTTGTATAGTTCTATGTATTCATCAAGCTGTTAATTAATACTTGCGTGCAATCTTGAAATTGATAACGAGTGACGCCCTAGAACTCTAACGTACTTATCCATAATCCATGCATATTATAATATTCAGTCTAAATTGCCCTAAAAATATTTAGAAATGGATGAGATTTCAAACAAATATTTATAGATCAAAGATTTTAAATGGATGAGATTGAGATGTGATTGACATCATCATGCATGTATAGATCAAAGATCGACTCTTGGTTGGATTTGAGCAAATTATCATACATTTTGATAAGATACCCTCTTTGGTAATAAATTTTAGATTTGTAAATTTATGGGTAAAATTACAAATCGGATAAATCGATTTACACCGATCATGAAGGAGCGGGTAAATATTGAATAGGAAGACTCCAAATATTTCTCCATATACGCATAGTACAAATTAATTATCATACACAAATATGAATAATTTTTAAAGATTTCTTGCACATTAATTTAAACTGAGGAAAATAAAACTTTCAATGAATTAATTAAATGTTTGTATGGGTCAAAACAACGCCTAATTCATTCTGACAACATAAAACAGAGCCTATACATGTGACGACATTCAATTTCTAACATTAATTAACGTCACATAATTCACAATTCACCAAGCTATATATATACTACGGAGTATATAGTATCCTAAAAAATTACTGTTGCCTATATGAGGGATGAGAGGGACCCGTTTTAAGTGTGACAACTGAACCAAGAGCAGAAGCAATGAATGTGTAAAATGTATATGTAAGTTGAGTGCATTTGTGGGGGTGGGGATAGAATGATAGATGCTAAATGCTCTACATCAACCCTACCACTACAATACCACTCGATCTTCAATTCGAACCCAAAATGAGGATTAGGTTTGGAGTGGAGTTAGTGAGCTGAGCTAGCTTGTGTAATTAAAAATCCTATAGGGGAATTTTAAGAGAAATTGAATCTGTTAGACATCGGCCGGGACTGAAATAAACGAGTGACATATATATTGGGAGATTTTAACCATTCGTACATAAGGTTGGGATCTACTCTCTATTATTTCTATTATTCCGAATGAAACCTAACATGTTGGAGCTTACTCACACAAGTACCCTCGATCAAGTGTTGGCCCAAAATCAATCCGAAGGAAATTTTTGGACCTAGGCTTAGGAAATATCGGTCCAGTCTTTGGTTCATATATAATATTTTTGAATTGTTTTTCAGTCCAATCATAATTGTTTATCTTTTACTCAATATTTAATAAAACTCTTTTTTTTTCGTAATCTCAATTTTTCCAAATTGTGGTAAAATTCAATTTTTTTATTATATATTTAATAAATTTTGTTTTTCTAAATTATAAAAACCTTTTTTTATTCAAAAAATGCATCAATTAAAAATAAAGTTTTTAGTCCAAAAACAAACAAACCCAAAGATAAAAAGCGGACCAAATTTTTTAAATCTGATCCTCACTTATTTAATTTTAAGAAACCTATTTCAATCCGGCCCGATTTTTAAACCGATAATCAATTTATCACGGACAAATCTTCAGTCTATCTATCATCCACGCACTTTATCATAGTTGATCGATCCTGTCTTAAACTATCATTCCATCCCCCACAATCTATGTACGTACGTGTTATTCCACCTCCACTTTCACCGACCAATCCACTTTCTTTTACTTTGTTTTCTAACTCTATTATCTAACTTTTTCTTCCACGTACCTACCCTTTAAGAATTTTTGTATATTTGCATTTTTTTTGTACTCATATTGTTTATTCATCACCTACATATATGTATGTAGCCAAACAAGCCATGTGGTGCAAAATTTTCTACCAAAAAATTATCACAACTGACAATGCATGCACTAGTGCACTACCACTATTATTATTGCTCAAGTTTTGTATCCCCGCCTTTTGTACAATCTACCTACAAAGAGAGTCTAGCTAGTTTTAAATTTCAAGGGAAGGTAGATACAACATAAATGCTAGCTAGAAAATAAATGTATGTATACTCTTAACAGTTTTTTATTGAAATACGTAGCATACCGATGACATCAGATTTGCATTTAATTCGAACAACATTTGAACAATTTCGTGCAAGACCAAATTCAAATACGGAGTATATATTGAAAAATATCAAGCCATATTAAGACTGAATATTTGAAATGAAATTCGCCATATATTCAATCAAGCGATTAAGACTTAATTTGTGGTAATAACATTAGGTTTTTGTTTCAACCCTTATTGGACAATGTCTTCGACTAAAAAAAAAAGAGATTATATTCGAATGACATTATTTAGAGTTTATGGAAGGTGATAACTACTAAAAAAGTGGTTGGCAAATAAGTTGTTTAAAGAGTGTTTGGATAACAAAATATTTCATGCCCGTTTTCATCATTTTACCATCCACTTTTTCAGAAAATAAGTCTTTCATTCTACCGAATACTTATTAGCTTATTTTAAATATTACTCCGTGAATTTTAAAATTAGTTACAAAATTTAGTTAAAGATATAAACTTCAGTTATTAATAAGTTTCAACTTCAACTTTAGCTTCTGTCTCATATCAACATGATTTACCCAAACGAAGCCTAACTCAGTTGGTAATTAACTAATTAAGTGACATTTGTGATCATTAATGGTTAAAATTAATGTATACTATCATATCAAAAAAACTATATTAATTGACAAATGGTTTTTCAGTTTTTATTTATTTTTGTCTTGACATGAAGATGCTATTTTTGATTAAATTTAAAAATAATATCTTAAAATTAAAGATAAGCACATTAGTATGTTGGGAAAAAAATACAAATGATCATGGAATGTACAAATGCCCGTTCCTTATGTTGGTATATAAAAGTAAAGGGGACCCGCAATATGGGTGGTGGTATAGCATGTGATAATATCATATCAACGACTTCTAAACTATTATGAGTACTTGTGCTTTTAAATTGTAAATAATTAATAACTTCTCAAAATTACATAATTCTCTATTCAACCAAAATAATTAATCGCTACACGCTAGGACTAAGCATCGGTTCAAAACTTAACCGAACAGATGAAAATCGTATTGAACCAAAACTCGAACCGAATTAGTTTGGTTTGGTTCGTTTTTTGATTTTGTCGGTTTGAGCTGAATAGATGAATATTCTTTAAGAAATTCGAACTACACCGAAATTAAAATCTATACAATTTCAATCGAAAATCGGACCGAATAGTAACGATATTTGTTCGATTTAGTTTAGTTTGACCGGTTCAGTTAAAATTTCGATTTGAATTGACCTATGTTCAACTTTATTGATCTTATTCTTCTAAAAATTTCTATTTAACTAATAGACCAACATATATATAAAAAAATAGCATACCATAAAACCCTCTAGTATGAGAGTAAATTGAGTAATAAACATATTTTTGACACAACTAAAGGTGGGTTCTTTCTCATTGAAAAAATAAGTTAATGTATGCAATATAACTTGGCCGACAGACCAAAAAAATATACACTCCCCCAACTCAATTCGGAACAGTGTTCCTTAGCTCCCATATACCTTATTAGTTTAACGGGTGGAATGGACATTCTAACACGCCTTCACAGATACAAACTGGGGAAATTGACCTAGTTCACTTGGACAACATAATGGAACGGACCCAAAATCGAAAGAGGTTGTTAGGCAAATTGCTCTGATACCATATTAACCCAACGAGATTTCATCCTAAAATCAACTGGCAATAAGAGAAGTAATATAATTCGTTGAGTTATATACTAATTCAATTATATCCCAACTTTCAGATATAGGATAGACATTCTAACATACCTAAGAGAATAATTTCTTCCACTCTCCCATGAATGAGACACTTAGCAATTTCATGCACTATAGTCTATATATAGAAATTATGCAATTCTCATGGCACGTATGAATGTGTGAATACACGGTGTAGCAATGACTCACCAATTCCTCTGAACAAAAACACAAAACGTTTTCTCACAACACTAAAAACACTTCTACTTCTTGCTTTACCCTTTTGCCTAAATCCAATTTTGGGTTTCTTCAAGCAAATTAAAGCTGTTGGGTTTCCTTAAACAAAGCGGCGAAGCAACATTTTCCAATTTTTCAAATTATTTCCCCAAAGCAAAAGCAACACCAAAATCAAAATCAAGCATTCTTTATTGCTCTTTAGATTCAATTTCCCCAAATGGTAAAGCTAGGAGCCGGAATCGGCGGCGGCATTATGCTCAATTTGGTGGTTATTGTGGCGGCGTTGCACTTTGCAACGACGTCGTTTGCTGCAAATGTGAGCTACGATCACCGTGCACTGGTGATCGACGGCCGACGTCGAGTCATCGTTTCCGGTTCGATCCATTATCCTCGTAGCACACCAGAGGTAAGTGATTTTGGTTTTTTAAATCGAATTCTTTTGTTTAATTGAAATTTAATTTAATTTAATTTAATTCGTGTGGTGTGTTATTGTAGATGTGGCCTGATCTTATTCAGAAATCAAAGGAAGGAGGTTTAGACATGATTGAAACTTATGTCTTTTGGAACTTACATGAACCAGTTCAAGGCCAGGTGAATTTTTGTTTTTATTTTTAATCAATTATTGCGAACAATAATCCTATTTAATTATGCATTAATTAATTATTTGTTTGTCAGTATGATTTTACCGGTAGAAAAGATTTGGTGAAATTTATCAAGATAGTAGGAGAAGCAGGGCTTTATGTTCATCTCCGAATTGGGCCATATGTTTGTGCTGAATGGAATTATGGGTAAAGTAAATCATTTGTTTAGCTGTCTAATTACTTACTCTCTCTGTTCATAAATAATGATGTTTTAGGATTTGTTTTTAAAATTAAGAAAGTATGTGATTTGATTCAAATACTCATAATTTTGTGAAGATTTTTTTATTTTATTTTATATATATATATATATTTTAATTAATAAAGATAATATTAGAAAAAATATAGTACATTATGTCAAACATAAAATATTATTAAAGAAAAATTTAAGCTAAAATATCATGTATTTCTGAAGGAAGAGATTATTAATTATGTACTTTTTGTATGATTGTTAGTTATTTGATTTGGTGTTAATTAATTAATGGGCAGTGGCTTTCCTCTTTGGTTGCATTTTATTCCCGGAATCCAGCTTCGGACCAACAATGGACCATTCAAGGTCATTTTCTTTGTTTTGTTTGGTTTTAATAATTGATTGAACAAGTTTTATTTTTTATGAGGCTAAGACAAATTTGTGAAACAGGAGGAGATGCAACGATTCACAGCCTATATTGTTGATTTGATGAAGAAGAATAGTTTATATGCATCCCAAGGCGGTCCAATTATTCTATCACAGGTTTGTTATTTCTCTATGCTTACATGTTGACAAAAAAGGGGAAAATAAATTAATAGTAGTAGGTGACACATATGGAATGGTTGATATTTGATAGTCTAAGTGTTTTAGTCATACTTTTGGTATTTGATTGTCAAGTGTTTTAGTTATACTTTTGTGGATGGTAAGTTTTCATAAATAAGTCCAAAACATAAATTAAATAAAAGTGCATCCTAATATCAATCGATTATAGGAGAAGTTAAGGACTATTCTTCATTCCGATAACCGAATAAAAACCAAACCGACCGAAACCGAAATCAAATTAAGTTTTTTTGATATTCGGTTTCTAATTTTTAGGGATTCGGATAAACCAAATAAGAATGCATTATAATATCAATCGACTATAACTTGATTCGGATATAACCGAACCAGACCGATTGAGCTTTTTTAGGGATTTAGTTTGGTTCGGTTCCGGATTTTTCTTAATAAAAAAAACTACAAAGTAGAAACCAACGGTTCATATGGTTTGTTATAAAAAATTCCAAAACTTATACGTTCGATTTATTTGGTCCAAAATCGATTCGAACAAAACCGGCTTACTTTGGTTCGGTCTTCGGTTCACCAAATTCCGATTATTTGTTTTCAATTCGATTCTTCTAGGAGAAGTAGCCCACCAACTTCGTCTATAATATAACGATTTTTCTAACCTATGTCCAAGGGCATAGATTAAGCTCCTAAAAATAGTAATCTCTTATGAGTTTGTACTTATTTTAAATTAATTATTTTCTTAAAAGGGTTTATCAATTTCCTAATAGTATTTTAGTTTCCTTTATTAGTATGTTTAGCATATATCCTAATATAATAATCCTTTAGAATTATTAATAACTTTTGGCAAATTATGATTGATTTAACAGATAGAAAATGAATATGGAAACGTTGAATCCGGATACGGATCAGCTGCAAACCCGTACGTGAAATGGGCCGCGAACATGGCGGTGTCTTTGGACACGGGGGTGCCGTGGGTCATGTGCCAACAGAAAGATGCTCCTGATCCAATTGTGAGTCCCTTTTTAATTTTCTGTCGTTTGTTAAGGATTAGACAAGAGATTTTGTCCATTAATTGATTTTTTTTTTCGTGATTTGTTGGTTTCTAAATATTTTTATTGTGTTACGGTGTTGAAATCCTAAATCACTTGCAGATTAACACGTGCAATGGGTTTTATTGTGACCAATTTACGCCCAATTCCAATCAGAAGCCGAAAATGTGGACTGAGAATTGGAGTGGATGGTAAAATTTTCTGGTTTATTTGATAAAACTACAGTTTCACTCTTTTCACTGACAAAGAACAAAAAATTTACAAGTTATTTAAGACTAGTAAATGAGGTTCATCTTCGCACATCTAGTTAAGCGGCTAGGGTCTTAGTACTTGAGGTTTCTGTTCAGATGGTTCAAAACACCGGTTCATTTTTAAAAACTAATAATCTTGAAACGGACCAGAGCGAGCCGAGTCAAAACCGTCAAATCCGAAACTAACATTTTGGGGTTTAGAGGGTTTAAGTTCGTCGGTTCGCGAAATGGGCCATAACTAAAACGCTAATTTTGTGAAAAGTGGTCAATATTACTTTTCTATTAAAGTATGTGGGCCGATATAGTGAGGTTTTTTAGTCTTTATTTAATATTGTAACATGTCTAACATAATAAGTTCAATAAGGTTAAATAACTCATATTATTACTTAGGCAACTTTACCAAAACCAAGATTGAAATCTCTTCTATATTTGCTTTCATATTTACTGTGTGGTGTTCATTGGTAGGTTCACTTCATTTGGCAATCCCATTCCTTACAGACCCACAGAGGATCTTGCATATTCAGTTGCACGCTTCTTCCAAAGAGGAGGAACCATGCAAAACTATTATATGGTATATGAAATTTTCACTAAATTAACCTTAATCCGGTAAACTGAATGAAAATGGCTGTAAAACTGATCTTATCTTATTGTTTTTACCTCAACAGTATCATGGTGGAACTAACTTTGGAAGGACTTCAGGTGGACCCTTCATCAGTACATCTTATGACTATGATGCTCCTATCAATGAATATGGTATGCCTCGATCTATCAACAATCTAGCAAATTTGCGACCAATAAATGTGATGTTTTATGCTGACATGGGTTGATTCAAACCGAAATTTAAGCCTAGTTCATAGCTAAATTTAGTTAAAATTGATATTGATCATTATACTATCAAATTCTATAGGTCTTGTTCATCAACCAAAATGGGGCCATTTGAAAGAGTTGCACAAGGCCATAAAGCTTTGTGAGGAGGCCATGGTGGCTACTGATCCAGTGTATTCTAGTCCTGCTACTAACATAGAGGTATGTATAAACCTTCTCTAATTAGCACACATCTGAAGAGATTAACATTAATTAGTATAATAACCTCATATCAGAAAGAGCATCAGAAGTGCACCAGTAAAAAAGATTTTTTTCTCTTCTAAATAAGTTGCTCCTTGTTTCAGATCACAGTTTATAAAACAGATTCAGGATTATGTGCTGCCTTTCTTGCCAACGACGACCCTCAATCAGATAAATCCGTGAATTACAATGGAAACTCGTACAGATTGCCTGCTTGGTCTGTCAGCATCTTACCCGATTGCAAGAATGTTGTGCTCAACACTGCAAAGGTTCGTTCTTTTTCATTTTTCTTGAGTAATTATGTACTCAGATGCCCAATTTGTTCCTGACGTTTCGTTTGAATTGAACAAATCTTCGAATTTCCATATTAAAATCCCAAAATTAGGGCATTCAAATCCCACAAACTCAAAACGACATGAAAAACCCTAAATTTTTTATCGCCCATGGCAGAAATGCCTGTAAATTAAACCCTAATCTGAGCAATTGATGGATGCAATGTCCAAATCGGTTAACACTGCCTCTAATTTTCATGGTATGATGCTTGAATTAGGGCAACAGATCTTCGTAGCCCCCTTTGGATGGTGTTTTGCTAACAAAGTTCTTATCTTGGGCAGCTTTGTGTAATTTTAAATGATTTGAGTGCTTTCACTTGCTTGAAACAGATCAATTCCATGGTTGTGCTTCCCAAGTATGTTCCACAGACACTAAGCTACGAAGTTGATACAACTGGAGCATCAACATCTGGTTGGAGCTGGTTTAAGGAATCAGTTGGTATCTCAAAAACAGATGCATTTGTAAAAGCTGGCTTATTGGAACAAATTAGTACTACAGCTGATAAAAGTGACTATTTGTGGTATTCAATCAGGTTGTTATCCAAAGCATTCTTCACTGATACTTGCTTGTTTCTGATTGTTCACAAAGTTTACTTTTTTCATGAACATGAGAATTTCTTGGTTATCATCACTTGCAGCATTGATATTACGGGTAATGAGCCTTTTCTTCAGAATGGATCCCAAGCTGTTGTTCATGTAGACTCACTTGGACATGGTCTTCATGTTTTCGTCAATGGGGTGCATGCAGGTAATAAGCACCATGACAACAAGAAAAGAATTCGTAATCACACTTATCTTGCAAGTGTTGGGATGCATCCTCATGCTCATTGGCTTTTATACACTGTCTTTGAGATGGATTTAGTCCCTATATTAATTTTTGTGCATTCTAACTAAATTCAGTTATTATTGTCATATAGCTGAATTTCAGTTTTCTTGGGTCTATTGGGCGTACCCCTTTCCCTTGGGCAAGGGTACACCCATCTTGACCCCCCAGATTCCGCTGTAGCGGAGCCTCACTGGGTTAATGATGATGATGATCACTTATCTTGCAAGTGTTAAAAAATTATACTTTTCAGGAGCTAAATTTGGAACTTCCAGCAATGCCAAGGTTTCACTTGATGTCCCGGTTACACTCAAGCCTGGAAAGAACGCAATTGATCTCTTGAGCTTGACAGTGGGCTTACAGGTTGACCGTCTTAACAAAGATGAAATTCATCTTGTGGCTATATCATTTTTTCGGTATATCATTGCTTATAGAAAAATGATGTTGTGTTCAGAACTATGGAGCATTTTTTGATACATGGAAAGCCGGTATAGCTGGCCCTGTACAGCTTAAAAGCTCAGCTGGTAGTGCAACTGTTGATCTTTCCTCTCAACAATGGACATATCAGGTTAGTCCTTTGTGCTTCATAACAAGGAGAGAATTTTAGATATATAGATTAAATTATATTTTTCTTTGTAAACTTGCAGGTTGGATTGAAAGGCGAGGATTTGGATCTGGGTAGCGGAGGTTCCTCCCATTGGGACTCGTCTCCAATTCCCACAAACCAACCGTTGACATGGTACAAGGTAAAACTCAAATGATGACAGATAATGATGTGGTAAAATCATTGAATGGATGTGTTTTCAACTATGATTTGCTGATGCAGACGTCTTTTGCTGCTCCTGATGGAACTGATCCGGTTGCACTAGACTTCACGGGAATGGGGAAAGGTGAAGCATGGGTAAACGGCCAGAGCATTGGCCGTTACTGGCCAACCAACATTGCTACAACCAAAGGTTGCACCGATTCCTGCAACTACAGAGGAAGTTACAGCAGCAGTAAATGTCTCAAGAACTGTGGCAAGCCATCTCAACAATTGTAAGCACCACCTTAGATATCTAAGATCTTGTTCTATTTGTTGGAGAAAAGTAATTTTTACCCAAAAACTATTTTTAATACTAAAAATCCGTGTATTCCTTCTACTTTTTACGTTTTTCAAGACACATAAAACACTTTTCACCCAAAAATTACTACTTTTTACGTTTTTCAAGATACACAGAACAACTTTTTAACCAACAAGTACAATAACCTCTAAATTGCACCAATTAACTAACTTGAATCTCTATGATTACGGCGTTCATTTGTTTCATGGCTCGTGTTTGCAGCTACCATGTACCCCGGTCATGGTTGAAACCATCTGGTAACGTGCTCGTAGTCTTTGAGGAAATCGGAGGGGATCCAACGAACATTACTTTCTCGTCAAGACAGACGAGTAGTGTATGCTCACAGGTGTACGAAAATTATCCGCCACCTGTCGACACGTGGACATCAGATCAAGAATCAGGGCCTGTTATGTCACTGGACTGCCCTTCTTCTGATCAAGTCATCTCCTCAATCAAGTTTGCAAGCTTTGGAACTCCATATGGAGCTTGTGGGAGCTTTGCTGAGGGCAAGTGCAAGAGCACATCAGCACTTTCACTTTTACAGAAGGTGAAAAATCTGATTTCTCATTTCTTAAATCACTTTTTATCCAAATTTGGTTGGTAAAAAGTTAATTATCTTGATTTTTTTTGCAGGCTTGCATCGGATTGCGGAATTGTAGCGTCGGAGTGTCGATTGGTGAGCTTGGGGATCCCTGTAGGCATGTTCTGAAGAGCTTAGCAGTAGAGGCTGTGTGTACATAAATCCAGCCAGGGATTTGGCGGGTAGATTATAGAATAATTGATTGAAATCAAGTAATGATATAAATGTTAGAATTTGCCAGTTTCATGTGTATCAAATGAATTATCAGACATGAAAGCTATATTAATTATTGGATGATAAATTGATAACGATGGGCCAATTGGGCCTTTCGGCCCATCGAGAGTGTGATCCGTGTAATAGGGTTCGGTAAGTTTGGTAAATAATTTGTCAAACCAAATGAAATTGAATCAAGCTTAAGAAATAATTAATTATTAGCCCTAAATTTAAATATATTTGTATCATCACATTATGGGGTCACTTCATGAGCAAAAGTGGAGTTTATATGCTTGTTTTTCTTCTTTTTCGGCGGATGGTACAAGCATAAATCTAGAGGAGAGTGTGATTTACCATCAAAATTATTATAATACCAATTTAATTTAATAATTCGAATCATGAATATAACATATAATCTCGTCCTATTAAAATCTTGATTCCAATCATCAAATTTAAATTGTTACAACTTTTGAACGTTAATTCTCTACCATCCTTTTCAAGAAAGGAATATATTCTTACAAGCAATATACAAGGCTAGAAATAAGCTATAAATAATACGGAGTACCTAATTGGAGCATTTATGAATAATGAATAACTAATTGTGTAATTATAGAATCATCATAGCTCACCAATAAAATCGTTTACAATTACTATATGGTTTGCTAACGTAAGACCGCAATTTGGAAGGATGAGATATAGTGCAACCAATAATCAGAAATTCAAAACAAAAGTTGAAACTATTTTCTTGACCCAAAAACAATGACTCTATTCAATTTTATCCCTACCTTAATCCAAGTTTTATATTTTTTTGTTCTTGCATACACACATGGTTGGGTTGTGTATGCATCTTTTTGTAGAGTTTAGAGCATTGTTCTAAAATTTTTACTTAGGCTTCATCCAAACGTTGAAAGGTTCTAATCTATTTAGACGTTCGTTTACGACTACCTAAGTGACTATTCTAACTGTTTAAATACTAAAAGGCCCTTTTTAGTCCACCATTTTTTAGAACATTGATAAATTGGATCTTATAAATCTTTCCGATCCAAAACTTGGTTAGCTTGTTAAACACAATGCCAAAATGTATTAATGTGATTCGAAAGGGTCCCGCCGCGCCAAAAGCATGTATTAATGTCAAATGTAAATTATTATATATTTCATGAGTGCACTAAGCCACTAACTTGATTGTAATGTTTGGATTGTACGGACCAAAATCCATCTTTTGTTCTTAATGCTAATGGGAAAAAAACTGTTAATTACTATATCGACATGATTGATAAAAAACAAGTAAAATTAAAATAATTTTTACACAATTAAATCCAAAAAAATCAATTAACTTACCTACATATCACCAATAACTCACAACAACAACATTAACCCAATATAACAACATTAACAACAACAACAAAAAGAATCCAGTGTACGTAAATATGTCTTAGCCTCTTAGGCGAGGTCTGGACATTATCCATTTCGATTCAATATAGTTAGGCAATAACCCATTATCTTAAAATCAAATGACAATAAGAAGAGTAACACATCGATCTTATATGTTAGATTTTATTTTACCCATTTTTTTTAATCTATAAAAAATATACTAAAATCATTATTATAGTAATAGAGAGTCAAACTTTCATGCTTACCAACTAAATCGAAAAGACTTATCACCCGATTTTTGTAATATATATAACAACAACCCAGTGTGAACCTGTCTTGGGCAGGGTTTGGAAGACCAGGATGTACCCACCTTTCTCTCGACCTAAGAATTGTACGATTTTTGTAATATGAAAACCTAATTTCACATCACACTTTAGGAATTGGCGCGCGAGGAAGTTATGCCACTAATGCGTGTCACAACGCACTCGTTGCAATGAGGGCGAGTGGGCCGTAGACAGCACTCAAATTTTTTGCACTTGCATTCCATAAATCCCTCTTTCCCTACCGTTACTTCAAATTTTTTTCCTTCCTTAACATAGTCTGAATTTGACTCTTCCGGGCATTGTCCTTTTTGCATTTGTGTTGCTCCCAATTCAATGGAAACTCAGGGGATGCTTATTTCTGAAGAGCACATGCTAAGTGTTTCTCAATACAACAATAATCCTGCTTCAATACAGAAGGTGAATTCTTTAACTTGTTATTGCTTTTCTTTTTTTTTGTCTGTTTGCAGTTTGAGGGTGTGTTTATTTGTTGCCTTATACTTTCTTGTTTGTCTTATGTATCTTTAAATGCTTGGATTATCTGTAGTTGTGACTTGTGTGAAAATTTGGCCTTTTCCAAAGTAACTTGATCACTTTGTGATGACATATTTATCCTATAAATCAATTCCAGTTCCAGATAAAAGGAGTTCAGGAAGGAAACAGATTAGTCATCAGGTGATTAAACTTCATATGTGCTAGGGAAAAATTTTACTCTTTTTCTTCTTTCGCTTTATTTTTTTGGTCTTTTCAGTTATCATGACTGTGAAACTGTGAATGGATTAAGCTTATATCATGTTAATTAATGAAGTATATGTTGCCTGCACAAAGTGCATAACTTAATTGAGTTGGTTTGCTTGGTTCACTTTTCATGATGAATGTGCTATTATATATAAAAAAACAAATCACAACTTCAATTTTAATGAATTTAGGAAGTTACCCTTAATTCCTTACATCATCCTCTGTGTGAACTTGAAATTTCAGCTAGAAAATTCAGGTTAAAAGTGTTATTTTTTGAGTTCAAGTTACACAATATGCACTATTAACCTGCATTTCTTGAGCTTGTCCAATGTAGTTCCCTAAACCATATAATCAATGCTTCTTTTTCAGGTTGAAAGCTCTAGCAAACTCAATGAACATGCTCAGCCTGTACATCAATGGCGTCGGAAACACCTTTTCTTGGAGATACCCTCAAGAACAGTTGATATCTCTCAAGATTCAGTCAAAATCAAGATATCATCAACTCCAACACCAACGCCTAAGAGAGTAAATTTCCTGATGAGTCCCACCATTACTGATACAAGAGGAACCGAATCTCCGGGCTCTTCATCATCAACTCGAGGAAGATCATCTTTTAAAAACCTCCTTCCAAAGCTAAGCATCAAGAACCGGAATTTGAATTCTTTAGAAAGTGACAGGGCTCATGATCCTTATTCATCTTCTATAATTATGTCTTTGACGCCCCGAGAATGGCCTTCCTTCTCAAGATCATCATTGTCTAAAATGATGTTCACTCCAAGGATAAAGAAAGCAGTTTCTTTACCAGTTACTCCTAATTCACATTCGAATCCAGAATCCGTTCGTGGTGGAAATTTAGGTGCTCCACTTCCTTTACATGTAAGACTGTATACATTGTATTTTTTTTTTGTTGTTGTGATCCATACAGATTACAAATGATTCAGAGTGCGTTAGGATTGCCACATTTAATGCATTAAGTCTTTCCTTTGTTAACAGACAAGAGAAGCTGAACGACACATATCTCGTTCTCTCTCAGTTCCTATGAACAGAGAAAGAAGACTAAGAAGAGTAGAATCATTCATCCGCGTTGTGCCCTCACCTCGAGTAAAAGAAAGTGATCTTATTGCCTCAAAGACATCCATGATTCCAAACAAGGGTAAGCATCATTTTGCTTCTTTTTTTAACTGCATTGACATAAATGCTCATGTTCTATGTTCTTATGTGCTTTTTAGCTTTTATACATTGCATTTAAGATGGATTTAGTCCCTATATCAATTTTGGTGCATTCTAACTAAATTCAATTATTATTGCCACATAACTGAATTTCAGTTTTTCTTGGGCCTATTAGGTGTACCCTATATCAATTCAGTTATTATGTGCTTTTTGCAGAGAACGACGAATCTGATCGCAAAGATATATGTGAAGAGGAAGCTGTTTGTAGGATATGCTTAGTTGAGCTATGTGAGGGAGGAGAAACCTTCAAGATGGAGTGTAGTTGCAAAGGTGAACTTGCTCTAGCACACAAAGAATGTGCCTTGAAATGGTTCAGCATTAAAGGAAACAAGACTTGTGATGTGTGCAAGCAAGAGGTTCTTAACCTTCCTGTCACCCTCTTACGCATTCAAAGCTATCGCCTTCCGAACAGATTGTCTAACAGATCACAACTCACTGAGATCAGCAGTTACAGGCACACACTTCTTATAACTTTACTTATGTTTTCAATTTTTGATAACATCATTCAAAGTTACGATGATATCTTCTATATGATTATAATTTTGGTGTTATGTGATCAGGGTTTGGCAGGAAGTGCCAATTCTTGTGATAGTCAGCATGCTTGCCTACTTTTGTTTTCTAGAGCAGCTTCTGGTAAGTTTTTTTTCTTATTGTCATGTCTTGACATTACAATAAACCAACTTCTGGTGTGACTTTGGTGGCTCTCATTTCATGTGCTGAACATTCTTGTATAGGTTGCAAAAATGGGCACTGGGGCAATTGCTGTATCTCTTCCTTTCTGTTGTGTTTTGGGTCTGCTTTCTTCTATGACCTCATCAGCCATGGGTAAGTTTGGTAAAAATTGTTACTTAGTAGGCTAAACATCGGTTCAAAACCAAACAGAACTGGGATTGAATTTTGAAAAAAATGATAAACTGAACCAAAATTTCTCGGTCCGGTTTTGACCCAACAAACTTGTAAACTTTTTTTTACAAATATAACATAAAAAGTGGATTTTATCAAAATACCATAAAAATTCAATTTATATAACACAAAATAGATCTTATCAAATATTAAAAAAAACGGTCCATACTAAGATCAGACCGGACCGAAAACTGATTTCCAAAATATCATGGACCGAGGACTGGACCTGAATTTGCCAAACCCTACCTCTCAACTTAATTGAAACATTTTTTTTGGTGGAAACTTAATTGAAACATTAGTTTGCTTAATCACAATTAACCTTTGAAAAATGCACTTTGTTTATGAAAATTGAATGCTCATTCATTTCCAATTTTTGAATTTCCAGTGATGAGAAGATTCGTGTGGGTTTACGCAGCCATACAATTCGCTCTGGTGGTGATCTTTGCACACATTTTCTACTCCTTGGTAACCCATCTTCACATTCAATTCTTCACTACATGTTTAATAATGGCGAATTTGCATGGATGCCCAAAAAATCAGTATAGTAAAAAATGCCCTCATTTCAGACATTTGCTGATATCTAATTGTGGGCATTTACAGGTGCATTTGCAAGCAATACTATCAATTCTCCTCTCAACATTTGCTGGGTTTGGAGCTGCCATGAGCGCGAGCTCGATCGTTCTCGGGTTATTTAGATGGAGAAGGAGATTGATCACATATCCGAGTCTAGGATCCAACATTAATCCTGGAAACCGCCGTCCTACAAGTGTAGATAATCCTGAGACGTTTAGCAATAGCTAATGTAATATTGTCGTACAATAATATTCACATCGTGTACAAGTGTATAATAACGTAAAGTTTGGTGATCACATAAGAAGAAAAAAGTATCTTCTTTATGTCATTATGTGTAGCAAGAGTAGGATCGTCCGGTGTATATACCTTCATTATTTCAAGGTTGGTCAAAATCGGGTATGGATAACGCATGGTCGACCAAAGAAAACAATTATATTGTTACCAAAAAAAAAAGAAAACAATTATATCAATCTGTTTGGTAATGTTTATTTGGATACTTATAAATCTGTAGAAGTTTATCTCGAAAAAAATATGATAATGCATAATTATCATCATCATTGACCCATTGAGTTTCCGCTAAAACGGAATCTAAGGGAGTCAAGATGTGGTATCTCTGCCCAAGGAAAAGGGGTATGACTGATAAATCAAAGAAAAATTGAAATTAAATTATGTGACAATAATAACTAAATTTAGTTAGAATACCTTAAAATTAATATATGTACTAAATCAATCTCAAAGGCAGTGTATAAAAATAATGAGCATGAGGCAAAAATTAAGCTCGGTGGTCTCATATATAAATAAGTATAATTAGTTTCTACCAAAAAAAGTATAATTAGTTTGCAACTTATTTGATTGAACACATCGTAGATTATTTGCATAGAAAATAAATATCTAATTTCGGCACCTAAATATCCAATATTAATGTCTAATATCAACTCTGATAAGTACCGAATTACCTAACGTAACTTAATTCACACAAAAAAAATGTCACTACTACAATTTTATTATGTGAGAGTGAGATCATATTGGCAAGAGGGAAAGGGAGATGTAGAAAGTAGAATATTCTATTGGCTATATATAAATGTATGAGGTGATCCAATTTTTGTAAGGCACTTATTTTTGTTTTATTCATAATTTTTCATGGCCACATACAAAAACGTGGACAAATAATTGTCATTTTTGCATTTTATTGTATAGATTTACACCATTTTTTATATTAATCCATTTAAAGCTCCACTTATTTAGTTAATTTAGCCAAGCAACCCCTTAAATTCACCTAATTATGATGGACTATTCATGATTATTTTTTTTTGGTTGAAGACTATTCATAAATTATTGATTATGTGCACGATGAGGAAGACAAACTACAAACTGAACTTTGACTAATGAGTAGTGTGTGTGACACAAGTCCATCAACAATGGTTGTTAAGTGTGAAGAGTAAAGCATGGAAATAAATTAAACGTGAAAAACAACCATATAATTTGGCTTTTTTCCACCCTTATCCTAATTGGTAAGAAAATCACATTTGCTAATACGATTACGAAATTAATTATTAGCTCAAAACGCATGAACCTCTCCACTAATGCATGCATTATCTGCTAAGATTTGTATAATTAAAACTTTTTTAGGACATAGGATAGCCAAAAAAATAAATTCCAGCCCATTATGGAAAGTTTTAAAAATTAGGGGGCATAATTGCAAATATCTTAAAATATGTAATCCTCTGCCAAAAGCCATTTGTATGGTCAGTGAAGTTAGCGAGCAGAGTGAACAAGACATCTTCCATTGTCGTCTCTTCCCCATTGCCTTAGCTTCTTCCTCTTTCCTCCCTAATTTATTGGCCCCAAATTTCTCTCTTTGCCCTAATTTTCTTAATCAAATAGCTTTCCCTACTAGTCACTAGATTATTTTATTTCCATAATTTCCACTATTGGCTTCTACAATATACCCAAATTATCTGGTGAGTTTGTTTTTTCGTCATCATCTGAAATGAAATTTACGCTTTAGCTTTCTCAAAATTCGTGCTTGCATAGATTTCCTCAGTTGATGAGTAGTTATCTGTTGGAAGGAGTGAAATTGGCGCTCAAATTTATTGTTTGATTGGCTTCTTAGGTTAGCTTTTACTTGCAAATTCTCGGGATGATTGTTTCGTTTGCAACAATCTGGTTAGCACTAGTAAGAGATGGATTTTCTGGTGTTTGATTTTAAAATTTTGGGCATAAACTTGTTTAAATCTGCCTGTTATGCTTGATCTTGTATTGTTAATTTGCGAGTACTTTAATTCTCTGGTGTTTAAGTAGTGGAATTTGTTATTATTAAGGGAAAAAAAGTTTGAAATTGTTGACATGAGGAACTTGATTTGGCTATGGATGTTTATTTTGAAGGTGAATTGTATCAGGTGAACTGTGGAAATGGCGACTGGAGCTGTTCCGGCCTCAATTTCAGGCTTGAAGAGCAGGGATTCCGATTTTGCATTTGCTAAAAGCTTTGATTTTGCGAGAATTTCAAACGGAAAGGAGAGGGTTAAATCTTCTAGGAGGAAAGTTTTGGTTGTCAAGAACTCAAATCCTAGCTCAGAGATTGCTGAACTTCAGCCAGCATCTCCAGGGAGCCCTCTTTTAGGTAAAGTATTTTTAACCTCTCCTATTAGGTGTAGGGCGATTCTATATCTTTTCAAATGATAGTTCTTCCATATACAACCATATGATCTTAGTTGTGGAAAGAAATGGTATTTGATTTTTCTATCATCTTTCCACTTCTTTGTTGTTGCCTTTTACAAGTTTGGGCCTTGATTGGGTATATCTCATTTGTAAGAAAGAGTTGATTTCCATGGTGGTGTTACACCAATTTTATAGCATTCTCAGCAGAAGGTTTTTGGTTATTTGAAGCGGATTTCTAAAATATGTTCCTACTTTTGTGGCAGTACCTCGTCAAAAGTATTGTGAGTTTACAAATAAAACCGTAAGGAGAAAAACACGCACTGTGATGGTTGGAGATGTGGCTATTGGAAGTGAACATCCAATAAGGATTCAAACAATGACAACTACAGACACAAAAGATGTTGCTGCTACAGTAGAACAGGTGAGTTAGTTCCTTAATTGAATATCAGTAGTTTTATTTCATGGAAGAGTTACTCTTATTCACGAGATTGCCTGCATATTCAATGTGAAGCCTAGTACTTGTAATGAATATGTCAAATATAACATATAATAGTCAGATACTTATTTGGATCATCAAAACATTACAATTTATGGTTTTATTTCTAGGTGATGAAAATTGCCGACAGTGGGGCAGATATTGTTCGGATTACGGTTCAGGGGAAGAGAGAGGCAGATGCTTGTTTTGAAATAAAGAACACTCTTGTTCAGAAGAAGTAAGTTATGGGTCCTAGAAGTTACTTGAAAACATGTTCTCTTTCTTGATATTACTGATAATATTGTCAATAGAAATGTGAAATCAAATTTCTATTTTCTCCCTGTCTCTTTATTGTTAGCTTGTCCTTGACAGACCCTTAATTTTCCCTCTGCAGTTATAATATACCTCTGGTGGCAGATATCCACTTTGCTCCTTCAGTTGCACTGAGGGTAGCTGAATGCTTCGAGAAAATTCGTGTTAACCCTGGGAATTTTGGTACTAGTTCAATTCTCATTTTTTCTTTTCTCTCATGCTTATTAGTTCTGTGATTGAAGACACAGCTCTTTCTTTCAGCTGACAGGCGGGCCCAGTTTGAGCAGCTGGAGTACACAGAAGACGATTACCAAAAGGAACTTGAGCATATTGAGAAGGTGAATAGCCTTTAATTGCCCTTTTACACCCCCTGAAAACATTTTGTCTGCGATCTTCCTTTTCCTTTTAGGTGTTACATTCTGCTGTCTTCTACTTTTCTAATATTTTGATGCATATTTATCCTTAAAAATGGCAGCTTGCATATTCATGTTTTTTCACTCGTATCTAAGTGGCTATTCTAAATAACTAATATTATCCCATAAATTTTTATTCGGTAATGTACCAGGTCTTCACTCCCCTAGTTGAGAAATGCAAAAAGTACGGTAGGGCAATGCGCATTGGAACCAATCATGGGAGTCTTTCTGATCGTATAATGAGCTACTATGGTGATTCTCCAAGGGGAATGGTTAGTTGATTCTACTCTTGCAGACTTCAGTCCTATAGACTTGTTTGGAGTGGGCTGTATATTAAATTTGATAACACCTATTCACCGGTGACTTGGAAACAGGTTGAATCTGCTTTTGAGTTTGCAAGGATTTGCCGGAAGTTGGACTATCATAATTTTGTTTTCTCTATGAAAGCGAGCAATCCAGTTGTCATGGTTCAGGCATATAGGTTGCTGGTTGCTGAAATGTATGTACAGGGTTGGGACTATCCACTTCACTTGGGAGTCACTGAAGCCGGTGAAGGGGAGGATGGTAGGATGAAATCATCCATTGGCATTGGTACACTTCTTCAGGTGTGTACCTAATTGGATGAATCTGCATTATTATGCTAACTTGGGGATGGGGTGAATTTTCTTTGTCTTTTTTTCACACTGAAAATGTCATTATAATATAAATATATTTATAATGATTTAAAAAGAACATAAACTTATTTTTGAGAAAATTCATCAAGTTTGTATGTTTACCTTTGTATTTTGAATTTCCTTGGAATATTTTTTCTTGTATTGATTCATAGCTTCCTAAGATCTTGTAATGTTTGTTGTGTAGGAGCAATATGCACACCTATTCTTTGATTTTAATATACTAAACTATAGAGACTATGATCTTTGCATTAACTGAACAGTAGTTTCAAACTACATGTAATGCCTACAATGGTGCAGGATGGCTTGGGAGATACAATCAGAGTCTCTCTAACTGAACCACCAGAAGAAGAGATTGACCCTTGCAAAAGGCTGGCCAACCTTGGTACAAGGGCAGCTGAGCTTCAGCAAGGGGTGGTATGATTTTAATCACCTATATTGGTTAATTTTAAGTTTACAGAATTTGTTATTCTTGAAAACACTTTCTTTGGTAAATTTTGAGCAGGCACCATTTGAGGAGAAGCATAGGCATTATTTTGATTTTCAACGTAGAACTGGTCAATTACCTACCCAGAAGGAGGTAGGCTTCTGTATTTAGGAACCTTTTATTTCCTTGAACTAAATCACAATTCACAAATATACTATTAACTTTAAACTTTGCTTTCATTAATCACAGGGTGAAGATGTAGATTTTAGAGGAGTCCTCCACCGTGATGGATCTGTGCTCATGGCTGTTTCCTTGGAGCAGCTGAAGGTAAAAAGCAGTATCTAAATTCTTTGTAACTTAGCTGGTTTAAACTTGATGCATAAATTGTAACATAACATTTGTCAAACAATTTTTTTGTAGTATGTGAAACATTATGGTATATTTGTCACATTTTTTATCTCTGTAGTTCATGATAACCTGCAATTTCCTCAGGCACCAGAACTTTTCTACAAGTCATTAGCAGCAAAGCTGATTGTTGGGATGCCATTCAAGGTAAATTCCTCTTTTTTCCAAGTTCGAACTTCTCACATACTTGCATTCACATTAGTCTGAGATTGGCTCCTTGTACCTGTAATTGTTGTAGGACCTGGCTACTGTTGATTCCATTTTGTTAAGGAAGCTTCCACCTGTAGATGATGCTAATTCTGTAAGTAGTCTCCGCTCTTTGATTTTATTAAGATAATAACAAGATTTTTTTTTCTATGTATTGTAAATATTATGGCTCAAGCTTTTTGATATGGTTTTTCTAACCTATGCCAACCTAACGCATCTTATATCATACCCCTTAATGTATGAACATTGTATCTGTCTTCAATAAAGCTTGTGAACATAATTGAATAATATACTTAATGCTCTATGATATGATCTCAGAGGTTGGCTCTCAAAAGGTTGATAGATATAAGTATGGGGGTCATAACTCCTTTGGACGAGCAGCTCACAAAACCATTGCCCAATGCTATTGTTTTGCTGAACCTGAAGGAACTATCATCCAATGCTCACAAGCTTCTCCCAGAAGGTAAATTTCGGAGCTCATGTTCCTCAATTCTTGAATGCACATAGTAACAGTCATATATACTGAAACCATAACGTATGAGTATGATACAGGCACCCGCTTAGCTGTGACTGTTCGTGGTGATGAATCTTTTGAGGAACTAGAAGCCCTCAAAGGCATTGATGCAACAATGGTCTTTCATAACTTGCCATACACTGAAGAGAAAATCAGCAGAGTGCATGCAGCAAGGAGGTAAAGCCTTTCATAACTTGGCATTTTAATGCATTATGGGTGGTAATCCAAACAGACCCTTTATAACATATGAATGCTTTTCTTTAACATGTTCATACAACTTAGGGTGTGTTCTTTTTAACCTAACTATAATGACATTTTTTTATCTATAATGTCTTCGATTGCAGGTTGTTTGAGTACCTAGGTGACAATGGCTTGAACTTTCCTGTAATTCACCATATACAATTCCCCTCTGGAACTCACAGGTAAATTATCGGTTTATGATGGACTTGGTTGAAATATGTTGCACAACGACTGTATTACTCAGTTGTTTCTTTCTTTTAGGGATGACTTGGTCATTCGTGCTGGTAGCAATGCTGGAGCCCTCCTTGTAGATGGCCTAGGAGACGGTGTCCTCTTGGAAGCCCCTGATCAAGACTTCGAATTCCTCAGAAACACTTCATTTAATTTGCTCCAAGGCTGCAGAATGCGCAACACAAAGACTGTAAGTGATTATTAATATGGAAGAAAATTCACTAGTATGGGCCAATAATGACCACAATAGTTTTAATTTGTATGCTGTCATTTACAGGAGTATGTATCATGCCCTTCTTGTGGGAGGACGTTGTTTGATCTTCAAGAAATAAGCGCGCAAATAAGGGAGAAGACATCACATTTGCCTGGAGTCTCCGTAATTCTCTAATTACTAGTCCTAGCTTTTAGTTAATCATATAGTTAGAGAACTTCAACAAGCAATGTTGATTTTCTTATTCTTTTGCCAATTGTATTCCTATGACAGATTGCAATCATGGGTTGCATTGTCAATGGTCCCGGGGAGATGGCAGATGCAGACTTTGGATACGTGGGTGGCGCTCCTGGAAAAATTGACCTATATGTGGGAAAGGTAACAAATTTACTTATTATGGTCTTGAGGAAATACATGGAAAGTTCAATTCAAAAGGTTCACAATCACAAATGTCAGCTTTTTTTGCTTCTCTTCTGATGGTCTAAAACTATGAAAATAAAGAGGGTTAGATTTACCAAAAGTCACTTTTCAATGTGCAGACGGTGGTTCAGCGTGGGATCGCAATGGAGCAAGCCACAGATGCCCTGATCCAGTTGATAAAGGATAACGGCCGGTGGGTCGATCCTCCTGCAGAAGAAGAGTAGCTCTTGAGATGATCAGAAAACTTATTATTATACATTAGATTTTTTCATAGGTCTCATAAATGAAGATACAAGCTAGAAGTAAATTCAGTGACTGTTACCAAGAACTACCAAATTTCAGCTGTTTGCAAACGTTCAGCTTGTATGCATCCATTAGACCTGAAATAAGCAATAAAAAATCTCTATCTCCCAGCCAGCATAGAAACAACACATTTAAGGTTTTTTTTTAAAAAATTATTGATCTGCACTCCGAGGAGTTAATGAATTATCATAAGGGTCAAGTTTATGACAGTAAATTTCAAGATACACTGATTACATAAGATATCCTCTCAAATTGTAAGGTTTGGATAGCACTAAATAATCCATCAAGTAAATTAAATCTAAGATTTAATGCATTATCTAGAGCGATCCAAGCCCACCCTAAAACTGGTTCACGACAGGGTGTTGAAGGCCTGTGCCTCGTGAGCAACTTTGATGAACACATCCTCCAAAGTGGTGTCAGTAAGGCCCCAAGCGTAGACCGTGAACTGGCTCTTGGCCTTTTGCACTTCCCAAAAGACATCCGAGATTTTCACCTCTTGTTTTGGTAGCTCAAATTTCTGCGTTCCAGAGATGTGATAAACCTTTTGTGCATTTGGTGAGAGGCTTCGCACCATGCTTTCCACTTCTGCTTCGTGACACGAAGAAGTCGTAATTGTGAACACAAATGAACCTCCATACCGGGCTTTCAGCTGCCATGAACACATTACAATGTCACATTAATTAAACATCAGGATTTTGGACCTTAGCTTAAGGGTCTGTTTGGATCGTGCATTATAATGCAAAAGTCTGCATTATAATGCGCGATCCAAACAGGCCCTAAGTGATTCTTTTTAGCACCAAAGTTTACCTCTTTTGGATTTCCTATACACTGCAAGCTTCCATTAACAAAAATGCCCAATCTATCACAGAGCACCTCAGCTTCTTCCATGGAATGAGCTGACAAAGAAAAGAAACTTTGAGACCACACATACAAAGAGCAGATATGAATAAAACATTTTGTGATAAACATAGCAATTATTTACTGGTGAGAATGATCGCGCGGTCTTGCTTTGCCTGCCTCACGACATTCCACAGGTTATTTCTTGAAGCCGGGTCCAGTCCAGTACTAGGCTCATCCATGTAAACAACCTTCATATTACCAGGTTTTTATTTGCTTTTATTAGGATGCTTTGACTGATATGCAATAAAGGCTTAAAGCCGAGTTAAAGGTGAGCCAAGAGGCGAAGGATAGCAGAACAAACCTTAGGATCTCCGATCAATGAGATAGCCACACTCAGCCTCCTTTTCATACCTCCGCTGTATTTCCCAGAAAATTTATCACCAACACCACCATGAAATAAGTTCACGCTTTTGAGGGATTCCTCCACAGCCTACATAAGAACATACAAATTTCGCTGTCACTCTCGATTCTCAACTATAGTTGCTACAGAAATAATAACTTTTTGGGTTACCTCCTTTAGAGCATTGCCTTTTAGATTCTTTAGCCTACCATAAAACAGAAGGTGTTCCCTTCCTGTTAAAGATTCCCATAGCAAGCTGCAGAAATCATATGAAATGAGGATTTGAGATGCACTTGTTTACCTTTTCCTAGGAAAATATGTACAGGGTTTCAAACACAAGAATATAGACATACTCATGCTGAGGACAAACTCCCATGTTGGTGTATATCTCATCCATTTGACTCAGTATGTCTTTACCATCAACAAGCGCTCTGCCTGAGGTAGGCTTTGACAGCCCTATCATCTATCAAAAAAAAACATAAAATTGTCAAATTCGGCGAAAAGAAACACAAACTAATAAATACTCTATATTGAAATTTTTAATAGTTAGTTCTACTTTATGATAGCATATGAAAGTTTTTTTTTACTAACCATGCTTATAAAGGAGGTTTTTCCAGCACCATTTGGACCGAGCATACCAAAGCATTCACCACGAGGCAAAGCAAGAGAGAGCCCTCTAACTGCAGCTTTTGGCGGGTTTCCGTCCCTTCCTGGATAAACTTTTGCTAAGTTGTCACATATTACAGCTCTATTTGTGCTACCTTCCTGCAACAGATGCTCCGCCTTCTGCCTCTGTTTGCACACAACAGGAAGAAATAAATAGTTTTAGACCACATATAATATGAATATAATCTCATCATCATTGACCCAATGAGGCTCCGCTACAGCGGAATCTGAGGGTCAAGATGAGGGTACCCCTGCCCAAGGGAAAGGGGGTACGCCCGATAGACCCAAGAAAAACTGAAATTCAGTTATGTGACAATAATAACTGAATTTAGTTAGAATGCACCAAAATTGATATAGGGACTAAGTCCATCTCAAAGGCAGTGTATAAAAGCCAAAGAGCACGAAGATGTGCCCCAAAATATGAATATAATCTATTGACAAAATTATCTTCTTTATTTCACTCACTGTTTAATAAAGAAACTTATCAAAAGAATGCCAGATGTGAGTATGCAAACAAAGAAGTAAAAAGAATTACCTCTAGGCTAACATCAGGTTTTTCCATCTGAACAAAAACCTTTGAACTACTTTCCTGTAGACTAGGATTCTTCTGGACAGATGATGAAGATTTCTTCCAGAGGTTAGGCAAGCAAAACAAAGAACATTTTTTCATACCACTTCCTGAAAATATGGCTTTATCAAGATAGTAAGCAATAGGAAGCACAAGCAGCCATTCGACAAACATGATAATCAGGACCTCTTGCATTCCATTGGAGCTGTCACTCAAATTTTCCCACTTCATACCGTGTGCTCCCACAATATTCCCTATGTTGGAATAGTATCCTAGCTCATATAACCCACGGTACAAAGCGAAACCAGGATACAATTCCATAGCAATAGTCCACTTTCCTGTACAACATTAAAACCAGCATCATGATTAGAGCAATTTGTCATCAGAATATGGACACTGCATTACATTACCAATTCAAAATGGACATCTACTTCCTTGTTTGATAGCATGTGACATAAAACCAATTGGAATATGTACAAAAACTCGTATGAACTTACTTGGAAACGATGCGTCTTCTATAAAAGATGTGAAAAGAAAGGCTCCTAGTAGCCCACTTCCAAATATGACTATGTACCCCACAACTGTAAATTTCCAAGGCCAGTGTTTAACACAATTGGAAAGGTAACACTAAAGAGTAAAACTAAGATGTCAGTAGATCAAGTTCATACCTCTGGCAGTCAGCACATTAGAAAAAAATGGGGCCAAAAGGAAAGCAAATGAAATTTGCAAGTTTATATATATGAAAAAGAACACAAATTGAATGCTGTAGTCATTTATCGTGAAAACCTTCAGTCCTGCAAAGATAGGGGAATCCAAGTAAAAAATTGTTAACGAAATGAAACTGATATATGAATGAAAAGCAATTGACTCAGTGCTTGATTACCTATTAATGATCCAAATATCACAAAGCACAACATGTAAATGACGGAAAGCACAAGGAAGTAGGTATAGGAAATCAACCAATATGGCCCATCACCGAGCCCGTGCATTTTCATCATCATCCGAAGTCTATTTTGATTTTCATACACCAGAAATGTAAGCACAGTCTGCAGAATATGAAAGTCATACATCTTAATGAAAGTATTAACACTAGAAAAGCACTACAAAATAGCAATAAACAGAATATAGAAGAAACAAATAGTTTTATTCATAAGGGTTTTAGTTTCACAAACTTACAGGGAATAATGCGATGACGACATATGTGAAAAACTGTGCACTAAGGACAGACGACAAATCAAATCTATACTTGGATTCTTGTTTGGGCATGTCTTTTACGAATCCAAATTGTATTTTGGTACCAGCACCTTGCAAAAAATGAAGGTATGCATTGGATGCCTGCAGAAGAGAAAAGTAAAACTGAAGTAATGAAAAAACGTGTCTACTGCCTGATTAATCAAGACATCATATGGAAAACACAAAAATACACTGTCTGTTCTCACTGAAATTTACAAGATTAATCAAGTCACTTATCCTAGTAACTTGGACAAAATATATATAGATAAGTACAGAATTTTTAGACCAGGGTATCTATCACGCATGTATATAGAAAAGAAGGAAAAAGATCACACAAGCAATGAAATAAGAAGGTATACCAGATTAACTGAGCGAGGCACCCGTGTCATTGCAAGTGGCACGAATTTATTAAATCCAAAGTCATTGCTATAAGTTGCATTGTACCATATACTGGTATTAAAGGACTTCTCATTTGAGTTCAAGAAATCATATGCTGTCAAAAAAAAAAAGAAATAACAATAAGAAGAATCATATATAGTTCCACCATGCAATTGATCAGGAGTTTTTAGAGAAACCAAACCTGCAACGAATTCATTAATCTTATTCTCAGAGTTCCCTTTCAGATAACCTTTATATAGTTCCCCGTTAATCTCAGAAGAACTGTTACGCCACAAAAGACGACCTTGAGCACAGTTTATCTCTGAATGAAATGAATGAATACATATCAGAGATAATCAGTGAACTTTTGTAAATACTATATAGATGAATTGGACTTGTGTAACATGACTGTAGCACAACACCAGAAAGCCCAAATTAAAAACCAGTTCAACAATCCCAGTAGATACAAGCTAGAAATACCAAATTAAAAACCAGTTCAGTATCATCAATCACCAATAAGCAGATTATATACCTAGTGTGAAGGTCATGCTCCCAATCATGATGGGCACTGGAATCGTTGGAGTTTTTCCGCAATCAGGTTGGACGTGATACAGAGGCTTACTTGATGTAAAGGCAGAATCAACAATCCCAGTAGTGTCAGGCAAAGAAGCTGATCCCTGAGATTTTTAAAAAGTCAGTGTACTACTTTACTATAAGTTGCTAAAAGAAATCAGCATTATCAAATTTTAAAAAAAGGAAAACAGCTCTTACAAAGACATTGTATGACAGACTAGCCAAAGGATCAGACTGATTCAAGGGAGCAATTGTTAACATATGCTCCCCAAAACCTAGCAAGTTTGTAATGAGATTGTTAGCACTTAGAAGAAAAGACATTCAATAACTAAACCAACCAGAGGCTTACTTTGTGCCATAGACTGGTTATTCCCAGTGAGAAGTATGGATACAGGACAAGATCCCGTCTTCCTGCACGATTCATCGGGCAAGTCTAATGATGGCAGAAAATCAGTATGCACGGCACGGTATTGTGGATCTGGAATTTGTAGTAACCCAGGCCATTTTGTTGGCTTGGGAATTGCACAGAAGACAGACTGCGAGTAATCTGAGTACTGAAGCCCACATTCATTCTTGTTGTTTGGATTGCAACCACATTTATACTCTGGTTTATCCAATTGATTATCTAACACAATCTGTAGAACATCGAGTAGTATACATAGGAGAATTGGGAATACTATGAGAGCGATATTTGAGCAATTGTTTCTTTTCTGAAAAAATGAGAAGAAAAAAAAATCAGCTAGATTAAATGCCATTAACATGAAAGAAGATTTTAATATAATAAAGATTGAAAGAAGAGGCAGTAAATCAGGAAGACTGAATGAACAGTCACTAGCTAGTAGATTTCTACAAGTCTGACTAAATACCCCTTACAAAAAACAAAAGCATAAGAGAAAAATCCCCCTTTCAAATCAAACATGCTCCATGTTCCACCTATCAAATCTCTACTGATTTTGAGCAGCTTGTTCTAGTCTGAACAAATAAGCGCTGTCAACTACTAATGCAATGCTATCAAAAAATACAATTGGAATAAACTCTCTTTCACCAATACTACACATCACAAGCCAAAAAGAATTTTTTGAAATCTGGCTTTTAATTGTACAACTGAATTACTAGATGCAAAACAAGCATACAACGCTAATTCGGATTGACGAAACTAATATTAAGCACAAACACACAATTCAAATTACTAATTCGTGATTGATGAGAGCAATTTACAAGCCACAAAGAATTCAAGTAAAATTTTGAAATCTGGCTTCAACTACACAACTGAATTGCTATATGCAATTCTCAATCGATTTAAACACGCATAAAACGCTATTTCGGATTGATGAAACTAATATCAAGCACAACCACACAATCCAAATTACTAATTCGTCATTGATGGGAGCAAAAGCGCTAATCGCAATCACATAAAGAAAAGGTGAAAGAAGTACCTGGAAAGTTAGGTTTTTACGAAGCAAAGCATCGGCTTGTGTAAAAAAGGTTGCGCCTGCCATGGATTTCGAGTCGCCTGTAGTAGAAGGAGAGGGAAGAGTGATAAGGAGGCGTTTTTTTATAGAGGAAAGTGATCAACCCTCCTAATTATCTCCCGCGCTCTCTCTCTCAAAGAAAATCAAGAAGCTAAGTTCTATTTGCTCCTGTGATAATTAAAAAAAATAGTAGATCAAGTAAAATATTAGCTGGACTGTACTAGTGATGATTTTCCGGCTTCTATATTTGGCTCGGCGCGTCGCATTTATAGTTAAGCGCGTTAAAATATTGTGTCATTAATAGGCGCGAGCGAATTTTGTGTTATTAATGCCTTAATGGTTGCTTAATTCAAAAACAAAGGATTTGTTATAAAAAAAATTATTTAACAAATTTGTAATATTTTTTCAAAATTTATGTATTGTATTGTATAGCATAATTATTTTCAACATTATAACCTACAAGAGGGGGTGCCCATGCTACGCACGGGATTAAAAAATATTTTGGCACATCTTTTAACAATATCCAATATATTATTTTAATTTTATTTATTTTTAAATAAAATGTACATGTCTAAATCTATTTTACATATAATTAATTTTGAAAATTAAATTGCATCATATAATTAATTAGATGTCTACTAATCTACTATGGTCTCTGCATGAAAAAACAATAAATCAAGTGATTTAAAGTTTTGGTTACTAATGGTTTGAAGGATGAATGTAAATTCATTTAAATATGTTATAATTAGATGTTGTTATTCAATATGGATGTTACCATTTGGCAATACTAAATCTTTTTTTTTAATCTTATGTAACTCTTATAAGATATATGGATATTTTTTTTGAATATGGATGAATGTAAATTCATTTGGCAATACTAAATTTTATGTTTAAAAATGAAGAATTTAGTAAATTAATACTTGAAAAATGAAACAATATTTGATTTTTGATTATCTTACCAATATGGCTTTTGGGCTTTTCGATCAATTAATGACTATCATCCTTTACATTCTAAATATGTATTTTGATTTTGTTTCTCTTATACATCATTCTTATATATACATCAAGCATGAAATATAATAACTCAAATGAAGTAACTTTTTTTTTTTGTTATTGAGAGAATAATGCTCTTTTTTCCTCTCAAATATTTAAAGTAACGTACTATTTTACAATTAATGCAATTATGTTATATTTTTATAAAAAAAGTTTGAAGTTATATACATTTAATAATGAATCTCATTTGAAACGTATGAAGCTAAAAAATTGTGTATCAAGCATGGAATATAATAACTCAAATGAAGCAACTTTTTTTTTGTTATTAAGAGAATAATGCTCTTTTTTCCTCTCAAATATTTAAAGTAACTATTTTACAATTAATGCATATATGTTATATTTTTATTAAAAAATGTGAAGTTATATACATTTAATAATGAATCTCATTTGAAACCTATGAAGCTAAAAAATTGTGTATTTTTTTATTTATTTTAGAAAACAATTAATACAACTATTAACTTACAAAGAATGTATTTGAATATTCACCATATTCAAGATGATTTTTGGATATGAATCAAACTTGGAAGCAACTTTAACTTAGAAGCAACCCTTTTCTTGAAGTTGATCGAGGCTTTAAATGGACATTGAGGATGTTCCAACTCAGAATTGGGGTATTTTTTCTCTGAAAATCAAGAAAGGATCTTATAAAAGGAATTGATCAAAAACTTACAAATGAAGCATATATAAACATCTAAATCAATTTTCATTTTTTGTGCATCAAAGTAGTAAATAAAATTAAGCATCATACATATTTAATTAATGTATTTTTTTCTTAGGGGAACTATGCATCATTAAGTTTAAAATTACTATTCACAACAAAATCAATAAAAAGGTGAAAAAATAACATAAACATAAATTAGCTAGTTATAAAAACATCTCTAAAAACCAACTCAATCGGCAGTTTATAATGAATAACAAATTTACAAATTAGAACATTACCTTGGTTATATCTTCAAATCCACTATATGCTCTCACATGACGATTTCAATGACCTCACACATATATCACAAAACTCTAACTATGGTCTCAAAATATAAATTAGTACATAATATGAGAATATGTAGATGTAAATATCATAAAGTTAAATATACCTCGTTGAATTTTTGTTGGACTTGATCAGTCTCGATCACGTATAAAGTGCCTATAAACAAATGCATGAGATAATAATGTAAATAGTGCAGGTATAAACTTAAACAATTAAGATGATTGATACTAATATTCTGTAGTATTATTCTAATATCACATAAACATTTTGATACTTTTCAATTGTATCAATTTTGTGCTTGAAACTATTTGACAAGGTGATAATCCTAGCGCACAAAGAATCAAGAATTTTGGTATGCTGAACAACTTCTAAAATTGAAAATTTTCACACAAAAACAAAAGCGCAATTTATCACTAATTTGGAGAGAATAGTAGGTGAAGCCATTTGGGTAACAAACAATAGTAGGTTAGGGAAAAAACTCCCAAGACTGGATTCATAGAATGAAAAAACGGAAAACTTGCAACTAATTTATAGATGTGATGTATCCACTTAATGACCCTTAAGAGGATTTGGTTAGGGAAAATTTAATTTAAACGTTACATTAATTTAATTTAGAAAATTTGTAACTGAAAATATACTTGATTACTATCTTTAATATCAATATTAATTAATATTAATATATAGAGTATGAATGAATAAACGGTCATAATGTACACCTTTAAATTTAATATGATAATAGCAAGAGACACACTATGATATTTATAACTGTGGTTGACTGGTTGTATAGGCAAAGTCGCAAAGACAACTGCAAATATATATCCTAATTACTCTCTGACGAACATAAACGTTTTGGTTTTTGTATTCTTCCATTAATTTTTAACCTAAATTACTTTCTTTTAATTATGATATGCTTCCTCCCTATTTTATTTTTTTAATAATTGAGGAAGAGATATTTTTATATTTTTATAATAATAATTTTCATTTTCATATAACATAAAATTACCTTTAGCTAATTAAGTAGCGCACTATCATTATTTTATATACTATAATAATAATAATAATAATAATAATAATAATAATAATAATAATAATAATAATAATAATAATAATAATAATAATAATAATAATAATAATAATAATAATAATAATAATAATAATAATAATAATAATAATAATAATAATAATAATAATAATAATAATAATAATAATAATAATAATAATAATAATAATAATAATAATAATAATAATAATAATAATAATAATAATAATAATAATAATAATAATAATAATAATAATAATAATAATAATAATAATAATAATAATAATAATAATAATAATAATAATAATAATAATAATAATAATAATAATAATAATAATAATAATAATAATAATAATAATAATAATAATAATAATAATAATAATAATAATAATAATACGTATCACTTAGTACTTTTTTTTTGATGGAAGTATCACTTAGTACTTAGTAGTAATGAAAATGTTATATTAAACCATTGAAATATAACTTTACGTTTCTGCTAAAAAAATATTTGTACATAGTAATTTGGTTTAAACTATTTTCTTAACAAAATTAACTCACAACCTAATTAGTGCATATATATTTTCTTGTATCACTGTATTTTTAAAAAAATAACCTAATTAGTTTTTTAAAAAATATTTGTACATAGTAATTTGTTTTTTAAATATTTAATCATTTATAATATTTAATTATTCATAATATTTAATCATTTGGTTTATATAGTAAATAAATATTGAATATCAAATTATATATTTGTTCATGAAAATTTTTGCGTTATAATATAAAATAGTGTATTATGTGAGGTAAGAAAAACCCTAAATTCTATGATCAACTTAATTAGATTAGGGATATTAATTAGTCTTTCTTTTTCTTATGATATATCATTGAGAATCCAATGTGCATTTATTACACTTTGTCATGATAAATATTTATACAATATGCTTGAAATGAAATTATAAAAAAACTTTATTAATTTTATGAGCATTAATTGCTCAAGAACCTAAGTTTATAGTATTATATAGATTGGTATTGGTATTACAAGTTAGTGGGTTTATGTATATGTAAAGTAATAATAATAATTGATTTTAACAAGAAAATCAAGATATTTAAGTATCCAAGAACGTACTAACATACATTCTTAGTAAGTATCAAGGTTAGTTTTGTTCCTATTTAGATCAAAGGATGAATGCGTGAAGGCAAGAATATACACATATATGGATGAAATTATTTGTTGGTTTTGGTTGCTTCGTGTGTAATCAACTTGATCGATCCACATACAAACCTGGTCTATTTGAATAGTGATTGGTGCTTAAGCTTCCACGTCCACCTATACTTTTCATGAATATATACTATCTCTATTTAGATACCAATTTATATTCTAAAATTTCTCACTATGATTGATACGTTCGTTTTGCTATTACTCTTGTTTGTTCACATTATATATACGTTTTCTGTACATTTGTTTGTTCACACTATTAATTTGTTCCTCGTGCATGTTCATATTTGGTATCCAATCATATAGATCAGCATTGGTGTAGTAGTACTAAAAGGTTATGACTTAGGTATGCTCAATTGTTCAAAAATTGTAAGCTAAACCAAAAATAAATCAATCCAGTTAATATCCTCAAAAAAAATTGGCATCCAATATGTGACAAGCAAAACAGTCAATCCTCTTTAAAAATGCTTTTAATGTGTACATTATTATGGGAAAAACTGTCAATCCTCTTGAACTTCTTACCCATACAATGAACAATAGTGTCACCATTCACATTAATCGTAATTTAAAATTTTCAAATATCTGATTTAATTTCTTTTTAGAGTGTTAATTTCCATATTAATATCCTTAACCGTGTGATTTATATCATTATTACGTATTGATTATTTGAAGGATCCAATGTCCAAACGCTCTCTTAGCCGTAAAGCATCCGATTCCATCTGCACCTTTCCCCACTCGCCAAGGAAGCGCGTGCAATCACCTCCCACTTCCTTCCGTTTCGCCTCCCTATAATAAATACAGGAAACTCCGTGCTCCGAGAAAATTGCAAGTGACAAGCGCGCGCGCTCCATCGAGAGAGAGCAAGAGGAAGACGACGATGGTTCTCCAAAAGGGATTACCGTTGCTCTTCCAGCAATTCAAAGCGCTTCTGTGGAAGAACGTGCTCCTCTCATGGCGGAACAAGAGGGCCACCTCTCTACAGCTCTTCGCTTCCTTCGTCTTCCTCTTCCTCATGTTCTGCGTCCAGAAAGCGATCGACGTCCGGCTCTCCTCGGCCACCTTCTTCCAGAACCTTCCCGATCCCAAGCCTCTCGTCTTCCCGCCCATCCCTTCGTGCGAGGATAAGTACTATATCAAGCTTCCCTGCTACGACTTCGCCTGGAGTGGCAATTCCAGTAGCCGGATTGCGCAGATCGTCGATCGGATTAGGGCTAATAATCCTGGTCGTCCAATTCCCTCCTCTAAGGTAAGGACTGATACTCTTGAGGTCTGAAACGTTCGATGTTTACATGATTTGTGGTTTCTTTAGTTTCTCATAACTCAATTTGAATGCTGGAATTGATCGAATGCATTTGAGTAATTTTCGGAATTTGTGTAATTGTGAACTATGGCTGAGAATGTGTTTAGAATTACAGAATAGTAGTTGTAAAGGGAAGATTATTCTGACGGAATGTGTGCACTGTCATCTAATTGTAGTGACTAGTGACTACATTATGGAAGGTTTTTGGACCAGTATAATCCCTAGTTTTATGGACGTCTTGATACAGAATTTAGAGTTAAAAATTGCAAATTTGTTGAAAATTATACCTGAATTGTAGTGCGCTACTTTTTCCCGTCCCTTGTGCATTCCATGTATTTTATCAGTGTTGATGGCAACCGATGGACTAATGTCCTTCAGAAGTTTTAATGAGAAATTGTAATAGCAATTGACAATTTAAATATTGGTAAGACTAGATTGTAAGATGTCAAGCTGTGTGAGTTTGTCCCCTTTGGTTTGTGAGAGTATTTTGATACAAGAGTGCTTGATTATTTTAAGACTCATAATTTAGAATAAATGACATGGTTCTCTACACTTTTTCCAGGTGATATCATTTGCTTCCACTGATGAGGTAGATACATGGCTTATGAATAATCCAATGCGCTGCCCGGGAGCTTTGCATTTTGTTGATATTAATAGAACTGTAATAAGCTATGGTGTCCAAACAAATTCTACTTCGGTAGAAAAGAGGGGCCAGCGTGAAAATCCCACATTTAAGTTCCAGATTCCACTTCAAATTGCAGCCGAACGGGAAATTGGTAGGACCCTGATTGGAGGTATGTAATCTCTTCATTTGATGATATGTTTAAGTGAAACCAGTTTTCCCAGCAACTACTGTTTGTCACTTATTTGTGAACTTCTGATATCTGCAGATCCTAACTTTAGCTGGTCCATCAATTTTAAGGAATTTGCACATCCCAATGAGAAACCAGCCTCTGCTCTGGGGACTATAGGACCCACTTTTTTCCTAGCCATTGCAATGTTTGGTTTTGTGTTTCAAATGAACACTTTGGTCATGGAGAAAGAACTCAAACTGCGCCAGGTATCTTGTTTCTATGATTGTTGTTGGCCAAATTCCTATGATAAATGCAAGGTAGAAAACGATTGTGTTATTATGTGAAATTTTCTTTCTACAGGCAATGGCAATGATGGGTCTTTATGAAACTGCGCATTGGCTATCATGGCTTGCATGGGAGAGCTTTGTCGTACTTCTTTCGTCCCTTTTCATAGTGCTCTTTGGGATGCTGTTTCAGTTTAGCTTTTTCTTAAAAAATAACTTTGCGGTTCTATTCCTTGTGTTCTTTCTTTTCCAACTTAACATGGTAAAATTTCTTTATTCACACCCTTCTCAATTTATCTGATCATATTTTTATGTTGTACCTTGTGTTGTGCAAGATCTTTTCTGTTAATCTATCTCCATATGCTTTGTCTTTTTAAAATAGGCTGCTGCTGCGTTCATGCTATCAGCCTTTATTAGCAAGGCAACCTCAACCACAACTGCGGGTTTCTATAACTTCATTATTGGAATTATCACTCTGGTACTGCACTCTTCTAAATGTTCCAGTTCCATTTTAGAAACCAATTATAACATTCACATATGTTTAATGATATGCATTTCACGCAGATTGTGACTCAAAATGGATTTCCATACTCTTCATCCTTCTCCAGAACTGTTCGGTTCATCTGGTCGTTCTACCCTCCCAATATACTTGCTGAAGCCATTTCATTGCTGCAAAATGCAGCTTCATCACCTCAAGATCCTGGTGTCAGCTGGAGTGGGAGGACAAGATGTGCACCTGGAAATTTAGATTGTGTGGTGACAATTGTATGTACACAGCTGAACTCACCAAATCTGAGAGAACAAGTCTTTTGCTTATGTCACATGTCATGATGTCAACATTATTCTTCTCATTTCGTTATGTTTGAAATTGTACTTAATATGGGTCACCTTTCTTGCTTGGCAGAACAAACTCTACATCTGGCTGATATCAACTTTCTTTCTGTGGTTTGCATTGGCTCTCTACTTTGATAATGTTATTCCCAATCCTTATGGTGTGAGAAAACCAGCATTTTACTTTTTAAGGCCTGGATACTGGACAGGAAAGGGTGGAGAGAAAGTGGAAGGTGTCAACTTTGATTGCCTCTTTTCCTTGTAGCATTGAGTTCTCTCAGTATTGTTGGATATATTTTTAATCTTGATTTTGTTTTGTCTATCAGAAACTGGCATTTGTAGCTGCATCCGCTCAGTTCCACAGGCGGAATACATTGCTCCAGATGATGAGGATGTACTTGAAGAGGAAAGTAGTGTTAAACAGCAAACTGCTGAAGGTGAAATTGATCAGAATGTTGCAGTCCAGATACGTGGCTTGGCGAAGGTTTATCCTGGGATAACGCAAGCTGGTTGCTGCAGCTGCAAGAGGACTTCTCCCTACCATGCTCTTAAGGTAAAATTCCCTTTTTCTCATCAGTGACCAGGTTTATAGTCCCACCAGGCCTTCTTTTTTTAAATTAACCTGGTCTAATTAAGAAAAAAAAAACTCAAACCTTCTTTTCTTGTGAAATGATATTATTCTTGATCTGACTACATATTTCATCTTCAATTCAGGGCATATGGGTCAATTTTGCCAAGGATCAGTTATTTTGTCTTTTGGGACCTAATGGAGCTGGAAAAACTACAGTCATTAATTGTTTGACCGGAATTATGCCAGTGACAGCAGGAGATGGTAATAGTTTTCTTTTCAAAGATGTTTTATGTGTACCTGTTATGTAACAATTGTTCTAATTGTTTATGATAAATTGCAGCATTAATTTACGGTGATTCCATTCGAAGCTCTGTTGGCATGTCCAACATTAGAAGCATAATAGGCGTGTGTCCTCAGGTGATGCTTTCCCTGACTAGTGAATGAGGAAATTCTTTGTTCTAGAGTCTAGTTACATATATTGTTCAACTCTGAAATTTGTTCTGAATGATTTTCCAGTTTGACATTCTTTGGGATGTATTAACTGGTGAAGAGCACCTGTATATATTTGCTTGTATAAAGGGCCTTCTTCCTGCCTCAATCAAAGAGGTAATGACCTGTCTCTGAGATAAACAAAAAAAGACTTCCCATTCTTCATCTAGTCAAAATGTTTTCTTTATTAGGTGGTTCAAGAATCACTCCAGGAGGTGCGATTAACTGATGCAGCCAGAATAAGAGTTTCAAGCTACAGTGGAGGAATGAAGCGCCGCCTTAGTTTTGCAATAGCACGTATTGGTGATCCAAAGTTGATCATTTTGGATGAACCTGTATGCAAACTGTAGATAATAACACCTTATTACGCTACAGCTAAAATATTAATTAATGAATTGAAATTGTTATATTTACTTTGAATAACAGACAACAGGTATGGACCCCATAAGCAGGAGGCATGTTTGGGACATAATAGAACGCGCAAAGAAAGGGCGAGCCATAATTTTAACAACACACTCAATGGAAGAAGCTGACATATTAGGTGACCGCATAGGTATCATGGCCAAAGGGAGGCTTCGCTGCATTGGAACCTCTATCAGACTGAAATCTCGCTTTGGTACTGGTTTTATCACTAATGTGAGCTTTGCTGGAAACACTAATGCAAATGGTCATGAAGCTGTGAAGCAATTCTTTAAATTGGTATGTCGGGCAGCAGGAAATTCATCTTCTCTTACAGTAATTTATTTTTGCAGGGTAAACTTATCTTCTTCTTTTTTTGCAAATTTTGTTTTAGCGTTTGGATGTGGTGCCTAAGGAGGAGAACAAAGCATTCCTCACATTTGTCATTCCCAGTAAAAAAGAGGATCTCTTACCAGTAAGACTTGCTAACTAACATCTCTCTACTTAGAAAAATCTGTTCCTGTCTCCTCACTTCTACTAATAACTCTACAATCAGGATTTCTTTGCGGAGCTTCAAGATAGAGAGGATGAGCTTGGCATAACAGATGTTCAACTTGGTCTTACTACTCTGGAAGAAGTATTTCTGAACATTGCAAGACAGGCAGAACTTGACAGTGCTGCAGCTGAGGGGAGAACAGTAACATTGACACTTACTACATCTGGGGCTTCAGTTCAGGCAAGTCGAATATTTGAATTTTATGAAACTTATCTTCAAAATTTACTGGATATCCCTCACTACATCTGGGGCTTCAGTTCAGGCAAGTCCAATGTTTGAATTTTATGAAACTTTATCTTCAAAATTTACTGGATAGCTTGTTGGTGATTGTCCAGCTAGACCTTTTAGTAGACATGCTATCTTGCTTCAACCTTATAAGAGTTTCCAACACGAAATTGACGTACTTTTACACTAGGAACTGAGTTTCCATTTCCGAATGTTGGGTAACATAGCTTCTAACAAGATTTGGACCATGTGAGCTTCAAGTTCTCATAAGTTTTGAAAATCGGAGTTTTTGTTAAAAAATTAATCTGAATCCACTTTCAACTTGCTATATATTGCCAACAAGTAGTTTTCTATGGTTCTCACATCCCTGAGCTGCTCTATGTGCACAGATCCCTGTTGGGGCTCAGTTTGTTGGAATTCCCGGGACAGAATCTGCAGAGAATCCTAGAGGAGTCATGGTTGAAGTATATTGGGAGCCAGACGATACTGGTGCGCTCTGTATTTCAGGCCATTCGCCTGAGATGCCAATACCAGAAAATGTGCAGATCTCTCAAACCCCAGCAGCGCAATCGGGGCGGGGTGCGTTGGGGGGAAATAGACAAGTTCATGGGTTGGTAATTGACCCTATTCAGATTCCTAATTCCAGCTCTTTCAGATAGTTTCATGCTCCCAGTTGACACATTGATTTGGGGAATTAAAATAGTTACAGAGAAGACCAACAGCTTTGCTACATAACTACACAAGTGATTAGATCCCATTATTGAACATTAGAGAGATTTATAGTAAATTCGAGCTCTCAAGGGTTTGGATTTTGGCGCTGTATGGAAAGAAAAGCTATTATACGAGTTCAAATTTTTACATTTCTGAGATCATCATCATGTGGGATTATGCATAAACATAATTATTGCGGTAATTTTTATCTATGGTTTTCAATAATAATAAAAATCAATGAACTTCTATGTAATATTGCTTATGATCATCATAATACGTAGCTTTCACTTGGCTGAACAAGCCAATCGAACTAATGTAATTGGATTGCACTTAAATCTATTTTCATATAATTTCAGATGTCTAACTAGTTCTGTGGATTGTTAAAGTTATGAATTCATACTTCTCATGCAAGTAAGGTTACAAACCTCAGCTTGTTAAAGTTATGAATTCATACTTCTCATGCAAGTAAGGTTACAAACTCAGCTTGGCCGTTGGCCAGGCCAGCATTGTAGCACACATTCTCGGTGAATGTCAATGCTTATTGACAGATCGAATTGATTTGACTAGTAAAAGAACACTACTGCAAATTACGTTACAATCATCCATATTGATATGCATCTATTGGAGCTGAGAGACTTGAGCATCATTTGAGTTCTTCCTATTTCTGGACAAAATGGGCATTTTTTTTGCTAGCAATCTAATAGGTAAGACGCAATTTACCAAATGAATTCATAGAAACAAAATGCAACAGATTTTTTTTCTAAAGGATCTCACAAACAAGTTGCAAGATGAACAAACTCAGAAGAACACAAACCGTGCCTACCTAGCTATTTTGCTGTGACCAACCGTAGTTCTTGCCATCATGGACAGTGGGGTCCCCCGACAAGTAACCATCATGCTTTTGCTGCAAGAGGTGAGGCGGAGGCGGGCCAGGGGGAGGCGGCGGAGGCATAGAACCCACCATGCCTTTGCCATCCCTCGAATCGGTAGTAGTTTCAAAAGGGACTCCTCCACCACCCCAAGAGTGGGCATGAGGCTCGGAAAATCCAGGGGGAGTGGCGGAATCTGGAGCAGAATCTGACCGTGTCACCTCGTAATTCATGGGAGTTCCATAAAATGGAGGTCCATCTGATGGGAAAGGAGGAAAACCGAACGGAGGCCGACTTGGGATCATTGGCACACCAAAGTTAGGTGGCTGTTGAAAGTAAGCTGGGGGGTACTGTGGCGAATCAGAAGATGCCTCAAAATTCTGTTGAGGGAGGCGGTTTTGCAGGTTGAACCCATCGGGCCTCTGGGGCCCACCATCAGGCGCGAGATCAGATGGAGAATTAAGGTTTTGGCCATAATAAGGGGGCATCCTCGGTTGCATGAGTGGTCTGAGTGGTGTCTGTTCTCTAGAACGACCCCCCCTCCTATCCTCGCGGTCATTCATTGTAGAATTTGAACTTGGAGGGAAACTCGGGTTTTGTGGGGCTCGAACAGACGACTCAGAAGCTGCAGACGGTTTCACAGAGAAAGAATCCGACTCATTCGTTTCTTCTTTCTTTGCGTTTGGGGGGAGAAGATCACTGTGGCTCCCATGTATATGAGATTCAAATTCTGTCTTTTTTAAGAAGGATTTGAGGCAATGTGGAGCAGCACAAACAAATATTCCCTCCATCAGTTTGATTGTCTGAATCTTCTGAATACGATCATCACATCTGCAACAGTTTGAAAGAGTAATGTATAAATTCATACAAAAGTATAGTCAGAAGCAAAAAATATCTATAGCTAAATCAGTAGATATAGATTATAGATAGAAAAGCTTAATACACTTACAGATAGCACATTGAGTCACTCCTAGCACAATCAAGGCAGAATACATGTTCACATGGAGTCTGCAAAAAAAAAACATTAAAAAATTAAGGTATAGTTCATACCATCGCAGCAACATTTCTATTTATTCATGAAATTCATATCTATGTAACAATATTTCTATCCATCACAAGCTTGATGGCACAAATACCATAATGATGAAGATAAAGAGCAGAATACAAAAAAGGCACTCAGGATAGTAAGAAACATTGATGGTGATTCAGTGTCTTTCTAAGAATATGTGATTATGTGATGCATATAATCAGGTTAATACAACATTATATGTCATGTTAATACAGCATTATATGAGCCTCTTGAGAGCAGTAAGAAACATTAAACTTGATATGGGTTGTTTCTCACATTTCTTGTTCTTGACAAAGTTGCTAAACGGATTTGCAAGGCTTTTGGAGCTTATAGAAGTGTTTCCACCAACCTACATAGTACTGAAATGAATAATGTCCTAAGTTGCAAGGATTATCTATTTATTTTCTCTGTAAAAGCCCTACTACAACTCTTGTGCTTCACTACCACAAAATACCAGCTTAGATCATAATGCTATATAACATGGGAATTTCTTGACTGGGAAATGAGTAATGACTAGTTGAACAGATACTAAGCAAATTTCTATATGTTATATTTCTTTGTCACACAAATGATACACACACAAATTCACTACAGGTAGAATGGATATAAAAACACAATTACAACTAATAGGAATAAACACACATATATAGAATAGATAGAGATAAAGCAGTACCAGACGTCCATAAATGGCAATCGGAAAATCACAACGAACACAAAAATGAACTCTTTCTCCCAACTGGCGCCGGGACCTGCGACCAACGGTCTTGACACGTGCAGCGGAAGTGGCAGAGCCGAGTCCCTTGGCAACTGGAAGGTCAGCAAGAACAAGGTGATCAGGACATGCCACATTCACGGTCTCTGCTGGCAAAGATTTTGCTCCTGAGCCCCCATCTGAAGATGGCCCCTTGTTAAGCCTGATTTGAAGCATCTTCAACCCAATATAAACCAACTCCTCTCTGAGAAGCCAGAAGGTAAATCAATCAATGAGCAAGTTTAATGACAGCGTAGCCATAAAATTCAGAAACAATCACAATCAGGATTATTGAACAAGTCGAAATGAATGATGATTCCAAGTTAACCAGAGTTATGGTGCATTCTTTCGCCGCAATATTCTAGTTCACATGGAGAATGAAGATGTGGCAAGAATGGCATTACATAATAGATACAAAGGAAAGCAACACAATCTCAATCCAAAACAAACAATGATCACAGACAACACACGGTATACTAATTTCTCGAATTTGGATCAAAACACGATATTTCTTGAGAAATTAAGAACCACGAATTCCTCGGTTGACATAACGACATTAGAAGAAAACTTCAATTGAAAACGAGAAGTTCAAATCGATCAAACCTTTGTCGACTTTCACGAGGAAGAGAAGAGATGGCGTTGAAGAATTCTTTCTTCTTGGCAAATTCCCGAGTTGTGAATCTCTCTCTTGTTCCTAACTAGGGTTTCAGTCTTTTAGACCGACTGACCTCAGATGATGTGATATTTGCAAATCGGGGTATTTATTTCATTTCCCAAATCTTCCTTTTTATTCTCAGTATATCCCAAATTTTTTCATTGTTTCAATTTAGTCCCCAACGTTACATATAAGTTGTTTATTTATTAGTCCTGTTGAGATTCCTAATTCCAAATATCTCATTGCAATTCCGAAAAAAAAACATACAGTATAAACATTCATTTGTTCTCCTCGGTTGTTGTTTTTTACATGTGAGTCATGTAACCTGAGTTGTTTATATAAGTCAATCATTTTGGAGTTGAAGGTGACATCATGATTTGAGTTGTTAAAGTTAGAGGTGTGTCTGGTTCCGGTTCCACCGAACCATGGAACTGGGACCGGAATCGGAAATCTCCCAATTTGTTGGTTCAGTTTCGATTTCGGATTTTTCCGGTTTTGTGGCAGCTCCAGTTTCAGTTTATTTTTAGTTCCGAACCTTTAAAAATAAACATAAATGTTGAAAATGCTAAAAGCTGGATGCCTACTTAAGTGGAAACACTGCGTTTTTCCTTACTTACCCCTAGCTATATAAGCTAGTTTCTCCTGTATGCTTGCTTATTCAAAGCTGGTTACGCCGCTTAAGAAAGGGAGAGAAATTTAGAGAGAGAAGAACTTAGGTGGCCGCACAGCGGAGCAGTTGGTGGCAAGTCTGGCTCGATGAGATCCGTGGTGGTTCACAACTCCTCGAAACTTCGTTAACCTTAGGGGGGCAAAACTCTAATTCATCTTCTTCTACCTCTATTCTCTGTGTTCTTTTGGTTTGCTTAAGACTTGTCATCTTCGTTTTTCATCTCTCTAGAGATTTAGAAGATTTGGAATGTGTCTTCCAATTGAGACTTCGCATATTAGATAAAGCCGAATTACGTAAACAATTTTACGTATTATTTACTTTTGATACTTAATTTTTTTTTCGATCTCTCGCTCGGTTTGATTAGTCGGGGCCAATCTGCGTCCGAACCGGGTACTACAAAGGCTCATTGTTGGGGGCAACCCTCCCAATTCAATTTTTTCTATACACGCCGCCAGAAAGATTCGAACTTCAAACTTTCTGAATAAACGTTTAAGGAGTCTAGCACCTCATCCCACTAGTTCAATTGGTTATTGATTTGATTCTTACTTTCTGTTATTCCTTTCGAATTGCTACTTGTTTGATATGTCATATCTGTTTATACCTTTGGTTGTTTGAGATGAAAACAATTTTACATATCAAATCGCAATATTGAACACTATTGCGGTAATTTTTCCACGGTTTTTAATGAGCTTCAATATATTGCTTATATAAAAAGTAAACTCTAGGAGGCCTATTGTATATAGTTGATCATAATTTATGGGGTCAATTGATCTGCAGATTTTATTTCAATTTTTTGGTTCATAGATCAGGAAAACAAATTGCATGACGATATTCATCCATAATCGACTAATCGTACACTAACCTAAAATAAATCTGATCAATATCAGAAAACAAAATCAAAAAAAAATCGGTGATATAATTTGACTATATTTTTTCTAATAAATTTCCACATAAAAAATACTGTGCAGTGGACTAAGATCTGACTTAGTGAGAAAAATGGGAAAAATATTGTAATTTATTGACACAACCTTGACTATTCTCAATCAATGAATCCAAGTATCCAACCAATCACGTATAATACGAACTGCAAAACGAAAAATTTAAATGAACATCAATTAAATAAGAGTATCTATCTATATGATGATATCCTTGTATCGGTAAGTGATTGCTATCACGAGATCTAAACAAGCAATCGAAATCTCACGAACCGTTCTGATCCTGATCCTGAATCTTCTAGATGAGTCCTCTCGGAGTCGCGTAACCGTACTGTGATCTACGGATGTTCTCTTGCCGTTTCTTATAGATAATCCCAGCGAACACCACCACACCAGCACCGATGAACACTCCAATCGTAATACCAGCTTTCTTTAAACCGCTCATCCCGCCGGAGGACGGCTCATCCGGTGTGGTCGCGGCAATGGAGTCAGCCGAACGAACGTAGGCCTCTGGCGCCGGAGAAGGAGAAGGATTCGAATAGTCATCGGAATCTGCAGGGGGAGTAAGTAACCCTGACGGCGAAGGAGATAGCGATGGCGATGATTCTGGTGTCGGCGATGGAGAAGGAGAGCCAAACACTGTCGTCGATGGAGGAGGCGCCGGAGGAGAACTGGTTAACGGTGAAGACGCTGGCGAATTCGCGGGAGGAAGCGAGATCGGGGAGTTTGAATCAGCGCCGACTTCAGGAGCTGGAGATGGAGAAGAAGGCTCCGTCAGATCTGAAGCAAATGCGGAGTGCAGAGCGAGAACGACGACGAAGAGAGTCGCGAACGCTCTTAATTGCGCCATTGCTGCCTCTGCAATTCGAGTAAATCCTGTATATAAACGGATTGATGAGTAAACACTCAATTAGCAAATTGTATGAATGTGCGATAGATCTAGGGTTTTTAAATTAGTTCAAATCAAACACATTGAATCAGTGAATTCCGAAACACGGAAAGTGTACTGGAAATGCTTACGAAACACTCGAACGCGGAGGATATGGAGATCTACCGGCTGAAATCCAGGGAGCGAATGGCGGTTGGGGAGATGGAGACTGGTTGTGGACGAAAAGTGTGAAAATTCGAAAGCAAGAAACGAAACCAGAGATGGAGAGATTGACGAGGGAATCGGGGATTTATATACAGAGTAGTTAGGCAAGTTTATTTATTCTTTTTTATTTATTTTTTGTGTGTGAAAAGCTAATTTTTCTTTTTTTTGGGCCAAGAGAGTTGGCCAGCCCATGCCCAAACGATGATGACATGGCATCTTTGTAATTAAATCCATAAAAATACAATATGATACTTGTCAATCTTAAGTTATATGATTTTCATAAGTAAATGAAATACATGTCGGTGTTATGTATGATTTTGACCGAACTTATTAGGCCTTATTTTCGATCATGAGAAAAGAAGAATTGTGTTGTAAAGTTGAATAAATTTTCCACCTAATTATATGTATAACTTAGGTCCTTAGGATATGGCAGATATGCTTCCAAATTAATAATTGACAATCTCCATAGTTAGGTTGGTTTGCAATCTCATTTCATTCCCAATCTTGATGGCACCCTATCAACCATTTTCATAATTTAAGAATCAAATTAAATTGACATTTTTCAAATACATGTTCACATGAAACAAAACTAAGCCTCCTTTCACCAACATTATTATTTTTTAATCAGGAAAGAAATTAGGGAAGAACGTTAGCATATTGTTTCATATAGTATCATCACGAATAAGGTCACGTAAGTTTGGATCACCGACCAACGACATGGAAAAGACTCTAAGAAAGGAACGGAAAATGTAATCTGCAACAGATAGATTAGACATGGACCGAACCGGAACCGGCGGGTTCGGTTCCTGGTAAGGTTCCGGTTCCGGTTCCTCCCCCCCGGAACCGGTGAACTGGCGGTTCCAGAACCGGGGAACCGGCGGTTCTGGAACCGACACGGCTATTTTTTTTGAACGTATTACAAAACCGCGACCGCGGCCTGAAACCCACGCGGTCGCGGTTATAGAACAGAATGCACCATTCTTCGGCACAATCAAAACCGCGACCGCGGGTCTCGGACCGCGGTCGCGGAATGGGTGCCGCGGTCGCGACCCTATATGGCCGCGATCGCGGTTTTGCTTTAAAAGCCAACGGCTAGTTTTTAACGGCTAGTTTCCAACGGCTATTTCACAATTCCAACGGCTAGTTGATAAATTTCTTCTATAAATAACCACTACATGATCTTATTCCCACCCACACTACCATTCTACCAATCTTTCTCTATCTCTCAATCTCTCAAGTTTACACTTTACAAAGCTCTCTCAAATCTCAATTCTCAATCTCTCAAATGGAAGGATTTCTTAACAACATTGATCAAATTTTTGGCTCACAAGAGAGTGCTTTAAATGTAGAATTTGTACCCCCTATTAACTTGGGGGAATTTTCGAATCCCAATCCCAATGTGGTACAACCGGAATCGTCCACTCCCAATGAAAATGAGGGAGTGGATCATGGATCTGAGGCGACCGAGGGTGAGGCTCCAATCCTTAAATCCGACATATTTACAAAACATTTTCGTAAGAGAGCTTATGAGGCATCTACCAAGAAATTTCAAGTTCATTGCAACTATTGTCCTAAGCATTACACATGGGTGTCGGGATCGGGCTATGGAACATTGTCAAAGCACGTGAAGAGAGCACACCTCGACAAGTTAGGCATGATGCGAGGACAATCCCAACTCTCCGGGTTTGCATCTTCTTCTTCCCTTAATCCTCATCATAACCCTCATTTATTTACTTATAACCATAATGATAGGATGTATGCCTTCTCCGAGTCTATTTGTGTTGATCACTTATCATTTAGTTTTGCCAAAAAGTTAGGATTTAACAATTGGATGACTAATCATGTACAACCCGCTTATAAACCGACTACTAGGAAGTCGGTAAAAAAGAATGTGATGAAAGCATATAAAACTCGGAAAATGGCATTGGTGAGTTTTTTTGCTCAAAATGATATTAAAGTTTCAATTTGTAGTGATATTTGGAGTGATCATTGGCAAAATCATTCATACATGGGCTTAACATGTCATTTTCTTGATGATCATTTCAATGTGCAAAAACGTGTTTTGGCTTATAGAGTATTTGATTTTTCTCATACCGCTTTAATGATTAGTAACATTATTCGTACTATTTTGGAAGAGTATAGACTACTTCATCGAGTTTTTTCTATCTCCTTTGACAATGCATCTAACAACACCGCTTCAATCCGAGATTTGGTTCCGCATTGTCAACCAATTCTTGGAGCGAAGTATTTTCATGTAAGATGTGTTTGCCATATTTTAAACCTTTGTGTCAAAGATGGTTTAAATGTTATGTCTGGTTTAATTACTCCTATTAGATATGTTATTAGTCGTATGTGGGCTAGCCCCCGAACCGCCCAAGATTGGACGGCATTTTATAGTCAAAAAGGTGTCCCACCCCGAATATTTCCAAAAGATGTTTGCCACCGTTGGAACTCCACTTATAAACTACTTCATGCATGCATGCCTTACAAAGATCTTTTGACTTCTTTTGCGTCCATATATTTTCCCGACAATCCCATTATTTCTCAAGTATGGGATTATTGTTATAGAATCTTAGAAGTTTTGAAAATATTTCATGATGCAACATTAACTTTTAGTCATGTTTATAAACCTTGTGCTCATTTGTTTTGTTTTGAAGCATTGAATGTGGCGGGCGGTTTTTGTGAGGGGCGTAAATTCACCGAACTTTATGGTGATGCTATGAAAGTGAAATGGTTGCACTATTATAAAGTTATCCCCGATATCTATCTTGTTGCTTGTGTGTTTGATCCTAGGTTTAAGATGAGTGGTTTAGAAGCATGTTTAAATGGTTATTATGATGCATTAGAGTTGGATGTTAATGATGATATTGCTAGTGTTGGGGATATACTTAGTAAAGTTAGAAGATCAATTGAGGAATTGATTACCGAATATTCATCTAGTGTTAGTTCTTCTCCATTACCTCCACATTCATCCTCCTCTTCGAGTTCGAGTGTCCTCGGTGCTACTAAAAGGTATGGTTTAATCTTTTGAATATCCTTACCAAGAAACCGAGACATTCGAGCTCGAATGCGGAGTTTGTAACATATCTAACAACCCACTTTGAGTTTGGTGAAGGAGAATTTGATATTTTAGATTGGTGGAAAACCCACAAGAAGACTTTCCCAACCTTGGTCAAGATCGCGGCTCAAGTGCTTGTTGTTCCCGCCTCGACCGTATCGGTAGAGCAAACATTTAGAGAAGGAGGACACGTCCTTGATGCAAAACGATCTAGTTCAAAGCCCGATGTCTTGGAAGCCCAAGTGTGCGTATGTGACTGGAAGAGAGCGGAAATTCGTCAACAAAAGGCGGAGGTATCCGAAACTTCCGACTCGGACGGGCAAGACGATGAGTCCCAATCCCAAAGCGCTTCGGATGCATCGACGTAGATGGACGATGGTAAGCAAATCGGGGTTTCATATTAAAAGGTAAGAGAACTACGTGGGCTTTGATTCCTCTATAACCCCGAGAGGATACGTAGGCAACTTAATTTTAAGTCCAAGCACTTTAATTATCCAACTTTTTTTTGTTTTGAAGAACAAGCATTAATCACGGATTCGCCATTTCGCCTTAGTCCAATTTCCAAGCCCGGTTTGGGCCAAAGTGTGTGTAAACCGCGATCGCGTTGACCATTACGCGATCACGTATTGAGCAACCGCGATCGCGGCATCAGGGTCGCGATCACGGTTTGGACTTTGGTCCAAAACCGGAGTCTCTGTTTTTTGGGCCCGTGATCGCGGGTTTCGGACCGCGATCGCGATCCATGACCCGCAATCGCGGTTTGTATTTACCGCGATCGCGGCTCGACTCTTTTTTTTAAAAAAATTTTAAATTTTTTTTATTGTCCGGTTCCGAACCGGAATCGGGACCGGAACCGGGACCGGAACCGGGGAACCGGACCAAGGCCGGTTCCGGTCCCGTTTCCATGGTTCCGAGGAACCGGACCCAGGTCTAAGATAGACTAACCTCCGTAAAAACGTGGATATAGTATCATATAGTATCATCACGAATAAGTATCATCACGAATATTGTTTCATATAGTATCATCACGAATAAGGTCACGTAAGTTTGGATCACCGACCAACGACATGGAAAAGACTCTAAAAAAGGAACGAAAAATGTAATTTGCAACAGATAGACTAACCTCCGTAAAAACGTGGATGATGTTCCAAAACCAAAGTTATCGAAATTCAAAAAGAATGTCAGTAAAAACGATCTCAATTTCCCACATCAACGGGGTCACATTATTTTTTTTCGTGTGTAACATCCCTTCTTAAAGAATGAGGTTATCTAATGTCACCTTTCTCACATTTATTATCCCTTTAAAAAGCTTCATCACATGATCCCTCAATTTAAGTAACTAATCACATTCACATTAATTATGTGAGCGGATTGAGATGTGTTAATGGGCATAAGAACACTAGTCCTTTATTTCATGAGAGGTGAATTTGGAGAAAACAACATCCGATTATAATTTAATGGTTGGATGGATTAACTTTACTCTCTCTTCATATCCCATCATAATTTTTTAAGGAATTTACTATAACTATAAGGTCATAGAACAAACTCTATCAGAACAAGCTAGATTCATATGACCATGTTTACATGCTGCACTTTTCCAAAATTATCAAGTTTATGTCTTTATTATTGGGCACGAAACTAGCCTTATAACCTGCATATTCTTTTGCTCTTATACTGGCTTGAGCCTGAGAGACATAAAACACAAAAAAAAAGGCCATAACAGAGAATTGAACTAGGACATTAGTTTCATTTCCATTCAGCAAAATCACCTACTTTGAATGGCTCAAAACATCCATGATCCATCTAACCATAAGCTGTGCTATAAACCCTCTTAACAGTACAGCAATTCAGAATCCTAAGCAACTCCACATTGCTCGTACACCTCGGCGTCTTGAACTGGCTCAATGCAGCCCCATTGCTAACATAAAGATCCAGAACCTTCTTGAAAGTTCCTCTCTCAACAATGCAAAGCTCCAGAGGGCCTATTGAGCTAGTCTTCCTCGACACCACGTAGCCATGGTCCACGAACGCCATGTCCATCTCCCTACAACACTCTTGAATCACCTCCTCGTCCACGTCGCCTTTAATCTCCCAATAGATGATATAGTGTCCAGGGTGGCGTTCCACATCAGCGTGGCTCGTGAAGTCCACCAGCTCAGCCATGGAGGATGATGATGACCTGGCCTTGAGCACCTGTGAGCCCTTCTCCACTACCAATTGGAGATCTTTCTCTGTGTTCTTGTCAATGTTAACTGTTAAGATCAGCTTTCTCCTGCATATGAAGCTGAGTTTTGGAGTTCCCTTGTGGAAACCGGAAACTTCCACAATGTCGCCTAATCTGTATCTGTAGAGCCCTGGAAAATCAAGAACATGATCCTTGATTAATGATGATCAGTGGGTCTACCCCCGACAAATGAATAAAGTTCAGAAAAGGCCATGAAATGAGACATTGATCATTATGATGAATATACAAACAGATTGTACTATCTAGAACAGATGGCGTGTTTGTTTGGCATCCATTCCTGTGCATCAAGGGAAATTTGTCTTCATTGCTACATTGAAATTATTCAATTTGAAAGGGAGACAAGATAAGACAATGATTATTCCACCAAAAAACTAAAAGATAAGATAATAATGATAATATTCGTGTCCAAGGTTCTAACGGTTCACAAATGTGGACAAATCATGTCTACTCATTAAACTCAACTAATTGCTAAAGTTGTGGAGAGAAAAAATCATCTTAACATGATAGAACAGGTCCACAATATGTCAAGCCTCAAAGGTAAAGAAGCCTTTATGGGTGATAAGACATAGGGGAAATATAGGCATTTTTTTTGACGTGATAAGCACTATCAAAGGGACAATATAAGCCTTTTCTAGACCCGGGCAAGTCCGGGCTGGCCCGCCTGCAAATACGAACGGATATGGACAGGAAAAATATTCAAACCCGACCCGGTTTTTTTAGCCAAGGTACCCTTTTCCCTTCACTCTTTATCCTTATCATTGCATTCTATAAGTGTATCAGAAATGGTTTAAAGCCTTCACTCTTTATCCTTATCATTGCATTCTATAAGTGTATCAGAAATGGTTTAAAGGTGAAGAGACCAAAATGCTGGGACAAGCTAGAAAAGCGTGACATAACAGGTGCAATAAAAATAATTTGAAAAGAGACCAAGATCAAGTACTCAAGTAGGCATCCATATGAGTAGAGACATTATCATATTGTACTTTTAGAAGCTATTTTTTTCTAAAAAATGCTTGAAACTTTCTTTGACCGTAAAATGAAAAACTTGCTAGCATTTAGATAAAACTATATTTACCTGTAAAAGTGGTGAGGACAACTTCATACTCCTGGCCAACCTTTACCTTAGAAAGTGGCACAGGCTCATCTTCTATGAAATCTTCAGTCGGAAGTGATGAATTACCAAGATCACCATTGATAGTAACTTCAGCTTGTCTTCTGTGAAGGGGGATGAACTCAAAATAAGAAAAAGTAGGAACAACTGTAAAACTGACTCTATCCGGGGGCAAAGTAGGGTCCACATTGACCCCAATCCAGCTCTCAGTTGACCCATAATCGGCACTCACCAAAGGCAAATCCCCTGCATAGTGCTTTAGCTTCTTAGTGTATGGCTCCATGGAACCCGTCATGATAGAGTATAGATACTTGGCATTAGGCCACAACTTCTTGATCATCCCGGCCCAATTCAACGCCTCTAATTCCTCACATTTAGCCTTTATTTGTTCTCCCAAAGGCGGGTTTGGAGAGAGCGTTTTGAGAACGGATTCTCTAACACTTGGGATTGTGATCTTGTCACTAAGGCTTCCTTGTGTAATGTCAATACAGATTTCCTTCCACAAGTCCTCAAAAGCTATCAAGGCTTGGAGTATGCTGTAGGCAAACGTGGAGGTGATGAATTCGACTTCTTGGGAGAATATGAGACCTAGGAGGAGGTGACAGTATGTGGATTGCTTGTAGTCTCCACAAGAGATGACCTCATTAGGACTACAAGTAAATATTTTAGTCTTTTCTTGCTTGATCTTGAACTCCTTACTTGCAAAGTAGTGAGTTGTTGCTGTCCCTGCTGTTAGTCCGCCTTTAGTCTTGAACTGTTTACTGCTATATATGAATTCAAGTATCCTTCCTCCTCCTCTTACAGGGTATACCCTGAAAAGAATAGAATTAGAGGATACACAGAAACCAAGTATTGGAAAGTAATAAACTAAAAAAAAAAAGGAACCTTGATCTGTAGGCTGCTGCTAATCTGAATGTTTGGAGTGTTGTCTGAGCGCTGTGATGCGTGAAAGGTACATATTTCTGCCTTCCATCTGTTGTTCCAGAGCTGAAAATGCAAAGCACTCACGTTGAAAAGGCACAATACAAAAGACAATATGAAATATTGGATCTTAGATGAATTTACCTTAATGAGAGGTGGGTTATAGGTTGCTGTGTGAGGAGAGGAGATGCGTCGCCCTCAGCTATTCGATGAATATAAGGCTCAACATCTGCATGGGAGCTTAGAGGAACCAAGGAGGTGTATAGGGACTCCAATGTGGTTGCATCCGTGTGAACGTCGTCTCCTAACCACCTCTTTAGATACTCTACACCCCAATTCAGCTCTAGTATGTGGCGGAGCGTTTCTGTTTGAACAGCTCCTGCATTCTCAGCTAACTCCTCAAACCACCTTATTACCAGATCAGATTCCTCTTCATGGGAGGCTCTCTTGGTACCTTCCATATACTTAGATTCAAAAGAGGTATGTGGGAAGGAAGAATGACTGCCAACAGCTATTAATTGATTGAGTTTGTTCAATTATTTATATTGTAAATGCAGAGGGAAGAGAAAGAGCCAAAGACAAGGGCTTGAGCCAATGAACCATAGCTGAAACTGGTGGGGTATAAAAATCTATGAACCACACGATTCAACTACACGTCTTATGAAGCAGCAAGAGAGGTGACAAGACTAATCCAAAGAAGATAATTGCACGGGGACCGAATTGCACCTCTTAATATAGACTTCTTGGGTTCCTGATTTCTCCACACTAAAAATGGGGAGATTTGGTTCATAATATCTTCCCTAATTACCTGCTGATGTTTGTTTGTCTATTTCTGTAGATGTATTTGAAGCCTGAGGTTAATAACATGTCTACATCAACCAAGATACGCGTCATCTAAACAAGAATCATAAAGAAAATGCGGTTGATTAGGCATTTTTGACTTATAACCAACTATGACAGATCATCAATATATCATGTATGCTTAATCAGTGATAAAGTAAGTAATTGCAATGATAAGTTCATGGAGGATTAGCTTTGGCTTCTTAAATATAATCTTTGTATGAACAAAGGAAGCTTCAAGATATAGGAGGACATATCCTCATTTAAATGAGTTGGTGCCACTGGTCCTGCACTGACAAAGATAGATGATAGGAAGATAAATAGCTGAAGAAAAAATTGGCACCTTATATTTATATTGGAGGACCACTTGAATGCTAGTCCCATTCATTTTCAACTGATTAAGAGCTCTAAACATGAGGTGGAAAATCCCAGTACGATAGGCTATTCCAAATCAAGTACAAAAATCGGACTAGACGAAAGATTAAACCTCCCAATCCAAACTAGAATGCATCATATCTTTCAAGTTATGATTCCAATAAAAAAAACTTGCCTTTTGCAGTTTTATAGACTTTGCTTCAACTATACCTTTTGGAGAAGCCTGAAAATGAATTCATATATATGCAAGTATGCAAGTAATACAAGAAACATTAGTATAAGTCAGTTTTGTGGGAAATAAGGATTAAAATGAATCAAAGAACTGTCCTTTGAGCAACTTGTTGCCTGCAAGATCCAAAGAAATTTAGTGTCATCAGAAACAAAGGCCCACTAATTGATGGTACATAGTAAATAAGGTAGTGTCTACATAACATGGTTAAAGTTGAAGCATTCATGGATCAAGAAAGCTACATTTTTGCTGCTTGGTACCAGTCTACCAGAAAGGAGACAAACAGCTGAGGGTGGTAGGGAGAGGACCAGTAGCCATTGATGGGCCAAGACTGGAATTTACTCTTAGACATCCAGCTGTCAAAGAGAGGCCCCCACCCATGAGCTCTTGTTCGGCCAACTAAGCTAAAAATCATATTTAGCAGAAGATTTTGCAAGCTAATTTCATAAGAAGAACATGAGCTTCAGGCATCTATACATGTATGTATAAAGTCTGCAAAATCTGTAATAATACAGTGTAGTACAGTTTATAGCTATGACATTGGCCACAATAACTGACGATGTAATTTACTGCGATACCTCTTAACTTTGCCTAAAAGGTTCTAGGTTTAATGCCTGGAATCATTGAGAATCCCAGTCACAGGATCACTGTTTTATGGCTCAGAGAATCAGAGTCAGGCATATATAAATTTTCCTACCCTTTTTACAACTGTTATGTTTTCTTCTAGGAGTAAGTTTCTGAATACTGTCCGTTAATTACTTCTCCCGTTCTCATGTTCTTTAGTTGCCCCTCCTCCTAGAGTTTTTGTTAATAGGAAAACTAATCTTTTTACTGCCATTTTTCAAATCTTCTTACAGATGCTACACTTTAATAGCGTCGTCCATCACGGGGAAGGATTAAAGAAAAAAAAATCGGTTTGGGCAACTTTTAAAGTGGGCTTCTTTTGGGCCCAGTTAAATTCTCCTACCCATCTAGGTCGGACTAAAAAGATGTAAATAGTTTTGAAGACAGCCTGTTTTGTTAATATTCACAAATTCAGATATCAATGGCAATGTACTAGCTCCATAGCAGATTAGCAGGGCTAAAACTAATTTTTACTGGGCCATATTGATAGTTTTCATTGGTAATGGAGATTAAACATAATTGGCAAAGGAGATTAAACATAAGTTTATCGTATCGGAGCATGAATGTTTATGTATAGGCCGAAGATACCTGTTACAAAAATGGTAGCACGAGGGAAATAATTCATGCAAGGATAATTGAACTCTCATGGCAGAAAGAGAGCCTGATATGTGTATGATCAAATAATATATATGCAAGGAAATAAAATGGCAGAATCAAGGAAGGAAATTACAGCAGATGCCCAAACAAAAACTACTTTAAAACCATATAGATTACCAATTCAAAATGACGAGTCAATTATAGCAAATACTCAAAACATATCCGAAAATCCAGAAAATCATACGCAAATCCTAACAGTAATGTCTTCCACCATGGCAAAACTGAAATAAGATCAAAGCAGAGCATAAAAACCCAACCACAGAGATAACAGAGAAACACAAACCCTCTTCATTTGGCACCCTTCTTAGCAGCAGCCTTGGTCACCTTAGCACCAGATGGATCCTTCTTGTCAACACTCTTGATCACACCAACAGCAACAGTCTGCCTCATGTCCCTCACAGCGAAACGACCAAGGGGTGGGTACTCGGAGAAAGTCTCCACCACCATGGGCTTGGTGGGAATCATCTTCACCATACCGGCGTCACCATTCTTCAAAAACTTGGGCTCCTTCTCGAGCTCCTTTCCAGACCGCCTGTCAATCTTGGTCTGGATCTCAGAGAACTTGACAGCAATGTGGGAAGTGTGGCAGTCGAGAACTGGGGCGTAGCCATTTCCGATCTGTCCCGGGTGGTTCATGATGATAACCTGGGAGGTGAAGCTGGCAGCTCCCTTGGCGGGGTCATTCTTAGAGTCAGATGCCACGTATCCACGCTTAAGATCCTTGACTGCAACATTCTTAACATTGAATCCGACATTGTCACCAGGAAGAGCTTCCTGGAGGGCTTCGTGGTGCATCTCAACTGACTTGACTTCAGTGGTCAACCCAGATGGAGCAAAGGTGACGACAGTACCGGGCTTGAGGACACCAGTCTCAACTCTTCCCACTGGCACCGTTCCAATACCACCAATCTTGTACACATCCTGGAGTGGGAGACGAAGGGGCTTGTCTGAGGGCCTCTTGGGCTCGTTGATCTGGTCAAGAGCCTCAAGAAGGGTTGGACCCTTGTACCAGTCAAGGTTTGTGGACCTCTCAATCATGTTGTCTCCCTCAAAACCAGAGATGGGGACGAATGGGATTTTGTCAGGGTTGTAACCCACCTTCTTCATGTAGGATGAGACTTCCTTAACAATTTCTTCATACCTAGCCTTAGAGTACTTGGGGGTGGTGGCGTCCATCTGTATTCAATATTCAAATCATAACAATTAGAACATAAACACAATTTAATGCACATAAGAAAACAGGAAAGAAATCATTTAGTAATATACCTTGTTACAGCAGCAAATCATTTGCCTGACACCAAGGGTGAAGGCAAGGAGAGCATGCTCACGGGTCTGACCATCCTTAGAAATACCAGCTTCAAAACCACCAGTGGTGGAATCAATGATAAGCACAGCACAGTCAGCTTGGGAGGTACCAGTAATCATGTTCTTGATGAAATCACGATGTCCAGGGGCATCGATGACAGTGCAGTAGTATTTGGTGGTCTCAAACTTCCACAAGGCAATGTCAATGGTGATACCACGCTCACGCTCAGCCTTAAGTTTGTCCAACACCCAGGCGTACTTGAAAGACCTCTTGTTCATCTCAGCAGCCTCCTTCTCGAACCTCTCGATCACACGCTTGTCAATTCCTCCAAGCTTGTAGATCAAGTGACCAGTGGTGGTCGACTTGCCAGAGTCGACGTGGCCGATGACCACAATGTTGATGTGAACCTTCTCTTTACCCATGTTTGTCTAGGAAAAGAGAACTGTAAAAAGCAGGAAGCAAACTGTGTCACCGATGGATGATACACAAGCAAATCATCGAAACAATAAATCAAAATTCAACAAGATCCTAACGCAAGAGAAACTACTCGTCTTCCAATAGATGTCATGCATGGATTAATTTTACAATAGGTTAACAAATAACTACAATCATATCGACCAATCGGGATAAATAGATCTGACATCGTGATCAGAATCGTCAAATTGACTCAAATACAAGAATATTGCCCATTCACGCTATATACATTCACAATCTCCATATAGTGTCAAACAAATACGAACTACTGAGGCAAAACTAAGCACGATTGCAATTGAATGAACCTAAATCAGATTTTAATCGCATAGAACCACAAAACTAACTTCAAATCGAATACAAACTAGAAACCTGACTTCAAGCTACACTCAATCGAATCACGATTAAAGCAAACAAACAGCGAACGATTAAGGAAACAAATAACCAAAGCAGAGCAGAGAGATGAAGGTACCTTGAAGGGGATGACGGAAGAACTCTATCGCCGACTTGGAAGAGGCAGTGAGAGCAGACCTTGACGAAAGGGAAATGGGGTTTGAGACGGAGGCAAATGCCAGTATATAAGGAACGAAGATGAAGTCAACACCCTCTAGGGTTTTTTATCAGCCGTCGGATAATGACTGAATCGGACGGCTGTGGATGGGTTTATTTTGTGCCGCGGTACCGCCTTTCGCTTCTTTTTTTTTTTTAATTCGCAACCCTAAATCCATCCCTAATTCATCAGCGTTAAATTACCCTATCACCCTTGTCACTTTAGTGCCTTACAAATATTATTGTGAATCTCGTTGAAAGGTTAATTTTTTTTTTTTTTTTATTATTATTATTATTATTATTATTATTATTATTATTATTATTATTATTATTATTAAAATTAAATTTTTTATCACTTTCATGAAAAATAAATGCTCTATATTAATTTTTATTTATGTATTGACTCTCATAATAAGTGCTCATTTGGTTAAATACATAAAGTAGAATTCATAGGAATTTAATTAATGGGAATTAATTTCCCGGGATATTATAAATCATGAGAATTTAAAAAATATGTTTGGTTGAAATTAAACTATGGAGATCTTATCCACCCCACCTAGGTAATTTTAATCCCTCCATTATGGAGGAAGTGCAAATCATGGGAATTTAACTTCCTATATTTTATCCGTGAAAATAATGTAACCAAACACATATATTAGATGCTACTTCCTGGATTTTTTTTTAAAACATGGAATTTTAATAGACAACCAAACAAAACAAGCACTAAAGTGCAGGATTGTACTGTAAGACTGATCTAACTATATAATATAATTGATTGATATTATTATTAGCCTTTAGTTTCACACTTTCTTACAAAGTACTAGTTTCACACTTTCACTCGGTCACGTTTTTTTTCCCAACCCTAGTACGATGTGCCACTTGAACTAATATCTAATCTAATTTTTGTCTTAGAAATTGTAGTCGTCAACTATTAATGTTGACTTCGTAGAAGCTACTATGTGTTTTGCATGTAACTTATTAGAATTAGTATTTAGGTTCAAATGCTCGATTACGATTCAGTCCAATAAAGATTATAACTAGACAATATTTAAGATCTAACGATGCTATAATAAGTAATCCGGTTAAATTGGTCCAAATTCGAGACTGGACCGTAATGGTCCGATCTGGTTTGTAGTCTATATATTTTTTTTAAAATATGGTCAACTCTAATGAAGTGTATTGAAGGATAAAAGGATTAGTTATTTGAATTTTGTAAGTTAACTGAAACTTCTTTGCTTGTTAAATGTAGCATCAAATGGTTCCATGGTCTAGTGGTCAGGACATTGGACTCTGAATCCAGTAACCCGAGTTCAAGTCTCGGTGGAACCTTCAATATTTTTTCCCACTATTTTTTATTTTAAATTTTTTTTTTTCGTGGTCAGGACATTTGACAATTTTCAGTAGAGCCCTAGAAAGTCTGACCTTTGTTGGTCTTTGCACAGATCCGATCGGAAAAGAGAAATCAATGGCGAAATTGGATGGATCGAACCGCGAAAGCCCAGCGATCCAATTGCAGAATCGCAAGAAAAACCACAACAATCCGAAGAAGAGAAGCCACGGATCCACCAAGGTGTTCGTGCTCATAGACTACCTCTTCCTCCTCAGCTTCTTCGTGTTTCTCTGCTTCATCCTCTTGAAGTTCTCTGGCATTCTATAGCAATTTTTCCTTTTCAGCTTCAATCCAACTGCTCTCGTCCAATATGTGCGGGTAATTTATCCATCCGTTGATTTTTTTTTCCGATTGTGATGCAATGCACAAATAAATCTAATCCTTGAACTGCTCTGGACAAGGCTCTGTTGGATTATTGCAGTTGATTTCATGATGTGTACTCATTTCTTGGACAATTTGATTGATTTCTTCCTCCTCATGTCTTGTTACATCTTTTAATTGCTCTTTTGAATTCAATGCCTGAATATTATTTGTGACCGAACTATTGAATGAAAGAATAGACTTTGATGGTAAAGAACAATTCATGGAGGTATATTTGAAGTCATAATAATACTGCTGATTAGTCTCCTAGCAGGGGGCATATGGTGTTTGGTACTGAAAATGACTAATTTTAAGCTGTTAACCACCTAATTAGCATTAAAAGAAAGCATGATTGCTATGGTCAATTGCTTCTTTATATCTCAACTGCTTCTATAAATTGATTGATTTGACTGATTTTGTGAAATCAAGCTGAGATTTTGTCTGATGCTGTGCTAATTATTTCATCATAAAAATATCAAACCATTAGCTTGAATTTTGATACATAGAAAATATGCAGGCAATAGGATAATTCAACCAAATTATAGAAATCCCATCTCCTTTGTATTTATGGTTCCAGAAATCTCCAATCTTCATGCATCCAGATATGCACTCCCATTTTACAATAACTTTGCTGTTATATCATAGGCTTCGTCATTTACTTCCTCAATTCAGGAAACCTGAGTAAGTTATAATATATTCTCTTTCTCTTAAATTAACAGGAACAACTTTATGGGGGTCCATGGAGCATCTGGATGTCAGAGTGGCTTAGTTTGATGGATCAATACTCAAATCAATGTATCGTCTTGTTCTGTATAAGATCTTTTAGTTTCTTGGATTCTATTTCCATCTTCATTTTCTCTTTTGCATTCAATGTTACATGTATTCCTGATTGAAATTTATAATGAAACTTATTTTCATCTGAAATGTATGATTCTTCAAAGCAAGCAGCAAATATTCTAACTTTCACTGTCCCTTCAATCTGACACTATTCATTGAATGGACTTGCTGAAAACCAGTACACGAAAATCATTAAACAGACCTCATACTCTACTACAACATTCAGAATCTAGATCTCCTACTTCAGGACTTGCACAAGTCCTTACTTATTTAGACCAACCCTGAAACTCAACTACAAAAGCACAAAAAAAAGAGCCACAGATAGCTTATTAATATATGCTGCATAATTATAGAAAGATAAGATCACACACACACTAGAAAATTACCAAACTAACATTTGAACTTGAAAGATCCTGCTGAAAGTGAGTTTATGGAGTAGAAGGGGCTGGAACCTCGTAACCCGGGTTCGGCACAAGGGTGTCATCCCCACCAGGGATGTGAGTCGAGCCAGAGTCACCTCCATTACCACCATAACTAGGATCAGATGGTGAGCTGTCGCCTCCACTACCGCCATAGCTAGGAGCAGGAGTTGATGAGCCACCACTACCGCCATAGCTAGGAACAGGAGTGGATGAGCCACCATAGCTACCGCCACCTGGCATAGGCACCAAGATCTTCCCAATGCCCGGGAGGAGCACGCTTCCATCGGGCTCAATAAACCACTCAGGTTCCTTCTTGTCCTCTTCCTTTTGTTTAGTCGGTCTTGCACGGGTTCCTAGCACATGGCCAGCCATGGCAAGGAGAATGTTCAAGAGGAGAAAGACGGAGATTGCTCTGGATTTGAATGCCATGTTTGAGAACATGTGAGAAAACAAGCAAAGGTATGTGAATTTGGTTGTTGTTTTTGGAATGTTTTGTGGTTGTGGGATGAGAATTAAAGATGTAATTCTCTCATATATATAGTATAAGGATTCATGCATGTGTGGTTTGCGATGCTTTGTGAGTTAAAATGAGTTTCATTGAAGCGCCGAAGAGATGAGGTGTTCATATTGCATGCATGATGCATGCAAAATGAACTGTACTTAAGAGAATAAGGTGAATATGTGGATGTGATGAGTTTGGGTTGATTTTCCAAGGTTGATATGGTTGATGAAGCTTTTAATGATCTTTGTGGCCTAGTCATCTACTCTACTCAATTCTTAGTACCTGCTCTAACGGCTAATTAATTTGCATGTCTTCAAAGGTGTCATTCTGTATGTCTTTGATGGTTATCTTGGTGTCTAATCTGGTATATTAGGAATGTTTTGCTAGATTTCTGAAATGCTGAATGTATGTAGTCAAATATGTATATATAATATATCATGTCTGTCATCTTACTAGTCAACTTTTTCAGCTATAACTACCATAGGGTTATTATAAAAAATCCAAGATTAGAAGTTGGTTTAAGGGCTTTCAAAAGTTATATACATCTTGATTGATAGCTTTAATATTTCATCATCTAATTTATCATAAATATTTCATGCTAATAGGGTTCTGGGAAAATAAAAATAGAAGTGTTACATAAGACACAGGTATTAATTTGTTTATAACAGGTTACAAGTTTGCTGGTTGCAGGCAGCCTGGCAATAGAAATCAACTTAGTAACACTTTGAAGCAAACAATTATGAAATAATGAGAATGGGAAAAGGAAATCCTCTTTACAGAGCATATTTATGACCTGCCTCCAAATCAGCTTTCTTTCTTTTCACATCAAATGATGAGATTTTGTATGCTTATATGTTCTTTCTCAAAACAAACACTCTTATGATCTTTAATATCAGGGTTTTCACAACTTGTGGACATTCCATGAATCCTTGTCTATTTTCATTTAGGGATAATCATTTGGTATAATTGTGCCAGAATTTTGCTGTAGATTATGACTGATAATAGACTGATGTTGCTGATGATGATTGGTAATAGGCTAGTCAAGTCCACATTTAGGGGACTAGCTCTACCTAATTGATACAATTGGGAGAAACAATTGACATATATGAAGATTACACTAGAGACATGCCTCTGTATAATGAAAATGACTCATTGCAAAAATCCATAACAATCAACGAAAATTCAAAGCAAGTTTTTTTTTGGGTCCAAGTTGAAAGGCAAGGACCAGAGGAGGTGGCGCTCAGTTTGGTAAGAAAATTGAATGCTCATTTTTGCTGAGTGCAACTCTCCTACACAGGTTCCTACGGCTATTTATGATTTATCTTCATGTTCTAACTTCTAACTTAACTCAATTGTTACCTACATTTTCGACTTTCCAGGTTCATCTACAGCCCTTCACTCATTAGTCATTACTGATTAGCTTTGGTCGAATCTGCGCCAATGCCATAGCTTGCATGGATCGAGTCTCATAGAGGAGCCGGACCAGACCAAGTGCGGTCCTCGGTCCATGATATCTTAGAAATCGGTTTTCGTTTCGGACCGATTTTTGTATACATTTGATAAAATCCATTTATGTTATATAAACCTATTCGCATTATATGATAAATTTCAACTTTATGGGTGCCCCATCTTTAACCCTCCAGATTCTACTGGGCAATGATGATGTTATATACTTGATAAATTTCGATTTTTTTAATACAAGTTGTTGGTTTAAAACCGGACTAGGAACGAAACAAGATCGGACCGAATTCTCAGTCCAATCCTCGGTCCATCATTTTTTAAAACCGTCCCGGTCTGGTTTTGGACCGATGGGTGATGCCCAAACCTACCTAGATATACTGTAATTGGAACTTTTGTATAAATAAGTCAAGTTTTAAGAACTGCATCAAATTATAATTGGCTAATTGGCCAAGTCTCCTTGAGATATTAGACTCCTTTATGCCAATGTCATCAAAACTATCAGCCACTTGCACTGAAAATAAGATAAGATGACTTCTCTGTCACTTTCATCTTGTGTTTGGTTGCTCTCATTAAATGCTGTCCTACTTTTGCATGTTTATTAGGTTATGCAGATAACTTTTGTGAAGGGAAATATCAGAAAAGATCGGAGTAGAGAGATATTTAATGCATACAATGGAATGTTGCCACTACATATTACTTTATACAACATAACTGTTGGTATAACATAAACCAGACTTAGGTGAAGTCCGCGACCTAAAACATAGAAAACGACGACAATACATCAAAACAATACAGCCCCAACAAATTTCCCAAATTTTAATCTGTTGCAACAACACACAAGGGTTTCTTCGCCTTGCGCTTACGCAGAATTACGACTTTGCCCTTTCGTCTGAGAATCTCGGGAGCTGAACAAGCGAGTTAACTCGCGTTACACCTTCTAAACCAGACCAATTCTGATCCTCACAAGCTGAACTTTCAACATTTCCATCTACCTCAGCTGAGAATCTCTTAAACGCGCCATTTTCGTTGGTTGTTCTAACAGTGAAGTTTCTCTGAAGACATGGCTCTGAGTTTTGCCCATCATCAGACTCCATTGGAGCTGCTGCTGCTGCTGCACCAGAATGGTTGCTTTGAATGGTGGCTGAAGAATAGCCTTGCTCGTCGTAATCTGATTCTGAGTCCATTTTACCGTCTAGAAATAAGCACACCACTGCACAATCGTCCATCTTTGATGTAGGGTACTTGAGCTTCCATTCCCGAGCTGCTGATTCAACCAGTATTCTTGATGCTGATGCTCGGGATGGCGCTGTGGATACTATTTCTACCACTTCCTCATTACTCAAAACATCCCAAATCTGCAGCATACAAAAAAAAAATTCTTTTAAGATTTGTTGTTCCAAGACAATTTACATTCCAGCTACATGATATGAAATTATATCACCTCTATTCATCAAACTATATCCAGAGAGACTTGAAATTCACCATAAGCAAGAAATACTAAGGGTCTGTTCAGTGAATGTCATTATAAAGACATTTTCTTTCCTGGGAAAGAAAATGTCTTTACAATGACCCATCCAAACAAACGCTAAATCAACATAACTTCTCACAATTGGAAGGCGCTAACTTATTCATTTTACAATTGGAAGTCTTTAATCCAGTTGTAAAACAATCATAAATTTGAACAATTATATTTTAGTGCTTGCTTGAGTTGCTTCATTATTGTCCGGCAAATGAATTTTTACTATCAAAGATTCAGGAAAAAGAAAGAGTGATGAATTTTTCGAAACATGCAACTCCATTAGCACCTTTGGCACATGTAACTTGTCTGGACACAAGGATCATGCACCACCACATAAATATCGCATAAAACTACTCATAAGCTGTAACTGTAGTAAGTCATAACCTCATACCAAAACCTATCATCAATGCAATCAAGTGGAAAAATCCCTAAAAGACACAAAAGCTTACTTACCCCATCTGAAGCAAGAACGATGAACTGGTCTTTCTCTGTGAGAGTTCTATGTGCAAATTCAGGTACAGAAATAACCCCATATTCTTTCAAGCAAAAGTCTCCAAATGCTCGAGCCATTGCTAACCCTGGGGCATCATCAAATGGCAACCAAACTCTATGAACTTCAGGTTCATCTTGCAATGCAAACACCCTACCTTTGCACCGTTTTATTCTTTCAGCTTCCCCTATAAGAAATTTTACCAAAATAACACAAGCTTGGACTATTAGGTATCTACCTCAAATGAATAAAATAGTGCCAATTTGGCAGGCAGATACATACTTGGCAAATCTGGCTTCAGATCAACTGTCAATTGGATTGCTATTAACGAGTCATCTTTATCTTTTGATCCCATAATAGCCCGTGAATCTCCAATGTTTCCCATATAAAGGTTTGCACCCTGCAACACAAATCCAAGAACACATGAAGTAAGCCTAACTAGGTTGGATTACATTGAAGGGGATTATTTTTCTGAAGTTTACCTGTTTCACAATAGTGACCGCTGTGCTACCGCTGCAAAAGCAGTCCACATTAGGATGGGACTTGAGCTCTTTGTCCATGGCTTTGTACGTTTTAAGAAAAGCATCTTTCCATAAATCATTCATCTGATCCTCACACGAACTTTCCTTCTCAGCCTCTCCACCATCCAACTTATCATCTCCATTACAGCACCCATCATTTGATCGAACCTCCTTGATCTGATTTAAGAATGACAGCAACTTAAGAGGCAAAGCATCCCTCACTTTACGAGCTACAAGATGGCCATGTGGCCCATGACCATCGAAAATGCCACAGAACGTCATATCATCGTCTGCCATGAAATCCTGCACAGGAAGGAAATTCAGAGTCTCAGCTAAAAAATCTGTTTCAGACAAGGATATCAAGATATGGGTATGATTAATATCAAGATATCGCTTTGATTTCACTTTGATATCGCATCCTATATACCAAATAACCATACAAGATTCTCTGATATGGATACCAAACGGCTCTAAAGAAGGATATGGCTTGATGATAAGAAAAAGACTTACTTCCCAAACAATCATGGCATCCTGGTTTATGCCCTTGCGACCTTGCTGTGTAAAAATACAGGAACTTTTGCCCTTCCCATTTGTGAAGATCCGATTCGGAATGGATGCTAAATGCTGCAAAGACGCAGCGTGATCTGCAAAAGTTCTCTTTCTTCTCTTCGGCCTGCAAATCCCCATCCCAAAGCAGGAAGAAGAAGCCAAGTCTCCATTGCTATGGCTACTGCAATTACTCTGACCACTAGTTGAAAAACAGCCCCCCATTTTTGCTCAAAATCAAAGCTTTTTTAGCACCAATGCATCAGACAAAAGCTGAATCTATAACAGATCTGAACTAATTTTTCCGGAATGCTAGTCAATTTAGTCAATGAAACAAGAGACTGTTCACCAAAGAGGTTCTAAAAGATGGGAAATCCCAGAATGTCATGCGTCAATGGAGATAAAGAAATGAACCCAAGAAGAAATTTTAAATTCTGGTCAAAGGTGAAGCCTTTGGAAGCTACGCAAACTGCTGACCAGGATAAAAACACCAGCTGAATACCACCACCAAGACAGGCCACAGCATTGACAACTCTCCCCAATTGTTTATACCACCAATTGATCTCAAACTTTGAGAATCACAAATGACTGCAAAAAAAGAGTAAACACATCAAGAAAAAACCCCAATTGTTTATTATTTTACATGTGACCCAGAGTAAAATATTCAGAACAGGTACTGTCCTCATCATTTTGTCCTTCACAGCCCCATCTAAGATCCAAATCATGATTTTCTCACAAAAACAAATAAAACCCATCAATACTCAACGCACAGATTTCAAATCAAAACAAAGAAATACTGGATTTTTTCCTCTCTCAAAGCCTACAAATAAAAGTGATTCATCATTGATCAAAGAGGTACAAGACATAAATTCGTATGTAGGCCAGAAGCTCATGAGCTAACGGGGAACAAACAACAGAATCAGTGCCAGAGAGACAGATATGTATTAAACAAAAACAATAAACAAATGTCTGTGATTTCAATGGAATCCGATGCACCAACTCTAGAGAGATTCAACCGATTATTACCCATTACCCAGAAAAAAAAAAGCAGTTACCTTGTGCACTTCACAATTCCGCTCGGCAAAAACCCTAGATGGGTTAACGCATAAAGCGAAGGAGAGAATAAGTTTCAAATTTGAAGAGATAAAGCACAGCACTAGCACTAGACATTGGGGAAAAAGTGAGAGACATAAAAAAGGAGGAGGGCGAAGGGTAGGAAAGGAAGAAATCTAAAAAGGGCAAGATTGGGGGTTATTGTCAAAGCACTATCTCGCTTGCGTCTTTCTGTCAGGCATGAAATCGAGAAGATAGAAAGAGCAAATGTGATCCAACATGGATACGGAAAATTCACCCTCTAAAAAGCAGCGAAAATGCGTGGAAAGCGAAAAAAGAAAGACAAACACAAAAAAAGCTTCAATCTTCATGCTTTGTGTACAGAGACAAAACACAAAATTAAAAAACGTTCAAACAAACAGTTGGTTTCTTTTGGCCTACAATACCCATAAGCTAAAATCCTGAAATCCGCCATTAGAAGGGAAGATAAGCAAGAAAAAGACACAGAGAGACTTACCCAGAACAATTGAAGATCGTAACTTGATGGGTTTCTTCTTGAAATGGCAGAAAGAGCAAGAGAGGAAGAGAAGAAGGGGGTTTAAAGAGGGATGGTGTAGAAGGATGAAGGCATTGATTGCAAAAGCAAGCAGAGAAGGGAAAAGGAGAGTTATTACTGTTAGGCTGTTCTGTGATGGAGGAGTTGGAGTGTGGGGAAAATGATTTGATGAAATTCACAAAATCTCTCCTCTTGCTACTTTTTTCTGCTTCACGCGCACCCTCAACTTGTAACTCCCAATTACACCCGGTTCGGTTTAGTTCGGTTCGGTTTATTTCAGGTGGTTCGGTTTAAAAAAATAGTTTAGGAGTCAATTTGTTCATAACCCATATCAAAAAAAAATTAATCGCATTTATAAGTTAGATCACTATTAATTATCTTTAGGGAAAATGGCAAATAAATGCCTAAACTTTTTGATAGTTGCGAAAAAGATGACATACATTTTCGAACTTGTACAATTTAGCCTCGTTTTTGTACGTGGTAGTTGTGAAAAATAACTTGAACTTTCATAGATGTAAGAGACTGTCCTCGCTATAGATTAGGACGTGATCACTAACCTAAGAATTATCAGAAACAATATCTTTTAATCGTTAAAGATAATATAGATCGATATCTCATATAATATTTAGTGTCACTTAAATGACATTGTCATGTTATCATCAATGATTAAAAATAAAATTGTATCTATTGATATTTAGACTAGTGATCATAACCAATATTCTAAAAATTACGCCTAGGCACTGAAAGCTCCAAGTTCGTCTAATTTTTCAGTTTGTCTAGATGCACATTTGGATCCGTATAGATAATCATTTAGGCCACTTTGGTGCTAGGTGATTCCGCCAAATTAATCTACCTAACATTTCTTAGAATATTGATCATAACTTACCTTAAGTTTTGCAATTTTGAAAGTTTAGACCATTTTTGTATAACCAATATAAAAGGTGAGGTTATTTTTTGGAATTTGTCCTTACGTGGAATGGGATGGATTATCGGAAATAAATAAAGTTGGTCCCCATCCCAAAGAGTTTAAAACTAGTTAGGTATGTGAAAGACTTGTGACTTGTGAATTATGATAATTACCTAATTGTTCTTGCATGAATTGTATGTGACTAAGTACGTGTAATATAATGCTTGTGCATGTATGATTAAACAAGATTAAATGAATGACATCTCATCAAAAAGATCCGTTAGTTAATAGGTTATTACTTCAATTCTTGTTAGGATCACACTAGCTACCGGATACATAGCCAACTAATTAAACCAAATTATCTAATTAGGATCACACTAGCTACCGGATACATAGCCAACTAATTAAACCAAATTATCTAATTATTTAGATTTTTTTAGCAAATTATTTAGATTTTTTTAGCAAATTATTTGGATTTTTTGAGTAAATTATTGGATTTTTTTCCAAATAATATGCTCAATCTTGTTAAGATATTCTACCCTTTTATTGTAAATTTACATAAACTAGTGTTATTCCCGTACCTTGTACAGGTTTAATATAAAAATTATCTCATAAAAATTATTTTCGACTTGTTCTTAAAAAATTTCCCAAACACATTTTTAACAATTAAATCACACTTTTTTAATCTTATTCATGTACCTTGTACGAATTTAATATAAAAATCATTTATAAAATATACTTGTTCTTAAAAAAAATTACAAACACATTTTCACAAATCACACTTATTTTAGTAAAGAATTACAAAATATTAATTTGTTAGTTGGTGGTTGTTTTTGGGATAGTGAAAAAAATAGGTAAGGTGAAAGTGGTTTAAAAAAATTAAAATTATTTTCTTAGTAAAAATTATAAAATATTAATTTATTAATAGGTGGTGGGCTTTGAGGATAGTGGGTAAGTGAAAGTATTTTAGAAAAAATAAAAAAAATTTAAATTGTCAAGTGGCTCAAATTTTTACAAAGACTTGGTTTTTGCTTTATATTTGTACTAGGTAGATATTTCTAATTAGTAAGGAAATTGTTTGAAAAAATGGGTTAGGGGTCATATATACCACAAAAAGCCAACTAATTAAAACCAATTATATTATTAATTATTTGGATTTTTTTAGTAAATTATTTAGATAATTTGAACACTATTGTTCTTAATAGATGATAAAATAAATCAAATAATAATAGTATAAGAAGAGGGATGATTTGAACAATTTATCACAAAATATATAAAAAAATCAAGAATGATGGATATGTTCATCTACTCTTGATCGAGCTCAACCATATATTTCCAGGCTGGCCTATATGAAAACTATTCATGACCCTAGCGACCAGGCCCGGGTTGTTAGGACGAAGAAAGTAACATTTTATAGAGATGTTATATGTGAACAAAAAAATGTATACTATATGTATGAAAAATATTCTATAACTCGAGAGAGGTGAATCAGGAGATAGTTGTGAATGTATTGATTATTATTGTCAGAAGCACATGAGAACACTTAATAATTCACCTTCAAAGTTAAAATTTTAACATGGTTATAATATACAGCCTTATGCCACAACCACGTATACACACATGGAGATATATATTTATTTGTAAAAGAGATTAGATGAATGGTTAACCATATACATTGGTTAATACTACTTAGTATAATTCAAGAGTAAGCTACAAAAAATGTACTAGCCTATGTGAAGTTAGGAAAAGAAATTTATCAAAATTATGAGCGAAGGAGACAGCTTAATTATCATAAAAACGTTAAAAGGAAGTAAATCATGTGTATGATAAATTGAAATGTTAATATCAGATACACTAATTTTGTTGCAGTGGTTAAAGTTAAGGTAGTCAGATTTGCACATGTACCTCGTGATTTCAATAAGATTGTTGATTTGATTATATACGACTACGATATTCATGTAACGCTCATCAAATTCAGACATATTTAAGACTTGAGGCCCTCATCGGCAAAGATGTTGTAGATTGGTATACATGAGCCTAATTTTTTGCCACACTTTAAAAAAAATAGTTAATACTACGTACGTACCAACCTTTGAATTGATATATGTGGTTGTTCGGAAGTCAAATTCTATCAAGTTAATTGTAGGCTAGAAAGTATTTGTTAAATTTCGATGGATCAATATATATAATGTGAGGTCCACACGTTCATACGTGTGCATAAGTACGTTATAAGCCTAATATGTAATCTATGTGAATCTATCATAAAATCAATTGACAATAGAAAGAGTAACTCAATAATTCATATACTAAGCGAAGCACGACCATGACAATCATCATGAACAATATGCAAACGTGGGTCAAGACAGACGGTTACTCACACAACCCACGGTCTAAGATAATAAGATATAATGTGGAGTTAGTTAACTACAATATAAGATAGAATTATCAGAAAAGACAGAAGATCCTCAACTGCAAGAAAAATTCGATTGTACTCGAATTAGAAATCAACAAAAAGTTCTCTTTTCGATCGCTCTTTCAAGATTGATCTTTGAAAACTTTAGAGAAGCTTGTTTGTACTCGATTGTAACCCTAACCCGAATTTAGAACGTTGAAATACTTCAGTATTTTTCGTCCAAAACATTTACCTCATCAATTGTAAGTGCAAATTTGTTACCAAATGAGTCACGGATTTCCCACCATTTTGAAAAGTTTGTGTGAACTTGATGTCTTTTCTTCCTCTTCTATCTCACAATTTTCCTCACCTTTATTGTTTAAACATTAAACAAACAAAACACAAGTCACAAACACAATTTTGTACAAACAATGAACAAATCACAACCCCACTCAGAAGCTAGGAAGCATGTAGACATTTTTTTTTTCTCTTTCTCCAAAACCTTTTTCCCATTGCCATGACAATTATCAACTTTACAACAAATCATCAATAATTAATTAACCCAAAAGATTTAAAGGAAAAGATAAATTGACCCAACTTTTCCCACTTTCCACGCAATAATTAATTTTTTGAAAATAAAAATAGTTGTAAAGATGTACTCTAAAAACTAGCTAGTTGTTAGATTTTCACAAACAATTTGCTTAAAAATTAATAAATTAAAGGTTATTTTATATAATTTCCATTGCATGCCATAGATTTGTTTGAGAAAATATATTACGAACATGTACTTGGAAACTAATTAAAGTGTGTTAATTGATGGTCTTCCTCTTCTGGGTATCATTATGATACATGATGCATGATCAACAATCAATTCTTTCCAATTATGAATGTCTCATCTCATTGCAGAGAAGCATGGGCCTTCTTATACTTATCAACTCCAATGTTGATCGAACTTTTCAGTGGAGACATTGATTTTTTTTTCCCTTTTTTTTCACAAAAGGAATATGGTATGATATTAATACTGAAATTATGTTTTAAAATTAAACATTTTATTTTATTTTTATATTTTTAAAAAAACTTTGTAGACGTGGAATATGGTACGTTGATGTTGTAATTTGTACTTATTTTTTCTGATAAACTATGAGGTGTTTGAAAGAGGGTTGATGTCCGATAAATCTAATAATCTTCCAAAAATTAGTATTACCGAATATGTAAAATGAACTTTATTTTTCTCCATAAACACAATAAACTTATTAAAAGAGCATTGTCGGACGGAGTCTATATATGTCATAATAGGATTGATCCATGGAATTGATTTTACCATACCCCACATCAATATACTACTTATAGCTAATCCTAATTAATTTTAACTTAAATTCAAGGGCGAATTAAATCACAATGTTTTTTTTTTTTTTTTGCTCTCGCGCCTGATTCACCCGTACGAGTTACGTCTAGACCGGGGTACTGAATGGGATTACGGCAGACCCCTCCCAACGACATTGTGGGGAATCCAACACACGGTTCGTCCTACCAAGCGTAGCCCCAACGCCACTACGCCAATGCACCGTTGGTACAATGTTTTCTTTATGACTAACAAAGATTACAAACTCATTTTGGAATTTGAAAAAGATTAGTCAAATATTGGATTGATTTTATTAAATTTATTTTACTGTCATTCAATGGCGGATTAAGGTAGGTTATGATATTATATACAATTCATATAATTTGTATAAAACTTAGGGCATTAATTGCATGGAAATTTAATTTTATAGGTTTATTATAGATCTATGGGCCAAACGACTCAATCCACGATGTTATAGACTTTTACTAGTCAAATTTGCATAATCCAGTTATAAGCTAAAATAATACATGGCTTTCTGCCAAATTAGCACGTAATAGTGCGCCTAAAAGTGGAGAAACGAAAGCAGACAATTTTGAGCTATCTATCATCCACTTTGCATTTCTTTAACTTGAATGGAAGTGCATGAGAAATACCAAAAGAGGAACAAGATTGACACTTTCTATGGCTCTATATTATTTTTCAACTAACGAAAGTATACGTATCCGATTACTTGCAAAAAGTGTGTGAATGCAAAGATTTGACAATAAAATTCTATGCTTGAAAGTTCAAAAGATCAACCTCCTATACACTTAAATATTTCTCAATCAAGTTTGTTCTCATCTTCAACTTAAAGACATCACCTTTATTGGGCTTTTTGGCCCAAATTAGCTAGTATGTGTGGGCAATACAACAAATATTGGGCCTTACAAGCTATTCCATTTGTTATTCTTCTAAAAATCTTGTTCTTGTCTAGATCTCACTTAGGTGCTGGAAGGTCCAACCCGTCTAGCCATCCAGTCCATCTATTCGCTCGTCTAGGACCGCCTAAGAAAGCGTTTTGACTGTCTAGGAACTAGGCAACCCCTCTCCGCCCTGGATCCGCCTAGTGTTTTTTCGAACATTGCCTAGAACACTATTTTTTTAACTATCTTCCTTGTGAATGAAAATCACCCCTTCCTTCATTTATATGGTCAACTACAAACTAACACCTTTGTAGGGCTTACTGGCCCAATATAGCTTGTATATTTGGGCCTTACAACCAATATGAAGCCTTACAAATGCAATTTGCTCTTCTTCAGCATATTCATTCACATCCTAGAAATTTGATATTCTTCAACTTGAAGATCTCACTTTATTGTTTCACATATATCACCTTTAATGGGCTGATTTGCCCAATCTAGCTAGTAACTTAAGCCTTACAACCATTTAGCCCCCTTAAAATCGCAATGACGTGGAAAAGCAAGTGACACATCAACATATTCAAATCCAAGAAAAAAAAGTTGAAAAGGCTACTCTTACCATTTTATAATCACGAATGTCATCATCTATCAGCTAGATTAGTGCGATTCGACCACATTTACCTAGTATGGGTCACAAACCAAATCTTCAACTTCAAGATATCACCTTTATTGGGCTGATTGGCCCAATCTAGCTAGCAATCTTGGACTCTCCAATCAAGCCCACAAATCCCAATGACGTGGCATAACGGGTGCCACGTCAGCACATTCCCATCCTATTGGGCTGATTGGCCCAATCTAGCTAGCAATCTTGGACTCTCCAGTCCACCCCACAAATCCCAATGACGTGGCACAACGGGTGCCACGTCAGCACATTCTCATCCAAGGAAAAAGTTGAAAACCCTACTCTCATCCATAAACCCACAATTTTCAGATAAGATTTCGATAAGCCCACGTGTCACAATTTAACCTCACTCCTTCCTCTCCACCTTACTACTTCCCATTCTCCATCTCAACAAACAAATCCACCATAATCCACAAAGCCATAGCCATGGCTTCCCCAACCCTCATCACCCCAACTCCCAAGCCCAAAACCCTAAACCTCCACCACTCCACCACCATCAAATCCAAACTCACACCATCCACCACCACCACCACCACCACCACCCTCCGCCGCCGAGGCCTCCTAATCACCACCCTCTCCACCACCGCCCTACTCCTCGTCCGGCCGAGCCCGTCACTGGCCGCGTCGGACGAGGAGTACGTGAAGGAGACGGAGGACGTGATCAACAAGATACGGACCACCATCACCATGGACAAGACCGACCCGAACGTGGCCAACGCGGTCTCGGAGCTCCGCGACGCGTCCAACTATTGGGTGGCCAAGTACCGGAAGGAAAAGGCGCTGCTTGGGAGGGCGTCTTTCAGGGATATGTACTCGGCGCTCAACGCCGTGTCTGGGCATTATATTAGCTTCGGGCCCACCGCGCCGATCCCGGCCAAGAGGCGGGCCAGGATCTTGGAGGAGATGGACACCGCTGAGAAAGCCTTGCTCAGAGGAAGATAGATTAATTAATTTAATCGATCGATTAAATGTATTATGTTAATGGTCATCCTTCTTTCTCTCATGATATTTTTTTTTTTTTTGCTTTGTTACTGTTTTGTATTACTGCAGAGGAGGAGTATGACTGTATGAGGATTATATTATGTACCGGGGGCATCATTTGTGAATTTGAATGTTATGGGTCTTTCTTATACATTGATCGACAAATTAAATTTGAACAAAAATTAAATTTGTAAAAATAACCCTTTTCTTCCGGAAAATGAGTGTTTTCTCTTAAAAAATCCTTGTGTTTTTTCTTATTTCTGTCTTACTCTTGCTTTGTTTCGCCTCGAGTCCTGTTTTCATTCTGTTTTGCTTCCGTTTCCGTTTGTTGCCTCTTTGCTTGTTACATTTGTTGTGGGTTTTAGGTCTTTTGTGTTTCTTGATCGCACCTCTTTAGCTTTAAGTCATGAGTGTCCCATCTTGATCCCCTAGAAACTCTCTTAAGGGAAATTGAACTGGAGCTTTAAGTCATGAGTGTCCCATCTTGATCCCCCAGAAACTCTCTTAAGGGAAATTGAACTGGAGCTTTAAGTCATAAGTGTCCCATCTTAATCCCCCAGAAACTCTTTTGAGGGGAACTGAACTGGATCAATGTTGTTTTTGGTGTATGTTTACATTACAAATCTAGAGTCAATTACATAAGATATGATGCTAAAATAACCTGGTGGATTGATTGGGCCGACACATAAGTTTAGTCCAGGTCAACTAACAACACTATCAAAGTTGGGTGTTGAGTTTATGGCCCATTTCAGATAGCTTTCTTCATCGGATGGCCGTATAGTATTTCATGAACAAACAAAATGATAATCCAAAACTTGTTTTGAAATCTCAGTAAAAAAAAATTAAAATAAGGGTCAACATTAACGTATTGAATCCAATTTTGATTTCTTCGATTTGGAAGATACTTCTTAGAAGTTAATAAATCCATCCAAGGGTGGATCATCATTCTCAATTAACCAAATAATATTCAGTATACCTAATATTAGGTAGGAAAGCAACAATTTTCTAAATTTTCTATCTCAAGATGCATGGTAAAAAAATTCCAAGTCTTCAAACAGACTTGGTCAAATACAAGAATTTGTAGTTAAAAAAAAAAGAATAGTTTGTGTTACGCCTTATTTGATTGATTCCATCAATTTCTCTATTAGTTTATGTAATTTTGTACACAAATGAAAATTAAGCTATATATACTTGTCACATGTCAACATCTCTCCAAAATCGATGGCACTGATCAAATCTTTTCAATTGCATGCATGTATAATTGTATATGCCTATTAATCTGTAATATACTAATATTCTCTTTTTAGTTATAAATATGAATTCTTTAATATTATCTTGTTACGATTTTTCTAAACTTATGCTCTAAAGTCTAATAGTATGTTTGGATCGTGTCATTTAATATATTATTTTGAATTAAATATAACATTTAATGCAATTTAATATAAAATAATTCATTAAATTGGATATCCAAACAAGATATAAGAGCATAAATTAAAAATCTTAAATTAGAAATAATTTATTAAAATATATTATGTGTAATTTTTTAATTTTTTTAACATGGTTCATAAATTCTATTTTAGGGTTTTAGTTTTTGAAATATATTTTTTTTAGGATTTTAGCTTCTGAAAATCGGTCTAATTTATTAAAATATATTATATATAATTATCTAATTTTTTTAACAGGGTTCATAAATTTTATTCAGGTTTTAGTTTCTGAAATAATTTTTTTAGGATTTTAGTTTCTGAAAATCGGTCTAATTTGTTAAAATATATTATATATAATTATTAATTTTTTAACAGGGTTCATAAATTTTATTTTAGGGTTTTAATTTCTAAAATAGATTTTTTTTAAAGATTTTAGTTTTTGAAATCATTCTTACCTATATTTTATATGTATTTAGGATAAACTAGTCTTAGTTCCCGTGCCTTGCACGAGTTTTTATAAAATTATTTTATTATTTATTTGTATTTGTTAAGTTTTGATTAAATTGATATCAATCTAAAAATAAAATAAATATTCTAGAATTTGTATGATGGAATAAAATCTTTCTAGTTATCATATCAAAAAATAAAAGATTGTTTAATAATGAGATTTTCTATCCTATATTCTAAAAACATGCATAAGAATTTATCATATCCAAAAATAAAAAATTATTTTAAAAAAAGGTGGTGTGGTCCAATCTAGAAATGACACGTGTCGTTTAATAATTTTTTTAACTTCCGCTTTAGTATATAGTTATGATTCATGTATATGATATTTTCTATGACATTTTTATTTATTTATTTCCATATAGAAGACATATGGGCTTATGGCTATCTATCATCCTATGTGATGTCGCAGCACCTATTGCAACATGGTAGAAGATCCATAGCATTAAAGCATTAAAGCATGTTTCGTTAGACAGACAAATCTGTTAGTCCATATATAATTAATTAATTTTGATTTAAATAATCATATGGTACGTACAAGTTGTGTGGAATATATTATGAACATCATTCATGCAATTAGAAATTCGTACTTACATTCTTTGACGTGCTCTAGAGTATGGACCTCTAGAATGAGCTCTAGTAACTTTATTGCATGTGGAGTTTGATACATTTCAAGTTCAACCATGACATTACACATTGTTAATTTGTTACGGTTGGTCGATGTTTTCAGGCATCTAGTCGATCAATCGGCTAAATTTTTTATTAAATTTCGGAGAATAAAAGAAACGAGTGACGTATCTGAAATGTTTACCATGAAATTTCTGTTTTGATTTTCGTAGATTGTCTTTGAAAAACCGAAAAGAAAACCGTTGTTGTTAAAAAAGGAGAAAAACCGTCAATTACGTTTTTACTCCATATTTTGGTGGTAAAGCCATCAATTATGCTATGTTTGTCAAAAACAAGATACTGTCTATTTTTGCGGTCAAACATTTGTCTAGTCGAGTTATAAATCACTTGAAACTTGCAATTGCAACAAAAGTCAATTTTGATTAATAAACAATGGGATACTACTTTTTTGTTACTAGAGGAATCAAGTATAAAAGAAAAGGAAACATTTATAATAGCTGACCAAAAAATGAAAAAAAAGTAAGCATTTGTGAAGAGATATAATTTTTCTACCATCTAAAAAAAAGTCTACTCTTTATTTTGCATTTACTCTCTATCATTAATGGGATGATTGCATTTTTTATAAAGAAATTGATTCGATATATCAGACATAAATTATAGATCGAGAGATCGAAATAATCGATAAGTAAAAGTTTAATCCAATAAAAAAAATAATAAGCAGAAGTTTAATTCGATAAGCAGAAGTCCGATTTTTACTACGGTTCCGGTTCTCCCACCACAGGAACCATAGAACCGGCGGTTCCAACCTCCGGTTCCCTGGTCCGGAACCGCCGATTCCATCTCCTAACGACTATTTTTTTAACCCGAAACTAAAACCGCGCCCGCGGTTTTGGCAAAAAGGCAAACCGCGGTCACTGTTGTAGGCAAAATTCAAGAATGGCAACGACCACTTTTTTTTTATATTCATTATTTTTTAAAAATATTTATGGAACAAGAATCAAGGAACCGACCCGTTTCTGGGTTTGGTGAACCGGACCCTTGTCTAGGATGAATGAATATATATAAGTTCACCTTTATTAAATAAAACACTATTGATTTTGTTGGACTAATGCTCTATTTGCATCAAATCATATATCATAATGTACCATTTTTGCATTAACAAGCCCTAAAATGGAAGAAAGAAAAACAATGAGAAGATAAACATTGAACAAGAAAAGGAAAGTGGAGAGTGGAATTGGTCGAGTCCTCCATATTCAAGAGGCCCCCACAACAAAAACAACACCATGTGTACTAGTCCAAAACCCCCATTGATCGATTAACCATCAAACATTTAAACCCAAGATTTTTTTCCAAAGAATAATTTATTAATTCATTAATTGATTTCATTAGGCACTGTTTGACATATGATTAATTTTATCGACGATGGTGGTTACTCGACGATTATCTATCTCGTTTGATGATTTTCGGCGTTAATTAAGGCGCGATTATATATAACCAGTTTTATTGACGATGGTGGTTATTTGGCGATTTATTGTCTCGTTTGATAGTTTTCGGTGTTAATTGAGGTGCGGTCACAATTACAGATTAAATTTATACTTCGTAGATTTCAAGTCTTTGTGTACACTCAGTTGAATTATATCAGGACCGAGTGAGTTTTATTTGATCTAATTTAATACGTATTTTTAGGTTTTGAATTCTGCCTATAACTATTATACGCTTTCAATTAATTAATTAATTAAGTTTTCCTTTTAAAAAAAAACAAAAAATAATTCATTTCATCAACTAAAAAAAATCCAAAATTTATTTATTTTCGGTCAAAAAAATCCAAAATTTATATCTCCCATACAACACGAAGACGGAAGCATTCATAATTGGTGCTGGTCCATATAGTAACCGCCCTTGCATGTTGTCATTCTCCATCTCCTTCTTCCTCAATCTTCACTCATTCTTCTGCAATCCACAAGCTTTCCTCCATCCTCCTCTGACGCCTCAAATCCAATTTCCTCTTTCAGCCCCAAAAGATAAAATCTTTATAAACTTTTTCCCTTTGTTCTCCGATCAAATCTTTATAAATCCCCATCCCCAATTGCCCATAATCCGTTACAGAAATCCCCAATTCCACTCCGATTCCACGTTTCCGTTGCTTGCTCGATCATCTCTCTCAATCTCTCTACTTAATTCGCATTCTCAATCCTGCAACAATCAGTCTCTGTTTTTCCATCTCTCCTGAAATTCGACCAGATTCCATCTTCAATCCAGGGGCAATTGAGTTAATTCGCATTGCTTTTGTCGTGATCTCCGCAAATTCAGTGGATTTCAAGCATTTCAATTTCAACCCCACCGGGCCCCTTTAATTTCATTTTTTTTTAAATTATTCTCAGTTGGAAAGGAAAATTAAATTCAGGCAAAAATGGGAAGTTGCGAGTAGAGAAAGTTTCACATATTTATAGGTGTCCGAACGTCAAATAATAGCAATCTCAAACTCCCACTAAAAAAATTTCTTTCTTCCCCGATAAAATCTCTTCTGGGTCTCTTCTGTTTCTCTGATCTGGTTTTTTATTTTTAGGGATTTTTTCGTTAATCGCAAGAGGTAGGGGAGACAGAAAAAAAAAACAAGCCTTCCTCTCTTTGCATATAATCAATCCCTCTTTGCCTGTTCTTGATTCTGCTACTTGAACAAAGAATCATGGTGCTCGAAAACATGTCAACAATGTCTTCCAACCTCGATCGGTTTCTCCGTTTCACAACGCCTGTCGTTCCGTCTCAATTTCTTCCAAAGGTTCGATCTTTTCCCCTTTTCATCGCTCAATTTTGATCCATTGATGCGCATTGGTCTGTCAGTTTTGCGAATTCTGTTGAAAGATTGAATTTTTTTGTTTGTTTGCAGTCTCAGATCAGGAATCTGAACAGGCTATGGCATCCATGGGAAAGGGAGAATGTGGAATACTTCAGATTGGGCGATTTATGGAACTCGTATGATGAATGGAGTGCTTATGGTGCTGGTGTTCCTATTCATGTCAATAGTACCGGTGAAACCCTAGTTCAATATTATGTGCCTTATCTATCTGCTCTGCAGATTTTCACCAGCAATCCTCCTCACAGTTTCAGGTATCAATCAATCAATCATTCATTCCATTCTCTTTGTTCATCTTGGATTGTTATGGTTTTGATCAATTTTTGAGCCTTTAAGAAGCAATTTCAATTCAATTAGGCTGTGTATGAACTATGTTACACATTTCGTGTCGAAAACTCAGAAACTTGTTTCCTAGTATAAAGTTATAATATGTTTCCTGTATCCGTGTCGTTTCGGTTTCCCTATATTAGCTGGAAACTCTAATAGGACAGCGTTTTCTGTTTCCTGTTTCCGTGTTAGTGTAACATAAGCCTATGGAAATTATGAAAGGACTGAGTTTGATGTTAAAAGCTGTTGGTTTCGGGTTTGTCAGGGAAGAGACTGACTGATTCTAGAGACGGCGAGCCTTTAGAAGCAATTTCAATTCAATTAGGCTGTATGAACTATGCTACCCGTTTCGTGTTGAAAACTCAAAAACTTGTTTCCTAGTATAAAATTATAATATGTTTCTTGTATCCGTCTCGTTTCCGTTTCCCTATATTAGCTGGAAACTCTAATAGGACAGCGTTTTCCGTTTCCTGTTTCCGTGTTAGTGTAACATAAGGCTATGAGAATTATGAAAGGACTGGGTTTGATGTTAAAAGATGTTGGTTTCGGGTTTGTCAGGGAAGAGACGGATTCTAGAGACGGTGAGGCGAAGGATTCATACAGTGAATCATTCAGCGACGAGTTTGAGAGCGACAAGTCACTGTCGAAATGGGACGGATGCTCGTCTGAAGACGGGTCTGAGCAAGAGAACATCAGTCAACTCAATGATAAACTTGGCTATCTTTATTGTCAGTACTTTGAGCTAACAACTCCTTATGGAAGAACTCCTCTTATGGAGAAGGTACTAATCAAATTTCTCTTCTTTATATGTTTTAGTATGTTCAATTCTTCAAATGTAGTATTGTTCTTGAATCATATAAGAATTGCATATTGCTTTTGTTCCTTTATTATGGGTAAGGATCATACTTTTGTGTTCTTAAATTTCATCTCCAAGTGGAAAATTTCCTTTAGATGCAAGTGGAGGAATCAAACATAATTAGACATCACATGTTTGTTTAAAATTTTCCATGGATCACTGATTTTTTATGCCTTAAACCTTACTTAGTGTTGAACCAGATTCTATAAGCATAATACAACTAGTTGTAGCATGGGTGGAGTAGAACGCGAATATGGATTTATCTGGAATCTTATATCAAGATAGGCATCTTAGAAAGTTTTTTTATTTTTATGGAGAATTTTTGACTCACTATCTTACTAAAAGCCAACAAAATTATTTGGTCCTCTTTACACACAAAGATAGTGATACTTTTGTTGCTTTCCTATCAATCATTAAATTTTTGCTCTTGGTCTTACATCTATTTTTTTTATCCTCTAGAATATTGGCTCCATTTACCTAATGAAGTTGTACTGACTGATTATTCCTTATCTGACTATTATTAATTTCAGATCCGCGATTTAACTCAAAGATATCCCGGGTTAATGTCACTCAAGAGCGTTGATCTCTCACCGGCTAGTTGGATGGCTGTGTCATGGTATATCTCAAGAACTAAATGTGATCTACACATTATGATATGGCATAATCTTCTTACTAATCTTTGGTTATTAATAATAATAATTACGTATTTATCAGGTATCCGATTTACCACATACCCATGGGACCAAATATCAAAGACCTTAGCACATGCTTCCTTAGTTATCACACACTCTCATCATCCTTCCAAGGTACAACTAGATTTGCATTTATTTGCTCTTTCATGGTTTATAAAGAAATTATTTATAAAGACCTTGAAATGCGTCAGTCAATGTTCTAAAAAACGCTATGCAGAGAGGGGTCGCCTAGGCGGCCTGAACAGTTTCTTATGCGGTCCCAGACGGGTGCCTAGATAAGTTGGAAGGCTAGGCAGGGTTGGACCTTGACGGGATTTTTAGAACAGTGGTGTTAGTAGAATACTTTCTTCCCGTATTTGACATGTTTATATGTTCAATCTAGATATGGAGCTTGAAGATGAGATAGACGGGGGTGTTGACTTGTGGAGGAAGAGAAAAGAAGGGGAAGGAATCCCGCTCCCAGCTTTCGGTTTAGCCACTTATAAGATGCAAGGTAACTTATGGGTCTCGGGTAGGGGAGGGCGGGACCAAGAGAGGATCGCATCTTTTCTTGGAGTGGCGGATTCTTGGCTAAAGCAACTAAGGGTCCAACACCATGACTTCAACTTCTTCACCGGGATTCGCCGTGGGTGAAGCCATCAAAGAAATGAACCAAGAAAAAAAAAGATCCTATCTTTAGAGACTTTCTTTGCAATATGAACCAATATACACAAGATCTTAGCCCCGGAATATGTCGAATTTGCCCGAAAATCGAATCTCCTAGTACCGGCAAGAATCCGGGGAGGGATTGAGAGCTAACTAGACTAGATTGATAGGTTTCTTATATGAGGGTTTCCTTTTTTTTTGTTCCCTTTCTAAATGGCTTATGAGTTTATGGGGATGGAAAACATGAACACTTTGCATAAGCCTTAAAATTCTGATCCTTTGTAAGATTGGAGTGAGTTTGTAGATGGTGTAGGGTGTAGGAAGGAGAGAAATGCAGCTTTCTGAATGAGCTAGCTTCTTTGTTTCAAAGTCATGTATGCTTTCTATGGAAATGTAAACAAATTGTGGTGGTGTATATTCATACATAAATACTTTTCAGCTTATGAGATGAAGTTATGAATCAATGGGATCCTCACCAAGAGATGCCATTTGGAAATTTTATGCTTCTTCTTTGCATTAATGTTGAAGACTTGAGGAAATTTAATGTGTTATTGTCAAATGTGGTTTATGGTGGAGACTTAGTTTGATTGATTTTGATGCTTACTTGACATAAGACCGTACATTTGTTGAAAGATTATACATATTTCTGTACCAAAATTGATGAACACCCCAGACAGCCTATTCAATACATAAAGAAAAGTCAATAATAAATCTAAGTTGAAGGCGACAGGTTGATTGTAATCAATGCATTTAAAGGGCAGACGGTCCAATCCTTGGACAATTGACATGTTAATTGCGGATATTTTGGTTATGTTGCAATTCTTCGAGTGGTCATTACCAAACATGTACCTCGAGAATGCAATTATATGGCAGATTTGATTTCAAAACTACACCATATTTATAGCATTAATCAAATTTTTAACCATGGGGGGTCCTAACTAGGGGTGTTCAACGGGTCGGATCGCCCGCGAACCGCAATTTGCGGGTTGCGATTCGACCCGCGACCCGACCCGTATATTTTAAAAATATATATATTTCATAATTTTATTAATGTATAAACTAATTTATTATAAAAAAAATCGTTGGATTTATGGTCGACCCGCAAACCCGATGAGTTTTTTTTTAAAATACATGTTTTTAGGTTAAAAAATAATTTTATTAGGTAAAAAAAATCATTTTTGACCCCGCGACCCGACCCGTTAGACCTGCGGGTCAAAAGTGAATTTTTTTTGCGGGTCGATCCGACTCGACCCGTGAGCATCCCTAGTCCTAACCCTCATCTGAAAGGATGTTCTAGTCTGACTTAGTCTGACTAATTTTTTCACCTATTAAAAAAAATAATAATAAAATAATAAATCTGTGTGGAAAAATGATGATAGCACGCTCTAAAACGTTTGTCTATGTTCCATCTAGATCCTGTCGAGGTGTCGAAAAGTCCTAGTCCACCTAACCTTCTAGCCTGACTAGATATCCTTTTAGCCTGTCTAGCCAACTATCTTGACTGCCTATGCGCTAGACTGCCCTCTCGATCTAAGAACCACCTAATATTTTTTAGAGCATTGCTTGATAGCGAGGAGTTCTAAATTCCTTCATTCATAAAAAAGAAAAGAAAAGTCCAAACGAGAAATAAAAAAACAACTAAAAAATATTTAAGATATGATACATATAATATCCACACATTAATGTAAAAATGAGTGCCGCCCACATTGAAATTACTAGGAGAAAAAAAAGTACAAATTTAGAATGAGTGGACTTGTTGCACACTATGGGAAATCCATAACCACCAAAAAATCACACAAAAAAATATTAGTAGGTTGAATAAATGGATTATGGCGTCAATATCCCACTCTTAATCTCTCATTTGCAAATTTTCTTAGCTCAAAATTACACGACATATAAATATATATGTAGCAACGTGGTAACTAGTTGCCAATGCTTTATTAGAAAGAACTAGTTAATCCAGGTCCGACATACTTATCCTGAGATAAATTGTATTAGTGACTATTTAGCTTCTTACGTTTTTTCGTTTGTTGTCGAATTTTATGTACTGAGTGTCGGATTAGTCTTTTTCTTTCCAATGATCTAAAGGGTCAAGCTATTCCCGTTTGATCACTGTTTAACCCTCATTTTGTTTTAATAAAATTTCTGAAGTGTGTCGACTCTCCTTCTAAAAAAAAAAAACGTAGCAATGTAGTACATACGTGTATAGGCATTTTTTTCTAAAAAAAAAACTTCGGCATTCTAAAATTAGGGGAAACATAAATGGAAACACTATTTTTGATGAAAACTTGCATGTATTAATTATTTTTTTGGTCGGAAAGAGTGGTTAAACCGCGTATTATTGAGGAAGGCTAATCAGAAACTAAGCGGGAAATAGTCGTACCCCTAACATCATCAAACAAAAGGGAACAAACTGAATCTGACGGATCAAACAAAACATGCAAACTTAACGGAAAGAAAAAACCTAAAGAAGCGAGACCATCAACGACCCAGTTGAAATAATTACACATTTACACCATACAAAAAAAAGGTATTATTTAACTTTTTTTTTTGAACGGAACTTTTTATTTAATTAACTATTTCAAGCCAAACATCCACTAGGCAATGTAACATGATATATGCCTAGCTAAGTAGCATACCCCACTACAAGATAAACTGGATTATGAGAAAGTCTTCGCTAAGGGGTCTTTATTACCTAATCTTATCAACAATTAATGCATATTCACAAGAATACTTAACAAAAATAATTAAATGCATGCTGTCATCCTATCAACAACGTCCAACATCCCACTTTCTAATGTTTCAACCAAAATTCTAATTAGTGCAACACTACAACTATAAACCATATCTCACTTATAGTAACCATCATATATGCACCACTATAATAAATCCACAATACAATATAATAGAAAATGGAAGATTTGTGTAGGTGCAACCACCAACTATATACATTATAGTTGGTTCCCTATATTTATAATTTATGTGTTAAGGTGCATGTACGTCAGAATTGTTATCACATGCTAATTGGATCTATAGAAAATTATTGCAAAAACGTGGCAAGAATAAGATAGTTTGAATAATTTTGCTGAAATGATCAAAATGTTATTATTAGGATCAATATGGCGATGGTGTAGGTTAGGTCATAGGTGTATATGGATGGTTCCGTCAAAATATAGAACCATAAGATATGCAATGCAAATAATAATCAGTTAGATTTTGTAAAGAAATCATAATATAATTATATCGGTTTTTCTATCCTATGTCCTAAGAGTATAGGTTACAAGTACAAATTTTGGGAACTAAAACCCTAATAGGAAACTGATAAACCCTATTGAAATAATAATTAAATCTAAATAAATACAAATTCCAAATACAGTATATTACCATTTTTAGTCTTTTAACATATGCCCTTGGGGCATAGGTTAGAAAAATCGTAATTATATTGGTGCTTTGGATAAGAAGCCGAAAAATAGTCTATGAATGCCTTATTCACTCGAGCACACGCAGATAAATGAATGAAAATGTGATCTTTGTCGAGTGGTGGGTTGAAACATTTCATGGGTGTGTCAGATATGGGCGAAGATACATCCGATCCACCACCTGATCTGCCACTCACATAACTATCTAATCGGTTTCACTTGTCTATAATCAGTATATAAGTGGGTATTTGATAATTATTTTACATAAATTATAATTTTTTTTTATCATTTTTTTTATGTTTTCATATAATGAATTTTTTATATGACATTATGCTTACTTTGTATATATTTTTAATTTTTTATGTTAGAATATAATTTTTATACGTGATTTGTAAGTTTGGGCAGGGAAAAAAAATACAAGATAAAAGCATTTATATAATTTACCCGACACACCCTAATAAAATGGTTGTCCAAAGTGTGAAAGGAAGACAAAATTTGACTCTTTTTTTTTTTTCACATGGCCACACCGACACATAACAACAAACTGTAGTGGCCAATTTCGTGAGCTCCAAATCTCTTTATTAACTGTGTTTCAAACATCAATTGGGCCAAACTACAATAAAATGATATAATTGGGCTTAGTTAGGTCAAAAGCAATCACAAATGATATAATCGGTGTTCATAATTCATCCGGTTGTTGATTTATTGTCTCTAGATTAATTAGATATGTCTAGTAATTTTAATCTTTGCCTGATTAAAAAATAGCAGTCAAAGTCCCTTTTACTTGACATGACACACTCACTTGTCTTGTGCATTTGGAGCATAGCACAGTTGCATTACTCTAGTATAGACACCACCACACATGGCAACAAATTGTCAATTCTGTACATTTCGATATCTATGGAAAAAATATACTCATATGATAAGGACTTAATTTGTTAGGAAACATTTGAACCCATTTCGGTAATTAATGATTTCATACATACAATCAAAGTACATGAGTGTGAATCACGTGCGGTATAAAAATCATGTGTTATCTAAGGCTCATTACTGGCCGTTGGATGCACTCCATTTACGATCCTTATTAAAAGTGCATTTTAAAATGTCAAAAGTGCATTTTAAAATGTCAAAAGTGCATTCAGATTAGGAATGCACTTTTAATGCTTTTCAATGCACTTTTACAGTTTTACTTGTCGTATATTCGCAAAGAACAATTGTTCCGCACAAGATTGAAACTCTGAAGTATATATGATGCAAGATTCCAAGTCTGGTTTAAAATTTCCACTCAAAAAAAAAGTTCAGCCTTCTGTACTTGTATTCCATTGAATATATAAGTCCATAATTCCTATTTCCCAAACATTCAGCATAACATAAGATCTTAACAAAATGACCTTAAACTGCATTACTCATCATGTGTTCTTTTCAGTTTTGATAAAAGACCTAATCCAAAGACTCTAGTACTGAAGTTAAAAAACAATAATAAACCATAGTGACTGAACTTAACAGAAGATGTAGTCAAGTAGATGACCCGGAAAAATGCTTTAACACACACAGGCCTTGTTTGTTTCCATAACAGATCATTCCAAAAAGATAACAAAGAAAACCAAGTCTTGCTACATCCTATGCTAAATATGATTGAACCGGTTTGGGGGTTCATCTGATTCAACATTTCAATTCCTAATGCCTGCAATTTGATAGTTGAAACTCACTCACATACGCAAACAATGAAAGCATGGATCACAAGGAAATTCATTTTAAACATAGCTAATGGAAAGAAGAAATTACCAAGTATACATCTAACTAGCTTGTGATATAGGTGGCAATGAAGAATCCAGAGACTTAGAAGGCGGGTGGCGCTTAATTTTGCTGAATGTTCTTTTTGTGTTGTATGAGTCAACCTAGTGAAGAAAAAAACAATTATAATTAATCAATTTTATCACTGATCACTGAAAAACAAAGAATAATATGCAGAAAGAGGTTAATCAAGATTTCTTTATTCATGATGAAGTGCTCACAATCACAATTACTACCAGAATCAAAAGGTAATATTCAGATTTTTGCAGAAATGAAATAGGAGGATCAACTAACTTACAGCATCTTTTATCTTGCTTGTCATATCAGCAGCCTTCACAGATGCAATTCTCAAGCACTGCATTACAACACTTGGCATGATACCCAATTCACCGGGTTTCTGCATTGAACAGATGTCTCCATTTGTATTAATAGTGACAGTCATTCGACCACCCATAACAGCCTCTTCCAGATGAGTTGGATCTATGGCCTGTGAAAAAACCATTAATCAGAAAGGAGCCAAAACCCTACTTTCTATGGAAAGTCATAAAAATGGTACTTACCACAATGTTCTCTGTGAAAAATGCAAAAGTCACAGCTATAGGGAGGTGATGTACAATCAGAGGAAGTGGTTCCCTAACCTGCCAAAAATGAAAGAAATACTTTAAGAGATATGATTATGCCTGAAATTGTTTAGGCCCACGTTAATAACATTTTTATTCTCTAGTTGTCCTGAATGCTTCCTACTTAACATATTCAATACCCAATTGAAATGATAAAGAAAAGAGTATATCCACTTAAGATAACACACAGGAATCCTTCAGAACGTGCATTATAACACCATGGGCTAACCTCTGGTGGATGGACAACGACTTCTTGGCCATCTTCTCCTCCAAGTGAACACTCAGGCCTCCGAAATGTAAGTAAGGCAGCCAACGCAGCAATATTTGCAGCATCTACAAGATTTCTATTAAAAGATAGGATCAGAAACATGAGACTGTGAGTCACCATGAGCATATCATGCAGATGGACCAAAATGAATGCTTTAAAGGAAAAAATATATAGATGTTGTATTATAGCATACCCTCCATTATCTAAAATGTGAAGGTCAATGCGGATGGACCATACAAGTTTTCCAGCAAGCACACACAAGGATTCTGTGTCCACTGCCCTGCTTTCTCTGCAAGAAAATATTCAAACTTGTGAACTTTATAGGAAAACAAGTAATATATAGTCAGCGTCTCATCTTAAGACATAATCTCATGTGAATACTTGATCAAACTCAGAAACAGCACATTCAACGCCATGCCAAAACTTCAACATTGATTATTGATATGTTGGCGATATTCTTTACATGAGAAATTGAGAAAGCAATTATATGCAAAGAAAGGAAACTACATACAACATCTCTGACAGCGGAGACATAGTAATAGAGGAACAAAGAAGCAAAATACTTTTGAAGTTCAGCCAGCCATAGAACCCAATGAAAATGGATATCAAAATTGATTCAAAGAATCTGTAATTAATCTTGCTTGAGAAACATTACCTCAAACCACGATCTACAATGCGTCCCAATTCAATTGCAAATTCCCCAGGACGACCAGGCTCAAAAGAAGGATCAGCCATTGGTGAAAACTCAGTAAAAATAGCAAGTGAGCCTTCATTTGGCCTGTCTCTAAAAGGTTGGACAAGCTCTGCAGAGACAAAACCCATGACGCGTGTTTGACCAAGCTGCACCTCAGATGAGCCATCTTCCCTGCAATACAAATACAAAATTATTCAAAAGCAAAATAGGTAAAAAGTAACAGCACAAGTGAAAAAAGGGAAGATTAAAGAAAGAAAAAAAATCTTCATGTACAATACATACCTACCAAACTCAATAGTTAAACGGCGGTAATCAAAAGGGCGCCGTCCATCTATTCTAAGGTCTGATAGCAATGCACTCTCGATAAACTTCTTCTCATTCACAGTCATTCGACAAGCACTAGAGAATTTGGAATCCATAGTAGATCATACACTCCCAAAACACACCCTAAGATACCTAAATAAGAGAGTAGCATGAGTGTCATCCAAGTAGCAAGCTGAGGAAACAAACTAGAGCTTAATTAAAAAATGTGTGCACGTCATTGATTTGGGAATTACTTCAAACTACTATTAATATACACCAAAACCCTGAACGTCCTTAAAAGAGGCTTCTCCTAGTCGGAGATAGAGGTATCCCAAGGTCATAGCGAGTGGCTCTGATCAATGACAAAGTCTGCCAACCAGTGCATAACCTGGTTGGTACTCTTGTCGACCTGAGCAAACACATCAAGTATGAAGTTGCACAAACCACTTTGAGTTGATCAAAGTGGACCATGAACTCTACGACTTTAATCCCAGCGGTTACAGTGGAGATGAGCATGGGAATACTCCAAACTCTAAGTGAAATTATCAGTTTGGTTACAAATTATAAAATTATCATAGTTGCTTATTACTTCGTAATAAGAAAAAGACCACTAAATTGTTGATTGAACTAATTTCGGTATAAAGCAAAGTCTACAAGTTACAGCATATGAAGAATCTTCCAAGCATGGATTACCACATCATAGGAAGAAGAATTTATTCATCAAAGCAAATCGGTATTTAGCTCCTGACATTAGCAGCAAATGACACTATGACAGCAAATGCACTAGTCGATAGTAACACTATGACAACAGTAAAAGCTCCACAAAATCAGCAAAGCACCGACACATTCTGAGAACCATCACCAAAATTATGAGCATAAATCATAAACAATTAGCAAGAGAAGACAAGGTAAGGCGCCAGATAACGATCGGAAGAATCAAATAATGCTTTGTTTATGACTAGTTGCATTATCAATTTTGGTACGCCTGAAAACGATTGACTAAAGTACAAATAAGCTTTAAAAAGTAATACCTAAGTTGACGGAGACAACGGCCGACGACGAAGAATGGAGACGACAATCGGAGATGGTCAGGGTTTAGCTTTCAGGATTTTTGAGAGAAGAGAGAGCGATGGCGGAGCGGCGCAACACATAATGGGTCTTTTGGGCTCCAAGTCTCTTTTAACTGTGTTTTGAACATCATTATTGGGCCGAACCGCGAATAAAATGATGTAATTGGGCTTAGTTTTATAAGAGTTCATCATTCTTGGCCCAATCTCACATTCTAGATGCAAAACAATAGTGTCTTGATACAATTTAATTTTCTAACGGAAAAAATGAAACAATTCCATGTTGTGCGATAGCTAAAACTAGGCGACACCTTCTTTTTACTGTCGGCAGAGGCTATCGAAATGATGCCCGGACAGCGGTGCACGAGGCCCGTATACTTCACTCGATACCTACTTGAATTTCTGGAGAAAAAAAATTAGATCGAGAATTAAAATCTTCAATTAGCCATTTAGCCTCTGAATCTGATCAAAACCTGCCCAATTCTTTGACGGTTAGTATAGAGAAGGTTTTGCTCGTTATTTCAAACTTTGAATCATCAAAAAACAGTTGAGAAACGAAGGAGAAATGGTAATTTGAAGTTTCGAATGTAATAAGGTCGAAAAAACGAACGAGTTCATAGGTTCTTTCACCACCTCCCGATTTCGAACAAGATGAGGGAAAGATAAGGGGGTGCAGACGGGGGCGGCTGGGCGCGCGGAAGAGGCCACGCACATGTTGCAAGAAAAGGACGCGGAGAGTGTCGCCTCTCCTTCTACCAAAAAAAAAGAAAAGGTGTTTTTATGTCATATTTAAAATCAATTATATACCATAATACCCTAATCTATAACTATATATTAAAGTTGTAACTTTTCGATTCACCAGAACGATTCTAACCCCACCTTATATTTAAAAAATTAATTTTTTCTATTATTATAACTTCTTTCTATTAAATTCTTTTTAACTATTTAAATTTATCTCTAACATCAAAAAAATATCTATTTAGTATAACAACTAGTTATACCGTCGTGCCCTGCACGACTATATGGATTTAATTATTAATTTATTTATTGAATGTGATTTTAATTTAGTATAAAAAACTTTTATATTAGAAAAAGATTACATAAAATTTTACAATTGTTAAAATGAACCAAAATCATTAAAGTAAGTCCAATATGATTTTGATGGCTTAATGATAATTTATTTATGAAAACATATGAATAAAATTATTTTACATAGAATAATTCAATTTTTTTAATTTAAAATAGACAAAAATAATGTAAATTCTTATAATTTTTTAATCAAATTCAACTCTTTAAAATCTTTTAAATAAAAAGTTAAAAAGATAAAATAAGGAGTAAAGGTTGAATTTTTTAAAGATAAAAATTCTTCTATATTTACATGAATAAATCAAAAAGGAAATTAATGAAAAGATAATGTAATTTTTTTATGAAAATTTAATTTGGGCAAGTATTTACCTAGATATTGAAAAATTTAATTTTTTTGTAATCAAATTTTCATTTAAGATAAACTTGTTACAAATATAGATGAAAAGAAAAAGATAAAGTAATTTTCTTTATTCTTAATTAAATTCGAATTAAATTTTTTATTTCACATAAATAAATCTTTTACATAAATAGATAAAAAAATTATGATAAAATAATTTTCTTTAAGTTTAAATAAAATTCGAATTTTGTTTTCATACAAATAGATAGAATTTAATTGGAAAAATAAATTATTATATCTATCTTAATATATAATATCTAATGTTCTATAATTTATTTTAATTTTGGATAAAATATTTTAGGTATATCCTAGTTCCTAATATATAGTAGATAACATCTTTATTTTAGATTTAATCTTTCCTACATTAATTTATCCTATTTCTATATATCTTAAAATAATATCAACATTTATAAATTTCCAAAATAAAAAATCCTATGTAGCAAAATCATAGGTGGCTTAACGTGAGAACGACACGTAGGAAAATCCTAGGTGGCGCAATATGTTGGCCTTATTCCTTGCGTCTTTTATATATATACATAGATTTTTTTGAAAGCTTCCTTATACAAGTATTTAAAATTAGATATAAAACATTTAAATATTTAAAAATAAATATAATATTATTTTATATATCTTTTGACGAATTTATTTATAGAAATATAGTGATTTTCTTTTATAAAAACATTAATGAATAAATAGTTAATTTTTTAAAAATTAATAAAAATGGATAATAAAATATTTAATCGATATTGAAATATATTGATAAACTCTAAATTTATGTACATGAAACATAAAATAGGAAGAAAATAATATTTGATGAAAAATTATATAAACATTCTACGAATAATAAATTACTTATATTAAATTTTATATTATATTTTTATTTATTTATTAATATCCTATTTATAATGTTTATAAAATATCGAATCGAGGTCGTACATAGTACGACGGGTAAAACTAGTATATTATAAAGCGGAAACAATCTTTGTTGCAAAATTGTGCTACGTGGTAGAACTTTAATAAACTAACTTCAAAAATTATTTTTAATAAATTGTATTATACTTGTTAAAAACTCTATCTTATCTTCTCTATCAATCTTTATATTAATAGATAATAAAGTTTATTTTTCTAACGGAAAAAATGAAACAATTCCATGTTTTGCGATAGCTAAAACTAGGCGATACCTTCTTCTTACTGTCGGCAGAGGCTATCGAAATGATGCCCGGACAGCGGCCCACGAGGCCCGAATAGTTCACTCGATGCCTACTTGAATTTCCGGAGAAAAAAAATTAGATTAAGAACTAAAACTTTCGATTAGCCTCTGAATTTGATCAAATCCTGCCCAATTCTTTGACGGTTAGTGTAGAGGAGGTTTTGCTCGTTATTTCAAGCTTTGAATCATCAAAAAACAATTGATAAATGAAGGAGAAATGGTCATTTGAAGTTTCGAGTGTAATAAGGTCGAAAAAACGAACGAGTTCGTAGGTTCTTTCACCACCTTCCGATTTCGATCAAGATGAGGGAAAGATAAGGGGGTGCAGATGGGGGCGGCTGGGCGCGTAGAAGAGGCCACGCATAGGTTGACAAGAAAATGACACAGAGAGTGTGGCCTCTCCTTTTACCAAAAAAAAAAGAAAAGGTGTTTTTATGTCATATTTAAAATCAACTATATACCTACCAACGGTGCATTGGCGTAGTGGCGTTGGGGCTATACTTGGTAGGAGGAACCGTGTGTTCGATTCCCCGAAATATCGTTGGGGAGGGGTCTGCTGTAATCCCATTCAATACCCCGGTCTGGACGTAGCCCGTACGGGTGAACCAGGCGCGAGAGCAAAAAAAAAAATCAACTATATACCCTAATACATTATAAAGCGGAAACAATCTCTGTTGAAAAAATTGTGCCACGTGGCAGAGCTTTAATAAACTAACTTCAAAAAAATATTTTTAATAAATTATATTATACTTGCTAAAAACTCTATCCTTATTATCTTTAAATTATAATATTTTATCTTATCCTCTCTATCAATCTTTATATTAGAATTTTCCATAATGTTATCTTATTTATTACGGAATAAAAGATAAGAATACTAATACAAAACCTTAATAGATTAATTTAAAAAATAATTTTAATAAATTGTATTGTGTTTCTAGATAGCCTATTCTAATTATTTATGTATATCTTTTTAAAATTAAGTATTTTATGCTTATTAGTGTATTAACAAAGAATTAAAAAACTATTTAAAACTATTTGATTCAATTGAAACTAATATTTTAATAATTTTACTTTAAATTAAGGAAAGTTCTCAATAAATAATGAAAAAAATTTAAATATATTTAATTGAAATATAGGGTACAATCTAAAAATATTTTTTAATGCTTATATAGTTTTAATGACGATATTATATATATTTATTTTGTATTTTATATTAATATTATAAAATTATATTTTTTAGTAAAATTATGTCGTGAATTTCACGGGCTTTAACTAGTTTCTAATAAGTATGAATCTTATTTGAATAAAAAAATTATTTTTTTCACAAAAAAATTAATCTTGAATAAAATAAATGAATTTTAATAAAATAATAATAATTTTTATTTTACATTAGTTAATTATTTCCACCACCGTCATAAAAATGACCACCCTGAAATCCTTTTTTTAAATACATGTAAACTACTAGCGTACGCTGAACGCAAGTTTGTATAAACTTTGCTAGCGTAAGCTGTACGCCGATTATGCTAGCGTACGCTGTACGCCGATTATTCCTATATAAGATCTTGTCTTAGCCTACTACGCCCAGTACTAATTCCTAAACCCTAGTCCTTCTCTCCACCAAACATCGATCTATCACAGTTGATCCCCAAATTTCCCCATCTCTACTCCCCACTCCATCTCAATTCCCCGGAATGGCAGTACGGGCAACGGTAACCCGATTTCCGATCGACCCGGACGCCCAGGACCATCTCGCCGTTCGCCAGCGTGGACGAGAACGGTACTCCGCCGGCGTACGGAGTTGGAGTTGTTCGAAATTCCCATGTGAGTTCAATTCTTCTTTCTTAGTTCGATTTTTTTTTCAGAGTCTAGTTCAACTACCTAGGAAAAGTGATAATTGATTTTCAAGAATTTGGAAATCAAGCGATTGAATTAGTCCTTGTTGATTCTTGTTGTGAGTTGTGATGAATTTGGTACTGTATAATTTTTATTCCAATTTTCCGAGGGCTAATTGTTGCAATTTCATATGATCTGTTAGTTTGTAGTTTCCGAATTTTGATTGGAGGGGAAGGGAGAGTCGTATGCTGACATGCTGAATTCTGCCAGACACGAGTTAGTTTTCAATGGCTAGAAGCAACCTTGTTCTTGCAATTTGTAAGAATAATGACCTAATGCAAGTGTGGTCTTTGTTAATATCTAATGCAAGTGTTGTTTTGTAGCATTTTATTGGTATCTTCTTAATGAACATTGTATTTAACTCCATTTTAGGGGATATGAGGAAGAAGTGATGCAGGCTTGTCCTGTCTATGTAGCAGCGGTTGATCTATCATGTAAGTTTTGGTCTTGATGTATTTTGTTCAATATTGCAAGTAGTCGAGGCATTTTTTGAACTCATGATGCTGGAAAGCAATCTAAGGTGGTTTCCTGTTGGATTATCTTTGTGCACTACTGGCTTATAGATTAGACAATTGTCTATACAATAATTGATTATTTTGTAGCATCATTTAACTTCAAGTCTAATGTCTGTATGTTGTACTCATTTTTTGGCATCTCAGTTGAATAACAATGTGTGATTGTTATGAAACAAAGGAAATATGGTAGGATGAAGCATTAGTATGGTTACTGACTGATTAGGAAAATTGGTGATGAAGGTCCAAAGATGAGAATACTACAGAGCAGTAATTGACTGTGCATTGACCTTGCATATTTTTTTATTGATTACTTGTTTCTTTAAATGGTTGAATATATCAGTGAGGGTTTTGAACTTAAAATATAATGTTAGAGTCTTCGAAGGACTGAAATAGCTGTGCAAATGTCAGATGCAGTAGTTATTCTATCTATAGAATTTTCGACTCATGAACCACATTGGTACGAGTTCATCATCAACTAGTGGTGTTTCTAAAGTGGTCTGATATGGGAATTATTCACATTTTTACTACAATGATTGATGTGCAGATTCAGAAGAGTTTATGGAACTGACTAAGAGTGGGTGATTAGCAGCTTTAGAAGGTTATTGGTTACTTCAAAATCTCTTGTTACAGGCTGCGTATCTTCAAAATCTCTAAGAGTGGGTGAGTTTATGGAACTCACTCTTTACGTTTTATTATACTTCAAAATTCATGATATCGTGCGTATCTTCTTGTTACAGGCTGCGTCCGGTTTGGAGATTGTCCATGATATAGTTGCAGCTTCACATCTCATAGGAGACTTGAGCAGATCTACCTTGGATGATCCATTGTCTGATCGGTATGGAAAATTGGGATGCTCAATTGAGGCTTTGGACAAAGAATCAGATGACTATAAGATGATCTTGAAGTATGTAGAGAAGACATATGAACCCTACAAAGTTGGCGATGTTGTGAGTATGCTGGACTCCTGAAACTGCTTTCATTTTCCTTTAAATGTACGCCTCACTTTGATTAATTTTCCATGTCTTTTATGATTGCTGCTGCAGAGCTACGGTTTCTTTCATGTTGTCATCCAAAACAGGTACAGATTGTATTTCTGTATCTGAAAAGAAGCAAAACTCATCACCATATAATTGCCTTATTATTTACATTGTTTCAGTGATTCTCAAATTTAGGTCTTTTTGGTGCTATTGTTGATTTTTTTTTGTTAGTAGTATCGGGCCTTTGAATTTCTTAACTAGCACAATGAGCAAAATGGTGAATGTGGCAGGGATGGATGCGATGATAACTTTCCCTAGAATTGGGGCTTTGAAGGTTGGCTTAAAGTTTATTTGCAAATGAACTTTTTTTTCTTTGGGCATCTATACTACTAAACTAATAAAGATATGATTAATGTTCACTATAACATAATGGCCTTAGCTGTATTAATCTCTTCCGAATAATGCTTTTCCTTGAAGGTTGTTTTATAGTGTCACCAACATTGTGTCTTGCGTGAGATATAATAAGATGAATTCCTTTTAATGGTGCAGGAGACACAGTAGATGAAAGCATAGAGAATCTACTTTTGAAAAACTTGCCTATTGAAAGAGCATCATTTCTGCATATAGATCCCACCCTGAAGTCAAACGTTATTTATTTGATTTCTTTGAAATTTCTTCTAATATATAGCTTGGAGATAGAGATTTGGTTTAACTACAAGTTTACTGAATTCAGATCTGAAACTTTTATGTATCCTATAAGCAAACAGGACATTAAAGACTTTGGACCCCCACAAGAGGCTTCATGCTTTAATTAAAATGTTGATTCCCTTAAAAATTTAGCATAATGTTTTAGGGTGTGTTTGCTCCCTTAACAGCACTTCATGTATGTTTGTGTGTGTGTTTCACATTTTGACTACAATGCTTGATTTGCAGCTTCAGAAGAGATTTTGGAACTGACTAAGAGTGGGTGATTAGCAGCTTTATAAGGTTATTGGTTACTTCAATGGAAATTCAATTTTTTAATGCTTTCTTTTTTACTATATGGAAATATGCTGATTAATGATAAAACATTTATTTACAGCTCTTCCTCCTGGATCACTCTTTGGCCTTGCTACATTCAGCCACAAATTATTGTTGTATGATGTTCAAAGGACATATTCCAGTTGTAAAACATGTGTTATCCCACCGGATGCAGATGGAACTCTATCTGTAGAGCTGGAAGATGTTATGCCTTTGTTGTCATTTTTGGCCCCAGTATGATTTCAGTACCTCTTATATTTTGGTAATCTCATTGGGCCTTTGTGTATGACTTATGATTTATTCTAATTATATCATGAAACTCTTCACATGTGTTTTGTTTACAGGTGGAGACATGTAAAGACAATATAGCAGCTGCACTGGAGACTCTATGTGGTTATTGGTTTTTCTATTGTTTTTTTTTTTCATTTCCCACTCTATGTGCTTTATAGTAGTTAATTCGTAGAGCTGAGCATTGCTTTGTATTTCATAGGTTGCTGTCGCTGTTCAAGCTGGTCTCTGTGTGGATATATTTGCTGTAACTAATGAGTATACAGACTTGGCGTCCCTGAAGTTCCTTAGCATTGAGAGTGGGGGCACATTGTTGTCGTATTAAAATACTGATGATTATACACTTCCCCACTCCCCAGGAAACGTGAGTTTTAGAATTTCTGTGAACAAAATAACTATGTAATACAGATGATGATATAACCATTCTGTCTATGCTTTGATGCCATTGTGATTGACACCTGATCTTCCAGGTACCGAATGTTGAATCGTCCATATCCTTTCAACTGCGTGCTATGATTAAGGACTTCATCTGAATTTAAAACTGGACATTTTGTGAGTTTCTAGAACACATTATTTAAAATATACTTAGGATGCTTTTTTCATTATATACTATGCTTATAATCCCATGAATCTGCTTTTGCAGTATGGCAATTTTGTTCCCAGATCCGCAATATGAAAATGTTCAGCACATAATTTGCTGTGATTCTTATGCAACATATGCTTATGACATTGATTTTCAAAACTAGAGGGGTTTTCAAGGTATGTGATCTAACTTGTATTAGTCTGTTTTTGGTTCACTTGTTTTTCTTTATTTAAGGATCTTCTTCCTAGGCTAATGTTGCAAGAAGCAGTTGAGGATCTTCTTCCTAGGCTAATCATTCCTTTTTCTCCAATGTCTCATCCTTCTATCCTTCTTGGGAAAGAGTGGTTATTAGTATTTCTTATTGATAAACTAAATTTTTTATGTAGCTAGATCTCTGATATTTGCTTCCAAATGATTAAGATGGTTATGAAGGGGCTTGGTTTGCTACAACTGCGGTGGTAGTGTTTGGGAAGGGAAACTACCTTATTTCAGTACAAGGAGCTAAGGACAGATGATGATACAGAATTCTTGAAAGAGTAAGTTGATGCTAAACACATTAAGCCAACTCCTCCCAAAACAGAGATGATAGATCGCTTCAGCCTTTATGAAGAAGTTGATGCTCTCCACAACAATGGATGGTGGGTCGGGGCCTTACTAAAGTGCTTGCTAATTCAATGTATATGGTATATTTCATGGATTCTAATGAAGAAATAAAGTTCAGTCATGATCAACTGAGGCCACATCAAGATTGGATAGATGGTAAATGGGTCACTTCTTTTAAGGTATAATAAAATATGATCTTTACTTCCATTTTTTCACTTTTTTTGGATACACGTGGTTCATTTAGCTTTAGGGTATCTCTTTTGCTTCAATTTTTCTTTTTGCTAATTATCTCTATTAATGAAGCTATTCTGCAGATTATCTTATCTAGAAAGGGAGCTTAGTGGCCTAAATGAGCCAAGTTTTTCCGGTTTTCCTTCATTAGATTACTCAAACCTTGCAACGTTTGACCTAAAAGATCTCCCTTTATTCAGTCTAATTAGTGTATCGACTTGCAAGACTTTGAATTTCTTATTATATATTGCATGATTTAGATATGCTTTAAGTTGATAAGAAATTGTAAAATACAGTATGTAAAAACAAAATATATAGTTATTTATGTTGCGAAATATTGATTGAATTTTTTTATTTTAGTGTTGATGTTGTGCTTTGATTGACATGGACATATAAGAGTGTAGATGATAGACAATTTTTGTGCAGTATCTTTTCTGTACAGAAGTTGACAATAATCCAGTTAATCAACCACATTGTCCTCTTCTATTAAGGAATGAAAAATTCTAGGATTCAACAAACCTCTTCTATTTTTTTGTACTGCATATGTATAGTAATCTGGATTGCATTAAAGTTAATCAACCACATTGTCCTTATTGAAAATGTTCTAGATATTTGCAGGATTTGAAATCATCAAACTGGAGAATTTGGTAGTTGTTTGTCACAAGATCAACCACGTTGACACATGTATTTATAAACTGAAGGATTAAGGTAATTTTGATTTTTTTAGGTTATTGATGCGTTAAGAGAAGCTAGACTTGAGTCATGAAACTTAATCCTTGTAGTTGATTTCACAAAAAGTAACAAGTGGACATGTAAGATTAAATTGGCATCTAATTTGCACTAATTGAACAATCCTTTATGGGATTTAAGTGTGTCAATTCTGTAAGACACCCTAAAATGAACTGCTTCAAGTGATCACTTTTTGTTCACCATATTTATTGTTTTGGTGAAAATTGGAACTTTTGCCTTGACAATGTTACTGTGACTATGTCAAGCAAACACACCCACTCATTGTTTCTTTTGGGTAATGAATGGCTACTCTCTCGTGCAGGTGTTTTTGCCTATGAGCCCTACGCAGAGAGAACAAAATAGGAGTACAATGACAAGGTTATAAATTTTCAACTTTTTTAGACCATTCCATGTTACAATGAGTTATCTATGACAGGCAGAATGTTCTTACCTTCTACATGGTTTTGTTAAGGTTACTTGCATATGTTATGGGACTCCAACCTGCTATTTTTTCAGCTGAACAGATGAAAGAGGTCAGTGTTTTACCTTTCAGATTCCCAATTTAGCTTGCGTTCAGTTTATGAAAATTTATACTCCCGTAATCATTTTACCAGATTGAAGCGATGATGGTGCCAATTAGTCCAGATGTCTCTCAGAGAAGTAGTGTTGGTGACCAACAGGAGGAACTGCTAGTTGCAGATAAGGCTATATTGACTGATTCAAATACTTTAGCTGTGAATGTAGGCTGTTAATCGGAATCCTTGAAAAAGAATGAGCAAGACCCTTCTTCCAGTTCATTTGAAATCATACGTTAAAGGAAGCTGATCTGCATTCATCTGATAAGAAGGGTACACACATGTCAGATGTTGTGAGACGGTTAAACTTGCCAAACATAAAGGGCAAAATGGGTATTGGTCCTCTGTTGGATCTTCACAGTGCTCATCACTTAGACAACCTTCCATCACCCACACTCAAAGATCCATCACTACATCCTGTCAGCCAGATGGCTCCCATTGGTAAATTTGCACATCCATATGAAAAGGATGCTTTGAAAGCAGTAACATCATATCAAAAAAAAATTCGCTCATAGGACCTTTCTGTCAAATGATCTTCCAAGTCCTACACCTTCTGAAGGGGGCAAAAATGAAGACGTTGATGATATGAACGATGATGTTTTAAGTTACTCTGCTATTTCCAGTGTCAGTCAAAGTCAATCAGTTTCGTTGCCCCAGGTTGATTTCTCTGCATTCAGTACAACCAGTTTAGCTATGCAAAAGTTGGCGTCTAGCACCACCGTTGGACATCGTGGCACTGCAGTTGGTCCTTCTCAAGCCATTGCAAAGAGTAGAGACCCTAGACTTAGATATTTGAAACCTGATTTAAATGCTTCTGATACCCCAACAATGAAAAAAAAAAGAACGGACCTGAAGTTACTGGAATTGCTGCAGGTAAGAAGGAAATTCAAACTGTACTTGGAAATATGGGACTACAGAATAATAGCCCTGTTAGACAGTAGAGGCCCACCAGTGACTGACCCCCGGAAGATTGACAATGTAGCCGCAAGTGGAAGTGGTCCAATGCCAAAGAGGAAGACAGAGGGAAGATGATAATTGAAAGGACATGTGTCAACCTATGGAAGAGGTCATCTTGGGGGGTGAATTCAAAGCAACTGAAAATGCTATTGATTCTGATGATGAAACACAATTAAATTGGTCTGATGTCCTTCCTGACAGGTTTTTTGAGCTGATGACTATGTTGAAACAACCAGGCAGGTGAGTTTCTTATCTCTGGAAAGACTTCTGCAGCACTAGAGGAGACAGAGTTACGAGAGAATGTGTATTCAAATAATGACTACGTTGAAACCACAACCTTGCTAGAGCAGGTAATTAAAACTTCTATCGTGACACTTTTAATCATTATTTTTATGAATCTAAACTTCGTTTTGTTCATTAAGGAAGACGGTTCATTTGACAGGAGATGTCTGAAACACAAAACCAATCGGGTGTTAGATTTATTAGTGGGATCATTAGTAAATTTAAGGCCCTTAGATTTGAAAGGATGCTATTTCGTGCCACGAGAGGAAACATGTTTTTTAATTAGGCACCAGCTGATGAATGCATTGAGGATCCTATATCTTCTGAAATGGTAGGATTTTTACTACTCTGATTGGGTTTGTATTCGGTAATTATGTAATTACATATCTGAAAATTTTGCTTGTTACTTATTTAACGAGGTGTTGAAACAATGTACACTGAGCTTGTGTTTCAACTGGAGGAAATAAGACTTAGTTTAAACCTTGCATGTTGAGAAAACAGTGTTTGTGGTATTCTTCTCTGGAGAACAGGCGAGGATGAAAGTACTGAAAATATGTGAAGCTTTTGGTGCAAACTGTTATCCTATTCCAGAGGAGACAATTAAACAGAGGCAAATCACTCTAGAAGTAAATATGCATATAAATTTTGTTACTGTCTTTGTACAGATCAGAAATTAGTTACCAACATGAGATGAGCCCAAAAGGTTAGGATTGTATATGCATTTTACCCAAGATGAGCTGATTGTTTAGGCCTTGTGAATTTTAATTTCTCGAAACAACATATATCTTGAGTTTGATATTTTTCCTTATATACCTAAGGACTTGCAGGTACTACATGAATATTAAAAAATTGTTGATGTGTGGTTCCAATGAGAGATTTTTTTTTTCTGATTCAGGTTTTATCTCAGCCATTGACACAAACTAATGTAGATCCTATGCCATGCATGGTTTATTTTAACTCAATATTGAAAGAAAAATAGTCATAATAACATAGAAAATAAGAAAAAGTGTGAACAAAATGATACATTTTTATGCATGCTCTGTGCAATGCAAACATATTTGTGAGTGTGTGACATGATTGTTTACAAAGCTGCTAAAGATAAAAGATTTATCTTTTAAAAACGATAAATAATTTCTGTAAGGATTTATCTTTTAAAAAACAATAACTAATTTATATCTTATCTAATTGAAACTAAAATGAAAAAATGTAAATTAGATAGAAGGATAGTGGATTTGAATAGATATAATTGAAAACTATACATGTGTCAATAGCAAGGAGGACCAAGTGGCTTTTTTTTTTTTAACAAAGGGAGTCCTTAACCTACAATATATAGAGGCTGATGTGCAGATGTAGCTTCAAAGCCTTGAAAGTTTATCTACAGCATAAGTAACTACCTTCTCCCCTTCCCCTGGCTGGTTTGATAAAAATTTATAGATGCCAGCTTGCTCTTTCTGTTAAACACGTGTAAATGTGTACCCGCAAAATGCTTTAACATTCTTTGGTCTAATTTTCCCGGGTTAGAAGGGAGAAAGCTGTATATGATACATTAAACATGCTCAATTTTGATGTCACCAAAAAGTGCCTTGTTGGTCAAGGAGTTCAATATTTGCAAAAAATCAGGTACCTCTTGTTCTTCATATGATCTCCAAACAATGATCATGTTTTGCTTTCTTTATATATATTGTGCATTTCAGCTAAAAACAGTTAGCCCAGTAATCAATCTTATCATCTCCTGTTTTGATTACTGCTAATTGAATTGTCTTTTCATTTGGCTTCTGGGTTTCTCAAGAGCATATTTTCTTTGTTTTTTGCCCCTATATAGCTTCAAATTAGGCCCAGTAAACATAACCCCCTTAAACTACCGATCTACTACCTTAATGTTTTTTAAAATTATTAACCTTCAGTCTTATCACATAATTTATCTTTTTATCTTGTTAATTTTCTGCTCTTTAAGTACTCAATTCCTGATTAAGCTTGTTCTTTGTGATACTCCTTAGAATGAGCTCAACAACTATTCCAATTGCCCACTTAAGAAGCATGAACATGTATGAACCATCCCAACAGCTTGGCATGTGGAAAGATGTTCCTCAAGCTTTCTTATCTGTACCATCTTCACTTGTAAAAGAGGAAACAAGTCCACACTACAAGGTGAATTATACAAACTTTACAAATCAATTAGTTAATTAAGTGGTGAATCTAGCTCCCTTGATCTAATGATGTCTAACAATCTGTCCTTGTATTCATGGTTTTTGTCTTTGTAGAATGAATCTACATCTGAACAAGAAGTTGGCCAATCTGATAATGACCAAGGATCAAACAGAATTGCTGAAAAGGTATGGAAGTTTGTGTTTTCAGGTAAAAAATGGAATTTGTGTGAATATGAAACATAGCTCTTTCATATTTTGCTTTATGTGATGAAAATACCTCTAAATCAAGTCATTTGGTTTCTGACATAAGCTAGATATAGTAATTTGAAATTTCAAGCCTTTGTTATGTTTTCAATTTTCTTAGCATGGTTAAATGACAATGGAAATGATTTTATTTTTAGGGGATGCAGAATTGCAGATCACTTGTTTTGTTTGAAGCTTGCTCAACCGGAGCAAGAACTTGAACAGGTTAAACTACAGGTAATTTAAATCCTAACATAACTTGAAATTCACTTCTAAGAATTTCACCTGATTAACTTGATGGATTGATTCCTTACTGCAGAATCTTTGTACCGGCGGCTCATCACAAGCTTATCTCTGAAATGACATAAATGCAGGTTTCTTTTTCCTGTATATTGATTTTGATATGATCATCCTACATAAACTTCTTAACAGGAATAACTACATTTGACGAGAAATACAGTCATGGCTAAAGGCGCAATACAAGCTAAACTGTGAGCTTAAATCCGCGTTAGAGGCTGATGTATAACTGAAGCTGAACTCCAAATACTAGAAGGAAGTTTGACGTCTTTTACTTGATGTCTGGAGCATGGCGAACTTTAGTGGAACACTTCTTTCTTCCAACCTTCATTCTGGTTTAGAGGTCTGTCACCTTCCTACTCCTTCAATTCACCCCACACCGACCACGCCTCTACAAAGTCTTAACTCTGAGGGCTTGTTTGGATTACCTACAATAATACATTATCTTGTATTATAATGCAAGATTTAATGCAATTTTGCATTAAATTCTGCATTATAATGCAAGAAAATGCATTATTTTGGGTAATCCAAACAGGCTCTGAGTCTCCGATGGGTGAAATGCAATTTTTACGTTTTTTAAAAAAAAAATTAAGAAATAAAGATAAAAACATAATTTATTCGAAACTTAACGGAGATAACTTTTTCTGTCAAATATGTGGTTATATGCCACATACATACAAATTGGGGGTGGTTAAATGTAAACAACTTGAAATAAAGGGTGGTTAAATGTAACCCATAATATTTTAATCTTACTCTCCGGTTCAGTCCGGTCCATGTTTGCACATCCGTCATGTCTTTGCTAGATAAATTGGTGAATTCATATGAAATTCAGAATTTTTTTTTAATTATATTACAGTTATAAATATTCTGTTTTATTGTCATGGGTAGGGAGAGGAGTTGAAGAAGATGATAGGTGCAGCTGCTTACATTGAATGCAGCTCCAAGACACAACAGGTTAACCAAAATTAAAGAAATTAATGACATAATGCATTAATGATATTCGATTATAATTAAATCATTGACTAAATGAAATTGTTGAATTTTTGGACAGAATGTGAAGGCAGTGTTTGATGCAGCCGTTAGAGTGGTGTTACAGCCACCAAAGCCGAAGAAAAAGAAAAGAAAGTCAAGACAAGCCTGTGTTTTTCTATAAGAAAAATGCTATATATGTTTTGAACTAAAATTTTCATTAAAAGAAAAAACAAAGGAAGTATGTAGCTTATTTTTATTGCACTCTCTTTCAGCCTTATAAAATCTGAGTCATATTGTAGTTGTAAGGGATAAGGGATCAGTGTGAGATATATTTTCATTGCATTGTAATTTTAATTTTATCAAATTTATAGAAGACATTATTGTTCTTTTTGCTCTCCAAAATATATTTTCAACACAAAATGTATTTTAAAACTCTTAAAATATGCGAAAAAATAGTTTATAGAAGAAGTGTGTTTAGGGAGAGAAATGTGTTTTGATTGTAAACTAGTGTATATCCCGTACAATTATAAAAAAAATTATGTTCATAGATATAATTTAAATTTTATGACTATTTATATTTGAAATCATGTTTTAATATCACATGTTAATATGTTATCATATGGATTCGGGTGAAATTAGCGGATTAAGGGTACTAACTTTTTTATCATTATATAAAATAACATTTCAATAAACAAAAAAGATTATAAATTCTACTCTCTAACAAAATATAATGTAAATATATTGACATGTTTAAAAGAAAATAAGATTAGACTTTGATGTTGCTCTACTTATTTTTAGAAACATTGTATATCTTTCTCATATTTAAAAGACATTATTTTTATTTTAACATATGGTAATTAATCTATTGAATTAATGCAAGACTGCCATTAACGGGGGTCGTGCGCATGCGTAAACCCAACACACAAGTCCAATGGGGTTCCAACATAAAACCAATTGGCAATAGAAGGAGTAACACAAGAGTATACATGTAGGTTAATTTAACTCTCAACTTTCGATGTGGGAAGGAGGATTCTCAACACTATGAAACTGGTAAAGCTTAATTACTTGTCAGGAATTAATGCAAGACAAAGTTCGATCTCCTCTATATAATTCACATTAAAAATTAAAATTTTGTTAATTTCGTGTATCATACCTCCAAACTTCTAGTGAAATTAAGAGTTGACTACGGTTGGAAATTTGGCACATGAATTAGAAAGGCTAATCGTTCTTTTGATTGCAGGATCAAGCAACTCCACCTAGCAATGAATTTATCGAATTAATTAATTGACGAATCGAAACGAACAAACTTAACTTCTGAAATCAATTAGAACGACGCATGTTAGACAAACCGGACCGTGACGAATCCAAACCGGTTGTGGAGGGATTACATATTGAAGAAGAAAAGATAAATAAATCACATATGTAATAGATCTAAGTGGAAGTAAATATGTATAGATAGTAAGTGGAAGTTGAAAAAGTTAGGTTTAGTCATTAGTGGGGATCGTGGATTAGTGGTCAGGTGGGAGAAATAATTTGTACATTTTTTGAATTGATTTTCTCCTTTTTTTTCTATACAATTTTTTTTTTCAGCTTATGCCATGTGGCACAATTTTTAATGAAGACATAGTTTTTACTTTACATTTGTACTAGGTAGATTTGTGAATTGATGACTCCGTGAGTGACTTTTGAATCTAGAGTATAAAACCTAAATCTATATTTAACACCCTTTTATTTTAAATTATTTTTTCTCTTACTTTTATACAGATCATGATTTTTTGGTGAAATCTATCGACTGAATAAATTATTTGGAACTTAAATACAAAAAATATAAAAATATGAATATCCGTATATTCGGACATCCGCGACAAATATCCGATCCGAGCTATACGGATCGGATATCCGAATATACCCGGATCAGATACGGATATGGTTTTAGAGAAAATTTTATTAAGGATATTTGATCCAATTAGTCGGACCGGATCGGATATCCGGTTATGAACACCCTTAAAAGAGGTGCATAGGGGCAGTTGGGCTTGTGCGGAAGAGGCCACACATAGGTTGACAAGAAAAAGGGTGCGGAGAGTACCACCTTCTAAAAAAAAGAAAAGGGTGTTTTTATGTCATATTTAAAATCAATTATTTCTAATAAAATTTATGAATTTTATTTAAATAAAAAATTTATTTTTTCACATAAAAATTAATTTTAAATAAAATGCATGAATTTTAATAAAATAATTATTATTTTACACTAGTTAATTATTTCCACCACCGTCATAAAAATGACCATCAAAATAACAAGGCCTAAAATCTTTTTTTTTTATTTGGTAAGTAAAATCTTTTTTTTTTAAAATACCCTGTAAAATAATTATTATTTTGCGTTCAGCGTACGCTGTACGCCGATTATTCTAGCGTACGCTGTACGCCGATTATTCCTATATAACATTTGCTATCGTACGCTACTACGCTTATTGTCTTAGCCTACGCCCAGTACTAATTCCTAAACCCTAGTCCTTCTCTCCACCAAACATCGATCTATCACAGTTGATCCCCAAATTTCCCCATCTCTACTCCCCACTCCATCTCAATTCCCCGGAATGGCAGTACGGGCAACGGTAACCCCATTTCCGATCGACCCGGACGCCCAGGACCATCTCGCCGTTCGCCAGCGTGGACGAGAACGGTACTCCGCCGGCGTACGGAGTTGGAGTTGTTCGAAATTCCCATGTGAGTTCAATTCTTCTTTCTTAGTTCGATTTTTTTTCAGATTCTAGTTCAACTACCTAGGAAAAGTGATAATTGATTTTCAAGAATTTGGAAATCAAGCGATTGAATTAGTCCTAAGTCCTTGTTGATTCTTGTTGTGATTTGTGATGAAATTGGTACTTTATAATTTGTATTCCGATTTTCCGAGGGCTAATTGTTGCAATTTCATATGATTTGTAGTTTGTAGTTTCGGAATTTTAATTGGAGGGGAATGGAGAGTCGTATGCTGACATGCTGAATTCTGCCAGACGTGTTAGTTTTCACTTTTCAATGGCTAGAAGCAATCTTGTTCTTGCAATTTGTAAGAATATGTATATAATTGATAAATTTACAATGTTCCAATGGACACTTGAAATCGTTTCAGTCAACAGTGAACACTGCCCTAAGCGCTGTGCGGATGCAAGGAAGTTGAAACAATGACCTAACTTCTGAAATTTTTTAATATGTTACTATAATGTGCAGATATTGTGGTCTTTGTTAATATCTAATGCAAGTGTTGTTTTGTAGCATTTTATTGGTATCTTCTTAATGAACATTGTATTTAACTCCATTTTAGGGGATATGAGGAAGAAGTGATGCAGGCTTGTCCTGTCTATGTAGCAGCGGTTGATCTATCATGTAAGTTTTGGTCTTGATGTATTTTGTTCATATTGCAATTTTTTGAACTCATGATGCTGGAAAGCAATCTAAGGTGGTTTCCTATTGGGTTTTCTTTGTGCACTACTGGCTTATAGATTAGACAATTGTCTATACAATAATTGATTATTTTGTAGCATCATTTAACTTCAAGTCTAATGTCTGTATGTTGTACTCATTTTTTGACATCTCAGTTGAATAACAATGTGTGATTGTTATGAAATAAAGGAAATATGGTAGGATGAAGCATTAGTATGGTTACTGACTGATTAGGAAAATTGGTGATGAAGGTCCAAAGATGAGATACTACAGAGCAGTAATTGACTGTGCATTGACCTTGCATAATGTTTTAGGGTGTGTTTGCTCACTATTTCATGTATGTTTGTGTGTGTGTTTCACATTTTTAATACAATGCTTGATTTGCTGCTTCAGAAGAGTTTTTGGAACTGACTAAGAGTGGATGGTTAGCAGCTTTAGAAGGTTATTGGTTACTTCAAAGGAAATTCAATTTTTTAATGTTTCTTTTTTACTATATGGAAATATCCTGATTAACATTTATGTACAGCTCTTCCTCCTGGATCACTCTTTGGCCTTGCTACATTCAGCCACATATTAGGTCCTTGTAAAACATATGATGTTCAAGGACCCACCGGATGCAGATGGAACTCTATCTGTAGAGCTGGAAGATGTTATGCCTTTGTTGTCATTTTTGGCCCCAGTATGATTTCAGTACCTCTTCTATTTTGGTAATCTCACTGGGCCTTTGCATATGGCTTATGATTTAATCTTATTATATCATGAAACTCTTTACATGTGTTTTATTTACAGGGGGAGACATGTAAAGACAATATAGCAGCTGCACTGGAGACTCTATGTGGTTGTTTATTTTTCTATTGTGTTTTTTTATTTCATTTCCCACTCTATATGCTTTATAGTAGTTGCTTCCCAGAGCTGAGCATTACTATGTATTTCACAGGCTGCTGTTGCTGTTTCAAGCTGGTGTCTGTGTGGATATATTTGCTGTAACCAATGAGTATACAGACTTGGCGTCCCTGAAGTTCCTTAGCATTGAGAGTGGGGGCACATTGTTGTCGTATTCAAATACTGATGATTATACACTTCCCCACTCCCCAGGACACGTGAGTTTGAGAATTTCTGTGAACAAAATAACTATGTAATACAGATGACGATATAACCATTCTGTCTAAGCGTTGAGGCCATTGTGATTGACACCTGATCTTCTAGGTACCGATTGTTCGATCGTCCATATGCTTTCAACTGCGTGCTATGATTAAGGACTTCAACTGAATTTAAAACTGGTCATTTTGTGAGTTTCTAGAACACTTTATTTAAAATATACTTAGGATGCTGTTTTCATTATATACTATGCTTATAATCCCATGAATTTCTGCTTTTGCAGTATGGCAATTTTGTTCCCAGATCCACAATATGAAAATGTTCAGCGCATAATTTGCTGTGATTCTTATGCAACATATGCTTATGACATTGAATTTTCAAAACTAGAGGGGTTTTCAAGGTATATGATCCAACTTGTATTAGTCTGTTTTTGGTTCACTTGTTTTTCTTTATTTGAGTTGTAACCTTGAGCTTCTTCACATGCACTTGTCAGAACCTCCTATTATTCATATTGCTTTCCAGTACTCTGTAGTTGTCCCTCCTTAGGAACTTTCAAGTTCGGGATCAAGTGTTGGAAGTAGGTTAGTAGGTATGCTTATTCTATATTGCCTATACTGCATCACAAATTCAGTTCAAGTCAAGTAGTAATTTTACCTTAAATAACCTGTTGTACCAAATTTTTATTTAGTGCACTATCATTTCTAAACCACTTGAAGCATATTTCTTTCTCTCATCAGCATTACAATATCTCCCCCCTCATTGTCCACAAACCTGCCTCCATTGTGATCCCTATGGTCATTGTTTTTGTGTATTGCCAGTTTATGATAATTTTAGATGGTTGAAATTTAACAGGTCAAGAAAGAGGTTTAATGATGGTTGCCTGGACATAAAATACACACCCCTTTCTCTTCACGATATGCCTCAGGTTCTAAATACAGATTAGGGATTTCTTACCAGCTTAACGATCTTGTATGTTTGTTACAGACCTAAGTTGTCCCTCAAACGGCGGCTGAGAATTAGAACTTTGCAGTACGGTGCTGCTTGAAATATCAATGAACTTTACGATAGTGTTGATGCTGAGGCAGTTCTTTCTATCCTTGTTCATAAGGTAATGTGTTTCTCATTGAATTACTAATGCATTTTTCCAGGAAAAATAAATAAATACCCCTTTTTAGTATTGTCGTGAAGAACAAAATCCAGTAGTTTATCTACTATATACATTAAAAAAGGGATTAACTGCCATCTTCCACTCATATCTCTACTCCCTAGATCGGTTGTAAAGAACATTCATTCTATTATCCAGGTCATATTAGCCTCCATGGAGCAGGGGGTTCGGTAGGGCAGGATGCTGCTACATGATTGGCTAGTGATCGATCCTCACAGCTCAGTATAATGAAGCTTGCAAACTAATTCAGCATGGGGCTGGGAAACAACAGTTGCCCAAATTGACGCCTCATTCTCAAGGACCCCACAGTTACAACCTTTGCCCCGCTTAGTCTTTGCTTTGCTTCGTAGTCCTCTTCTACGTCTTCACGAAGAAGGAATTCACCTTGATTATCGCATATATTTGCAACACCTTTACACGTACTGGGTTTCCTCTCTAGTAAAACCTTAACTGCCATATGGGAATTATTAGCATAATGTTTTAGGGTGTGTTTGCTCCCTCAACAGCACTTCATGTATGTTTGCTTGTATGTTTCACATTTTGACTACAATGCTTGATTTGCAGCTTCAGAAACTAAGAGTGGGTTATTAGCAGCTTTAGAAGGTTATTGGTTACTTCAAAGGAAATTCAATTTTTTAATGCTTTCTTTTTTTACTATATGGAAATATGCTGATTAATGATAAACATTTTTGTACAGCTCTTCCTCCTGGATCACTCTTTGGCCTTGCTACATTCAGCCACAAATTAGGGTTGAATGATGTTCAAGGACCTATTCCAGTTGTAAAACATATGATGTTCAAGGACCCACCGGATGCAGATGGAACTCTATCTGTAGGGCTGGAAGATGTTATGCCTTTGTTGTCATTATTGCCCCCAGTATGATTTCCGTACCTCTTCTATTTTGGTCATCTCACTGGGCCTTTGCATATGACTTATGATTTAATCTTATTATATCATGAAACTCTTCACATGTGTTTTGTAAAGCAGCTGCACTGGAGACTCTTAAGCCAATACATCGTGGGAAAGGAGTACAGCTGCTGGTCAAGCACTCGATGGCGTATTACTTGGTGGCAGAGGATTTGGAGCAGCAATGGAAGCCCCTTGTAACTATCTTGGCTCAGAATATGGAAATACCTTTGCCTTAGGTATGTGTAGTTTTAAAACTCTAAATCATTTCAATTATTTGGTTGTATCTCAAGAAATATCCTATTCTTCATCTATATTATTGGTGACTTTACTGCATACATCTGAATGATTTTATTTAGGCTTATTTGGTTTGATCAAGTTCAGCTAGGGTCTTTGCTTTCTTGTCTGGTGCTCCTGACTATGGACCTGGATAGCTGGATACTAGACGGTATGGAGAGCAATATGCGAGTAAAGGCGAGGATGCAGACCTTGCTTTACTTCTGGAGCAGATACCTTTTTATAAAGATCTGGTGGTTCTTTATTTTTCTATTGTGTTTTTTTTTTCATTTCCCACTCTATGTGCTTTATAGTAGTTGCTTCCCTGAGCTGAGCATTGCTATGTATTTCACAGGCTGCTGTCGCTGTTCAAGCTGGTTTCTGTGTGGATATATTTGCTGTAACCAATGAGTATACAGACTTGGCGTCCCTGAAGTTCCTTAGCATTGAGAGTGGGGGCACATTGTTGTCGTATTAAAATACTGATGATTCTACACTTCCCAAGGACACGTGAGTTTGAGAATTTATGTGAACAAAATAACTATGTAATACAGATGATGATATAACCATTCTGTCTATGCATTGAGGCCATTGTGATTGACACGTGATCTTCCAGGTACCGAATGTTGAATCGTCCATATGCCTTCAACTGTGTGCTACGGTTAAGGACTTCATCTGAATTTAAAACTGGTCATTCTGTGAGTTTCTAGAACACGTTCTTTAAAATATACTTAGGATGCTTTTTTCATTATGTACTATGCTTATAATCCCATGAATTTCTGCTTTTGCAGTATGGTCATTTTTTCCCAGATCCACAATATGAAAATGTTCAGCTGCTTCAGCACATAATTTGCTGTGGTTCTTATGCAACATATGCTTATGACTTTGAATTTTCAAAACTAGAGGGGTTTTCAAGGTATATGATCCAACGTGTATTAGCCTGTTTTCAGTTTACTTGTTTTTCTTTATTTGAGTTGTAACCTTGAGCTTCTTCACAGGCACATGTCAGAACCTCTTATTATTCAAATTGCTTTCCAGTGCTCTGTAGTTGTCCCTCCTGAGGAGCTTTCAAGTTTGGGATTAAGTGCAGCAAGTAGGTATGCTTATTGTATATTGCCTCTACTGCATCACAAATTCACTTCAAGTCAAGTAGTAATTTTACCTTAAATACCTGTTGTATCAAATTTTCATTTAGTGCACTATCATTTCCAAACCACCTGAAGCATATTTCTTTCTCTCATCAGAATTACAACATCTCCCCCAGTGTTTAAAAAGGCGAGGCGACGCCCGAGGCGATGACCCCCCCAAATTGCCTAGGCGCGCCTTAGAGGCGAAGGCGATCGCCTTATACATAAAGATGTAGTAATTCACAAATATAAATATATAATGTTAAATACGATCATTTAATAACATTTTTGGGCATAAAAACATATTTATAAAGGAAAAATCCAAATTTTATTAGTAATAAAACCAAATTTAAAGATAATGTAATAAACTAGTATGAAAATTTAGTTTTTAGATAGCAAAAAAAGGCAAAAAACTACTAAAATAAAGTATTTTCAAATATAAAATACTAAAATAAAGTTAAGGGTGGATCAAATGATCAGATGAAGAGACAGAACGAGAGAATGAACGTGAAGTCTGATCTTGTATTGGGTATTTGCATAGCTTAAGGATATATAGATATAGAGGAAAATGTAGGATAAAAAAAATATCTTGATGATATAAATTCCATATATAAATTCTATTAAAAGATATCTTGAAAAAGAAGGATAGAAAGAAATACTTAGCTTAAGGAAAGTACATTTAAAAGATAAAAAAAGTGAAAAGAAAGATTTTTAATTCAAATATTTAAAAAAATCAGCATAAGGCAACCTAGGCGAGCCAAGGCGAGATGCAGCTCGCCCGGGCGCCCAGGTCGCCTAGGCATTGCCTCTTCGAGGTTGCCTCGCATTGGCTAATGCAGGCGACAGCCTTGGCAGGGCGCGCCTAGGCGCGCCCAGGCGCGCCTAGGCCTCGCCTTTTCAAACACTGATCTCCCCCCTCATTGTCCACAAACCTGCCTCCATTGTGATCCCTGTGGTCATTGTTTTTGTGTATTGCCAGTTTATGATAATTTTAGATGGTTGAAATTTAACAGGTCAAGAAAGAGGTTTAATGATGGTTGCCTGGACATAAAATACACACCCCTTTCTCTTCATGATATGCCTCAGGTTCTAAATACAGATTAGGGATTTCTTACCAGCTTAACGATCTTGTATGTTTGTTACAGACCTAAGTTCTCCCTCAAACGGCGGATGAGAATTAGAACTTTGCAGTACGGCGCTGCTCAAAATATCAATGAACTTTACGATAGTGTTGATGCTGAGGCAGTTCTTTCTATCCTTGTTCATAAGGTAACGTGTTTCTCATTGAATTACTAACGCAATTTTCCAGGAAAAATAAATAAATACCCCTTTTTAGTATTGTCGTGAAGAACAAAATCCAGAAATTATCTACTATATATATTAAAAAAAAAGGGATTATCTACCATCTTCCACTCATATCTCTACTCCCTTGATCGGTTGTAATGAACATTCATTCTATTATCCAGGTCATATTAGCCTCCCTGGAGCAGGGGGTTCGGGAGGGCAGGATGCTGCTACATGATTGGCTAGTGATCGATCCTCACAGCTCAGTATAATGAAGCTTGCAAACTAATTCAGTATGGGGCTGGGAACACAACAGTTGCCCAAATTGACGCCTCATTCTCAATGACCCTACAGTTACAACTTACAACCTTTGACCCACTTAGTCTTTGCTTTGCTTTGTAGTCCACTTCTACGTCTTCACGAAGAAGGAATTCACCCTGATTATCGCATATATTTGCAATGCCTTTACAGGTACTGGGTTTCCTCTCTAGTAAATGTTGATTATTTGACATAATATGGTGAATTTGCAAGTCACCAAGATAAGATTTTTGGTGGTTTTGCATGTTTTTTTTAGGTTTTAGCAATTCGATTTACATTATTACCAACTGTTCTTTAAATCTGTCATCAATATAGAAAGAACCTAACTATATCCTCCATTTCACAATCTGATCATTCACTACAGTATGCAAGTGGATGTTGTTGCTTCTTATGTATTTCCTGCTATGCATTCAATGAGCCCTGAGAGTGTCAAAACTAGATGTAATGAATATGCTTTTCCAGCTATGATGAAAGTTCTGAGATTTGGATTGCTGTTAATATTATTGTGCCCAAGACAATCATTAACCTTACTTTCATGCACTTGCTCTGTTGTGCCCTGGAACCAAGCTCTCTCCATCATGCTGTACATCCAGTATTGATGTCATATTCAAGTCCTGATAAGCAAGAGTACCCTCGACATTCTCTGAGCAGAGCAGCCCTAATTACTAGCTATAGCCCGATATTCCTCCTGGACGGGTTTACAACTCTGATAGTATTTTACTACTCATCAGCTGATCCTTCACTACCGTTCCCACCCCCACACGAGTGTAAGTAACTTCATTAAGCTAGCTTTCTCTCTTTTCTTTCGGTCATGAAAATTATATAATTCTTGTTTCACGCCAAAACTCATTTTCATTCGTGGTGGTCAGGATGATGCCTCGTTAATCGAGAATGATCTCATTGAAGAGCAAGATGTTGATGGGAGTGGGTTTACCAGTGTCATGGGATTTGTTTCCTTCTTAGAGGACATCAATCGTGGCGTGATTGAGTATATCAAGTAGAAAGAAGCAGTCATTTCAAGTGAAACCCAACCCAGGTGAGTTGCATCCAACAAGTGTGGGTCAACAAGTGTGGCAAACAAAATAAATTATGAATTTGTTTTATTATGGGATTTATGATAATGTTTTTTGGATTAATATTGATATGTTGATCTATTGTCATATTCACTTAAAACTATGCTGTGGGTGTTTTAGCAGAACTGACTTTTGAATTGATCTTTTTACCCACTGCAGGTTAGAGGGGTAAGCTGGTTCCAGATAGATTTGGGGACTTGGGCATTTAATCTTGATGGAGCTATTGAGATGTTCAACTCTTACAGGTGATTATTTTTTCCCTCAAATATCCAATGATCCTCCACCCCAAGAGTAAAGAAACATTTTCTACATGGTGTGATATTCATAAAAATGCACCCAACATTTATCATTCAGAAGTGAAGTTATTCTGTTTCAAACTCCTTTTAGCACTGATGAGCTTGAAATAATTGCGCATGGATGGAATGTAGTTTGAGAAATATTATTTAATCAGGCATGAGGTTTGGAATTTTGATTCACTGAATTTGACACTTGAAAAAGATATCTTGTGCAGGCATTCTAAGCATCAATTTTATTTTAATTTGACTTGCTTTATCATTTAACTTTATAATTCAATTGAAACCAAATCAAAACAACATGTGACATCTATCAGACAAAGTAATACACCATTTTACCATTTTACCTTGTATTGAAATGTCTTTGACATATATTGTTAAAGTGTAGTTTTACTACACAAGTAACTCTTTTTCTTGCAGACAAAGTTCCTCTGGTTTTGATATGCTTATCAGAGGATCAATCTTCACATTGATTGTACCATTTATCTTGTGTATTAAGTTAATTGTGGTGTAGACTAATGTGCATTCTTAAATTATAATTCATCATAAGCTTGAAAGTTCTTAAAAAATATTTCAACACTTGCCTTCTTGCTTACCTTAATTGTGACCGACTCTATGACTAGATAGATAAGTGGAAGCGGTGATAACGTTTTCAAATATTCTGTTTAGTAATAGGGCTAATTCAGGTGTTTTATTTCACAATTTGGATTTGCTCAGATCAAGTACCACAGTGTTTGGTAATATGCAACATGACACATTAATTTCTCATATATGTATTTCCCTGTACAGACTGTACAGTAACTAAGTAAGAACATATAACCAACTCTACATGTATTAAATACAGTTTATATTGCACTTTAAATACACGTCTATCCGCCATTGAAACTATCTTTCCTGGATCCCCTGATGATCACGCCACTGTCTCCACGCGATTGGTGAGTTTAATTTAATTTTGTATGCAAGTTTATGCACTACTGTTCGAATTATCAACAGGTTTAGTGATCTTCCCTTCCGAATTGAAAAAGTTTGTGATTCGCCTTTTAATTTTGGATTGAATAATATTGCTCGATTGTCTTCATTTCTCTATGCTGCTAATGTAATCCTCTTGCTTTCTTTTTCCTCGTAGTTTTTGCCTGCAATAAAGGTAAAAGTGAAGGCTCGAAAATACCGAAATTTTTTCACTGAAGACGTTCTGAGCAACATACTTCTCTGCAAACATAAGTGGGAAGTTTTACTGTCCCACTTACAGATGGTATATTTTTTCTCCCTTAAAAGAGTTATGTTTCAAGTGACAAATGATTTAAATTTTTTGAAAATGATTCTAATTCTACCTCTTTTTGGCCGAGCCCTCATCTATATGCAGGTTTTGTTAGCAAATATTCTTGATATGTCCCTTGTGGATCCATTCACTTTACCTGATAAGGATCTATCATGTAGTGTGGTCGAAAATCCTAAGAAGTTGTCAAAGACAAGTGTTTCACGGCAAAGAGTACAAAATCTACGGTTTAAGAGCATGGGTCGGTTCAAACCGAGATTTCAAGACGGGCCAAAACCAAAATTATTCGGTTGGTTTTCGGTTTAGGAAGTTCTAAAATTTTGGTTAAGTTTCGGGATGGTTTGAATTTTTCAAAGAACAATCTTCTATCCATTACAAATCGTCAGAACTTAAATCGAACTGAATCAATTTGGTTTGGTTTTCAATTCGATTGTTGTCAGTTCGGTACGGTTTTGAATCGATGCTCCGCCTTATATCTATCTGTGATTGATGATGATCAACGCATAGTGTCATTGTAGATTTTTTTTTGAAAATGAAGGATTAGGGGGTGGGGGTAATTTAGCGAAAAGCTCGTCATCCAGAGCATGCAAGCGAGTGAGATTTAAAAGATTAGGGGCCTGTTTGGATCGTGCATTATAATGTAAGCTTTTATATTATAGTGCGCGATCCAAACAGGCGCTTGAAGGAACTCAAGAATTCGGATTGTGTGTGATATGAAAAGGTTTTGTAAGCAAGTTGGCCACTTGTTTATTTTCCATAAAATATTGGTCAGACAACATTCTTTATAATGATTCAAGAGTAACGAATATCAGACAAAATTCTTTATGTCAACTCATTATTATCTTATGTTTTGTTAACTCTTACTCCGTATTAATTATACTATTTATATTATAATTATATGGTATGATAACAAAGCTTAGGAGGATGTTCTAAAATTTTGCACGTCTCTCGTTTTACATTAAAATATATTATATAAAGTTGCAAATCTGTCTTTATAACGACAGAATTGTCATTTTCGTTGTGCTTTCGATACCTGTGGGAATATATATGATAAGGAATTTTAATTTGTTAGGAAAAAGTTGAACCCAGTTACGTAATGAATGATATCATGCAATATTATTGTAGTTGCAACTTGCAACTGAATTTGTCTAGACGCCTGGTACATGCATGCATGTCGATCAGTCCAAAATACAAAGAGTAACCCAAAATATAATATTTACTTGATCTAGTGGTAAAATAGTGTTACACTCCGTAAATATTGTTAAGAGATCCGAATTTCAAATCCTACTTGCGACATGCATGAAGAAATTAATTTGGGAGAGTCTCTTTCAAAATAGAACCACGAAGTCCCGAACTGACGTATAGTAGTGTCCGACCGAATGAACCAAAAAAGTAAAACCAAAAAAACGTAATTCCAAGTTAACTAATTTTTAAGTCTTGAAGGAAGATTTTCTGGTAATTAACTACTTTTTAAGTCTTACATGCCTTTATGTTATTAGATCGAGTTAGTCAACATAAAATATAAGCTAATATTTAATTCATATATTTTATATGCTAGTTGAAAAATCAAAGTTAATTTTCAACCTTGAAAATACCCACAGAAAACACATATGCTTGGGACCGCGATTAACATGTCTCCAGTCAAAAATTATCCAATAATAAATTAAATTATTTTTAAACGTCGTCATCGGTCCATGATATTTTGGAAATCGGTTTTCATATTGTCATGGAACATTTTTTTTTATTTTTTATATTTAATTAAATCTATTTTCTGCTATATAAATTTTATTTTTATGGTATATAAACCAAAATTTTATTTCACAATATGATACAATCCACTTTTTATGTTATAAATTTTGATTCGCTCCATCATTTTCTCAAAATTCAATCCATGTTCTATCAGATTTAATTTGGACCGATGCTTAACCTACTAAGTAATGGTTCTACCAAACTTACCCATGGCGGAATAGGCCATAAATGAAAGTAGACCCAAAACACAACAAAAAGATAGAGATACATCAATTGCTCGAGTGCCCATTTTAGCAACCTATAGAAGAAAGTTCGACACATGAAATGAGAGCCACCAAAGTCACACCAGAAGTTGGATTGTTGTAATGTCAAGACATAACACTTGAAAGAAAAAAAAAATCTCACCAGAAACCAACAAAGTCGAAGTTGAATTTCATAAAACCACCCGCAAATTATGTACAAATCACCCATAAAAATTGAAATGTCAGTAAACCATCCGTAAAAATAAGCCGTTTGTAAAAGACCATCCAAATAAAAAATTCCGTTAGAAAAATGAAATTTCATTATTTTCACCACTAAAACACCAATTTATACTATTCAAACACAAAAACTCAAACCTCGGATTTTGAATTTGTGATTTGTAAATGTTTTCTTACCTGGATTTGAATAACGAGATACTACCAAGTCCATAATTTCATTGCATTTCTCGATAACTATTAAGAAAGTTACAAGCATGCTTTTCTCTGATTAATACCATAAAAACAAAAAACTCAAATTCCATTCCCCGCATGAAAAAGAACGAAAAGGACGAATGAACTTCAATCAACCCAAATTCTCCTATCCAAGGAGATAAATTGGAATTTCATGCTTGGTCTTTAGTTGAAAGAATCCGAGGTGTTGGTATCTCGTTCTTCAGATCCAGATAAGAAAACATCCACAAATCATAAATTCAAAATATATGGTTAGGGATTTTCTTTTTAAATGGTAAAAATTCGTGTTTTAGTAGCTAGTGAAAATAATAAAATTTCGTTTTTAACGAAAATTTTAACGAAATTATTGATTTGGGCGGTCTTTTTCAAACGAAATATTTTTACGGGTAGTTAATTAAGTTTTCAATTTTTATGGGTGATTTCTTACAACCGAAATATTTTTACGGGTGATTTGTTAAAATCTTACTTTTTACGGGTGATTTTATGTAAAAACCCATAATTTAGGGGTAGTTTTGTGAAAAAATTCACCCTATAATATATACTGTTTTTTTGGTTGAACCTATAATATATATTGTTTTTTTTTGATAAACTATAATATATATTGTTATGCACCTATTCATGTGACATACATAAGAGAAGAAGGTAGGAATTAATCGAGGGATAGAGATGGAAAGCATGAGCCAAAACGAGCCAAAACGACGCCGTCCGCACGCACTTTGTATCCCATACCCGGCCCAAGGCCACATCGGGCCAATGCTCAAGCTCGCCAAGCTCCTCCACTCCTCCGCCCACAACTTCTACATCTCCTTCGTCAACACCGACCACAACCACCGCCGCCTCCAGCGAGCCCACGGGCCGGCCGCCGTCTCCGGCCTCCCTTCCTTCCGCTTCCACGTCATCCCCGACGGGCTTTCCCCGGCCGAGAACCCGGACGCCACTCAGGACATCGCCACCCTCTGCCTCTCCATCAACCAAACGTGCCCGGGCGCCTTGAGAGAACTGATCTCCAAGATTAATAACTCCGATGATGATGGAGGAGGTGATGGGCCCGGGCCCGTGAGCTGCGTGGTGGCGGATGCGGCCATGGCGTTCGCGGTGGATGTGGCGGAGGAGTTCGGAGTGCCGGTGGTGAGGTTTTGGACGGCCAGCGCGTGTGCTTTGTTGGGGTATGCTCAGTTTGAAGGGCTCGTTCAGAAGGGCATTATCCCACTCCCAGGTGCGCTTTGTTAATTACCTAGCTCTCTCTAGAACTGTCAATCGAATCGGGTCGGACGGGTTCGGGTTCGGTCATTTTGGGTTTAGTCGGTTTGGGTCATTACGGGTCACGGGTCAAACGGGACGGGTCAATACAAGTTTTCGGGCAGGTCGAGTTTAGGCATGGACGGGAGCGTGGGCCGGGCCCGTAAAAGTGGCCAAAATGGCCCGGCCCGGCCAGCCCGTGGGCCATCCGGGCTAAACCTGCACGACCCATGGGCGGGTCCTGGGTTGGAGAAAAAGAGCTCGGTACGGTTGGGTTTTTTTAGTTGATTTGAAAAAAACGGTACGGGCCTTCCTAAAGCGTCCAGCCCGGGGACCGGCCCGCTTCAGCCTAGTGTTATACCGGGCCGGTCCTGGGTCCGGATTCCATGGCACAGGCTTGTGTCCATACCTACTGTATGTATAGAATGTGGGCTGAGAGCAGTTGGGTCGTACCGAATTTTTTAATCTCTAGTGATGTTTTAATTTGGATCGTGTATTTGTTGAGATCAAATAGTTATAATTGATAATTGATGGACTAATCACACAGAGATAATTTCTATTCTTATCATATCGATCATGTACAAATATGTAGTGAGATTTTCAAGTAGCTAGGTGGTCCATTACAAGAATAAGCTACATCACTACTTAATGTCATATGTTCTATTCATCTAACATTTCATAAACAACTTTAAACTAGACTCATCATGCTTAACGAACGGATACCTAGACAAAGTGATGGAAGCAATACCATCCATGGAAGGCATCACATTGAAGCATCTCCCTAGCTTCATTAGAACCACCGACGCCAACGACTTCATGCTCAACTACCTCCGTCACCGCGTACAAACCGTCTCCGGTTCCCGGTGCCCTCTCATCTTTAACACATTCGAAGCCCTAGAGGGCCCAACCCTCCAAACCCTTGCAACCACCAAAATCACCAACACACCCGTCCTTACCATTGGGCCCCTCTCCCTTCTACTTCCTAAGACCGATACAGAAAGCCACTCAACGATCCGATCTAGCCTCCTGACAGAGGACCCATCCTGCCTCCCTTGGCTCGACTCAAAGCCTCCCGACTCAGTCATTTATGTCAACTTTGGCAGCGTCGCAACCCTGACCCCTCACCAGGTGATAATTTTTTTAGCATTACTAAGGGCTCATTTGGTATTGATATCTTAGACATCAGATATCAAGTATGGGTATCAGATAACGGGTATGAGTATGGTATCGATATTCAGTATCCTTGTTTGGTATATTATCAATATCGAGTGATATCATCATACCTCCAAGTTTTTTGGTATATCAGTGATATCTGTATTTGATTACCAAATACAATATATATGTATGACTGATATCCATATCCATATCTGATATCCATATATAGATACCAAACTGGCCCTAATACTATCTTCGTTCAGAAAAGATTATCATATTTTGTATCTTTTTTCTATCATAGGTCATAGAGTTTGCATGCGGGTTGGTTAACAGCAACCAGAGCTTCTTATGGGTGATAAGACCGGACCTAGTAGGAACAACTGAGTCCGGTTCAGGTGCAATGGCGCGTCAATTGGTGGGCGAGGAGGCCCCTGGGAGAGGAATGCTGGCTAGCTGGTGTGACCAAGAGAAGGTGCTGGCTCATCCCGCGGTGGGAGCTTTCCTCACACACTGCGGATGGAACTCGACAATCGAGGCGATAGGGAATGGGGTGGCAGTGGTGTGTTGGCCGTTTTTCGCCGACCAACAGACAAATAGTTGGTTTTGTTGTGAGAAGTGGGGGGTCGGGGCGGAGATTGGCGGCGGAGGTGGCGGGGAAGTGAGGAGGGAGGAGGTGGAGAGGGTGGTGAGGACGGTGGTGGAAGGGGCTAAAGGGAAGGAGATGAGGAGGAAGGCTAGAGAGTGGAAGAGGTTGGCTGAGGAAGCTACTTTGAGCCCTAATGGATCATCTTATGTTAATTTTGAAAAGTTGGTGGATCATTTGTTAGGTTCTCGTAGTTAATTGACCTTGCTTGATTTTTTTTTGTTTATGTTGGACGTGAAGTTGGGATTATTTTTTATTATTTTTATTACTAGTTTAAATTGTGGGGTATGGTCGGTTAACCGAAATTTCGATTAGTAAATTTCAATAACCGTAACTGTATCGTTTTGTTATCGATTAACCATGAAACTTTACGGTCTATCGGTTAACCGACTTGTTTTAATTTTTATTCTTTAATAAAAAAATCAGATTTTTATTACATTAACGGTTAACCGATAAACCGTACCGTGTCCAACGATAAACCGAGTCGGTTAACTGATAATGTATTAAAAACCGTACTGTTAATGGTTAACATCTGATTTTTAAAAAAAAATCAGATGTTTTAATTTCGGTTATTAAAATTTAAGTTTATTATTGTGTTAAGAAAATTAAGAAAGTAAAATTATTTTAAAAAAAGAAATTCTAAAATATTAAAACTATTTTCTTATAGTATTAAATCAATTTAAATAATCAAATGTTTAAAAAAAATTGGAATGATTAAGAAAGTCTTACATATGGAATAATTATGAATAGAGTAATTTAAAAAAAATTAATTCTAAAATATTAAGAATATTTTATTGTAGTGTTAAATAAATTTTAAATAGTCCATTTTGAAGAAGATATTAAACTTGATTAAAACAACATTATTATGGAATAATTAAATAATTTAAATTATGTGTTAATCAACAAATGAGAATGACATAATAATAATTGGCCAACTTAATTTTTATATATGGCATAGTTAGATAAACGAAATGTATTATAGAAAGAATTTAGGTATAATATATTATTTTTTTCTTTAATTTCATTGTCGATCGTTTTCGTTTTTTTTTTCCAATTTATGTTATAAGTGCATTGTTGAAATAAGATGAATTTTTTTTGTTTTCACTTCTTTATTACTTCATCCATAAACTCAAGTGTGTGTGATCCAATTTTTTTAAAACAATGGGAGAGGAATACATTTTTTACCACTGGTTAAAAAATTGGCAATATATTTTAAACAGAGGTGGTAAATTTGTCAGTTCAACAAAGCAACTAATTAGAGAGTTAGGAGAGGAATGCAATCTTTGTGTGCGGCCGCCAGCTTGGCTCGTGTTCGTGATATGTTTATGGTATTGAGATTTATCTTTTTACGGGGTGTTTTAACTGTTTTATTAAAATTGAGCCTCCGAGAGTTGCAAATTAGTTTGACGATAACTCTTCCATAACTTTTTTATTTTCAACCTACTTTCTGTTTCCGAAACTTGGGGACTACCTCATTGGATTGGTCAAACAATTTTATCAATCTATTTTTAACTGAAAAAGATTTCGTGGATGGTTGAGAGCTGATCATGGAATCTTAGAGGTTTCTGTTCAATTTAATCCAACAACTACTTTTCCGGTACACCTATCACTTCTCTCTTCTCAGCTTTCACAAAACTTGAATCACATTAGCTCTCTTCTGTTCTGAATTACTTCCATTCTAAATCCTTCTTATTCGAGTACACTAGTTCGGAGGAAGATGCATTGAATCCTTGGGACAAGCGCTCCTATGAATTTGTACCAATATTCGGGTGTTTTGTTTGTAAGGCAGTGAGTCCTTCCACAACACAATAAACACATCAAATCTCTCTGGCCTACATTCATTTATTGCTAAAGATATTTTACTTGCATAAAATACTTAGATTGATACCGCAACACACTATAAGATCAAGGAAAGTCCTTTTTATATCATGCAAATATTTTAATAAATTTATTTAGTCCTCAACTTATTCATATTAAATTATCTTCTGACAAAACTATCGTATTCATATTATTTCCAAGCTTATAATAGGATTTTAAAAGCCATGCAAGTATTTAATAAAATCTTAATTTAATAAATCCTTTCATCTAGTTTTTTTTCTTCCTTTAATCACTACAATTAAAATATAAGCAAGGTAAAAATATTTTTAAAAATATTTTTCATGCTTCAAAGTCACATATATAAATATTATAATTTATTTGAAATTATTCCAAGTTTTTCCACATTTATTTCTTTTTTATAAATTCACATGTTATTTTAATAAAACTTGATAAGGCAATTTTTATTTTATAAAAATATAATTTAATATTTCAACAATATAATGGGCCTAATGTTAAAAGTCTAATTAAAAATACCCCAACAATTTAAGGCCCAAAAGAAAAAGAGAAAAAAAATATCTATCTAATTATTTCTTCTACGTATAGTAAAAGGCAGAACCAGAGAAAAGAGAACATGGCTGAACGACGATCACCAAGGGCGGCAACAGGGACAACAGAGCTAAGGGGGAAGGGCAGCGACCGCAGCGCGCGGCGCCCTGGCTGGTGGTCCGGTGACTAGGAGGTGCAAATCTAGGGTTTTGAGGTTTTTTGTGGAAAAAATTCCGCACTTGAATAAATTGATTTGGGGCTGAAGAAAAACTTTGATTGAGAAGAAATTTATGAAGAGAGTAAGAGAGGATGATTATGTGAGTTTTCTATGGATTTTCACCCCTTTTTATAGGAAAATTTGACTCTTCCATGGATCCATCAGTTCATGGATTGACCACTAATGGAGGAGGAGCTTCAAGAGGATTGGGTAGAGGTGTGCTTCTTGAGGGATGATACAAGATGATGGAGTTTGATGAGGAGAACAAGCAACCAAGAGCCATTGATAGAATTGAAGTACATGCATTGCTTGAACGTTGACTGTCAAGTCTAATGTTTTAATTGGGAAGGAGAAGAAATAAGAGCATAAAAGAATAAAAATTCTTTAGTGAGTAGATGAATTACAATGGCATAGCGGAATTGATTGTGTATGAGTTTGTGAAAGGTGCAAGAGGTCGCGAGTTCGAGTCCCCCTCTTGCCCCTTTTTATTTTTGCCTTCTCTTTGCATTTTTATTTGTATTGTAAATTATTATGCAATAAAAATCCAAAATTCTTATTAATTATATTTAACCAAATTTATTTGTCATTTGTGATAAGCTTTTATAAAATTTTAAGAATATATTTAAAAAATTACAAAAATAATTAAACTCTCTATTTTAGAGAAATAATTAAATTAATAAAATAACCATTTCTTTTATATAGAAATAGAGGTTATTACAATAGTACCCCCTTAAATTAGTTTCGTCCCAAAACTGGGAAAACTTAGGCGGTATAAAGTTATAATACGAGGATAGGTTACATCTACTAGCACTAACCACTGTGAGGAGATAACAAAGGGTCCTCCACCATTCCTTCTACGCTCGAGCTCATTTAGCATTGTCTCCATCATGTAAGCAACATCTACATACACCTCTAAGGTCGAGAAGTTGCGGTTCACCATCCATGGCTTGATGGTGTCGCTCATCCATTTGTGGAAACGACGAATCTTTTATTACTCAGTAGGTATTTCGGTTTCAGCATACTGCAACAAGTGATTGAACTTTTTGGCCCTTTTCAGGACGCTTGGCCCGTTGACCTTGGGTGAGAACAGTTCATCCAACTTCTCATCCTTTATAGCAGTAGAGAAGAATCGTTTCATCATCTTTTCTTTGAACATGGCCCAACTCAGTTCGGGGTGGGTGGCCAAGTTCGAACCCTCCCACCATTCTCTGGCTCCATCCTTGAGCCTTAGAGAAGCCATGTGCACCGTATTAGCTTCGGACCAATGCACATTTCTTAGTAGTCTCTCCACGTGAGAGAACTAGTATTGGATCCCAGCAGGGTCTCCACTTCCGTCATAAGAGTCCGGATTCGTAGCGTTGAAGGTCTTAATGGCATTGGCGAAGCTAGTTTTTGTCTCTTTCTCACGGATATCCTCCGTTCCTCGAACTTCTTCTTGATTCTTAAGATTTGCCTGGTTGGGCACTACCTTTGGGATTGCCTCCCTTACGATTTGATGAATCATGGTGCAAAAGGCTTCCATAGTGTCTTCATTTAATACGAATGGGGGATTAGGTGTTGGGGGATTGTTTACCCGAGGCAAGCCTCGGACTTCTGTTTGACTCCCTTCGTTATCATCCCCAGCTGCGTTGGGATTGTTTCGGCGGCTGTTTCCTCTCTTGTTGACCATCTGAAGGGTTATGCACAAACTTTTCTTCCATTAATTAACATTTGCATAAGACAAGTTCAAAGGCACTATTTAGAAAGAAGGGGTGATTTTATTAGAACTCTTAAGGGAAACAAAATACAACGGGCTTTATATAATAAGCCATTACACGAAAGCTGAAAGGGATTACTACCGACCCGACTATTCAAGAACAGAATGGATAGTCAAGTGAAGTGGACTACTTAGAGTTTCACACTTCTTAATTTATTTTCCATCAAGTATTATCTTAATAGATCATTGCATACGGATTCAAGATGCATAAACTTCAATAATGAAAAGTTCAGCAGGAGTCTTGATAAATTTGAATCGAGAAAAGCCAGCAATTTCCAACAACTTGATCCATTCAGCTTGAGTTCTTTCCTTTCCTCCTACACAGTTAACCATCATAAGTAGATCAACCTTCAAGATAATGTCGTCCATTTGATCTTTGCCTCCTGGCTGAATAACAAATTCCACTAGTATGAGTTTCCCTGCCTTCTTCGAAAGTGCTCTTTTGCAATTTTGTAGGATCTTCACACAGTCTTCATCTCCCCAATCGTGTAAAATGACCTACCTCAATTCAAACATAGATAGAGTTGTTACTTCCTTGAATTAATCAATGTAATGCATAAATATTAAAATTGTCTATTGTAATTTATGTCAATAAAAATACAACTAAAAAAATTAAGAAAATAAATAAAGTTGATCAAAATTCAAGTACTAATTAAAACGGTAGTTAATGTAATGTACCTTCATGATGATTGCGTCCGCGTGTGGAATAGACTGGAACATGTCGCCTCCAACATGGGTTACTCCAGGGTACGCAGGTGTTGTCTCAACAACATGTTGCAAATCAAAGTTGATACCTTTAATCCGAGGCCAATTAGCCTTGACAATCTTCGACACCAAGTAACCAGTGCCTCCGCCCACGTCCACCAATGTCTCAATACCTTGAAATTCGTCTTTGTATGTCATTAGGATTGCCTCAGTGTTAAATTTGGTTAGGTTCTCCATGCTACTATTAAACAACGTGTTTAACTCGGGGTTTGCGGAAGTCAGCTCCCATAGGGAAGACCCATAAGCCTTGTCAAACACAGTCGTGCCATCCTTAATCGCGGCGCTCAACTGTTGCCATGGGTCGAACAACAGTGGATGGGTGACCATATAAAGCCATGGAGTTAATGTTTTCATATCCGAACCTTGTAAAAGCAACCTAATTGCACAAAAAAAGTCGTACTAATGTAAGTAGGGTAGTACAAATATCGACAAAATATATGGAATATCGATATCAATATAATATTAGCGGGTTATTTATGTCGATGTATGATCAATACTTGTTATATCTGAGTTTCAGGTGTGGGATCGAATGCATATTTTCAACAGAGTCACATACCTCGAGGAGTGAGTGAGGTCATAAACGATTTCTTCCGATTGATCACCAGAAGGGGTGGCGGAAAAGATGTTCTTGTGCACGAGCAACCTCATGACCCTTGATAGGCACGTGGGATCGAGAGACGGGGATCCAATGTGGTCGACGATTTGGGACAAGCTCATCGGAGATCCATGGGAGTGTAAGATGTCCGGGATGCGAAGCTCTAACGCACACTTGAGAGCCATGGGCTCTACAAATGCTAAACCGATGCTCGTAATCTCTTTTTGGCCTTGTAGCATGCCTCCTACGCCCTCTTCCTGTTGGCCTTCCATGAATGGAATCAATTAGTGTTTTCAAATTTAGTGGCTCTTGTAAAGTCTTTTACAAGAATAGGTAAGATTTATAGAGGATGGGTGAGCCATCAATCACATAGAGGTAATATTTATAGAGCGGTCGAGATAAAATTTATAGTGAGCCATCAATAATGGAACATGTACACATAGAGATAAGATTTACAGAGGACATTCAATTTATTTATTGAGGATGGTGAGCCATTTATGGCTATCACTGTACATTTTTTTCTTGATGGGTGAGCCATTTGCCAATATCAATGGGTGAGACATCTTTCTTTTTTCTTGATGGTAGACTATCAATGTACATTTTTGAGGATGGTGAGCCATTATTGTAATAGACAATATTTGTTGAGGATGGTGAACCATTTTTGTAAGATTTATAGTGAATGCCTCCTCGTTGAGGCATTTCCTTAATACCTTTTCATTAACAAAAAAGCGAGTAATAATTGCTAAAAAAAATAGAAGAAGAAGAGGATAGTAATCTATATCAACTTCTAATTTTGAATAAAAATAAAGTTAATTCTAATATTTTTACAGTAAATAAAGTATATTGTTTTGGACAGATTTATCACGTGAACGTGTTACCTGCTATAATGAGGAAAACCTAAAAATAAATGTTCTAAAATGATTTTTTATTTATATTAAGGTTCTTAACCTAAGTACATAAAAATTCTATTTAGTTTTAATTTGTTTTCGTGTTAGGTGTCACATTTCATATGTGACATGCATGTACATGCCATGTGGATCCTACCTAAAAATGTTTCAATACAATATATGTATTAGACGAGTTACTACTTTTATTGTCAATTAAACTAAAAAACTTAGTACTCCATAGAATTTAATTATATGTAAGGAATTCTTATGAACTAGAAGCCTCATGAACCGTGAGAGGTATGTGATATCAAGAGATGGCGAACCGATTTGCGAGGCAATTTCGGACAAGGACATGGGAGAGCCATGGGAGTGTATGATGTCGGGAATCTGAAGCTCGACGGCGCACTTGACAACCATGGATTTTGTATAGCCATAAATGAGCTTCCAAACCTCAGCTTGGCCTTGTAGGATTGCATCTTCATCATGGCTTGCTATTCCTAGTTGTTGTTGGCTTGCCATGAATAATTATTGAATATAGTAGATAGATTTTTGTTATGTTCGGGAAAGAATTTGAGATTAAAGAAGAGAATTAGAGAGATTAAGGTAGAAGAAGAGGGAGTATAAGAAAAAGATTAGGGAGAGTTAGTTCAGAGAGCTAGATAGAGTAGGAAGAAGATAGAGAAAGGTTCATTCATTTCATCGATGCCCTGTTGATTACAAGCTCTCACTTATTTAAGGTAATTTGAGCTATTTACATTCATGGTCTTTTATTTCTAATATTAACACAATTATCCCACTTCTATTACAAAGTTACATGACAAATTTCCATACATGACAATTTTCTTAGCTTGAAGATTTGGAGGTCTTATAAATAAAAATGATCTCATGTCAAACGAACCATTAGTAAAACTGAGCGGATTTTCTTCTTGTCAACTAATTATCATAAATAAAGTATGATAAAAGACAGAAAAATAGGACTAAAAATTTCCATTTGAATATAGAGTTTTGTACAAACAAGCAAAGATATAGCCGCACGATTTGATGATGTTGTATAATGCTATATTTGTGTGGGACTTTGTTGGTGTACAAAATCTCGCCTTTAATTCGTATCAAATACACCAATTAAGAACTCCTCCTCTTCCGCTCCTCTTCCGTCTCCTGACCTAAAAAACCTGCAAAACAATGGACAAAGGGGGCGGGGACCCCCTAATCCACCTCCGATGCCTAAGTCAGAAGAGCAATTGTCGTTTGAGCGTCGAGGTACAACAAGAGAGCGATGAAACCCTAAACAGTCGAGCTAAGCGAATATTAGCCTGCCTAGGATTTCTGAATATGCAATGCACATGTGTCTCTCCCTACATGCCTAGGGCATGTATTTATAATGGAAGAGAGAGTTACAGGGGGGCCGAAAATCTTATCCTCTCGGGCTGGCCAACTGCCTTAAAGCCCAAGTAAGGAATATTCCACCCTATCTCCAATTTAATTCTATCCTTTAATAAAAGATAGAATCTTCCATTAAGTTGCATAACCGCCATATAATTTTATATAGAAAATAAGAAAATAACTGCGCAGTAATTTAATAAATACCTTTTTAATAGTCAAAATAACTATGGTAATTATGTTTATTTTACCCGCTCACAAATGCCCCACCTACACCGCCCTTACACGACTCACCGTGTTAGGCGACGTAGGGTACAGAGGGTTTCTAATCGAAGTGGCCATCCAGATCGGTCAATTGGTCCCCTAGCGCTTTCGTATATTCGCATATTCGTATATTCGTATATTCGTAATTCGAGTCCACATGAGCGAATATCATATGTGTTATGAGCGAATATCATAAACTTCTTCATACACGCATATGAAAAATCCATTAGTGCGATTAACTAATGTTGCGCGACGCATTTTTTTTTATGCAAGACTCAAACTAATGCAAAAGAGCTGACTTTTATTGATAAATAAACGTGAATATTATGAACTACAAAGCTAAACAAGATGAAATGCAAAAAGCGAAAAAACCTAAGGGCCTCATCAAAACCACGTGGGAAAAAGAGTGCCCTATCTATATGAAGTCCTAATCTCGAGGTCCCTGCGCAGGGGAACCAGAGCGATCTCGCTTTCGACCCCCGTCTTGCGAGACGAGGTGTTCAGCTCCGGCGTCGCGGCGACGGCTTTGCCCCACGATCAGGGACTTACGCTCAGCATCAGTGCCGTGTTGGCGATCCTGCGGCAGGCGCTCGGACTTCGGCTCGTCTTCTATTTTCTACATGAATTCCGACTTCGGACGACTTCCCTTGGAACATAGACGAGCATCCAACTGATTTGCCCAAACTCGAACGATGGCATCTCCGTCTCTAAATTGGACCATTTGATGAAGGGTTGATGGTACCGCTCCAATCCCATGGATCCAAGGCCTTCCCAAAATTAAATTGTAGGGTGAAGGCACATCAACGATCAAAAACTCAACGGTCATCACTTTCTTGGCAAGGCTGACTTGGGTTTTGTACATTCCGAGAGGATATGTTGGATAACCACCAAGTCCGGTTAATTGCATCTTGACAGGTACCAAATCTTCATTGCTTTTCCCAAGGAGCTTGAACACTTCGTAGTACATAATGTCGACCGAACTCCCTGGATCAACAAGGGCATGACGCACCTTAAATCCGTCTAGCTCGACTGCTAGAACCATCGGATCATTATGAGGGACTTGGACTGAAACGAGGTCCTTTTCTCTAAAGACTAATCCGTCCACCATACGCACGGGGGAAGGAGGTCGTCGAGGCTCGTCTTGTTGAACTCTCATAACTTCAAGCTCATGGCAAGACTTTCTGAAGCTGCTTCTCGCTTCGTCATCTTCATGTCTATAAGACGCTGAAATAGTCTGGATCACCTCAATCTGTTTCTGCCCCGGCTCATCATTCTGCTCAAGCTTTTCTTTCTTGATGAACTCTTGCAAGTATCCCTTTTCCACCAAGCTCTCTAGATACCTTTTGAATGGCTCACACTGCTCAGTCATATGTCCCCGGTTTCTGTGGTACATGCAATATTTTCTACTTCGCGAATCCTCATCTCGGCATTCTTCTTTGGGGGGATATTGGAAGAAACCTTCATGCTTAATGTGAGGCAAGATCCGATAGATTGATACACTAAAGGTAGTGTAAATTGCCCTGACTTGACTTTCTCCCTTAAAATTATCGGCTCGGCGGCGGATTTTAAGATTGGATTCCTCCAACCGCACATACTGGTGAACGCGCTCCTGAAGCTCTACAATTGTGGAGGGCAGGCGAAGTGTCAATTCCTCTGTCAGCTTACTGTCTGCAAATATTGCCCTTTTAAAGGCGGTGATAGCGGTCCTCGGATCGCACCCCTCAATTTCCGCATAGCACTCCATAAACCGATTGAAGAAGCGACGCAAACTTCCCCTTTTTCTTGTTTGAGACCAAAAAGCGTGTCGAGTGAGGCGGCATCCCGACTGTTAGCTATGAACTGCTTCACGAACTTTGAAGCCAATCGTCCCCAACTTCGGATCGAACCTGGCCTCAGACTCTGAAACCATTTCAGGGGGCCTTTACCAAGGCTGCTCGGAAACATTTTGCACATGATCGCGTCTTTGGACACCCACAACGCCATTTTATGGGTATAGGAGGCTATGTGATTTACAGGATCCGTGTTTCTGTCGTACACAGTAAAAGTTGGCGGATAGAATTTCGACGGCGGTAGAGCTCGCTGAATATCTGGATGAAACGGCGTCGACGTCAACATGGCCAACTTGTGTTCTGCTTGATCCCGAGCCGATTTCAAGGTGTTGCCTTGCGCTCTCAAAAGATCAAACAACCTGTTTTGGGTACGCTCAAGCGCTCGGGCTCTTCCTTCAATCCTTTCCAGACTGACACTTCGACATCGGGGTTTTTCTCGGTTTTCCGGACTTCGATCACGCCGGGAAGGGACGTAACGATCATTCCGCTCGCGCGAGGAACTGCGCCGACCGCTCGTTCCGCGACCTCGATCCGATTTGCCGCGTTCACGATCGCCGCGATCGTGATCTCGTGGGTGACGCTCGCGGCTTCGGCCGCGATGGTTGTCGCGGCGGTGAGCTCCGCCCGACTCGCTGGATGTCGACCCGCTCGGCTGTGGTGGGTCGGCCCGCGACCTCTTACGCGACGGTGATCCATGGCGGTGGTTTCTCCGTCGGTTCCGTGGTGCCCTTCTATCGCTATCGTATTCCACCTACATATCGTCTTGCTCGTCAAAACTGATCGATTGAGGACTACGACGGTTATCAGTGAATTCGATAACGCTAGCGAGCCGTCGAGTAGTCCTCTCAGTTTCTGGTTCATCAATAGGGCGCTTGCCTTGAATCTTCTCCAAAGAATGTTTTAACTTGGCGACCTCTTCTAGGGCTTGCTCTAACCGAGATTCAGCTTCTGCACACCTCGTTTGATATCTCTCGTTCTCTCTCAGGGTGGTTGCCAAAGCGTGGGTAATCTCGTCCTCTTCTTCATTGGTAGTAGATGCCCCGTTCCCGCCATTCGGACCGGACGATAAGATAATGCGATCTTCTCTTCTGACGGGATTAGACCCGGCGCGGCTAGACTGACCCTGCTCTAGACGTGGACTAACCAGGATAGGGTTCGACTCGCGGATGGAGAGCGAGGGCTCGGAAATTCGCAGCCCGCGGTCGCGGTTTTCAGGACCGCGGGCGCGGTTCGATCAGCCGCGATTGCGGCTCTTCGGGCCGCGGTCGCGGTTTTGCGCGGCGCCAGCGATCGCGCGTACGGCCTCGCCTTGCCCCGGAACTCTTCGATCTCCTTCGTTCTCGGCCACACGCATAGCCGAGTCCCATAATTGGTCAAATCCGGTTGACTCGGTCCCTGGAGTATTATGATTGTCAATTCCGTCGCCTGACCCGGACCCTAAACAACCTGTGCGATGAACAGATGTATTAGCAAGAAGGGCCGGATCACGGTTTGAACCGCTTTCAAGCACCAAGGTTTGATCTTCCGAGCGAGTATCGAAATTACCTTGATCGATATCCATCGGGGCGCGGTTTTCTGAACGGACTTCAGGGTTTTCGATCTCGGCCGCCGTCCACGCTCGCGATCCTCGGTATCCGCGCTCGCGGTCGTCAATCCGCGCTCGCGGTTTCGTTCGCCGGCGTTGGCTCGCGCGGACTCGTTCCGCGATGTTGCTCCGGCATCTTCAAAGTTGACTTCCTGATTTTCCAGTATCGATTCCAACACCATGATTGCGTGGATCGAATACTCGTTCCCCACGGACGGCGCCAATTGTTGGTGTAAAATCTCGCCTTTAATTCGTATCAAATACACCAATTAAGAACTCCTCCTCTTCCGCTCCTCTTCCATCTCCTGACCTAAAAAACCTGCAAAACAATGGACAAAGGGAGTGGGGACCCCCTAATCCACCTCTGATGCCTAAGTCAGAAGAGCAATTGTCGTTTGAGCGTCGAGGTACAACAAGAGAGCGATGAAACCCTAAACAGTCGAGCTAAGCGAATATTAGCCTGCCTAGGATTTCTGAATATGCAATGCACATGTGTCTCTCCCTACATGCCTAGGGCATGTATTTATAATGGAAGAGAGAGTTACAGGGGGGCCGAAAATCATGCCATTAGGGCCGAAAATCTTATCCTCTCGGGCTGGCCAACTGCCTTAAAGCCCAAGTAAGGAATATTCCACCCTATCTCCAATTTAATTCTATCCTTTAATAAAAGATAGAATCTTCCATTAAGTTGCATAACCGCCATATAATTTTATATAGAAAATAAGAAAATAACTGCGCAGTAATTTAATAAATACCTTTTTAATAATCAAAATAACTATGGTAATTATGTTTATTTTACCCGCTCACAGACTTATTTTCATGGAGTTTGTTAAAAATTATATAAGTGAAGTTACTTAAACTCTATAAAATAGTGCTTGTAATAATTATATATATTATTCAAAAAATATATAAAAATAATAATATTACGGGTTACAAGTCCGGTTACGGGTCGACTCGTATCCGATCCGTAACTCGTAATCTCAAAATTCTTGACCCGTGACCTGACCAATAATTTACGGGTCGGGTCGGATTATGGGTCAACGAGCATTTTGAACTACTATTTTTAAAATAGTGCTTGTAATAATTATGTTGGAATAAAAAAGGAGGAGAATTTCAATTTTACCTTCAACTAATTTCTACTAGTTTATTGCATGCAATAATTATGTTGGAATAAAAAAGGAGGATAATTAATTATACTAGAATGCTAATCCTGTATGTTGGATGGGCAGCTGTTATATTTTATGTTTCTTATTATTTCAAATATCTAGGTTTTTGAAAATTATAACATATGATTAAATTTATTAAATTGGAGTTTTTTTAATTGCCTTATGAAATATCATAGGTCCATAATCAATCATATAACTAAAATAAAATATTAAAAATCATACATAAATAAACTATTTGATTATTTAACCAAGTACACGATACACTACATTTTAGAAAGAAGGGATGATTTTATTAGAACTCTTAAGGTAAACAATATATAACGGGCTTTATATAATAACCCATTACACGAAAGCCGAAAGGAACTACTACCGACCCGACTATTCAAGAACAGAATGGATAGTCAAGTTCTTAATTTATTTTCCATCAAGTATTATCTTAATAGATCATTGCATACGGATTCAAGATGCATAAACTTCAATAATGAAAAGTTCATTGGGAGTCTTGATAAATTTGAATTGAGAAAAGCCAGCAATTTCCAACAACTTGATCCATTCAGCTTGAGTTCTTTCCTTTCCTCCTACACAGTTAACCATCAATAGTAGATCAAGCTTCAAGACAATGTCGTCGATTTGGTCTTTTCCTTCTGGCTGAACAACAAATTCCACTAGTATGATTTTCCCTGCCTTCTTCGAAAGTGCTCTTCTGCAATTTTGTAGGATCTTCACACATTCTTCATCTCCCCAATCGTGTAAAATGGACTACCTCAATTCAAACATACATAGAGTTTTTACTTCCTTGAATTAATCAATGTAATGCAAAAAATGCGACAATAATCTATTTTAATTTATGTTAATAAAAATACAACTAAAAATTTAAGAAAATAAATAAGTTGATCAAAATTTAAGTACTAATTAAAACGACAGTTAATTTAATGTACCTTCATGATGATTGCGTCCGCGTTTGGAATAGACTGGAACATGTCGCCTCCAACATGAGTTACTCCAGGGTACGTAGGTGCTGTCTCAACAACATGTTGCAAATCAAAGTTGATACCTTTAATCCGAGGCCAATTAGCCTTGACAATCTCGGACACCAAGTAGCCAGTGCCTCCACCCACGTCCACCAATGCCTCAATACCTTGAAATTCGTCTTTGTATGCCATTAGGATGGCCTCAGTGTCAAATTTGGATTGGTTCTCCATGCTACTATTAAACAACGTGTTTAACTCGGGGTTTGCGGAAGTCAGCTCCCATAGGGAAGACCCATAAGCCTTGTCAAACACAGTCGTGCCATCCTTAATCGCGGCGCTCAACTGTTGACATGCTTCAAACATCAGTGGATGGGTGGCCATATAAATCCCTGGAGCTAATGTTTTCATCTCTGAACCTTGTAAAAGCAAACTAATTGCACAAAAAAAAGTCATACTAATGTAAGTAGGGCAGTACAAATATCGACAAGATATATGGAATATTGATATCAATATAATATTATAGGAAAATTTATGTCGATATATGATCAATACTTGTTGAGAATTATAACCTATCCCACATTTGAAATACAAAGAAATCAAACTTAGCATATATACTCTTGAGTTATACCTCTCATTGACACTTTGGTTTTGGGATGAAACCTCGTAGACTTATGTGTTAGGCCCATAACGCGCAGTGTGTTCGTACTGACCCATCCCCAGTCTACCTACCTACTGTCTCACGGACTATCTTCAATACTCTATATCTCATTTTTTGGGTATTGATATTAGTTGTGGACCGTTAATGTATGGGGTGTACACGACTGTCTGTGCACATATACATGTTACGTTGATAACCAAATGATCGTAAAAGGAGTAATAATCTATATGAACTTATATAGTGGTCTTTTTATATCCTAGTTTCAGGTGTGAGAATGTATATTATCAACAAAGTCACATACCTCGAGGAGTGAGTGAGGCCATAAACGATTTCTTCCGATTGATCACCGGAAGGGGTGGCGGAAAAGATGTTCTTGTGCACGAGCAACCTCATGACCCGTGATAGGCACGTGGGATCGAGAGACGGGGATCCAATGTGGTCGACGATTTGGGACAAGCTCATCGGAGATCCATGGGAGTGTAAGATGTCCGGGATGCGAAGCTCTAACGCACACTTGAGAGCCATGGGCTCTACAAATGCTAAACCGATGCTCGTAATCTCTTTTTGGCCTTGTAGAATGCCTCCTACGCCCTCTTCCTGTTGGCCTTCCATGAATGGAATCAATTAGTGTTTCAAATTTAGTGGCTCTTGTAATGTCTTTTACAAGAATAGGTAAGATTTATAGAGCGGTCGAGATAAAATTTATAGAGTGAGCCATCAATAATGGAACATGTACACATAGAGATAAGATTTATAGAGCAGTCGAGATAAGATTTACAGGGGATGGTCAATTTATTTATTATGGATGCAGAGCCTTTATTGAGGAAGGTGAGCCATTATGGATGCAGGTCAATTAATTAATCCCTTGTGTTACGTTGCTAATTCATTTTAGAATACGCATGTACAAGTCGAGATGGACAAACCATACATACAAGTCGAATTATTTACTATGATATCACTTATTATCAATATAGGCTTAACTGTCATGCCTAATATATATAAGTCTAACATACTTTATGTATTCTACATGAATTTATCATATTAAAAAAAAAAATGACTCAAAATAATTTCAACTATCAATTTTCAACCAAAAATAATTCGAAATTTAAAAATCACAACAACAATACGAACTATTTCAATATAAACAAAAAACGACCCGAACTCATTTTTCGACGAGTTTTCCGGATAAATTAATAAAGTGGTGATCAATATTTTAACCAAGCGTAAAATATTAAGTTGTTATGTCAGATTTTCGATCGCTACATCATTGATTCCTCCAGAAAACTCGTCGGAAAATGAGTTCGAATCGTTTTGCAATAGTTTGTATCATTGGTGGTGATTTTCAAATTTCGAATTATTTTTGGTTGAAAATTAATACTTATAATTATTTTGAGTCATTTTTCCTATTAAAAAAGCAACACATTAATCTTAAATATTAGCTTAAAGTTGTTCTCAACTCCTACGAAAAATCCCCAATTAGACCAAATATCTTATATATTAATTAATGTGGCTACGTACATTTTCAAGGTTGAGGTCATAAATGACATCTGTTATTTTATTGCTTTAGTTCTTTGTGTAGTGTTTTTTTATTGTTTCAGAAAATACAATTCGGTGGTGAATTTTCTCGCTAGGAGGTTTTTTAGTTTTTTTCAACTTAATTTTGTTATGTCTATTTTTTTTTTCTGGGATCATTGTTAGATCCTGTAGATGTTTCGCATCTTAATTCTTGGCTCCATGATCATCCTCTGTTATTTGATTTTCTTAAGATTATCCGCCGTGATGATTTAGGTTTATAAATAGTGAATAATGGCAAGGCATATAAAGAGTATACCCTATGCTTCTCAATTACTATATCTCTTTGACTTTTCTTAAATTCCATTCCTATCCTTTTGTAAACAACTAACAAACAAGTTATTCCACATATACCCCCTTTTAATTTTAGTTCCAATTTCAAATTATCCTTTAATTTGATAAATTTTGTTAATGATAAAAAAATTATACCATTATAAAAATTATAACAAGCTTGTTAATTTTTTTGATCTGAACAAGCTTGTTAATTTGAACCTAATATTGAATATAACTTGATCAATTTTTAATTTAATACACAAACATTAATTAAGGTTGCATAACAACAACATATATTATACATTATAAGATATGGTAATGGCTTCTTCAAAAAACCTTCTTGGAGATTAACTTCGAGATCGGAAAATGGTGATGGTGGCCATCTTATATAGAGGATTGAAAAAATAGCCGTTATAAAAACCCGAAAAAAAACTCAAAAATAATATATAATAGTGCATTTCACACCGATAAAAATACCGTTAAACACTAGCAACTATTATGCTAAAAACTAACCTTTACTACATATTTAAAAATATACTTTATTATTTTTTACCTTACTACAGGGTAAAAAAATATAGCCTATAGTACTATTTTGTATTTTACTTCTTCCATATGCTATATTTTGAATTTTACCTTACAAAATATAACTTATATATGGTGGCATATGACCTTAAACCTTGGTAGATCCCAAAAAATATTTATTTAATGTGGCATTCGAAAGTATGGAGGCATAGAGGTCCATATACGACCTTGCTAAGATATTTTGCCCCACGATTTGATAATGTTTTATAATGCGGCATTTATGGCATTCGTTTGGGAATTTGAAATTAATAAATTGTTCATTGGGACAATTTCTTTCTTAAAAAAATATCAAAAATATGATTTTTCTGTAATCTACTCATATCTAATGTATGTAGAACCATTGTTTTTTTTGGATGTTTTCGAAAAATATATTATTTTATAGTGAACATTTTTTTAATGGACACGATTCATCTTATCATATCGATCTGAATGCGAAGATATGCCGGTGGAGGAGACAAGATTTCAATAAGATCGAGGGGTTTTAACTCAAATTATACTCATCGAACTCGAATTTAACTCGTGAATCTCTTTTTTCTCGTAAGATAACGGCTCTTTTTATTTACAACCCAAGTTTAGAAATATATTTGTTAACGAGAATTAGTAAAATCACAATTTATATGGTCCGCCAAAACAATACCCATGTTATCAAGGCCTAATGCTTCGAAGTTCTTAATCAACACAATCAATATATATCTTCTAAACCTGAAGCACTTTTGGGCAATTTCGTCAATAAGAATTTATATCCCAGTCACCCTATTTTTAATAATGTTTTTTTAGTCAATTATATATTATGTGATTCAATCACCTTATGGAATTTCCAATTTTATACTCTCAACTTATTTAATATTTTTTTATCAATTTTATATGTGTTTGGACAAATTTTTATCTCTACTTATTATTGCATTATATTCTATGGATAAATTTTTATCTCTACTCATTATTACTTTATATTCTAATATTTAATTATGATATGATTATCAATTTCAATATCTAGATATAAGATAGATATCCATATTGTTGTATATAACTATTTTAACTCTAATATTATAGCATATATCATTATATTTTGAAAACATATTATGTTTTTTTAATTAATTATATATCACCTTATGAAATTTTCAATTTTTATCTCATTCATTATTGCAATATATTTTAATATTTAATTATAATACGATTATCAATTTCAAAATTTTATACGATGTAGTTTTTTCGTACGATGATTTTTTTGGTTATCAATGATTTTTTTTGTCATTAATTTCAAAATTGTACAATAATTTCTTTTGGAAAATTTTCATTATATCTTAATAGTTAATATTTTAATTATGTATTTATATATAATCAATTTGATATCCTCTATCTTCCTTATATTGCATTATCATTTTTATTTTTAACATTCTATCTATATTAAATTGATTTTATAATGTTACAAGATCTTGTACATCATAAGTTATGGATATTATGTTATCTTACATGTAATTTATATACATACTATGTAATTTATTCACGTAATTGTTTTTAAAATTTGCCTTAATTTGATTTTTTTATCCATATGACGGTTTTTATATATGATAATTAATTTCCTATCCATAAAAATGTAGATACGTAATGTTTTAAAAAAATTTCCTTTATTGTAAATTTCGATCTTATTCAATTTATATGGACCATATTTCTTATTAGATTTTTATTATTTTTATTTTCATATACTAATTTTTTAATCTTAAGTATGAAAACTTTTTTAATATAGTACTGAAGTCATAAATTAATGTTTAGATATTATTTTAACTTTTTATCCATAACTATATGACAACCTTTTTGCAATATAATTTTCTATCCACAAACATGACTTTTTTTATATTATTTTCTATACATAAGTGATAAGTATGATAACTTTTTAATTATTATGGAACATATTTTTGAACACAATATTTTTATATTTACTTTATATCCATAAGCATGATAATATTTTTAATCAATATAGAATGTATTACGGATTTTTTACATTAATTTTCGGTTTTATTTATATTAACTTTCTACCCATAAATGTGATGTTTGTTAACTATTATGGACAATATTTTTACCAACTTTTATATTAATTTTTGAACTTTATATTAATTTTCTTTCCATATTCATGACGTAGTTTTTAATTAGTATGAACCATATTTTCAATCATAATTTTGTTAATTAATTTAGAGTTTTTATATTAATTTTCTATAAATTAAAACTTTAAAAAATTTCATCCATAATTATGTTGAGTTTTTATGCTAATATTCTATCTATAAATAGGACAATTAAATGTTGTATTATTTTTAAATTTTAATATCTCAATCACCATATGTGTGGTCATATTTTTTTATATTTATTTTCTATTTCACAAGTATAAAAACTTTTTTAACTTAATATGAATAATATTTTTAATTAATTTTTTTTAATTAGTTTTTGGATTTTTTTAATTAATTTTCTATTGGAGGGAGTATACTTTATTTAGAGATTAGATAAGAAAAATTACACATAGTTGGATGGGAGCCTAACAACTAACTGGGCTCTGACACCCTTATTCAAGGCAAAGCACAAACGCTGAAAAATAAAAGACCGAATACTAGCGTTAGCCGTATTAGTATGAGCAGCCCGCGTGACCCTAGACAAAAACTCAAGTGCATCACTTCCTAGCTCTCCAAAAGTAGAGAATGCAAAAACAATAAAACTATACCCAAGTGCATCACTTTCTATTTAAAAGTATGACAAATTTTCAAAATTTCTATATATAAGTATGTTAATTTTTTAGATTACAGATCCCTATATAAAATAAATAAAATTAATGATTCCTTAAATGTTAAATTAATTAACCAAACTGGTTCGTTCAAATTTTGGTTCGGTCATTTCGGGTTAGGATCGAGTACATATTCATATTGTTAAAATTTACGTGTTGATTAGATCAATTAGTTGAACTTTTCTTGCGAGTTTAGCTTGGCCCAATGAGTCAAGATCATTAAATTTTTTATAATTATAAAAATGATATTACAAGTAAATAATTTTTTTAATGATAATAGATTATTAAATATATTTTTATAATAACATTTATTATAATAATTAAATAAATTTTATATATTCAGTTATTAGTTTCATTATTTTTATTAAAAATTATTCACTGAATAAATTATAATACAGATATTATATATAAATCAATATATCATAATTTTTTTAAAAGCCCCCGGGCAAGGCCCGGATCATAACTAGTTATTGTACTAATAATATGTCATGTACGCATCATTTTACCACATGTGTCAAAAAGAATTTGACAAGAAATTTGCAAGAAATCAATTAAAATGGGCCGATTACAACCTCGCATACTTTTGCTTTTGAGAATACCCTTCTCATCTATTACTAAAAAGTAAAGCGCGCGGTAGTAATTTTTCCCACCGCATTGCATCATATATCGTACATTAAATATATTAAATTGCATTATTTAATGTAATTTAATACATTAAATGTGGCGATATAAACAAACCCAAAATTACACATATACTAGAGAGATAACCCCGTTCGTTGGACGGGTCAAAAGTTATATTTTATGTTTGTTATTATTTCAAATGTCTAGGTTTTTGAAAATTATAACATATGCAAGTTTACTAAATTATACTTTATTGAATTGCATTATGAAATATCATAACTAATCATACAATTAAAGAAAATAAAATATTGCAAATCATATAAATTTTTTTTTGACTATTTAATCGGTGTACACTACATAGCAATTTAAGATATAGAAAATTTCTTTTCCATCTAAATTTGGTTGGAATTATTTTGATTTTGTTTGTTCAATCTACCATAGATTTCACCGGTTTATTTTTTATAATTAATTTTTTCAAATTCAAATTAATGTGGTTCTCGTGCATATGAAATTGTGAATAACCAACAATAATATTTTTTCATTTTTTAAGAAAAATAATATTATTTCTTTATATGTTTTATATCATACATAGTGTTTATTATTAATATTTTTCTAAAAGAAGAATCTCAAATTTTTGAAAGGAGATAAATAGTCAATTTGTAAATATGCATATAATGTCTTCAAATAAATTTTCAAATAATTATTTTATTTTAATATTGGTGAAAATCAATACATAAATGTAATGTATTTATTTGACTTGAGAGTTAAGAGGGACAACTTTTATAGTTGTATATATAGATAGATAACTATATAAGCCAATGATTGTTGTGCATACTGCATAGGCTTCTCTTTTCTTCTAGCTCCATGCCGATACTAAGCGGGTCCAATGGATATTTATTTTCGTTCAATGTTCAATAATGCCAACAATTTCATGCACGGTGATGACCTAAGTCCATGTGATCGTGTGAAAGAATGTTACCCCATATTGGAAATTCTGATATAACTTGCTCAATATATATACTTTTGGGCTACTCCCTCTATTGCCAATTGGTTTTCGGATGGAACCTCACGAACTTATATGTTGGGCCGAACGCGCTTGTACGCATGAACCGACGTGTGTACCCACACGTCATATTAGCCCGTCGGAATTTAACAGATCGATATCATTGTTTAATTACCATCGTGAGATCACATGTCATTAAAATAAGAATAGATGGAAACATGTCACCTCCAACATTGGTCACTCCCGATAAACAAGTTGCAAATCAAAGTTGATGCCTTTAATACGAGGCCAATTAGCCTTAACAATAGCCTTCGATCGTCGTCATGGTAATCCTATCTTTTTTTCGTAAAGAAAAATCCAACTTAGGCGGTAAATCAGCTTGCGTCGGCCGGCTCGATCCAGTGCCAAGAGAAATGGTGAGATTTGATTTTTCACCCAAGTATAAGGATGGAGGCAATGGTTGAACTCGAGATCTCCCAACACCCTTCATGCATCTTACCACTAAGCCACCCCATGCGAACCTGGCAATTTCGGCCTATCTTTATTTGGTAACAAAAGATCATTTCAACATTTCAAGGTTTCAAAACATACCATTCAAATAAATATATCGATTTTTCTAACCTATACCTTAAAATATCTTCTAACCAATTAAATCACGTCGTAGGAAGTATAGAAATGAGTATAGTTAGGGAGTAGAAGATTTGATTTGCATTGAAAACTACAACATAGAAATAATTATTTTCGTTTATTAAACTATCTCTAATTTTAATATGGATAAAAATGGACTAAAATGTCAATTGATGAATTCAACCACATTAAAAATGGTTAAGAACAAGTCAATCCAATAATTAAATATTGAGGAATTTAATTATGTACATGGAACTTGACAATCGAGGCCATAGGGAATGGGGTGGCGGTGGTGTGTTGGCCGTTTTTCGCCGACCAACAGACAAATAGTTGGGTCAGGGCGGAGATTGGCGGCGGCGGTGGCGGGGAAGTGAGGAGGGAGGAGGTGGAGAGGATGGTGAGGACGGTGGTGGAAGGGGGTAAAGGGAAGGAGATGAGGAGGAAGCTACTTTGAGCCCTAATGGATCGTCTTACATTAATTTTAAAAAGTTGGTGGATCATTTATTAGGTTCTCGTAGTTAATTGACCTTATTTGAATATTAAGGGGTTAGTATTTGAGGCGAGGCATATATAAATCTTTTTATAAATGTTCTTTGATCGAGATCTTGGGTTTCTTGTCCTTGGACTGAAAAACCATCCCCTCACTCTAAATTTTTCCGACCAAAAATTGACCTTGCTTGATTTTTTTTTATTTGTGTAGGAGATGATGTTGGGATTGCTTTGATTATTCTTAGTATTTTCTTAATTTCATTGTCGATCATTTTAGTTTTTTGCAATTCATTGTATAAGTGCATTATTGAAATAAGATGAAGTTTTATCTTTTTGCAATTTATTGTATAAGTGCATTTCTTAATTTCATCGTGAAGAGTGTTTTTTTATAAAGTAAGGATTAGGGTCATTATAAGTATTATTTGACTTTCAAGAGTATGCAGAACAAATTGACAATATATTTTAAACGGAGGTGGTAAGGTAAATTTGTCATTTCAACAAAGCAACTAATTTTTTCTTTATAACTTATATCGTGCCAAATTAATTTGTCATTTGTACTCCAACCCTTTTGCATTATTGGAATAATTCAAATACACGTTATGACATTAACAATTACTTCCTCCGTTTCACAATGCAAGTCATTTTTAACTCTAAAAGACGGTTCATAATGTAAGTCATCTTTTCAATTATTTAATGCTAAACTTTCTAAAATAGTCCATTATTTAATTTACTTCACATATCAATGTCCATTGAAAATTAGCATCTATCAAAAAATAAATTATTAGTAGTATTGAAATTATAAAATATAATTATAAGGTATATATTCCGTATTGTACTTGTAAATCATAGATTAAAGAATTAATTGCATATGATAAAAACAAACATTAAATTAACATCTATTTTATTTTAAATATGTCTTAAAATCCGTATAAAATGAGAAAATAACTTACATTAAAAAAAAGAGAATTCTATTAAAAGATCTATAAAATTAAAGATAACCATCATTATTTTTTAGTTTTTTAGACTAAAAATAGTGTTTGTAATAATTATGTTGGAATATAAAAAAGAAAAATTTTAATTTAATTTCTAGTTTATTGCATCCAAAAATTATATTGGAATAAAAAAGGAGGATAATTAATTATATGTATTAATGATTTAATAGGGATATTTTAGTAAGAATATTAATTGTCTTAATATTTATGTAAAATGCTTAAAGGACAAATAGACTTAGATGAAGTGAGTATTATCTTACATTATAATATAAAATTCAATAAAAAGATTTAAAAAACAATACATTATTTTATTAATTAAATAATACATAATTTAATATGATTATATTAAATTATAACGTATTATTGTGTTCGATCCAAACATATCTTAGTAGATCATTGCATATGGATTTAAGATGCATAAACTTCAATAATGAAATATGTAGTGGGAGTCTTGATAAATTTGAATTGAGAAAAGCCAGCAATTTCCAACAACTTGATCCATTCAGCTTGAGTTCTTTCCTTTCCTCCTACACAGTGAACCATCATAAGTAGATCAACCTTCAAGACAATGTCGTCGATATGATCTTGGCCTCCTGGCTGAACAACAAATTCCACTAGTATGAGTTTCCCTGCCTTCTTGGAAAGTGCTCTTCTGCAATTTTGTAGGATCTTCACACAGTCTTCGTCTCCCCAATAGTGTAAAATGGACTAGCTCAATTCAAACATAGATAGTTTCAAAAAAGTTAAATCTCAAACATATATTGTTACTTCCTTGAATCAATGTGTAATGTAATAAATGTGATAATAATATATGTTAATTTATGTCAATATAAATACATTTTTATAATTCATTCTTATCAATTCTCTATTGTGGCGCATCCTCATTCTCATTGGCTTTTTTTATATGTTGCCTTTGAGATAGATTTAGTCCATATATCAATTTTGGTGCATTCTAACTAAATTCAGTTATTATTGTCACATAGCTGGATTTTAGTTTTCCTTGGCTCTATCGGGTGTACCCCTGCCCAAGCACATCTTGACCCCATAGATTCCGCTGTAGCGGAGCCTCGCTAGGTCAATGATAATGATTCTGATCAATTCTCTAAAAATTATACTATAATAAATGAAGTTATCAAAAATTCAAGTATTAAAACAACAATTCATGTATTATGTACCTTCATGATAATTGCGTCCGCGTGTGGAATAGACTGGAACATGTCGCCTCCAACATGGGTTACTCCAGGGTATACAGGTGCTGTCTCAACAACATGTTGCAAATCAAAGTTGATACCTTTAATCCGAGGCCAATTGGCCTTGACAATCTCGGACACCAAGTAGCCAATGCCTCCGCCCACATCAACCAAAGTCTCAATACCTTGAAATTCGTCTCTGTATAGGATTGCCTCCGTGTTAAATTTGGTTATATTCTCCATGCTACTATTAAACAACATGTTTAACTCCGGGTTTGTGGAAGTTAACTCCCATAGGGAAGACCCATAAGCCTTGTCAAACACAGTCGTTCCATCCTTAATCGCAGCGCTCAACTGTTGCCATGGGTCGAACAACAATGGATGGGTGACCATATAAAGCCATGGAGCTAATGTTTTCATCTCAGAACCTTGTAAAAGCAACCTAATTGCACAAAAAAAGTCGTAGTAATGTAAGTAGGGCAATACAAATGTCGACAAGATATAAGAGGAGTAATCTATGAACTTATATAGTGGTCTTGTTATATCCTAGTTTCAGGTGTGGTGTTATGAATTAAGCCTAGTATTATTCTTAGTAACATAAGTATTTGGTATGGCACTTGCAAATACAAGAATTGAGGTAGAAGAATTAACCAAGTTCAGAACCGGGTTTAACAATAATTTTACTTGACTAAATCCTAGTGAACCGGATTAAGCAACCCCGGGTCAAACCCGGTTGGATGGCTTAAAACCGGAGCTAACTGGATGAGTCGGTTTAATGAGTTGTTGGGCTTTATTTTGATATTGGGCTTTTGACTTCTCGTTGAGGCTTGGCCCATTCTCCTTATCAGACTTGGAGACGCTCCTCCCTTGCCCTAGCTATAAATAGCGAGTTTGAGCTACTTCGAGCTCATTCCAGAAACGGCGCATCTGAATAGAGCTTAGAGAAAGAGAGAGAAAGAGAAAGAAAAGAGAGAGAGAGAGAGAAAGAGACCGGTGGCCAGGGAGCTTCTCCGGTGTTCCGACGTTGGTGTTTGAAGAAGGCGACGAACGCTTCTTCTTCCTCGTGGTTCAGATCGAGCAAAGCTCTATCTCAGAGCTTTGTCAGCCTTAGGGGGCCGAAACCCTAGATCTACTCTTCTTCCCTTTTCTGTGTTTCTCCGTTCTTGTACCTTAGATCTGTTTGTTCTTTGGTGTTCTTTGCTCTTCTTGCTTGCTTGTGTAACCTGCTTTGTAACTCTTGAGATCTAGTGGAAATTTGAGATGAGCTTCCTCACTGAGGCTCCGCAGATGTAGGCTTTGCCGAACTGCGTCACCAATTCTCTTGTGTTCACTTGTTCTTTGTTTCATTGCTTGATTACTTGTTGTTTTCTGAGTTGATTCGAGTTTCTGAGTCGAATGAGAATTACAGATTGGTATCAGAGCTTGAGTTAGTTTTTATCTCTTGCTTATTTGATAGATCCAGACGCTTCTGCTTTCTCATTCTTGATTTTCTTTTCAGATCTTGTTTTCTTCTCTGTGTTTGCGGTTTTTCTTTAGTCACTGCATCTCAATCAAGGGTTTGCTTGAGGGGCAGGGGAATCTTGATAGAAGGGCTTCGACTTGTGTCGCTTGCTTCCCACTGTCGGTTCCTACATTAGAGTCTAGGAGTTCTAATTAGCTTCTTGGCTTGTGTTTTGATTGGTACCTTGTCTCAAAGAGATTAAGATCCAACAAAGCTCTTTTCTGTGTATTGTCTCTTGCATTCTCAGGACTAACACTCTGTTCTTGAAACAGGTACCTAGATGGGAGACGCCTACAGGATTAAGCCCTACGATGGGCATTCTGACTATGCTATGTGGAAGGTGAAAATGAAAGCTGTTCTCACCAAAGAAAAACTATGGCATGCTGTTGAAGACACGTGGGATGCCACTGCAACAGATTTTCAAAAGAAACAGGCCAGAGACTTGGCACATGCAGAGATAATGCTTAGACTATCTGATGAGGTAGCTAGGCAGGTTGTAAGTATTACTGAACCAAAACCTCTTTGGGATGCTTTAGATGCTAAGTATCTCTCTAAGTCTCTACCTTGTCTCATCTCTCTTCTGCCTAAGTTGTTCAGTTTTAAAATGGACCTAGGACAGACAATTGAAGAAAATCTTGACAGGTTTCTTAGGATAACCCAAGATTTGGAGAGATGTGATGATAAAATAAAAGACACTCACCAGTTCATGCTTCTTATGAATGCTTTGCCTGTCCAGTTTGATGTCTTGAAAGATGTTTGTCAGTTTGGTCGTGATGGTATGACTGCTGCTAGGATGTCTGAATTTATAATCCAGAAAAATGAATCCTTAAAAGTCTTCAAGATAAAAGGGGGAAGTTCTAAAACTTCTGAGAAAACTGAGTCCAAAAATGAGGTCATGATGGCAAAAGGGAAAAAGAATTTCAATAAGAACAAGAAAAAGAAGTCTGGTGATAACAATGACAAGAAAGATATGTCAAATGTTAAGTGTTACTACTGTGGTATAACTGGTCATTATTCTACAGATTGTACCAAAAAGAAAAGGGATGATAAAAATAAATCAAAAGATAATAATGGTGTATCAAATGTGTTTGAATCATGCCCACAATACTCTCATGAACTTCTGGTAGTCTCTAATACCTCTAATAATGATGATTGGATCTTAGATTCTGGGTGTACTATGCATGCAACCCCAAATAAGGGGTTCTTTGAATCTTTGACTCTTTGTGATGATGGTATTGTTATGCTGGGTGATCACTCAGTATTGCCCATTAAGGGCATAGGGACTGTTCCTCTGAGAATGTATGATGGGAAGATAAGAATTCTCCAAAAGGTAAGGTGGGTACCAAACCTTAGGAGAAACTTACTCTCAGAGTCTGTCTTTGATGATCTGGATTGTCATATAGTCACTCACCAAGGGATAAGGGATGTTATTAGAAATGGAACAGTCCTTATTAGGAGCATTAAAAAGGTAGGGTTATATCATGTTATTGCTACTCCTGAATTAAATGTCTCTGCAAGTGTTAAAATTGACAAGATGGATCATACAAAGATTTGGCATGCTAAGCTTGGTCATATAGGCAATAAGGATCTTAAATATCTTCATAAACATAACATGATTGATTGTGATCCTTGTGACATTGATTTTTGTGAAAATTGTATCTTGGGCAAGAAAACTTCCCACTCTTTCAGTAAATCAACCTACACAGCTTCACAGCCCCTAGAGTATATTCACTCTGATCTCTGGGGGCCTGCTCAAGTAGAAACTATAGGAGGAAGGAAGTATTTCCTTTCTCTCATAGATCACTACTCGAGGAAAGTATGGGTTTACTTACTGAAAACAAAAGATGAAGCCTTTGACAACTTTAAAAATTGGAAAATTATGGTTGAAAGGCAAACTAATCACAAGGTCAAGTGCCTTAAGACTGACAATGGACTTGAGTTCTGCAATAAAATGTTTGATGAGTTTTGCAGGCAACAGGGCATCAAAAGGCACTTAACAGTTCCTGGGACTCCACAGCAAAATGGTACAGCTGAGAGGATGAACAGAACATTGTTGGAAAAAGCAAGATGCATGCTTATAAGTGCAGGAATGAAAAATTCTTTATGGGGAGAAGCTGTGACAACTGCAGCATATCTGATCAACAGATCACCCTCCTCTGCCATTGAGTTCAAAACTCCACAGGAAATGTGGATGGGTAAGAAGCCTGGCCTAGCTCACCTTAGGTCCTTTGGGTGCACAGCTTATGCCCAAGTTTCACAAGGCAAGCTGCAACCCAGGGCCTATAAGTGTGTAATGCTAGGCTACCCCCCTGGGGTAAAAGGCTACAAACTCCTCTTAATACAACCTGGAGGCTATAAAGTCATAACCTCTAGGTCTGTTACATTCAATGAAAAAGATTTTCATTTTTAAAAATAAACTTACAATGCCTTTTGTTGCAAGTCCAGGCACTGAGAATGATGAAGAAGTAAACACTCCACCCTCAACACCATATCTCCCTGCAAATGGTAATTTCTTCCAAGAAGATAATGTACCACCACAGGATGAAGAGGAATTCGACATTGGATACTCTTCAGGTGCACAGGACTCCTCTGAACACAACAATAATGATGAGGATGACTCTGTAGCACAGAATAATGATGAAGATGCTCATGAAGCACAAAATGATGAGGGCAACAACACAAATCAAAGTGATACAGCCTCAACAAGTACACAATCTCACCAATTGGGTGGGGGAGTAAGCAACTCTAACTCAAATTCTCTACCTCTTACCTCTCCCTCTGTCTCTGAGCATGATAGTTCTGATTCTTCCTCTTCTTCCTCTGCCTCTGCTGTGAATGATTTGGTTGACTATCAGCTGACTAGGGATAGAGAACCTAGGTTAAGAATACCTAATAAAAGGTTTGAAGTGAATTTGATTGAGTGCTTTGATAAAATTGTTGAGTTTGCTTTTACTGTTGCTGAGATCATTACAAATTTCACACCTGACAGTTATGAAAAAGCTGTCAGTTGTAAACAGGCTAATGAATGGGTTAAGGCTATGCATGAAGAAATCCAATCCATGGTTGTGAATAACACCTGGACCTTAGTTCCTAAACCTGCTAAGGCTAGACTAATAGACTGCAAGTGGATTTATAAAATTAAGGATGGGGCTAGTAAAAATGATCCACCTAGGTTTAAAGCAAGGCTAGTAGCCAAAGGCTTTACTTAGAAAGAGGGGGTCGATTATAATGATATTTTTGCTCCTGTTGTAAAATATAAAACCATGCGTCTATTACTTGCTATGACTGTTGTGTTTGACTGGGAACTTGAACAAATGGATGTAAAGACAGCCTTCTTGCATGGTGACTTAATTGAAACCATTTACATGAGACAGCCTAAAGGCTTTGTAGATAAGACTAAACCTGATCATGCTTGTTTGCTTAAAAAATCAATATATGGCTTAAAACAGTCACCTAGACAATGGAATAAAAAGTTTGATGCTTGCATGATTTCTCTTGGTTTCTCTAGAAGCAGCTATGATACTTGTTTATATTTCAAAGGTGTTAAGTCTGCATCTCCTATTTACATTCTTTTGTATGTTGATGACATATTACTTGTCAGTAGCTCTAAAGTAGTAATTTCTGGAGTTAAGCATGACTTAAAGAAACACTTTGACATGTAAGATTTAGGGGCTGCATCCAAAATTCTAGGGGTAAATATCATTAGAAATAGGGCTAAGAAAACTATATTCTTGTCTCAGAATGACTACCTGCATAAAGTACTTGACAGGTTTGCCATGATTAGCTCTAAGCCTGCACCAATACCTCTTGGAGGGCACTTAGAGTTCACCAAACAAGATTGTCCCACCACTGAAGAAGAAAAGAAGGATATGGAGCATGTTCCATATGATGTAGCAGTGGGAAGCATTATGTATGCTATGATTTGTACTAGGCCAGATTTAGCTTTTGCTATTAGTGTACTTAGTCGCTTTATGTCCAACCCTGGACAAAAACACTGGGCAGGTATGAAATACCTGCTCAAATATGTAAAAGGGACTGAGAACATTGGTTTGGTATATGCTGAACATAGTCCGAGAACCACACTTACAGGGTATGTGGACTCGGACTATGCCAGTAACAGGGACAACAGGAAGTCCACTACAACTTACTTTTATTGTTGGGCAGGAAATTGCATTTCCTGGAAATCCCAATTGCAATCTATAGTTGCACTCTCTTCAACCGAGGCTGAGTACATTGCAGCTACAGAGGCCTCTAAAGAGGCTACATGGTTATGTGGAATCTTGCATGAAATTGAAGGCAAAACATATTTGCCTATTCTTTTCACTGATAGTCAGAGCGCCTTGTATATTTGCAAGGATCTTGTCTATCATGAAAGAACCAAACATATAGATGTGAGATATCATTTTATTCGGAGAATGGTGGAGGACCAAGAAATTAATGTGAAGAAAATACCTGGAGACACCAATCCTGCAGATTTTGGAACAAAAATAGTCCCCACAAACAAATTTGTGTTCTGCTGGAAAGAACTCCATATTGATGATGTTACATGAAATATGGAGATGAGTCAATGATGATATGATGAAACTCATTTCAAAATCCACTAGATATAAAAGTTACTTCTAAGTAATAATACTAAGCTTAAGAGGGCATTTGTTATGAATTAAGCCTAGTATTATTCTTAGTAACATAAGTATTGGTATGGCACTTGCAAATACAAGAATTGAGGTAGAAGAATTAACCAAGTTCAGAACCGGGTTTAACAATAATTTTACTTGACTAAATCCTAGTGAACCGGATTAAGCAACCCCGGGTCAAACCCGGTTGGATGGCTTAAAACCGGAGCTAACTGGATGAGTCGATTTAATGAGTTGTTGGGCTTTATTTTGATATTGGGCTTTTGACTTCTCGTTGAGGCTTGGCCCATTCTCCTTATCAGACTTGGAGACGCTCCTCCCTTGCCCTAGCTATAAATAGCGTGTTTGAGCTACTTCGAGCTCATTCCAGGAACGGCGCATCTGAATAGAGCTTAGAGAAAGAGAGAGAAAGAGAAAGAAAAGAGAGAGAGAGAGAGAAAGAGACCGGTGGCCAGGGAGCTTCTCCGGTGTTCCGACGTTGGTGTTTGAAGAAGGCGACGAACGCTTCTTCTTCCTCGTGGTTCAGATCGAGCAAAGCTCTATCTCAGAGCTTTGTCAGCCTTAGGGGGCCGAAACCCTAGATCTACTCTTCTTCCCTTTTCTGTGTTTCTCCGTTCTTGTACCTTAGATCTGTTTGTTCTTTGGTGTTCTTTGCTCTTCTTGCTTGCTTGTGTAACCTGCTTTGTAACTCTTGAGATCTAGTGGAAATTTGAGATGAGCTTCCTCACTGAGGCTCCGCAGATGTAGGCTTTGCCGAACTGCGTCACCAACTCTCTTGTGTTCACTTGTTCTTTGTTTCATTGCTTGATTACTTGTTGTTTTCTGAGTTGATTCGAGTTTCTGAGTCGAATGAGAATTACATGTGGGAATACATATTATCAACAAAGTCACATACCTCGAGGAGTGAGTGAGGCCATAAACGATTTCTTCCGATTGATCACCGGAAGGGGTGGCGGAAAAGATGTTCTTGTGCACGAGCAACCTCATGACCCGTGATAGGCACGTGGGATCGAGAGACGGGGATCCAATGTGGTCGACGATTTGGGACAAGCTCATCGGAGATCCATGGGAGTGTAAGATGTCCGGGATGCGAAGCTCTAACGCACACTTGAGAGCCATGGGCTCTACAAATGCTAAACCGATGCTCGTAATCTCTTTTTGGCCTTGTAGAATGCCTCCTACGCCCTCTTCCTGTTGGCCTTCCATGAATGGAATCAATTAGTGTTTCAAATTTAGTGGCTCTTGTAATGTCTTTTACAAGAATAGGTAAGATTTATAGAGCGGTCGAGATAAAATTTATAGAGTGAGCCATCAATAATGGAACATGTACACATAGAGATAAGATTTATAGAGCGGTCGAGATAAGATTTACAGGGGATGGTCAATTTATTTATTATGGATGCAGAAGATGGTCAATTTATTTTATTATGTTACGTTGCTAATTCATTTTAGAATACGCATGTAAAATTGTACATACAAGACTTTCGAATTACTCGATCACAAGCCCTGATGGACAAACCATACATACAAGTCAAATTATTTACTATGATATCACCTATTACCAATTTAGAGGCTTAACTGTCAAGCCTAATATATAAGTCTAACATAATTTATATAGTCTAAAAGAATTTACAATATTAAAAAGAAAAAATAACTCAAAATAATTTTAAGTATCAACTTTCAAATAAAAATAATCAACAATTTTGAAAATCACCACAGCAATACGAACTATTGCAATATTAACCAAAAACGACCCGAACTCATTTTTCGACGGGTTTTCCCGGAGGAATCAATGAAGTGGTGATCAGATATATCTTAAACAAGCGTAAAATATTAAGTTGTTATGTTAGATTTTCGATCGCTACATCATTGAGGGTTCCTCCAGAAAACTCGTTGGAAAATGAGTTCGAATCGTTTTTGGTTAATATTGCGATAGTTCGTATCGCTGGTTGTGATTTTCAACTTTCGAATTATTTTTGGTTAAAAATTAATACCTGAAATAATTTTGAGTCATTTTCCTATTTAAAAAACAACACATTAAAATTAAATATTAGCTTAAAGTCGTTCTCAACTCCTACGAAAAATCCCCAATTAGACCCAATATCATATTAAATAATGTGGCTACGTACATCTTCAAGGGCGAGGTCATAAATGGCATATGTCATTTTGTTGCTTTAGTTCCTTGTGTGGTGTTTTTTCATTATTTCAGGAAAATGCAATTCGGCGGTGAATTTTTTTGCTATAAGGTTTTTTAGTTTTCTTCAACTTAATTTTACTATTTCTATTTTTTTTTCTGGGATCATTGTTAGATCATGTAGATGTATTGCATCTTAATTCTTTGCTCTATAATCATTCTCTGTTATTTGATTTTCTTAAGATTATCCGCCGTGATGATTTAGGTTGACCTTATAATATTTAGGTAACCTAAACCCGAAAAAAAACTCAAAAATAGTATATAATTAGTGCATTTCATACTGATAAAAATAACGTTGAACACTAATCACTATTTAAAATAGGAAAAAATATTCAAAATAATACCAACTTTTACCTATTGATCCAAAATAATACGAACTTTTAATTTGACTAAAAATAATATCAACTTTCATCGTATTAACTAAAAATAATACTAACTTTCATTGTATTAACTAAAAATAGTATAACGATGTTTTTTTGTGAAAATTTTGGCAAAATATGTGATGTGGCCATTAAAATATGTTAGTTGGTCATTAATAATACCAACTTTTGTTGATACCACAAGTTGAAATGATAATTTATACTCCGTATAATGTAAATCGATACTATATTATATCCGAAATGGTATTTTATAAGATGATAGTGAGTAATAATCACATCAAAATCTTAGCCATCGATATTTTTTAATGTTTAGTCAACAAATTTTGATAGACAAATCATATGTTTTGCCGAAATCTCCACCGAAAATGTCATTGTACTATTTTTGGTTAATACAATGAAAGTTGGTATTATTTTTTATCAATTCAAAATTTCATATTATTTTGAGTTAATAGGCAAAAGTTGGTATTATTTTGCTTAATTTTTTCTTAAAAATATACCTAACTATTTTTTACCTTACAACAGGAGAAAAAATATAGCTTATAGTACTATTTTGTATTTTACCTCTTCCATATGCTATATTTTTGAATTTTACCATACAACCTTGGTAGATCCCAAAAAATATTTATACAATGTGGCATTCGAAAGTATGGAGGCATAGAGGTCCATATACGACCTTGCTAAGATATCTTGCCCCACGATTTGATAATGTTTTATAATGCGGCATTTATGGCATTCGTTTGGGAATTTGAAATTAATAAATTGACCATGATAATTTCTTTCTTAAAAAATTATCAAAAATATAATTTTTTTAATCTACTCATATTTAATGTATGTAGAAGGATTATTTTTTTTAGATGTTTTCGAAAAACATATTATTCTATAGTGAATATTTTTTTAATGGACACGATTCATCTTATCATATCGATATGAATGCGAAATATGGTGGTAGAGGAGACAAGATCTCAATAAGATTGAGTGGTTTTAACTCAAATCATACGATTTTTTAATTTTTAAGACAAATATTAAAAACGACATATTTTTATGAACAAGGAAATATATAATTATATATCAGTTCGTGATGAAAATGATACAAAATGACAAAAACATACAAAACTAATGTCAATTGTAATGTTGTTCTCAAGCGTCATCACTGCTTGTCCTGTACCTTGACTTCGTTTACATAGGTCTGGAATCGAACCGAGATGAGTTGTTCAAGCTCGACTCAGTTAAAAATAGACGAGTTCGAGTTCGAACAAGAGTTTGGTTTAAGATGTTTGAACTTGATTTATTAAATGCTCATCGAACTCGAATTTAACTCACAAATCTCTTTTTGTTCGTGAGACAAACGACTCTTTTTATTTACAACTCAAGTTTACAAATATATTTGTTAACGAGAATTAGTAAAATCACAATTTATATGGGCCGCCAAAACAATACCCATGTTATCAAGGCCCAATGCTTCCAGATCAACGAAGTTATTAATCAACACAATAATTGTACTAATAATATGTCATGTCCGCATCATTTTACCACTTGTGCCAAAAAAAATTTGACAAGAAATTTGCTAGAGATCGATTAAAATGGGCCGATTACAACCTCGTGTACTTTTGTCGAGAATACCCTTCTCATCTATTACTAAAAAGTAAAGCGGTAGTAATTTCTTCCACCACATTGCATCACATATCGCACATTAAATATATTAAGTTACATTATTTAATATAACTTAATACATTAAATGTGGCGATATAAACAAACCCAAAATTACACATATATAACTATATAAGCCAATGATTGCATGTTATGCATACTGCATAGGCTTCTTGTAACACCCCGACTTAATGTCGGGACATTACTGGGTAGTTTGACCCTAACGGGTCCTATCTGAACTGGTTAACAACTAGAATACCTGGACCTTGCAACTCGGGCACGACAAGAAAACTATTTTAAAACATCCAACTGTCGTTCAAACAAAACACATTTAGAAATGTCATACATGAATCCCCAAATGTCTAGCCAATTCACATTCAACCTTAGAAATCTGTCAAAGTCAACAACATGAAGAAATATCCAAAACAACTAACAAGCCTAACCAAACTCCACACCCACTTAGTGACCTATGACACGCGTCAACGATCCGCTGCAGCATCTGTCCTAGGCTCCAACACGGGACCTGTGTGAGTACTTGGAACTAAAAAATAAAGTCCCCGAAGGGTCAGCTACTACCCGAGGCAAGCTAGATAACACACGGCAATAGTAAGACGTTTGAAAAACATCAATTATCCAACATCATAATTTTTAACAAGTGAATTGAACAGAACAATATAAGTCAACACACATTTCCACAACCTAGATAATATGTGAAAAGAAAGGCAGTGAGACATACCATAATCAAACTAACAAACACAAAAGTAAAGCATTTATAATAATAACAACCGCGTCGACATTCAGCAATTGAAGGAAGATACAACGAATACACAATTCATTAAGCGTGGCAAGAATTCACAAGGTCGGAACACCAGCTAAGTAATCACACACACGCACACAACAAAACCACAATCCTATTGGGAGATGCCATTCTTCCTTCCACCACCGCATTCCGATCTACGGCGCTAACTCACCTGCGCCCGAGTGCAGAGGCAGGCCCTCCCACTTTCCATGTACGTCATCCTTCCAACCCCTGGTCAAGCCTCCACTGGAGCACTTGCCAAAAACAAACAATCAATTTTTATTTTTAAAAGGGCCCGACCGACACACGACCATGGCTAGACGCCTCTTCGCCACCGACAATCATCGCACATGATCGTGCCGGTTACGCTGCCAGCACAGAGAAAGCGATAGTATTTCTTTACGAGAAAACGCTTGAAATGGAAAGTGCATCACATCATGCATGAAAACATTTGACATGGAAAACATACGTTCGAGACTAACTCCCAAAACCAATCTCACAATCACGGCATGAAATCTAACAAGACTAGAATAAAGCCGAGCAAGTCGAGAACGACTTACCTGGAAGGCGATCCTCGAATGAAGTAAGAAACGTGTCGAAACTAAAGACCTACGAATCATAACGTTCACAGTTAATCGACTAACCGCGATAAGCACTTTCGATTCTAGACAAGCACAACTATAGTGGCTTCGAAGTACGAGCCACCATACTTTCACGATATCCAAACAAAACGACTTGACTTGATTATATTATTATTAAACAAAGTTTAGACTTGACGTCTCACGGAAAAACATCAATTCTTCTCAACAAACTAGCATTTCCTAGCTAGGCCTCACGCCTCAAGGCGAAGAAGAGTAAGGCAATCCAAGAGTCAAAGTCCAAGTTCACAATTTCGAGCATTAGGTCCCAAGGCTCAAACTCAAAGCAAAATCAACCAAGCGAGTTCTACCAAGTAACAAAAAGACCGAGACTAACATACATCCTACTCGATGACTTTAATACTAATCGCGTCCTAGGAAAGATCGAACCATACAAGGTCGCATTCCGTTCACAAACATACAAACACCACTATACCCACGAGAGTTAATCAATCTCAAAACCCGGTCAAAATACGACATTCACACCATCCACAACAACAATTCTAACCTAATAAATTAATGGAGTACATAAATCAACACAAGTGCAAGACACAACAACCACTACATATATATATACAATATGCAAGCAAGCAAACATGAGTCCAAATTGATCACACAAGATCGGGACTCGAATCAAAGTCACTCGGAGTATTATTACACGGTGAGTTCAAACAATAACAAAACACATGGATCGGTTCCAAGGTCAACATAAAAGGAAGTTTTTTTTTCAAACCTTGCAGAGATCGAATTCGAACTAAAACTCGGACTGAGCGGGGCTCTTCTCGCTGGAAATGCACCGCCTCGAATCTGAAACGGATTAGACGGAAGGACTCGACCTTGGTTGAAGCGGACTGGTTTGTCCTTGACAGTGGTAGGCCGATGGTGGGCTGCCAAAGGCGGAAATGATCGGCTTTGGGTAGACAAGCCTGCGCTGGATGACAGACGACCTGACTTCAACGGCGCAATTTAACTCCTCTTGAAGACGCCAGTGTACAGCAACGATCAGATCCTTTGATCGGGGACGCATTCGACCCACACTAAGCGACGTCGGTGGCTGAAGGGACCAAGACGATGACGACTAACTGACCAGTGGCGTGGTTTGTGGGTGCCGACGGTAGCGCAGGAGATGTTGACGACGACGGACAAGCTTCAAAGGCCAAGCTTCCTGCTGTCTCAACACACAAAGAACAGAGACAGAAGACGAAGGAGATGGTGATGGCAAAGGAACGACGGCGTACGGGGACGACTTCCGATCTCAGTCTCCATCGAGACTCTTCAAGCGGCGCAAAAACGAGAAAAAGGAAAAGTAGAAAGATAGGTTAAGGTTAGAATAGGAAAGGGGAATAAGGCCTCCAAGTCCCATATTTTTGGGCTTTGGCCCACATCAAAACAAAAAAAGGAAAAGAAATGGTAGATTGAATGAAGAGGTAAAAATTGGAACGGAACTAGCGAACGGAACTTCGGGTCTTACACTTCTCTTCTCTTCTAGCTCCATGCCGATACCAAGCGGGTACAATGGACATTTGTTTTCGTTCAATGTTCATAATGCCCACAATTTCATGCACGGTGATGACTTAAGTCAATGTGATCGATTTCATTGTTTAATTACCAACGTTAGATCACATGTCATTAAAATAAGAATAGATGGAAACATGTCACCTCCAACATTGGTCACTCCCGATAAACAAATTACAAATCAAAGTTGATGTCTTTAATACGAGGCCAATTAGCCTTAAAAATAGCCATCGACCGTCGTCATGGTAATCCTATCTTTTTTTCGTGACGAAAAATCCAACTTAGAAGGTAAACCAGCTTACGTCGACCGACTTGACCTAGTGACAAGAAAAATTGTGAGATTTGGTATTTCACCCAAGTATAAGGACAGAGGCAATGGTTGAACTCGAGATCTCCCAACATCCCTTATACATCTTACCACTAAGCCACCCCATGTGAACTTGGCAATCTTGGCCTATCTTTATTTTGTAATGGAAGATCATTTCAATCATTTCAAGGTTTCAAAACGGACTATTCAAATAAATGTATCGATTTTTCAAACCTGTGCCTTAAAATGACCATATTTTACAAGTTTGTATTTACTTGGGACTAACTAATTTTTTAAAAGAATTTATTAATTTTCTAATAGGGTTTTAGTTCTCTTGAATAGCATGTTCAACTTATGTCCTTAGGGCATAATGGACCTCTGCAGTACCCGGTTCGGACGTAGATTGGCCCCGACTAATCGAACCGAGCGAGAGATCAAAAAAATTTATATCCTTAGGGCATAGTTAGAAAAACTGTAAACATAAATATTTTATATAAATCAATTTCCCAAAACTTCGAGGAATTTTAAACATGGTCCCACACAATCATCTTATTGCAAACACGAAATCAACCATTCTAAACACGAATCCAACCAACACATCAATATAAATTTATCTCAGACCAAGTTCAATTCACCCATCAAGATTCATATGCTTCAATGATGGATAATAGAGCCGGAATTTTGATGAAGCTACATCGTGAAAACCCTGCACGACTCATTAAATTGGTCCACTCAGCTTGAGTTCTTTCCTTTCCACCTGGACAGTTGACCATCATGACTAGGTCAAAGGTCAACGATGTATCGTCGAATGAACCTTGACTTTCAGGTTCAAGAACCATTTCCACTAATATGATCTTCCCTGTCGCGGGCATCGCTTTCTTGCAGTTTTTCAAGATCTTCAAACAATCTTCATCGTCATAGTCGTGCAACACCCACTATATATACCAATTTCATGTACATATTATAGTGTCAAGTAAAACATATCATATATTATACAAGTGATGTATCAGGGTTTAATTTTAAACCATTCACATCTAAAGTTAGAATCCACCTTCTATCCTGAGTGTCTGTTTGATGAATTAAATTTTTATCTTATGGTTTCGATATACTTGATTTCGCTCTTGCCAAGTTCTCAATTGCTGTTTCTCAACGACCTCTCAATTTTGATAAATCTATTTGATGATTGAATTGAATTTTTACCTTATAAAAAAATATATGTACATGTATGTTCAATTGTGTATTAAATAATTCCCTCTTTAATTATATGGACTAATTTTAGGAAATCTACAAACTAGATAAAATATTCAATCTTGTTTACATTTAACTATGTTTTGTATCATTGAAAACTACAACTTAGAAATAATTATTTTCGTTTATTAAACCATCTCTAATTTTTAATATGGATAAAAATGGACTAAAATGTCAATTGATGAATTCAACCACATTAAAAATGGTTAAGAACAAGTCAATCCAAGAATTAAATATTGACGAATTCTTAATAGCGTACATATTAATAAAAAATTTACATCAAATTATGTTTTATCCAACATAAAATCAAAAAAATATATATACTTACGTACGTTTGACAAAGAAACATGAATTAATTTCTACCAAAAAAAAAAAAAGAAACATGAATTAATTAAACTCAGTCAAGGACGGATCGAAGGGCGGGCTGGAGTACGCTCCAATCCGCCTAAAAAAATAATAAATATAGGGTAAATTTAATAATAAAATAATAAAAATAAGGTAAATTTAGTATTAAATTTAACTAATTTAGTCCACCTAAAAAAATTTAGTGACAATTAGTCCATTCTAATATTAAATTCTGCGTCTGTCCTTACTCAGTCAAACAAAGATTAACGTACCTTCATGATAATAGCGTCAGCACTAGGAACAAACTCAAACATGCTACCTCCAACATGAGTTACTCCAGGGTACACCGGTGCACTCTGAATAACATGTTCAAGATCAAAGTTGACACCTTTGATCCGCGGCCGATTAGCCTTCACAATCTCCGCCACCAAGTAGCCGCTCCCTCCGCCCACGTCCACCAACGTCTCGATCCCTTCAAACCCGCGCTTGTACACCGAGAGGATGGCTTGCACGACAACCTTGGACGTGCAAGCCATGCCTGTGTTGAACAAGTTGTTGAACTCTGGGTCTGTCGAAGCAACCTCCCAAAGGGACCGCCCTTCGTGGAGCTTCTCGAACCCGGCCCCACCATTCTTGATCGTGGCGCTCAGTTGGTAGAATGGGTTCACGGACCATGGGTCAGTCTCCAATAGAAGCATGGGAGCTAGTGACATCTCTGAACCATGTAGGAGCCACCTATAACAAAATGTCTTATTTGATTGAATCTTATTAAAGTTTATGGCCTGATATATTAGGGATCGTGTACATGTAAACCCAGTATACAACTTTAGTGAAACTTCATCGTAAACGATTGATAATAGATTAATAAGAAAAATAAGCTACTAATTTTATTTTCTTGGGTCAAAAGAGAGACAACACTCTTAAAAATAACATTTAGGACACATTAGTCAAACATTACATAAAATTCTAGACTACACAAAAAAGTATAAGAAGTAAGAAAATAAATTACGCTATTTGCTTATGGGAGTCAACGTTTTAACAAATCTAGCTATAACCTAAAGAAATTTATTTGATTTCGTCTTTTTAATGACATAAGTTAAGATTAATATTTATAAAAAATCAAAACCCTAGTATATAAATATATTCTATGGAAAAAATTAAACCATAAATAAATATTCTAAAACAATATTTTTTCATTTCAAAATAATTAACCTAAACACATAAAAATTCAATTTAGTTTTAATTTGTTTTCGTGTAAATCACATGTGACCTGCATGTACATGTGGATCTTACCTAAAAATGTTTCAAGCCAATATATGTAATAGACGAGTTACTACTTCTATTATCGATTGATCTAAAAAACCTCAGTATAATTTATATATTTTGGAATTGGTGATCCGGAGCAAGGAATTCTCTCCATAACAATATTGTCATGCCAAATTAATTTGGCATGACATGAATTGATATATTAACTTATTAAGGTAACCTAGATATATATATATAGCTTGTAAACTATTCAATTAACATATATACAATGTTTTAAAAAACGCTAGGCAGATTCTGGATAGAGAGGAACCGTCTAGTGCCTATGCGCATTAAATGGGCGCCTATTTCTAAATGGGATAGAAAACTAGACGAATTAGCACCTTCCAGCGTCTAAACGGGGCCTAGACGGAGCTAGGCGGGGATTTTTATAACAGTGTATATATATATATATAACTTATGAAAATCAAGTACCTTGAAGAATTGGTTAAACCATAGAGGCTTTCTCCAGATTGATCACACATAGTAGCAATGAAGACCTTCTTATGAACTAGAAGCCTCATGAACCGTGAGAGGTATGTGATATCAAGAGATGGCGAACCGATTTGCGAGGCGATTTGGAACAAGGACATGGGAGAGCCATGGGAGTGTATGATGTCGGGAATTCGAAGCTCGACGGCGCATTTGACAGCCATGGATTCGACATAGCCATAAATGAGCTTCCAAACCTCAGCTTGGCCTTGTAGGATTGCATCTTCTTCATGGCTTGCCATTCCTAGTTGTTGTTGGCTTGCCATGAATAATTATTGAATATAGCAGAACGATTTTCTTAGCTTGCAAAATGTTGAACTGAAATTAATTGAAGATCTAGAGATCTCTTATAAATAATAATGATCTCACATTAAACGAACGATTGCGTAAGAGCATTAATAAAATTGAAATTAATTGGCGATTTGGCCGCCGGATTTTCAGATCGTCTAGTGCAAAATAAATTAATTGGCGATTTATTTAATGTGGCATTTGAAAGTATGGAGTTCAAGATTTTCATTTTAATATAGAGTTTTGTACAAACAAGCAAAAATATATATGGCCCCACGATTTGATGATGTTGTTAAATGCAATATTTGTTCGGTTTTATTTTCAAGGAGTTTGTTAAAAACTACGAGTGAATTTACTAAAATCTCTAAAAAATTAATGAATCTGTTAAAAATAATTAAAAAAAAAAATTATAAGTTGATAAGGAGAGATAAGAGTACAGTCTTAGACGTTGGATTTTTAGTTAACGATCAGGATATTCTATCTATAGAGTTTTTTCTGAACTCCATTAGAACTAGATTCGCATTTGTGTCATTTGTTTAATTCAGAATTGGGCCATTTTTGTAAACTAGACTTTTAAAGATTTCCATTTGAATATAGAGGTTTGCACAAACAAGAAAAGATATGGTCCCACGATTTGATGATGTTGTATAATGCGACATTTGTGTCGTGGTCTTGTTTACTAAAACTCTATAGAAAATTAATAAATTTATCGAAAAAAATTAAAAAGAAAAAAATTATAAGTCAATATAGAGATAAGAATTTAATCTTAGACGTTGAATTTTTATTTAATAATTAGGATTTTTTTAACTCTATTCATGAAGTTTTTTGTGGCATTTGTTTAATATAGAACTGGGCCATTTTTGTTAACTAGCACTTTTGAAAAATGATCTCGCATCAAATGAACCCTTAAAATGAAGATCAAAAGTGTTTGGTGACACAATAAGTTAACGCAATGGTGTAAGACTTTGTTGTGTTTACACGAAAGAGAGACGACCAAGTAATTATATATTTGTCGAAGTAATTAATTTTATATGAGGAAATGATTTCCCAATAATATATCTGTAAGTGATGTTATTAATGAAAATGATATTTTTGTCAAAGTAATCACATATCTATTAACGTAAAAAAATTAAATTGGGAGGGTCATCCTCAGCAATGGACCTCTGTAGTATCCGGTCCGGATTTAGATTGATCCCGGCTAATCGAATCGGGTAAAAGACCTAAAAAAATTAACGTGAATTAGTAAAATCACAAACAATTTAAATGGGCCTAATCTTCACCAAAAAAAGTTATATGGGCCTAATGGGCCGTCAAAACAGTACCCATGTTATCAGGTCCAATGCTCGTAGATCAAGGAAATTCTTTTATTTTTTTAACGATAAATAAGCCTTTGGTAAATCTCGAGTATATGAAATAGTTGGCAATTCCTCGTTCGGATTCATCCTCAGGGACTCTGATGGCTTCCCCATCCACATTGACGGAGGACTGATTGGTCGACAGTCCGTCCTAATATCCGAGACCATCGCCTTACGCCAGGGACTTCTCGAGGCCACCAGACGTGGTATTTCCCGGATCCAGATTGAAGGCGATAATTTTCAGATGGTCAAGGCCGTACTCGGCGACTGGCGCTGCCCGTGGGAGATTGAGCTGCTGCGTTCGGACATCCACTGTTTGCTTGCCCGGTTCCAGGATTGGAGTATCACTCACATCTATCGGGAGTGCAATTCTGTGGCGGACTTCATCGCTGGATCTTTCAGACGTGTCTCCTCCTTCCCGCTTGCAGTTGACCCGGGTTTACTTACCCTCATCCGTCAGGATGCTCTAGGGCGACCATTATGATGTTTGTGGTCACCCTAATTACTTTCCGTATCAAAAAAAAAAAAAAAAAAAAAAATAGTTGGCAATTCCAAACGCACAAATCAGATAACTATAAAACAAGAACTTGTTGAATTAAATCCTACATAACTTTCAGTACGTTTCCTACATGATAAGCTAACATACCTTATAGTTAATTTTCAAATCAAATTCAAAGCTACATTGATAATTAATCGTTTTATTGAATACAAACCTAAGTAAGATTCAACGATTCAAGATGCATAGGCTTCAATAATAGAGGGTAGAGCAGGGATCTTGATAAATTTAATTCGTGAAAAACAACCATCTTTCAACAATTTGGTCCATTCCAGTTGTGTTCTTTCTCTTCCACCAGAACAATGAGCTATCATCAGTAGATCAAATCTCACAGCTGTGTCATCGAACGACCCTTCACCTTCTGGCTGAAGAACCATTTCGACCAGTATAAGTTTCCCCGTCGTGTTCAGCATCGCTTTCTTGCAATTTTTAAGGATCTTCAAACAATCTTAGTCGCTCCAATCATACAGGATCCACTTCAATATATGTACAGGTATAATTAATATATTCAATTTTTCTATATTGTGTCCTTAGGGCACATATTATAAGAAGTTTGATATTTCGAAAAAATTTATGATTTTTACAGGGTTCATAATTTTGTTTTTAGGGTTTAATTTTTAAAACTTAATATTTATATACTTAGAGGCTTAGAGCACATTATAAAAAAAAATATATAATTACTGATTATTGTTGTAAAGCAAATCAATGTGAACAATATATTACGTAATCATCAATTTTATTCAAATTAATCGCATTATTTTTTATATAAAATTAATCGCAATAATTTTTCATTGGCCTAAGCCATGTGATAATCATTGTTTAATCGCCAATGTGAAATCACATGTCATTAAAATAAGAATGTACTTTTCTATATTTTTAATGAGTTATAGAGTGACAGTGCATATATGGCTAAAGCAAAAGTTCAGATTATAATTATACAATCTTTTGGTCCCATTATTAATTAAGAGTATATGGAATTTCATCTCTGATGATACTTTTTTAGTTAGTATCATTATGGAAGATCTGAACTGCCTACTTAAAAAATGGTTTTTTTAATAAATGTCTTTACTCCTAGAGTCCTAGTTAATCATATTGTTTGAGGGAATTAAAGGTCTATAAAATAAATAAAGAACCTTTTTAAAAAAACTAATTAATATTGAATAAATACAAATTAATAAAATATTGTCATAAAATATATTATTTAAGGAAATTAAAACCCTATAAAATAATTAACGTTTCGATTAACAAATCATAATAATATATTACACAAGAAAAAATTACCTTCATAACGATTGCATCAGCAATGGGAACAGAGTGGAACATGTCGCCTTCGACATGGGTCACTCCATGATGCAAGGGCGCGCCCTCAACAACATGTTGCAAATCAAAGTTGATGCCTTTAATTCGAGGCCAATTAGCCTTGACAATGTCGGCCACCAAGTCACCTTTGCCTCCTCCCACGTCCACCAAGGTTTCAACACCGCGAAAGCCTTCATCATTGTACATTGATAGGATTGCCTCCACGACAACCTTTGTCGTGCAAGCTAGCCCGTTGTTGAACACTTTGTTGATCTCCGTGTTCGAGCTAGCGAGCTCCCAAAGAGTGCAACCATGAGCCTTCTCGAACGCAGTCCCTCCTTCCTTGATCGTGGCGCTCAGTTGGTGCCATGGCGCCATCAGCCATGGATGAGTCTCCATCATGAACATGGGAGCCAATGTTGCCTCGGAATCATGTAAGAGCCACCTAGTTCATAATTATCACGAAACATATTAGTATTATATGCAATGGCGAACCTTGCTACTTTCTAGGTTGCATCCTCCTATTCATTGACTATTTTATAAAGTGTTTTTGAGATGAGTAGACTTTTTATATCAATTTTGATACATTTTAACTAAATTTAATGCTTATTACCACATAACTACATTTCAGTTTTTTTTTTTTGAATCTATCAGACACATCATCGTAAGATGTTTAGGATGTGGGTCTATCTTGAATCACCGGATCCTACTTCTGTGATACATTGGTGAGCATAGAGGCCTGACGAGGAGACCAAATTTTTTTTGAAAGTCAAATTCCAGAGTTTATATTTATGGCATTTATGGCTAAGAATCTATATATGTATATTTTTTTTCAAAGTTCAAGTTGGTGTATTTTAACTAAATTCGAAGTTATATTTATGGCATTTAGAGTTCAGGGCACTTCCTCTCAGCGTTAAGCCAGGGGTGTTCCCATCCTAACCCTTCAGATTCTACTGAAGCGGAGTTGTACTAGGTCATTGTTGCTGTTGTAAGTTGGCCCAAATCTAAGAGTCGAGTCTTCAACTATTCTAACAAATCTCAAGATATTAATAAAAATGTAGGCGACTCATACATACATGAAAAAAAACTTGATGAGTATGTTATATATAATTCTAACTATTAATAAACATGAATCAAATATGTAAAATGTAACAATTTATTACCTTGATGAGTAGGTTAGGCCATATAGGGTTTCTCCATGTACATCACAAGGAGTGGTGGTGAAGATCTTCTTGCGAACTAGCAACCTCATGACTCGCGATAGGCATGCAACATCCGGTGATGAAGATCCAATCTTGGAAGCGATTTGGGACAACGACATTGGGGAGCCATGGGAGTGTATGATGTCGGGAATGCGAAGCTCAACGACACACTTGACCGCCATGGAATCGGCAAAGGCAAGCATGAGGTCCCATACATCGGCTTGGCCTTGTAAAATGGCATCTTTAGAGCTTCCTAGTGCTCCCTCTTGCCCTACTTGGCTAGACATTTTGAGATTTAGTTAGTGATTGATAATATAGTGTTACATGTGGGATGCCAATATATATAGTTGAATTATTGACTGTTTAATGCGCATCTCGAAAGTTTTTTCTTTAATAAAAATGAATGATAATTTTTTTTAATGAATAAAAAAAAGATATAAAAATCCCCACTCTTGTCACTTCCCACATGCTTTTACACTATTTAAAGACCTACAATATTTCCTATTAAAAAAATACTTATTCTAATGTTAAAATATTTATTGGGACAAGTGCCCCTCTATAAATTGAATCTTATAATATTTTTTCACAAATGCTCCATTAGTTTTTATCTCAAAAAAATGCTCCATTAATTAAGTTTAAATTGGTTACATTTGAAATGGCTTAGTAATAAAATGTATGAGAGGTCTTAGGTTCGATCTTTGCATTCATTCTTTCACTTAGATGAAAAATCAAGTCTCATCATCTCTTTTATCCTTAAGTTGAGTTGGTCGGTTCAAACCGATTTACCTGATTCGTACGCTTTATCGATTAGTTCACGAACCCAGAATTTACAAATGCACCCACACGACCACTAGCACACCCCTTACCAAAAAATATATATATAAAATTAACGATCCAAGATTTAAAAGTACGTGCAGCATTATACTAATAACACATATATATTGGTTAAAAAATTAACGATCCAAGATTTAAATGGATCCAAATCCCATGCATGGACGACCTAATTTTTTTTCCTTGAACTGTGAGCATAGAGATAGGAACTAATGGCGAAGTGGAGGAAAAGAAACAGGGAGTCTAGAAGATGTATAAGCTAAACTTAGATTGATCAGTCTATAACTCTAGTTAACATAGAACAAATTTTATATTCAACTTTATTTATGAATGAATTACCCTTCCAAATAATTAGAGTCTATTCACATCTCAAAGTCAAAGATCTATTTTGGAGCCCATTCAAATTCAAACTCCATTGCATTAACTGATCATCAAGAACTTGCTGAATTAGACCATACATCCTTGTCAACACGTTTTCAATATGACATTCCAAACAACACATTAACAACAATATTATTCAATACAGACTCAAGTAAGATTCACTGATTCAAGATGCATAGGCTTCAATAATGCAGGGCAAAGCAGGAATCTTGATAAACTTAGTGCGCGAAAAACCGGCGTCTTTCAACAAGTTAGTCCATTCAAGTTGTGTTCTTTCCCTTCCACCCGAACAAGCAACCATCATCAATAGATCAAATCTCATAGCTGTGTCGTCGGTTGATCCTTCACCATCTTGTTGAACCACTTCGACTAGAATAAGCTTCCCCGTCGTCTTCAACATTGCATTCTTGCAATTTTTAAGGATCTTCAAACAATCTTCGTCGCTCCAATCATGCAATACCCACTACAATGCACGTACAATTTTTATTATTAACTTACGTAGATTTTATCTGAAGCAAATTAACTAGATAAAACATTAAAAAACGTACACATATTTTTCATAAATATATAATGTATACATATATGTTTTTGATTATTGTTGTATATCAAATCAATGCCAACAATATATCACACAATCATTATTTTTAATTCAATTTATTCACAATGTTTTTTTATCCAAAATTAATCGCTCAGTCAAGGGATATATGAATGGACCACTTCCATCACCCATCCCGCAAAATCAATCGTTAACTTAATCCATTCGTCGATAATTCATTAAATTTATTATACACATCCGATCGATCCACCCGCCATTCACTAGGTTTTCAAGCGGGCCAGATGGTTTAAACAAACGTGCTCGTTCTTTTATTGTTCAGATATGATTTAAACTTTCAAGCTACATATAAGAAGAGTTATAGTCTAGCATATATACTAAAAATATAGAGAAAAAAAAAACATACATAAAGCTAAAACACCATAAACAATTATAACAAAATATAAAATAGTTGAAATTATAAAATCAGTGACAAATATAATCATATATGATAAAATATTCATCAAATAATCATTTATATCTAGAAATAATATAAGGGTGAAACAAATCAGGTGATTAAGCAGGCAACAAATCAGGCAGTGAGCCAACTATACTCTCTCATGCATCCTCCATAACCGAAAAAAATATTATCCTTCACCGGCCCACCACCCACCTTCTTTTAGAATATCCGTGAATGATTTCCATCCTAGTCACAATATATGTGACATATGTCTAAAGTAAAAGTTGAAATCAATTATTATCTTTTTTTGTCCCCTAACAACTCATCGTCATAATTTCACAAGACAAATTACCTTCATGACGATTGCATCAGCACTAGGAACAGATTGGAACATGTCACCTCCGACATGGGTCACTCCACGATGCACGGGCGCGCACTCAACAACATGTTGCAAATCAAAGTTGATGCCTTTAATTCGTGGCCAGTTAGCCTTGACAATGTCGGCCACCAAGTCCCCTTTGCCTCCGCCCACATCCACCAAGGTTTCAACACCGCGAAAGCCTTCATCATTGTACACCGATAGGATTGCCTCCACGACAACCTTTGACGTGCATGCTAACCCATTGTTGAACTGTTTGTTGATCTCCGGGTTCGAGCCAGTGAGCTCCCAAAAGGTGCACCCATGAGCCTTCTCGAATGGGGTCACACCTTCTTTGATCGTGTTGCTCATGTGGTACCATGGCGCAATCAACCATGGATCGGTCTGCATCATGAACATGGGAGCTAGTGTCACCTCAGAATCATGCAAGAGCCACCTAATTAAGGAACACCAATATCCGTTAAATTAAAATTTACAGAAAACCACTCGTTAAATATATAGTTGTTCACAAAATCCAACATATAAACATCAAATTAGGCTTTCTATAAACATGAGGCTCTTAAGTAAAATTTCAACTCCAACTCTATCTACGGAACTATATTTGATGAGATAAAAATCTAATCTAATCTTAACCATTGATATTTTATTAAACGATTGAGATCTCTCAACTCCAACTCTATCTATGGAGTTTTTTTCATTTGATTTTTTTTCCGACATCGATTTATAGAAAAAGAGTTTTAATGGGTCATTTTTATAAATCTAACTACTAATTTGTGCAAACTTATATATTTAACAAGTATTTTTTTTGTGGTTCACCTTGATGAGTGGGTTAGGCCATAGTAGAGGGTTTCTCCATGTCCATCACAACGAGTGGCAGTGAACAATTTCTTGCGAACTAGCAACCTCATGACACGCGACAGGCACGTGACATCCGGTGACAAAGATCCGATCTTGGAAGCGATTTGGGACAACGACAATGGGGAGCCATGGGAGTGTATGATGTCGGGGATGCGAAGCTCAATGGCACACTTGACCGCCATGGAATCGACAAAGGCAAGCATGAGCTCCCAAACCTCGGCTTGGCCTTGTAGGATGGCATCTTCACAACTTGCTACTCCATCTTGGCTAGCCATTTTTAGGAGTTAAGTGGTAGATAGTTAGATTTGAAATGCTAGTACATATAGTTGAATTATTGTACGTTTGGTGGACATGTGAGACACGTATATATACTGCCTTGGCTGAACTGTTAGGTGTGTACTCTAGAACCATTAAGTGTGAGACACGTATATTATCTTGGTATATGATTCACTTCGATCTTATTGGGCAGAGCATGACCGGAACAGGTATATATATAATATATGTAGGAGAAAATCAGACCCGTCTCAATCATTTTAGGGCCTAGGGCGAAATAAAATTTGGGGGCCCCTTAAACATAACAAATAAATAGGTCTTGTTTTGTATAATAAATAAACGGTCCGGCTAATGTGTGCCCACAATAACTATGTTAATTTTGGAAATTATTTCAAAACTATTCCCTAAAAAAATTACAATTAACAAACAATAATAAGATTTACTAAAATTAGTATCTTTATTATTTGCTCATGGGCACACATTAGAAATTTCCATAAATAAATAGGCCTTTTCATACAATTTTTATTCATTTTTTAATTAGAAAATCAATAGGTCTTTTTTAACATTAATAGATTTCTTTTAATATTAATGGACCTATTTTTACTAATAGTAATGGACCTATTTTTACTAATAGTAATTTTCAATCTGGGGGCCTTTATATTTCGGGGGCCCATGGCGACCGCCCCTCCAGCCTACCCAATTAGCCGGCCCTGGAGAAAATGTCTACATCAAGAACCTCTTGGTTGGATGTTCGGTATATGAGTATATCGGTATTAGCTGATATCAGAAGGATATTAGAATGTTATTTTCATATAGTATATCAAAAATATTACTCATATTCATAGCGATATCGATATCCGATATTTTATACTTTATATATCAATATCAAACGAGGCCTTAAGGAACAAAAGTTGTTTGGGGTCATCCAAAATGATGATTGCGTTCTTTGCACTTGACATCATGAACATTTGGAACATTTGTGGTTCAGTGTACCTACACAAGAGCTGTCATAAACAGAGTTCTCCAATGGGCTAAAATTGGTAGGAGACATCATAGAATTGAAGAACTATATATAGGCGAGGTTTTATTTTCAATATCTGGACTATTTGCCTCACAAGCACCTTATACTTCACACAACGTGTGTTAGTATCACTATCAATCATGTGAGATATTGTGTCATTGCAAATTGGAGGAAAGATGATAAGAAAACCAGAAGATAGATTAGAAGATTATGATTGGAGAGTAACACACCACCTAAATACCTAGATCTTTTGTAACTATTTTTTTTGGTAGAAAGAATTTTGTAACTATTTTTGTAAATTTTTTGATCTAATATAATTACCATTTATATTCAAAAAAACAATAATAATAATCTTATTGACTTATTTAATTCAATGTCTTCTTATAATATATGGTAGGGAGACATATAGAGAGAGAGATGAGGAATAATTTCTAAACTAGATATTCTAAATAAATTCTAAAACAATAATTAGCCTACCCTATTTTTAATTCATGGATCCATCCTTACAAACGTATGCATTTGTATCCTACAAGATCCAAGTAAGAAGAGAGTTTGGTTCAAATAAAACACTCTTATCCTAAAACGTGAAACGAATGCACTTTTCCTAGTTCGTATTGCACTTTCCATACAAAAGTGCATTGCAAAATACAAAAAATGCAATCCGGAAAAGTGCAATACAAAGTACGAAAAGTACAAATCCGAAAAAGTGCACTCCGAAATAAGAAAAGTGCACTTCAAATTAGGAGGAAAAGTGCATTCGTTTTAAGATAATAGCTTGTTTCATTTGAACCAAACTCTGTAAGAAGAATAAAAAGGTTGGGTAAGACATACTATTTAGCTAGCTATTGCTAAATCGACATATATATCTAGACCAAATCAAAAGGACGGGTAAGATTAACTAGCAACGAAGGAATTAATATCATACACGTGCGTACATTGAATCATTGGTTAATTAGATCGACACATCTCAACCTAGCTATTGCTAGAGCTAACTAGCTAGCTAAACCACATCTTTTTAAAGCTTCTTTTTTTGTAAAATATACTGTAATGCATGAGCATATTCCACATTAAGAATCCAGATAAAAACTTTTCTAGTATATTGTCAATTGATTTTAGAACAAAAACTCATATGATTATATATTAGACCATGCACATAAATGACCTTGTAAAGCCCCAAATTATACTAGTCTATCGGGCTTTAATGCATTATCTTGGGCGATTTAAATAGGCCAAAGAAGTAAATTAACAAGCTTCTTTTGAATATATATAATATGCCAAACACACCTTATAATAGTTTTTCAAATCAAATTCAAAGCAATATATTGACAAAGTATTATTTAATACAGACACAAGCAGTGTTCTAAAAAACGTTAGGCGGACTCTAGGTAGAGAGGAGTCGCCTAACGCCTAGACGGACTAGACAGTTTCTAAATGAGTTGAATGGCTAGATGGAATAACACCTTTCATCTCCTAAACAGGGTCCAGACAGAACTATGCGGATATTAAGAAGGGAAATTGAGTTTGTTATTTCGTGAATGAATTACAGAGAATCACTTGCCCTTATAAGAGTTTTCCCCAAATTACAAAAAGATCCCTTTATTTCTTTATTACACCCATCATTAAATGGACCCAAGTAAGATTCATTAAATCAAGATACATAGGCTTCAATAATGCAGGGTAGAGCACGAATCTTGATAAATTTAGTGCGTACAAAACCGGCATTTTTCAACAAGTTTGTCCATTCAAGTTTAGTTCTTTCTCTTCCACCTGAAGTAGCAACCATCATCAATAGATCAAATCTCATAGCTGTATTGTCGAACGATCCTTCACCTTCTAGTTGAAGAACCAACTCGACTAGTATAAGCTTCCCCGTCGTCTTCGACATTACATTCTTGCAATTTTTAAGGATCTTCAAATAATCTTCGTCGCTCCAATCATACAAAATCCACTTTAATGCACGGTACAATTATTAGTAATGTAGAATTTATTTGAAGAAAAATTAACTCGATAAAACATTAAAAAACATATATTTCTTCATATTTATTTATATAGTTTTTCTTAACCTATGTTCTAAGGGCATGAGTGCTTCCCCAATTTATAAAATTAATTATTTTACTTGATCCATCTGTCATCTATATATAAAACTCATCACACACATGGATCCAAGCCACCCTGCCCACCATCATGGTGGGTTGTGTGTAAAGCAGTCAAAAGTTGACCTAAAACGTAAACCCGATCTAAATTTGAACCCGAAACCCTAAATAAACCGAATCTGAAACTCGCTGGGTTGACCTATTGAGTATATTTATGGAATGAACAACCCGACCCGATTGACCCGTGACTCTTAACAAAACCGAACCCGATTTAAACCGAACACGAACCCATCCGATCCGACCCGATTGACAAGTCGATCTAGTTATGTGCATAAAACAAATATCCCGGTCTAAACTTTCAAACTGCATATAAAAACTATAGTAAAAGTTCAAATAGTTATTTGTCATAACCAATCCTAGTCACAACTGATATGACTGAAGTAAAAGTTCTAATAGTTGTTATCTTGTTTTGTTTTCTTGACAACTCGTCATCATAAATTCATAAGACAAATAAAATACCTTCATGACGATTGCATCAGCAATAGGAACAGATTGGAACATGTCACCTCCAACATGAGTCACTCCACGATGCACGGGCGCGCCCTCAACAACATGTTGCAAATCAAAGTTGATGCCTTTAATACGAGGCCAATTAGCCTTGACAATGTCGGCCACCAAGTCCCCTTTGCCTCCGCCCACGTCCACCAATGTTTCAACACCGCGAAAGCCTTCATCATTGTACACCGATAGGATTGCCTCCGCGACAACCTTTGACGTGCATGCTAACCCATTGTTGAATTGTTTGTCGATCTCTGCGTTCGAGCCAGTGAGCTCCCAACAGGTGTACCCATGAGCCTTCTCGAACGCGGACCCACCTTCCTTGATTGTGGCGCTCAGCAGATGCCATGGTGCTATCAGCCATGGATCAGTCTCCATCATGAATATAGGAGCCAGTGTCGCATCGGAATCATGTAAGAGCCACCTAGTTAGTTATCACGAAAAATATTAACATGATATACAATGGTGAACTTTCTTGGCCGGGGCGCATCCTCCAAATTATTGGTTGTTTTACAAAGTGCCTTTAAAATGAGTATAGCTCATTTATTAATTATTTTTATGTATTTTTAATTATTATTGCCACATAGTTGAATTTCCGATTTCTTTGGATCAATCAGGCACGTCCTTTTGACATATTCGGAGTATGAGTGCCTCATCTTTTTTTTGTCAAATATGAGTGTCTCATCTTAAATTTCCAGATCTTACTTATGCAGAACTATAGTGAAATAATACTGATATACAGCGGTGAGACTAGGAGACCAAAAGAATTTAGAAAGTCGTTATTATATATTTATGGCTAAGAATATAGATAAATTTTTTCAAATTGCAAGTTGGTCTAAATATCCAAGGGTTGAGCCTTCAACTATTTCTAACAAACCTCACAATATTAAGAGAAATGTAGGTGAATCATGCATGAAAAGAAAACAAGAACTAAATGGTATCCCTTTTATAAATTTCTGCGTCCCCCATCGAGAGAGTGTATATTATATTACATCCGTTTCGTAAGCTAAGTTATTTTCTCATTTTGCACAAATTTTAAGATATATTTTAAATAAAATAGATATTAATTTAATATTTACAGTATGAAACGACTTTTAGAGCAAAATGTAAGAGTTTTATTACCTTGAGGAGTGAGTTAGGCCATACAGGGTTTCTCCATTTTCATCACAAGGAGCGATTGCGAAGATTTTCTTCTGAACTAGCAACCTCATGACACGCGATAGGCTCGCGACATTCGGCGATGAAGATCCAATAATCTTGGAAGCGATTTGGGACAACGACATGGGTGAGCCATGGGAGTGTATGATGTCGGGAATGCGAAGCTCAATGGCGCACCTGATGGCCATGGAATCTGCAAAGGCAAGCATGAGCTCCCAAACCTCGGCTTGGCCTTGTAGGATGGCATCTTCACAACTTGCAGCTACTCCATTTTTGCTAGCCATTTGTAGGAGTTAATTGTAGATAGTTTGATTATTGTATGTATTATTATATTTATGTTTTGGGGGGAACATGTGAGACACACACATATATATACTGCCTTGGCCGAACTGTTAGGTGTGTACTTTAGAAATTGTACTAGTCTAATTAGTCTCACTAGATTTTATAAAATTATTGTATTATTTATTAATATGTGTGGATTTTTTTATTAAATTAATATAAATAATGTATATAAAATACTAACACCATTAGTTAATACGCTAGATTTGATTAAACTCGTTGGCCGCACCCACATGGTGTCGGGGGCTGTAGCCCCACTGGAATTTTCAAAAAAATAATTTAAATATATTAAAAAAACCTAGATTCGCATAAATACAACATAAAGCAAGATTATTCACTCCGAGTTTTTTTTTATAAGGTAAGAATTAGGAGAACCTCCTTATGGAGGTTGTCCTAGAGCATCCTTGCGGATGAGAACTAGAAGTTCTTGATGATTCAAAATGACATCCAACGGGAAGCTGTGGCCTAGCTTAACAATCTTATCAGCCACAACATTACAGTTTCGATTGACATGGTTTATACGAACAAAGTCGAACCACACAAGCGAAGCTGAAATATCAGACACGACAATGTCAGTGTCCCACGAGCACTACCCTAGTTTCCCAATCGCATTTAAAATAATTAGGTTATTATTCACTCCGAGTTGAAATTAAAGACACTAGAGCATATGTATATCTAGAGTCTAGGTGCACATATGATACGAAGGCATAATACTTAATGTAGTGCGGAGAAGTAGTAGTAGTAGTAGCCGATTAAAAAAATATTTGGTTCGGTTAACCGTAAAAAATGATCGGTTTGTCGGTTTTTCTGTTCGGTTTTTTGTTACGGTTTTTTCCCCAGACATATGTTATTATCTAAGGGTACTCGAAACGGTTCCGTGTGTGATCATGTCGGTCCAGCAGGTGTCGCAGACTTGGCAGTTGCCGGAGGTGTCGGGTGGCACACACTTGCAGCGCTCACAGCAGGTGGAGCATTCTCGGTACATGTAATATCCGTATTCGTTTTAGATCTCGTAAGTCGGAAAACGGGTTTCCTCCGCTTACAAACATTTAATAATCTGTTTGAATAATTAGTTTGATTTATTATATCTAATCTTAATTCTATCTAATTAAATCTATTTTTAACCGAAAATCTTGCCATCCAAATCAGTAACTAGAAAGTCTATCTAAATCACCCTTGGTTAATTAGCTATCCAAAACATTAAATATTCATATGCAGATTCAAGTATCGACCAAAAATCTATCTAATTAGGATAATCTAAACTGCTAAACACTTAACTATATATACACGCACACAATTCTGTTCGGGCTTTCCAAACGAGTTCCCTGGGCAAAAATTTATTCAAGACCTCGCCGCCGAGAACGAAATCCGTCCCATCCGATCCGAGCGTTGTTCCATTTAGCTCGCCGATTCAGGATCCTGTTTGGTCGTCTATCGCCTCGACGTTTCGATCGATACTTCGGTAAGAAATTCTGCCTTCGTAGTTTAATCTCCGTTGTCGCCGGTAAGGTTTTGAACGTTACCTCTTGTTCTCGCCTGGGGGTCGTCCTTGACTCAAATTCTGGACTTATGTGGCTTCTAGAGTCTTTGATCGGAGGAGGAGGGTACGGGTGGACTCGGCAGAGACGAGTGGGAGTCGGGTCAGAACCCGATTAAATTCACTCGGGTCTGTGGTTGAGTCGGTTGGGCTTGGAAGTATTTGGCTTGGTTGGGTTTCACTCGAGGTCGTCGTTGCTGGTTAGGGTCGTCGGGAGAGGAGTTTCGAGAACTCCGTTTCAGGCGAGGAAGTAAGGGGCAGAGAGGAAAAAACAGGGGTTCCGTCCGTGAGGTTGAAGACGAAGCGAGAGGAAGAAGAAGAGGGGGAGGGCCCACCTTGGAAAAGTCAAAGTAGGAGGCTGAAATTTAAGAAAATGGGGTCTCGTTTTTTTTGGGAAGTAGAAGAGATATGGATTGGGCCAATTAGATGTACTGAGTGTTGGAGTTGGACTGGGGTGATTTAGGGAGTGAAAAGTTTTAGTTGATGGGCTTATATTGTCTCATTAAGTGAGTGGGGGGTGAGTTAATACGTGGGCTAATATATTTTAGTGAAATAAGATGGTAAATAGTAGTAGCTATTGTAAATTGATATCAAATATTATATATAGTAACGTAGCATAGTGTGTTTTTGTCCAGTCCATAGCTTTTTTTTTTTTATGATATATATGTTATCATAGTTAAAAAATTGTGGTTGGGTCACGCTTAGGGTCGGGTTCGGAAAGTAAGGGTTGTTTGTTTCCAACATCTCGTTATAAGAAGTGGGGTTGAACCTAATCCGTTTTGTCGCGTTAATATTTCTTTTAGGAAGCCGCTTTTGCCTACGCTCTTAATTTCCGACTCCCTTGAGGATCCTTCATTTCGAGGTAAGTCGTTTTTCGACTTGCTCGGTTCTTTTCTCCCCTATTAGATTGCGTATCGATATTGTAGGACGGGTTTTGGGAACTAGTCTCGAATACCTTTTAAATTGTTTTGAACTCCTTGTGTGTTGTGTGCGTTAATGATTTTAAATGTGATTTCTCGGAAAATATTTTGGAACGTTTTCTCTGTGTTGGTACCGTTTCCGACACGGCCCATTGTAGCTGGTGTTGGGGAAGAGTTGGCTACTTTGACCCGTGTGACTGGGAAAATCGTACCCCTTCAAACGAAAATTATTATCTGTGTGTTTTTGGCAAGCGCTCCAGTGGAGGCTTAGCCCGGAGTTAGAAGGGAGATTGGGAAGTGGAGTGGGAGGGCCTGCCTCTGCACTCGGCGCGGTGATGAGCGCCTTGGAAGACGGATTGTGGACAAAGGAAGAATTGCGTTGTTGTGTGACTGTGATTACAAATGCGTATGTGACTGTTGTGACTGACATAATTAATTTAGGTATTGGCCTCTAGAGTTATGATTGCGATTGTGGATTTGTATGCTGACTTTAGATAACTGATTTCAAAACGTTCTACAGTTTCCATATTCTTTCTAACTTGGTAGATTAGACGTTGACCCTTCGGGGAACATTTTTCAGTTCCAGGTATGAACCAAGGAGCTGTGTAGGAACCTAGGCAAGATGGCGGGCCGGAGTGGTAAAGAGCGCGTGTCATAGTGGGATTGGTTATACTAGTTTATTTATATTAGTTAGGATGTTGATTCTAATATTTGTTAGACGGAGTTGGTATTTTGTTACGGTTATTATCTTTTTGGTTCAGATAGTTCAGTTTCAGTAGGTGTTGTGACGTATTTGAATATTTATAATTTTTGGGGATTCATGCATGATTACGTTTTCTAAGTTTTATTAAATAAAGGTTGGATGTTTTATTATGTTTTCTCGTCGTGCCCGAGTTGTAAGGTCCTACAGTGTAGTTGTCAACCTAAATAATAGTACCTGGTAAGGTCTATTCCCTAGTAGTGCCTCGTCGGAAGTCGTGGTGTTACAATACACACTATTCTGTTGTTCTTCTCTTCGATCAAACCATTTAAGCATGTGAAATTGCAGCAGCCCATTCTCGGCTCATATATTATGAATTTGTTTGTATTTAATTTAAATGTTATGTTTATTTTATTGAAAAATAAGGTAACTTTTGTATTAAAAATATGATTTTTGATTTAAATAAAATTAAAACAAGTCGGTTAGCCGATAAACCGTACCGATTTTCGCAATTAACCATCAACGGTTAACCGATAACGAACGGTACGGCTATGATTATTGAAATTTTTACTAACCGAATTTCCGGTTAATTGAAACACCAATTAACCGACCGTGCCCACCTACTGTGTATAAAAATTGAGGTGTCAATTTTAACCTTTTTCTCTAGTTTATTAAATGGGGTGCATTATCAGCTTCTTTGAAATGCTTATAATCCTTATATTAATTTTGATGTATTTTAATTAGATTTTGTTATCATTATCGCATATTTTAATTTTAGTTTTTCTTAGATCTTTTGAATAATGATGATAATATTTAGGCTTTTTGTATACACCTTTTTGATTTTATGTCGGAAATAAGGGTATGAGCATCTTGTCTCCAAATACCACCCGCGACCAAGATGGGTTAACACTGGATTGTTACTATTGTTCATATCTTCCTAGTTATTTAATTGAATTTTAAGATTTTAATTTTCTAATAAGATTTTCTAGAGGGCGTTCTTAGAGCACACTATATAAATACATTCGTAAATTAATATTCCACATCAAAGTTCATCATTATTTATTAGTAAACGCATGAATAGCCCAAAGACAATTGTATTGGACTTGAGCTCTCTTACAAAGTTGTTAGATTTCGGGACTAAAATAACGAGGTGATTTATTCGGGATTTTACCAATTCATATATAAGGATAGGGTCCACCTTTTAATTAACTCAAAAATTTAAGTTAACGGGTTGTCGATGTAGGATAGTTTTCAACATGTCCCTCAAGTAATAACTATCTTGGTCTAGTTAGCATTTGAATATTTTATTGACGGTTCTAGCGTAGTAACCTTTTTATCTGTCGGGTTTTAACATCTCATTCCCTTTTCTATATACCCATTTTTTTAATCTGGAAAACTAAACTCGGACACAACCTGCTCTAAGTTTAGGGGTGTTCAACGGGCGGGTTGACCCATAACCTAACCCGCCGCAATTTTACGGGTTACGAGTTAAATTTTTTAAATTTGCGGGTTACATGTCGGAGTTTTTTAGTTTACTAGTCGAATTCCGTGTTGACTTGTCGGGTTATGGGTTGACCCGCAATATTAAAAAAAATCACGGGTTGACCCGTAACCTATAAAATGGAATGCGGGTCGAATTGAACCGTTGGACTTGGACAGCAATACGAGTCGAATCCAAACCCTGCACATTATGTGAATTCCCTCTTGATCTGATCTGATACTGATGTACTTTTTGAGCTTTAACTTCTCCTATCACCCGCTTCTGGGTTAATTCTGTCTTGGGCTCAACCGTACTTGAGCCATTTTTTATGCAATATAATATTTTTTCCGTTTCACAATAGATGTTCATAGAGACTATTTTTCTTGTTTTACAATAAATTTTTATATAAGATTTTTTTTCCATGTATACCCTTAATAATCACACCACAATAATCATATACACTTTTCCCAAAACAATTTTTAGGAGTAGGAAGTAGGAGTAATTTTAGGATAATTTTTTCCCCTTACTATATGTGCATGTAAACATCTATTTTAAAACCGATGGAGTACTTACATTTCTTTTTAAAAAAATATTTTTCCACGTCTTGTCGAAGTGATAGTTTCCAACCGAAATGCTAGTGCTATAGATGGTGGATTAGAGAGATTTGGTGGTGAAGAAGAAATGGTTGTTGGATTTTAATTGGGTAGTATGGGATTTGGCAGGGTTGGGCGGGCCTAATTTGTGGGTGTTGATTTGGATTTAACGTAGGGTTCGCTGAATCAATATCAATCTACTATATATATAAAAGCAATAAGATTTGGAACCACCATATTAAGCCACCTTATTATTTTACACATGTCGCTTCCAAATTACGCCATATCAGATTTTTACACATGTAATCACCATATTATTCCACATAATTTTGTATTTTTATTTTAAATAATTTTTTATTACTAAAATTTTGACATGTCATTTACACATCATATATTTAACGTCATATCAATTACACGTCATATTTTTATTTTTATCAATAATTAATCAGTTACAAAATCACTCTTCTTTTTCTTTATTATTCAATTCCATCTACTCATCTAGGCACCTTTTATCAAATTCAAGTCCAATGCTACCGCCAACCTTGAATATTATCTCCCTACCGGAACATGTATTGGTGCGATTTAGGTTATCCATGTTATCATAAAATTTGCCATGAACTCTAAAACTCTAGGTCTTCAACCTTAATTCAAAGGAGAGAGGGACAAATAAAAACACCAAGCCATGAAATTGTTGATCTTCTTAGCCATATCCACGAACCCACTGAATCCTAACTTACCCTACCGGAACATGTATTGGTGCGATTTAGGTTATCCATGTTATCATAAAATTTGCCATGAACTCTAAAACTCTAGGTCTTCAACCTTAATTCAAAGGAGAGATGGACAAATAAAAACACCAAGCCATGAAATTGTTGATCTTCTTAGCCATATCCACGAACCCACTGAATCCTAACTTACAACGCAAGAGTGTTATTGAAGATAGCCAGAAGAAACAATCACTCATATAATTCTAATTGGCCCAGATCAATATCGTTGTTGTAGATTAAGCGAGAGTTCTTTACGTAGAAAGAAAAGAATGAATTGATCAAACAATGTCGGGTGAATGTTCTTTAGGTTTTCGCTCCTCCAAATTAAAGATTTTTATCATCATTATTAATTAGCAAAACAATTTAGATTTTTTTAATGAAAAATTAATTAGTTTAGTTTAGTAAAATACAAAATCAACGGAGATTTGGTATATATTTATATTAATATTATTTAGTTTATTTTAGTAAAATACAAAATTAACTAAGATTTGATCTAGCTTTATATTATTATAACTTTTTAGTTACGGTAACAAAATCAATGGAGATTTGTTTACCAAATTGATTCGATTTGGGTATAGATTATTCAAAATGAAGGAAGTTAATTATTTTATTTTTATTCTCCATTGATATGGAATTTAATTGTTATTACCAAAATTCTGATAACAAATTAAATTGATTAGTATTTTTTATATATATGTAGATTTTAAAATTTAGAGTTTATGATTTTAATTTTGTGATCGAGTTATTTTAGCCACTATTAATACTCAATCAACTTCTTTCTATCGCTTATCTAATTAAACAAAAAATTAAAATATTTTAGCCATTCTATTTGATCTGTTACAACTCTTTAGTCTTTACCAATTTACTTACATATAAGCAAGATATATTTGTCAATTCTTTACTAAGCTATGTTTGATTTGATTGATTCACCTATAAATTAGAAATTATGTAAAGTTGTTTTATTTTTGTTATTTGATTGTTTCATAATTTAGGGAAGTTGAATTTGGAATTCTTTTATCAATTTTTTTCCAATTTAAATACAAATCTGATTCATTTATATTTAGAAATATACTAAAAGCTTACTTTTAATCTATAACTATTTAATCTTTTTAATTTAGGAAAGTGTTTGTTCATATAATAAAATATTATTTAAATTAGTTTTTTTGGGTTGATTTGGAATCATAATTATGAGTTTGGTAATTTCACTTTTAACTTAGAGAACATGTTAAAAAACATTATTTTAGAAATTTGTTATATTGGATGAGCTAATTAAATTTGTATATAAATAGTTGGCAATTTACGTGTTTCCAAATTAATAACATAATAAGCTAGCACATACCAATTGAAATTGGTTATGGTTTTTTAGTTTGAATATTAACTGATAATCTTTGATCAAAATTAGGTATAAATCTTCTACCGAGTGTATGCTAAATATTATCCTGTTTGCAAATTTGAATATACAATAACTTAACGTACCTATTAAAATTGGATATAATTTTTGAATTTGGATATAATAGATCGGATATTTTTTGACCAAATTTTGGTATACATCTCCTACGGACTGTATGATATGGATATTCCTATTTCATAAATTTATCTTTAAAATTTTAATATAAATCAAATTACTATTTTTACAAAAATACTATCTTAACAAAGGAGTCTTTTTAATCAATCAATATATATCTTCTAAACCTGAAGTACTTTTGGACAGTTTCGACATTAAGAATTTATGTTACAGTCACCCTATTTTTAATAATGATTTTTTAATTTATTATATATTATGTAATTCAACCACATGATGTAATTTCCAATTTTATCCACTGATCTTATTTAATAATTTTTTAATCTGTTTGCTATGTGATTGTATAAATTTTTATCTCTACTCATTATTTTTATATTTGTTCATGTTCATTTTTTAATTTGTAATTATCTTCTATCCATATAGTAATTATCTTATATATTGTGTTATTTCTCTATCTTCCTTATATTTTCAACAATAATAATTTTTTATTAGTTATATATATTACAAGATCTTGCACATGATAATTATATACTGCATATATCAAGTTATTTTAGAAAGATATTTTGGAAACATGTTTCAACTTATGGAATTTTTAATTTTATCCATTCATCTTATTAATATTTAATTTAATTATTTGTTATATTATTTTTAATATCAATTTCTATCCATATATATGGATATAATTTTTTTTTCTAATTATACAATTTCATAATGACATTGTCATTAAGTTTTTAAAAAATCCGTAATTTAGAATATTAATATAAAAAGTTGGCCCATATTTCTATCCATATTGTAACTATGACAACCTTCTTAATTAATATTGACCATATTTTTCATATTAATTTCATATTTTTCAACATTAATTTTCTATACATAAAAATGACAAGTTATTAAATTTCCATAAATAAATATTTTGGTATTATATATTAATTTTTTTCTATAATTATGATAGTTAAATGCAATATTGTCATCAAATTTTAATGTCTCAATCACCATATTTTTATTACGAAATTGTTTATAAAAATATTCTATCCATAGTCATGATAACGTTTTAAATTAATATGGAATAGGTTTCTAATTGTAGATTTTATATTAAATTTTGGATGTTCTTATATTAATTTTCTTTTCATAAATATGATAGTTTTTTAAATTTTCTATTCATAATAATGTTAATTTTTTATATTAATTTTCTATTAATAAGTATGACAACTTTGTATCCACAAGCATGTTAATGTCGGTATAGATATGTTGTGTCTTGCAATATATTAAATTTCTATTCATAAATACATTTATTTTTTATATTTCTGATCCCTTAATAAATAAATAAAAATTATTGACCCCTTAATGTTAAACCGTTTAATTAGGTTAGTTCAATCGAGTTTAGTTTAGTGATTTCGGGTTCGAGTTGAGTACGGGTTCATGTCGTTAACATTTACGGTTTGATTGAGTTAATTCATTGCGGTTTGTATACGACTTCGAGTCAACCCTACGAGTTAAGATCGACAATTTTTTTATAATTATTACATAAATATTACAAGTAGCATTGTTAAGAATACGATAATGTTTGCATACATTTTGATAGTAAAATATATTATTATAATTAAAATAAATTACATATATACAAAATTTAATTTAATTGTTTGTAATATTATTTTTATTGTATAAATTATAATATGTATATCATATTTGAATTAATACGGAGTATATTACAATTTTTATTTAAAAAGGTTCCCGGGCAAGACCCGGGTCATCAACTAGTATACTATAACTAAAGTCGAATTCCTTTATTCCATGTGTCATTGCTTTAATTATGCCACGTAAGCATCTTAATTTTTCCATTTACCTCTTTACTCTTCGTTTATTTAAGTATTTACAATCCTTCTATTATAACAATATTTCTTATATTATTAATATACAAATATTTAGAGATCTTAAAATTTGGCAAGCGATAGAAACATAATCTTTATTATGAAAAACGAACGAGGGAAGAGAGCGGACTTATTACCACTAGGACTAGTAGATAAACTCTATTAGGAAATTAATAACTATTTTTAAAAAATAAATACAATTTAATAAAACATTGCCATTTTAAGGAGCCTAACTTATGTACTAGGGCATAGGTTAGAAAAATCGTTTTTGAAATAGGAAATTCGGTTTCTACAAAGGTGACAAGACATGATATATAAGTGCTTGTTTGATTATTACGGAGTATTTAAATTTTTTTTAAATAGAAAATTCTAGGAATTGATGTTAAATGTATGCGTTTGATTGAAGAAAAATTAGTTTAAAAACTCGTTAATTCATGGGATTTTATAGTCCTTCATAATACAAGAATTCTAATCGCCTAGGGGTGGGTAGGCAATATTTTCTTCCCCAAGTATTTTATCATCAAATCACTTTTTTTTTATGTAAAATTATCAAATTACTTATTTCCCCTCACACAAAATTAAATGATTTCTATTTGTAGGGTTATAGTTGTAATTCCATTTAAATACCTACAAACTTTTCTACACCCAACAAAACGAAATACCATAATATTAAATTGTATCCAAACATAATTTTGTATTTCTCATAACTTATAATTCTCATGAATTTACTTCCGGAAAATTATTTCTCAAAAATTGTACTTCCCACACTTAACCTAACGAGCACTAAAATTTTCAGGATTTTAGATCAGATTGATAGAGACTTCGACTGGTTGAATAAACTATAAACAAGCAAGGTAACGAGTTTGGTAGAAATTTATGAACGGAATTCTCTTTTCTTTTCTTTAATTATTAGGTAGTGTATAAGTCTTTGATTGATTTTTATTTATTTTTTGGTTAAATGGAGCTAGGACAAAACCCCTTAAATTTTTATTAGTTGGATAGCCTGAACAATTTTCATGGTGCCAAAGAGCGGTAAAGTACAATCAGGAGGGCTAGGAAAATAAGCATATGATGTCTCTAAAGAAAAAACATAATTAACAAGAGTATCCGCCATGGAATTAAGACGTCTGGAGAAATGAACTGGACATGGACCTGCTACCGATTTCGCCTTGATTAGTTGGCGATAACAGTTGACGAGATGAAAGTCGGGGTGAGCTAATTAATTGGCGACACCAATTGCCCGATCTTGTCTGACCAGTTGGCGACACCAATTGCCCACACTCACCCCAACTTTCATCTCGTCAACTGGTATCGCCAACTGATCATGCAAGATCGCCAACCGGTGTTGTCTCGAGAAATTATTTATTTTCATTAATAACGCATGCACATGGCCCAATAAAAAAAGGGGCTAGGGGAGGCGAGTAGGCAAAGGGTGTAAAAAGATAGCTTGCACCTAGTTCGCTTAGCCTTCTAGTTCGTCTAACCGGTCTAGGAGACCATCTAACCTATAAGATGCCGGTTTAGGCTGTCTAAGTGTCTATCATTTGTTAATAACTGGATATAGGGCTAAAAGGTAATTGAATTATTATATAATAAAACACAACTCTTTGATTACAAATTAGAAGAAAAAAAGATGCATGTGTATCCTGCAAGACCCTTTATAGGAAGAATTAAAGGACATGTATACACATCGATCAGAAGGAAGGAGTTAATATCATACACATTGAATTGAATCATTGGTTAATTAGATCGACACAACTCAACCTGTCATCGCTAGAGTAACTAGCTATAGCTAAATCACATTCAATTAAACTAACAAGATTAATTTATATATTGTTAACTTAAGGAACAGGATAAGACTTGTTTTTACACATGCATTTGTAAGCCATGGGACACGTCTCGGCTTCTTCGAGCGTGGCGCACACGAAGCTCACCATGACTAGCCTGCATGGTGAGCACAACCCGCACGCGTGAGAGCAATCCGGTAGGCTTGAACCCGCTACTTGGAGCGGGTCGGGTCGTCGCTTCATCCCAACGGGCCTTGATCTTCCCCATCTCTTGTAAGATTCCGGGTTTAATGTGGTTCCTATGATGTTGTTGTCTTCTTGTGTTGTACTTGTCTTTGCTTGTGTTGTATGGTGATGATGATGCCCTCCATCTACACGAATTCAACACCATATATTGTTAGACCAAAAAGAAAAAGTTGCATGTAACTTCTTATGTGTATCTAAGTAACATGGAAAACGGAAATGAAAACAAGGAAACGAATATGACACAGACACAAACACATAAAATCATCAAGTTCTCGAAATTTTGCACTGGAAATGAGTTTTCAATTTATTCATGTATGTTAGACCAAAAAGAAAAATGTTGATAGTAGGCTTTAACTTCTTACGTACATCTATGGTACATGGAAAACGGAAACGAAAACAGAAAACGAATATGATACAGATACAGAAAAGCATAAGAAACGGAAATATGACACAGACATAGAAAATCATTAAAAAAAACGAAAATGTTGCTAGTAGACTTTAACTTTTGCACTAGAAATGAGTTTTCAACATTTTGAATGGAAACAAAAATATTGGCAAATGAAAATCGAGATTGGGAAATGCAAACGAAACAGACATAAAAAATCGGTAGTGATTTAGAATTTTGCACTAGAAATGAGTTTTCGAGTTTCCAACTCGAAATGCAAACAGAAAATGATGTCCTATAAGAATTTGGAATAATTTTCTTAAGTGTATATATAGCACTAAATAATTGCAAAGAAAATAACACAAAGTTGGTAACGTACGAGAATGTGTTCTTCCGATGCGCCTGGACAAAGCAATGGTTGGAAGAGCAAAGAAGACGACAACTACCAGAAGTAGCGTTATAGCCACGACACCGTTCGGATTCCTCATCCTCGATCTTCGAAATACCAAATCAATCTCTTTATACCCTTTTCTTTGTTATACTTCAAATCTCTTCTCCTCAAAAGAAAAATCTTATAGTGTATATATATATATATACCACACCTTTGAACAAGAACGGTGGGTATTGAAGCAAATCACAAGACTTAGAAGAGGGCTAAATTGGCTATATATCACGTTAAAAGGTAAGGCTTTGTTTGGTTTCACAAGAATACACTATTGTGTTATGAGCAACGTTAGGTATATATATATTGGGGATTTTGTAATTGTGATTTCAGCGGGAAAGATGAAAAAAATGAACAAATTAGAGGGTGCTTTTTTACGTGACTTTTCTGACTTGAACATGATTTCTCATGCTTCATAAATGCACGGTTAATTAAATTTTATCAGGGCATTTGAATTTTTGAAAGAGCTTCTAAGATTTTATCTGTGAATGCAGTGAAAGAGGGGAAGAAGAAGAAGAGGTTATTAAATACACTTTGGAGGGAGATGCATTATATTGTAGCGTTGCATTAATTCTGTGACTGATATTAATGCTGCTTCGATCACCCTTTTTCAAGTATGTCATGCATTTGGCAAGCTTCTATTTGTCTCTTTCTCTTTTGGTCTGGGAACGTATATTTAATTTATGTTCTGAAAATGTTTATGCCTCATTAAATAATGTCATGATATAATTAGAGCTGTCAAAAGTTGATTTAACCCGCAAATTCGATTTGAATTGTCCGATAATTTTAGGATCAAGACCCGAAATCCAAAATAAACGAACCCGATAGAACTCAAAATCCGTTGGGTTGAAACCCGAAATCCGTTGAGTTGACCGATTTAGTATATTTATAGAATTTAAATTTATAAAACTCAATTTAGCATCTAGGTTCAAACACTTTTCTTAGTTTATTTCTCATGGAGTTTCGCAAAGTCTACTTCGATTATTAGAACTGAGCATCAATTTAAAACCAAATGCAACCGGCAAAAACCGAACTAAATTGAAAATCAAAATTTTGTTTAAGGTAAATCGAAAACTGAACCGGTTCGATTCGGTATTGTCAATTTGAGATGGATATAAGGTTAATTTTTGAGAAATTTGATCCGAACTGAAATTTGGAAATTCACTAAACCGAAAACCGAATAACATCGGTTTCGGTTCATAATGCCAGAAACCGGCCCAAAATTAGTATTGGGCTGGACACATATCCGAATGGAACCGGGGTGGAATTCTCAGTCCAAGGCCCAAAATTCTCGTCCGTGCTCGAATGCCACGTGGTAGACTTTCATTGGTCGACTCTTCCCTGATTCTGGACGCTAGATGGAAGTATAGTCGTATAGAACACTTCAATATCAATAGGAGAAAACAAAGAACTCGAAGAAGAGAAGCTGGTCTAGTCTTCTTTCCCATTAACTCAGCAACCCGTAAAGCAAGTCATTGTGTTCCTAGAATTTCAAACCTCATGTAATACAAAATTCCAACCTTAATCCAAACCATTAACAATTCAATCAATAACAAAAACACAAACTACCCCCATTCAAGAATTTATGCTCCCTAGCATCATCATCATCCATTCAGCAGATTGCACAAAATCACAAAATGGATATCTGTCGTTTTCACTAGGAACCCACAAAATATAAAATACCCAACTGCAAACTGTGCAACTAGTCGTTCAACATTTCAACGAGTCAACCCTTTGAGCCGGCCAATTTGAATGAAAAACAAAAAAGACTTGGAATTTTCATAAGAGGTTCATCTTGTATATAAAAAAAATAGAATGAAGCCATCTTCATCTCTATCTCTAGAGATTCATTTGAAACCTTCTTAGAGTGCAAAAATGGAGTCTCTGGCACTAACCAGCCACAGCCCTGATTTAAGCCAGAGATCAGCTTCTAGAAGAGGCCTTCATATGTACAACGTGGCGGCTGCTAAGAATTTCATCTCGAGAAGCGTGAGGGCCAGAAGGCGTCGAGCTTTTCTCAACACGTACAAGCTTTCTTCCCTGGACAACTCCTCGCCCGTGCCCCAGCCCAAGTGTGACAGACTAAAACGGGCCGGGTCTAAGATCAAGTCGGTTTTGGCGTCCACTGTTGAAGCGGTGCGTACTAGCTCGGTTAGGTTCAGAGGGTGCACGTCTAGATCGGCAATCTGTCCATCTTCAGCTATTCAAAGTGATTGATTCATCAGCAAATCAAGATTTTGATTTTGAACCCTCTCCTCTGTTGTAATAGTGTTCTCTAAATTTCTCCTTCGATCAACAATCTGCCCATCATCAGCTATTCAAAGTGATTGATTCATCAATGAATCAAGATTTTGATATTGAATCCTCTCCTCTGTTGTAATAGTGTTCTTTGAATTTCTCCTTAGTTGTGAGAACATATAACAAGGAGACAAAAAGGCATGGGAAGTGATATGTGTGTGATTCTTAAGAGCAATTGTAAGGCTGATCAGTAGACCTCATTATGAAAATTTCATTATTTCTTCACAAAGTAATATATCTGTGCTTCTTTAGAGCAATTGTGAACTAGAAAATGGTCAAAAGAATGATATTGGTTATCAGTTGAGGATATCTAGTCTTTTCATTAAAACAACAGCTATGTCTCATGAGCAAGCACCAAAGAGGCAAAGACAACACCAGACATCAGTTTTGTCAAAGAGGCAAAGTGATTGATTCATCAACAAATCAAAATTTTGATTTTGAAGCCTCTCCTCTCTGTTGTAAACTTGTAATGCTGTTCTTCAAAATTTTGATTTTGAACAATGGTAAGGATGATGAGTAGACCTCATTATGAGAATTTCATTCTTTCTTCATTCAAGTAGCTTATTGATAGCAATTGTGAAGCAAAAAATGGTCAAGAGTGATATTGGTTATCAGTGAGGATATCTAGTTAAAACAACAGCTATTTCTCATGAGCGCGCAACAAAGAGGCAAAGACAACGACAAAAAATCAGTTTTGTATAGTTTTCCCTCTAGCAAAATTTAAGACGGCAAGCAGGGTCTGGGGAATCGGGATGTACACACCTATACCCGAGCTAGCCGAGAGGGTGTTTCCAAAAGACCCAAAGGAACATGTCCATAAAAACAGTAAACACATAAAACACACAATAAAACAAGGACCACATAAGCCAAACAGACACACAACACAGAAAATAAACCAAAAGACCTTTGTCTAAATTCAAGTCCTAGATCAAAATCCCTCTATAAGACAAACTAATCACTGTTAAGTACTGACTCAAATTATGATAACATGCTCTTGTTTTTTTAGAAGCTAAGTACATGGTGCATCATTAAGGTACATGACATTCAATTGGGCTATTGAGACACATTGTGAATCTAGGGTTTAAAAGTCCAGAGTTAAGAGTTGTACTTGAGCTCATATTCATTAGAGAAACTTTGCACCAACTAATTGGATAATAAATAACTATCCTGCTTTTCAAAATGAAATAAGTCTATACTTTTTAGCAACTTTTAGAATGAAAAGCTTCTCATTATGTAGTGGCCTACAAGTTCTGACCTGCAAAGAAATATTCCCCTTATCCACTTCTAGTAACAAAAACATTGTTCAAAGGGAATTTTGGCACAATGCATAAGGAACATATTCTGAGACTTTCACTCAGGCATTTCATCGAGCAGTTGGAGTGCAACTTCTCATTTGGACACAATTACAGACTTACAGTTTTCTCAGTCTCTCACTCAGACATTTCATCGAGCAGGTGGAGTGCAACTTCTCATTTTGACACAATTACAGCTTTCAATTAGGGATTTTTAAACTAGAAAAGCAAAGAGGGGAATTTAAAAAGACTAAACCTTTAACAAGCTCTTATGGTCGTAATCATGGCGAAACTTTTTTCGCTTTGGGGGTCCTCCTTTTGCTTTCTCACATGGCTAATTCAGAGAGCTTGACCTGCTTGTTCGCCATTTGATACGAGTTAAATTGCGTAATCAGAAAGATTTCGAGAGAAATCAATTTAACAAATTAGGGTTTTGGATTACCAATCCCATTGACGATTAATAAATTGAAAGTAACAGAGACGGGCCTTTCTGAGATGCTCATTTTGTAGCAGAGGGATCAGTGCATTTGTGCGTGAATTTGAAGCTTCGTTGCTCTTTCTCTTTTTCTTCTCCAAGTGAATGTCAGAACAACAGATTTTGAGAGTGTGTGATTTAATTAATTTATCTAATTTTGAATGTCTTGTGTCATTTGTGTGATTGGGATTGGGAATTTCTTTTGACCTAAGTTTTGAACTTATAAATTGTTACTACAAATTATGATTAATTAAAAAAGTTTAATACTTTTCTTTCTATTTATGGTTAAACCGGGTCGGGTCGATGCGGGTTTTCGGGTGGGTCGGATCGATGTGGGCTTTCGGGCGGGTCAAAATCGGTCACCCAACGGTTTCAGGTTTATAAATATACTAAATCGGTCAATTCAACAGTTTCAGGTTTCAACCCAACGGGTTTCGGGTTTTATGGGGTTCGGTTGATTTCGGGTTTCGAGTTCAAATTTTTAGGTCTTGACCCTAAAATTATCGGACAGATCAGATCAGGTTAGGTTAGCAGGTTTGGTCAGCTTTTAACGGCTCTATAGCAGACTTTTAACATTTAAAAGAGACCTAGATGAGATTTTTAGAACTAATATAAATTAAGCAATCGAATTCAACGTAATATCTCATGAGTGAATTGAGATATAAATACACTTCGATCAGGATCAGAATTAGGGCTGGCAATTATCCATGGGTGACCAACCCACCTGCTTAACCCACCCAAAATAAACGGGCAAAAATCTAAACAAAGCGGGTGATGGGCGGATTGGGTGATGGGTGAAACGGGTGACGGGTTGGGTATGGGTGAGACTTTGTCACCCAAATAACCCGACCCATCACCCACCCATCACCCAACCCATCACCCATTTCACCCAAACCACCCACTTAACCCGTTTTAAATCATACTTATCCTAGTATATTATGAAATTGGTCTCCTATTTTGAAGTAAATTTTCAAATATTTAACCTTTTATAATGTATTTTTTTGTGTTTTTTAATATTAATTTTAGAATTATGGATTTACATTTTCATTTACTTAGTGTATTAATAATTTACATATTGAATCATTATCTTTATATATTATTTTCGTATTGAACTATCAGTATTAAATAAGATAATGGAAACAATACAACAGTTATACGGGTGAACAGTTCACCCATATAACCAGCGGGTGACGGGTGGTTTGGGTGATGGGTGAAACATTCAACGAATGACGGGTGGATCGGGTAGGGCATTTTTACTTGCGGGTCGGGTGGTGGAAGTGTTCCACCCACCCATAACCCAACCCATTGACAGTCCTAATCAGAATCATGAACAAATATGACAAGAGGAATGGGTGAGAAAGAATATCAAAAAATAAACATATATCAGATAAATAACTCACATTTTCTTAGAAGTTGGATTCTTATAATGTACCTCAAGACACATTTATCAAAATGGATACTTTTTTTTTGGTTGAAAGTTATATATATTAATATATGGAAACTTGGAAAGATGTAAATTTGTATAATTTAGGAAGAACGTGAACTTGGTATTAAGGAATACAAATATGATTTCAAAATCTTTTTATTTTTGGAAACAAGATTTCGAAATCCTATATTAATAGACTTGATTCCACATTCAACCTAGGGTTATTAATATCCTTTTTCAACTATAGGAACAGCATCGTTGATAAAGAGAAGTTCTTGAGAACTACAGTTTGTTTCTTACGTCATTGAGGTAATTATAACCTTTTGTTATTTCGAGCTGATAATTAATAATCAGTTAAGTTAATTAGGGTTTTCACCTAATGTAATCGTGTTTATTTTCTCTACTCAAAACAGTTGACAGTAAAATTAACTAACGATTAGTGACATGATTAGCACTTAAGAGAATTACACGCCGAACGGGCGAAGTGGGTAAATTAAAATTAAAAAAAAAACAGTAAAAACAGAGAGTGGGCGAAGTTAGTTGCATAGTGGGAATCTTAATTAGCAAAAATAATTAACATTCTTAATTATTAATCACTTTCTTTACTACCCTTTTATATAGCTTGACCGTGTTTTTATTTTACCAGCTTTGTTCGCTGTTTTTCTCTCCTTTCAAGATCAACACTTTATACGGATTTACCAGCCTAATCCACAACAATTAGCGCTAAATCCACTCTCAATTTCAATTCCAATCATGTTCGGCGGTTTGTTCGGATGGAGAAAGGCCTCGAAATGGTAATTTCAAAAAAGTTGAAAAAAACAGAGCATTAAATTTCCGCCATTTTTGATTTCCCCATGTTCTTAATTTCTCTGGTTTTTCGAATTTCATTTCCAGTAAGAAGCTGATCAAGAAGGCGCAATATCGATTGAAGCTTCTGAGGAGCAAGAGAACTGCCATTGTCAAGCAATTGCGAGAGGATATTGCTCAGCTCCTGAGAAACGGCCATGACCAAATCGCCTTTACCAGAGTAATAATTGCAAATTGCCTTTATAAAGATTGAATCTTTTTTCTTTCCTTTTGAATTATACTGATTGATGAGCAATTGAACATTAAATTGCAGTTGGATCAGCTCTACATGGACGAGAACATGAAGGAAGTGTACGAGTTGCTCGATAATTTCTGCGAGTTCGTGTTGATGAAGCTCTCGTACATCCGAAAACACAGGTTTTGTTTCTTTTTTTTACTGAATTTCAGGGTGAATTTTGGAATGGTGAAAAAAAAGTGTGATTTTGAATTGAGTTTGTGTTCAGGGATTGTCCAAACGACATAAACGAGGCCGTTTCGAGTCTCGTTTTCGCGTCGGCGAGGCTCGGGAACATGCCGGAATTGCAAGTGATCAGAAAGCTCTTTGGAGAGAGGTACGGTCAGAAGTTTGCCACGTCGGCAGTTGAGCTTCTCCCGGGAAACCAAGTCAATGTCCAGGTAATCTTTAGATTTGAGAACTTGATCTTCATAACTTCAAATTGCTTATGAGCAAGAAAGCTTTCGGATTGTTCGAAAAATTCCATTTAGGCTTCGCCTAGGCTCCAAAAGGTGCTGACCCGCCTAGTTTTTCAGTCTATCTAGGCAACTGTTTAGATCATTTAGGCGTTACGCGGGGTTAGCCTAGTGTTTTTTAGTACATTGCTTTAAAACTTGATCTTCGTAACTTCAAATTGATTATGAGCAAGAAAGCTTTCGGAATGTTGTAAAATTTTCATTTAGGCTCCGCCTAGGCTCTAAAAGATGCTGACCCACCTAGCGTTTCACTGTGTCTAATCAACTGTTTAGGTCATTTAGGCGTTACGCAGCTCCCTCTCCGTCTTAAGGTTAGCCTAGTGTTTCTTAGTACATTGCTTTAAGACTTACCAAAAACTGCTTAATATGTCAGTTATTGAATGAAGTGATAGAAATCTACCCAAGAATTCTGAAGTTTTGAATTGTGTGTGTGTTGCCCAATTTTCTCCACGTTTGGTTAAAGTGGGTGGCTTCCAAGTTAGTGGGTAATTCAGTTATGTTTTGGAGTTACTTTCACAAATTTTCTGTTTTTACATTATAGGGAGTTTTGGGTTCTTAGAGCCTATTTGGATTACCTGTCATAATGCATTATGTTACATTATAATGCAACATAATGCATTATGTTACATTATAATGCAACATAATGCATTATGTTACATTATAATGCAACATAATGCATTATGATAGATAACCCAAACAGGCCCTTATTACAAGTAGAATACTTTATGTTACAGCCTAGACGTCCGTTATATAGGTAGAGATTAACATTGGTGATCAAGTTTGGAGGGTTATTTTTGTATGAGTTATAGACTTTGATAATGCTGTAAATTCAATGCAACATAATGCATTATGTTACATTATAATGCAACATAATGCATTATGATAGATAACCCAAACAGGCCCTTATTACAAGTAGAATACTTTATGTTACAGCCTAGACGTCCGTTATATAGGTAGAGATTAACATTGGTGATCAAGTTTGGAGGGTTATTTTTGTATGAGTTATAGATTTTGATAATGCTGTAAATTCATGCCATTTTAACTTGTGCAGTTAGGATATCTAGCATAGTAAGTTAGTTTCAGGCCCTAAAATCAGAGAGCTCATATTTTGATCATCTTTTGTATACATTTAATATGTAAAACTTAAACTGCTTACATCGACTGAGCTTTGTTTTTGTTCTTCTGGAATTTGAACTGTGAAATCAATGCAGATGATAGAGAAGCTGTCCATGAGCTCGGTATCTGACTACGCGAAGAACAGGCTGCTAGACGAAATAATCCGCGAATGCTTCTTCCAACCCGGCCTCCTTGCAATCGAATACAAATCTTCTCCGAAACAACCACAACTTTCCAAGGTACATTTTTTTCCTATGTTACCAATAAACTTTGCTCATTATATTTCATGTTAGAAGCTCGGAAACTCATTAGGGAATCTATACATTTTGCAATGTTCAATTCCTGTATCTATGTCCGTTTTCGTCTAAGATAGACTAGAACAATAAATCTTGTTATAACATTAAATTTGTGGTGCTAATATTCAGGTTGATAAGCACGATGATACCAAAGAAACCGAGCGGAATTCAAGTGATTTTGAGTTCCATCACTCAACAAATATGCATAAAGAGTTGTTGATCCAATCACCTTACCACGAGAACGAATATTCCGTTGCACTCCAATCCTCTTCTCCAAGCTCAATGTCAGAGCAATCATTGGTTTACCTTGATGACATTGAGGAATTCAAGTCACCCACAAGAAAAGATGATGAACAAGATCGACGAATGTTCATATTCAAGCCCGAAAGCCCCTCTACGAGGAAATCCGCTAGGAAAAGACATAGAGTAAGATCAATCTCCAAGGAGTACTATAATAAGAACTCCATCAATAATGATATCGGATATGAGGCTTACTATAGCGGAACTCCTCAACAAAGAAAGCATCAGAAGAAAGTTCATGAGGCCGCGAGTTTAATAGGAGCTAGTGAGCTTGATGGACTTGTTCAAAGTTTTCGGTTTTGGATCCCAGAAGAGAAACCCGAAGAGTTATTAAAATGCCGCCCTCCTTATTTGAGGGCGGCGAGTGTGCCTAAGAAGAGAGATGGAGAAAGAGAAGAGAACGGTTTGGGTAGGGCGAGTTCACTTCCAATCGCGAGCCTTAGCCCTTCGCGCGATTCGTTGTCGTCTCCTAGACATGTTCATCCAAAGCTGCCTGATTATGATGAGCTAGAAGCCAAGTTTATTGCTTTGAAGAAAGTTCACCAAGAGAGCAAGTTGGCGATGAGATGCTAATTAAGTAGGTTTTAGTGATTAGTTATAATGGTTTTAGGGTTATGATCATTTTTTTTTCCTTAGAGTATGTATTTAGTCATCTCTATTCTTTGATGGGTAATTTTTGATTTTTTTTTTGTAGAAGTGAGGATTTTGTCAATGTTGGTTTGGAGTTTTGAAAGTTGAATGTATCGAGCTAGTTTGAAAAGAGAGTGTTAGCTCTGTGAAATTTGTATATGAATTAGTTTCTATGGTTTTGGTAGGTCAACAAATTAAATAAACTTTAATTTTGTTCAAGTAAGAACATAATCTCACGCAAGTATACACAGGCAGAACCACCTTCGGGCATTTGGTTCAACGATTAAGCCTCTGGATAGTATCGTACGATCACTGTTTCGAATCTCACGGGCCGTGATTTGTTCTTTCCTCTTTAAAACTGGTTAGTAACCAGTTTTAAGGATGCTCTAGGCGATCCCAAGTAATACTTGTGACGATCCTAATCTTTACCCTATCAAAAAAAAATACATAGGCAAAATCCTGTACGAAGAGGTCATCGCCTAGGCGGCCTAAATAGTTACCTAGATGGGTTGAGATCTTTTAATGATTAGACGGGACATAGATGGAATTTTTAGAACCAAGGCTTATGTATCTTTGATTGATCAAAAACATATAGGAGGTACTTGGTCTTAATTATTAACTTTGGGTCCTTTCATGATTAATAAACATCATTACAAAAACACTTGGACACTTTGGATGTGTACATGTCATTTGAAAGTGATTTAATCAGAGAGACCGAGCCACCGAGGGACCAGCAATTAAGCATGATGGAGGATAAAGACATTAGTGATGGATCGATACAAAGTCACAGGCCAAGTAAAATGTTTAATTTATAGCCTGTGCAAAGAGATACAACTATCTAACATTTCTAACATGTAACATCACAACAATTGGACATGTATATATAACTACAGTCTTCAAATTGGCTAGCTAATGCTTTTGATTTTGATATTGCTTGAGCTTATTCAAAATTACAAGAACTTACTTGAAAGTGGGCACCATAATTTACCGCTTCATAATTTTTAGTTACAAAATTATGTTATTGATGTTGTCTCATAAGTATAGTATATTGCATGTTATAATAAAAGTACATTTACTGTTTTGTTATAGTAATACAAAGAACGGTATATTATACATTATGAGTAGGGATAACAATGGCTCGGGCGCAAGTTCGGGGTGGAAAAGTACCCTAACTAGTTCTCCATCCTCATCCTCGTTTAACACTATCTTTCTAATTCACATTCCCGTTCAGGAATTTAAATTTCTCCCCGTTCTATCCCCATCGAGAAACCCCCATCCATGCCTAATATTTTATGTTTACAATCTTCGTTGGGTTTGCTCAAAAAAAATAACTCCATTTACCAATTATGTAAGTCAAATATAAATGCATATGTGAATTTTCTATTTAAGTTAAAACTAGCGAAAATATTAATCTTATTCTGTAAAATAGAATGATAAATAAGGAAAAATATCAAAATAAAATTTAAAAACTTAAATTTATCAAAATTATAAATTACCCATTAAAATTCCTCATCAGGATCCATGTGTATTTTCCCATCAAAGGCAGGAGTGGTGCGGGGATCGAGTTGGGGACTAGTAACCCTGTCCTCGTCCCCATATCCATGGGGAATTTATTTTTGGTTCCATTTCATCCCCCATCCCTATTTATATACCCCACCACTATAATGAAGATTCCCTGTGGGAATCAGGGAATCTTCTCCCAATTGTCATCCCTAACTATGAGGCGACTTCAATAGCATATCTCGTAGCAAAAGATTAAAATCGAAAACACTTCATGTCGGGTAGGTTCATTAAAGAGGTGAAACATTCTCTCGTAAGTTTTAAAGTTGCTCATCTTAAAACTCACATTCTAAATCTCTAGTTAAGAGAGTAAATTTATTACCAACTTCATTCCACTCTTATGGTCCATAATAGATAATTTACGGACTTGGGTAAAACGGACATTGCCCATGTTTCTAAAAGATCTTATTTGTATGGTTCAAACTCTGAAAAACACAAACTTGTATCGTATGTGTTCAACCCAAACTTGTTTTCATCAGACAAAAGTCATCATAATAAGCTAAGGTAGGTAGTCAAACTCATCAATGAAAAAGGTCGGTGATAGTATAATTAAGCCGGTCAAGTTAAAACCCAAGCTAAGTTTATTTAGTCGGCCAAGATCGCACCTTTCGGTCACGTGCGTAAACGGGATGTTACACTTTACACCTACAAGAGCCCGCCACGTCATTAGTACGAATGTCCCCACTATTCCAAAAAGAAAGAAAAGGCAAAGCATGCTACAAGTGGGGGCGCGCCTTTGCGGAGTGTGGGGCGCGCCTTTGCTTTGGTCCTACTATAAATGAATTGATGTGGCCGACGACGGCACGGAGGTTGCATGAGATCTGAGGCTTGCAAACACGGCTGCATCTAGTCATTTAGGGTGTCCGTAAAAAATCAAAACCGAAAAATCGATTAATTTTTCGGTTAATCAAACCGACTTTTTTTAAAATTTTGGTTTGGTTAATCGAACCGAAAATAATTTTGGTTTATCGTTTCGGTTTCGGTTCACGACTTTACATATAAAGGTTAACCGAAAATATATTAATATTTTTTTCAAATACTAGTTTTTTTTGCTTTATTTAGCGGTTAAACTCTATGATCTTTAAGATGTTGATTTAGTTTGAGTCTTTCGTTCTCCAATTATAACAATTTACACACTATTTTTCCACTTCTCATTGATATAATAGTCGCTTATTAAATTTGATGGGATAAAACATAATACACAATGTCGATTTCACACACTATATTATATACTCTCGATATTTGTTTACAACAATCAAAACAATATGGTATAAGTACATATTTAAAATAAAATTCTTGTTTGATCACTTTTTTATTCAAATTTTATTATTTTAGTTTTAATTATTTAAGATAAAATTACATAAATGGTTATCGGTTAACCGAGAAAACTGATCCGAAATATTGGTTAACCGAACTGCGGTTAAACAGGATTAACGGTTCAGTTACGGTTCATAACTTTAACTAACCGGAATTATAATTAACCGAACTTCGATTATTCTCGGTTAATCAGATTTGGACACCCCTCTAGCTGCATCACTCAAACAAACCCACAACAAACAAACAAAAAAAAAAAGAAAAACTAGGGTTCATGAGAAAAGTTGCACGGAAAGAAGAAAGGTGAAATCTTTAAATGTAGATCCTAGTATTAGAGTGGAAGCAACGTTATACTCCCTTTGGTATCTTGTGTGGATCCCACTCTAAATCACAAACCATGACTAGCCAGCCATTTGTCGAAAATGGTACATTTGTTTATATATCATTCAGTCAAGACGATATTATATTTCAATAGGGCCCTTGATCTTCTAGAGAAAGTGATGAAAGCTAATTTTTAAATAATTATAAAGCTTATTGCAGGGTCATAATTTAACTATTATTAAATGTAACTAGCGTAGTTCCCCGCGCCCTGCGCGGATTTTCTTAAATTTTTTTAATTAGTTTTTATATGAAAATAATCATTTTACGTAAACATTCATCTTCCACAAACACATATGTATACACAACTTCTTATTATTTAGGAATAAAAAATTTCGATAAAATATCTCAAAAGATAAAAATATTTTCATAAAAGGATAGCAAAAAAAATTATAATTTGAACCAAATCTTCATTTTTTATAAAAATACATTTACTAAAAAAATCTTTAAAATATGGAAGCAAAAGATTTATTTGTAAATTAAGGTAACTAAATAATCTATCTTAATTAATTAAATATATTTATATATATATATATATTAACGACTAATCTACACATTACAATAAAAAGAGTAAATAAATTACAATAGAAAGAGTAAATAAATTACAATGATAAAACAAATTGAAGTATAAATATCGTTCATGGAAATTTGAACCAATTCTTATTTTCTTAAATAGTTTGAACAAATTATTTCAAAATAGAATCTTGATATAAAATATCTCCATTGATAAAAATATCTCCATAAAAAATAGAAAAAGATTTTGTAAATTTGAACAAAATCTTCATTTTTTAAAAAATACCCTTACTAAAAAAACTCTTATACCCCAAATATTCAATTTTAAAGAAAGTTCATAATATCTATGATTATAAGTAATACTTTTGGAAAGTCTACGGAGCACAATTTTGCTATTAAGAAAGAAAAGGTAGAATATTTTATAAATTAAGGTAATTTTGAGTTAACATAACCAAATTTAAGTTGATTGTAGGCTATGGTGAATTAATTTAAAAATCAAACTCATATACTATGAAATCCTCTACTATTATACGTGTTTTTTAAATGGAATCAAATTTGCATTTTGAAAATTCTATTAAAATTTAATAGTAAAATTGCACTAAAATCTATATTGGTAGAAGTATGGGGGATGGGGGTGAAAGTGAGGAATATGGCGAATGTTAGTGTGGAGGAGAAGATGAGTGGCTATGGCAGATTGGCAGATTGGTTGAAGTGAGGGACCAAGATGAAAATATAACTATAGTGAAGGAGATTAAAACCTTATTCAATGGAGGAAGTAGTGTATACAATAGAGAAGGCATGTGGTAAATGAGATTGAAAATTTATTTTCTAAAAAAAAGATTGAAAATTTATTTACGAAAAATAATAACAAATTAAAAGCGGGATAGAATGACATGGTAATATGAGGTGTAATTGTGTAAATGATAATATGTGACATGAAAAAAGTGGACACTTGACATGGAAAAATTATAATGATGTGTAAATAATAAAAATTTGACATGTGACAAAATCCATATTGGAACGACATGTGTACAAAGCTGACGTAACACAATGTGAAAGTTTCAAACCTTATTGCTTATATATATAGTACATTATTTTGATAATTTTTTACTATTGAATTAATTTATAAAGTTATAATAATAATATTTTGCTTTTATTTTTATTTGTATTTTTCTCTAAATGAAATCAATAGTAAATTGTGTAGATATATGACACTGATAAAAAATACACCATATTATTACGTTAGTTACAAATATCATCAATTAATGTTCAATAGAATAAATATTAAGCTATCCATTAATTTTTTTAAAAATATTTGATTAACCCTTCAAAAAACAATTCGAGCAAATAAAATATAAAGTTTGGTTATATTTTTTAATAAAAAATAGATAAAATTGCAAGATTACAAATGTTATTTTATTGTTTGAAAATTGGTTAAGACTTTTTTTAATAAATCATACGAATTTAGGATATGTGTTTGTTAAAGTATTAAAAGTAGTTTGAAAAAGATTTAAATCATAATTTTAATTTACCTTATCAAAATACCCGGGTAGATAAAAATTTGTACTCAATTTTCAATATAATAAAAACTCATATTTATCTTTTATAATTTTGAAGTTGAAAATACAAAAAAAAAATAGTTGCGAAATAAAAACATGTAGTTACTAACTTTACCAAAAATAATTTAAAATGGCGTCATTGAGATTTGCTATTGTAAATCTTTTATTTTGTTATTAATTTTTTTTTAATAAAAAGAGTGATTTGTAATTTTTGGAAATAAAAGATTGTGTTATCGAACAAATTAGAAAATTAGTAATTAAAGATTGGTAAGAATATAATTAAATTTCATAATTTTTTTTAAAAATGGCGTGTAAATTGTCAAAGAAGATCTTAGCTTACCTTTTTTTTCATAGCTTATCTTTTTTTTTTTTGTCCACTTCCAATTTAGAAGATTATAAAATTTGAATTCAAAAGATTTGGTAAAAAATGATCCGTTCTTATTATGGAATATGGATTTCATAATATTTGACATGGAAAAAAAGATTTTGTAAAAATATGGATTTGATTTATATATGACATGGAAAAAAATTTACATGACATGGCTTGATGAAAAATTGACATGTGTTAAAATTCAACGTGGCTTATTATTGGAGCGACATGTGACGAAAGCTGACATGGCGCAATAAGAAGGCTCCAAACCTTATTGCTTATATATATATATATAGTAGATTGAATATGTTCTTTAGATAATTATAAAGCTAATTTTTTTAATAATTTAACTATTATTAGAAAGAATATACTATAACTAAATTCGAATCTCTCTATCATCCGTGCCATCATCTTACTTTGTCACATAAGTATTTTAATTTTTTCATTTACCTGTTTGCCCCTCGTTTATTTAAGTTTTTACACTCCTTATATTATAACAATATTTCTTATAATTACTAATATACAATTATATTCAGAAATCTTAAATTTTGACAAGTTGTGTTTGGAGTGTTATCCATTATAAAACAATTTTATTAAATACGGAGTATAATAATGTTACTAATATATAATTATATTAAAGATCTTATAATTTGATAAGAAACATACTTTTCGTTATTAAATATTTTTAATATAATAATATTACTAATATACAATTATATTTCGAGGTCTTAAAATTTTACAAGTGATAGATACATAATCTTCATTATAAAATAATTATTTAAATATAATAATATTATTATTATATTTAGATATCTTAAAATTTAACAGAGACATATCATTATTGTATAAATTTTTTAATTAAAACTTAATACAAGGTATTGAAATAAATACTAGTATTGAAACAAATTTAATGTTTTTTTTTTAAGAATGAGCACTTCTATAAATTGGAGTCCTCCAACTTGGACCCTTCTTCTCAAGTTTACTACAAACAGGGGAGACAGACTTGAGAGCCAAACACTCTCTGCTCCACTTCTCCCCGCCAACTAAAATCAAATCCACCATTTTCTTTGATCAGCTCTATTCTCCTACCGATCAAGATCCAACCTTTCTGTTGAATTCGCGTGATAAATGCTCAATTCCAATCACAAAATCTCAATTCCCCAATCCAATTCTTCCTCCCAATCACACCCATCATTCCAATTGAATCTCATCTAACAAAACCTTCAGCCATGGCCACTTCAAGTAGCAACGATAAGAACAAGACCATGATTCAAAATTCCTCAGAAGACCTCAATAGAACCCAATTCTGGCCACCACCGATTCTCGACGGATCATCGAATTCCGCCATCCTCCCTTATCAATCAATCCCAATTCCTCATCCACAGTATTGGAACAATCTGAGCCCAAGAAAGCAGGCATTGTTAACAAGAAAGCTCCGGCAGACAACTCCAGCGCCGGCGAGGAAGCTCTACAGGGGAGTCCGGCAGCGGCATTGGGGCAAATGGGTGGCGGAGATTCGCCTCCCGAGGAACCGAACCCGTCTCTGGCTCGGCACCTTCGAAACCGCCGAGGACGCCGCCTTGGCCTACGACCGGGAGGCCTTCCGGCTCCGTGGACGCAACGCCCGGCTCAACTTCCCGGAGCTTTTCGTCAACAAGGAGAATACAGAAGCCATTGTTGGCTCATGCTCTGTTTCTTCCCCAAATCGGATTTCCGAAATTGCTCCGATTGACCCGGTGCCGGAGCTGGAATTGGAATCGGAGAGTCCGGAGAAGGCGGCGTGGAGGGAGATGATGGCGGAGGCGTGGATGAATGCGATTCCGGCGGGGTGGGACCCGGGGAGTCCGGTTTGGGATGATCTGGATACGGCCAATTTGCCAGGGATTCCGAATTATCAACATCAATCGGAGAATTTGGAAGGATTGTCTTCGGGTTGTTCGTCGCCGTCTTGTCCGATGAGGCCTTTCTTCTCCAAGGACCATGCTTAAGGTTCCTCTGTTTCCGCCATTTTCACTGGTTGCAGGGTTTTTGAAGAAGCAACCTGATTTTTCTTTGTGGCATTTTAACAAACAGGTGGTGGGCAGGAATTCCAGCATAAATGTTAGTAGTGTAGAGTACTAGAAGTATTTCCGACGCCGTTTGCTTTCGGTTACAATTAGTTGTGTGGTTATTTCAATTCCGACGCCATTTATGAATGTGTTCGTATAGCCTGTTGCTTCTTTTTACTTATCAGTCACGTTATTTTTTTATGGGTTTTTTTAGCACCATTGATAAAAACTTTATTCGAAATATGCAAGAAAATTTCTTCGAGTAATTTTCTAAAGGCGAGCCCAGCCCAGCCCAGCCCAGCAGACAAATGGGAAACCAAAGTTCTCTTTTATACATTTTGATTCATCAGACTATTATAATACGGAGTATTCTTTAGGTTCAATTCGATCAGATTCGAGGTAATTACATAAAAACAATTATTTTTATTCGACGGATCCAAATTTGATTCCAACCACGCCTCATCGGGATACGTTCTGAAAAATCATGAGGCAAGGATAATCGGACTAGGAGCTAGAAAACAAGGACCTATTTCAGTCGTAAAGACAGAAACTCTTGCACTCAAAGAAGGAATAAAAGAAGCTAAGAGAAGAGGACTTACAAAACTAGAGATTGAAGGAGATAACCTGACAGTTATTAATGCGGTGAATAGAACATGCCAATGCTCTTGGGAGATTGAAATCTTAATTTCGGATATTATGGTATCCCTACAACAATTTAACTTTGTATCAGTCCGACACGTGGGTAGGGACTGTAATGCTGTGGCCGATAAAATCGCTAAGCTGGGCCACAACATCCCTACCAACCTCCTCTTAGATAACTCAGAACTCCATGTTCTCGTCCGGCAGGACGCTCTAGGACGCCCCCTTAGGGGGTCTCCTAATTCTTACCTTATAAAAAAAAAACTCCAGATTTGTACATTAGCCGGCAAAGCGTACAAACTAGATGAATAAGCTTGGCGAAGTCACGGAGACATGGGTCGAACTTGGGACTTCCCAATACCTTTAGGGCCCGTTTGGTATTGATATCCTGATATCAGATATCGGTATTGGGACATATTTTGTGTTTGGTATGGGATTATATGGATATCGGGCCATATATCCTTGATATCAAAATAAGGTCTTTTCCATGATATTTGATCTAAAAAAAAGAGGTATAAAAGGTATGGGATATGAATGATATCTCATATTCGATACTAAACGAGCCCTTAATGCCTATAACTAATAGGTTACCCCATGCTATATGAAACTACATAAAAATAATTTATTTGTGAAGAATGTATACATTTTTACATCAATCTCAAAAAAATTGGCAAAGCTTCAATGTCTTTTGATAAGTCTTTTGACATGGTTTAAACCAACTTGCTGATCTAACAAGGTTTCGAGAGCTTATAAGAGCTGCCGACAATTTGTATTTTATTGAGAATTTGAGATGCTCTCTTTTTGTTCCTTTTTTATGTGTAAAAGAATATCTCTAAGATGCTGAGCATGGGGAAAATTAGGACGAAAAATGAACTTGAATTAGGCTATAGACTAGGATTACATTAGCTAATTACTAATCAAACCTAATCAAAGCAAGAGTTCATTTTCAAACTTTGACATGGACAATTTATTACTAATTAGCAAAATATCCTATCTAACGAGCTGAAATATCAAAACAAGCCCTAAAATAATTATCAGAATTGGGGTTTGTGATGTAAATGCCTTCAGCGCCAAGCCGCCAATCACGTGCAAACATGTCGGGTAATGTAAAATAATTATCAGCATGTGCGTCACATATTTCTACTAAAATTATACAGAGTAATTTTTTTATAACAACTTGGTGGGTTAATGTTAAACAATACACTCAATCTATTTATTAAAAATATTACTTTAGACTTAACAAAACTATTAAGAAAAAAATGAAACACATAAATATTAGCTGCTCACCTTATTTTTATAGTACATAATAATAAATAAATACATTTTACATCAAAAAAGTTAATATATTCATTTTCCAATAATATACCTTATCAATAATTTATTACATAAAAATTTAAACAATAATAAATTAGATATAAACTAATATAGCAGTCCATGTCATGGAAAGAAGATAATTCTTTTTTAAAATTAAACAATTCAAATTGGGGAAATTGACTCTTAAGAGCCTCTATTTCTGAATCTTTCCAGCTTTGAAGGGCTTAAAGGGTCAACAGGAACCAATTTGCTGAGATCTTTGATTTTCTATGAATCTGAAATGAAGCTAGCTTCATGCTTTGCTCAACTCTGAGATTCAAGAATCAAAGACTCTTCTTTTGCACTTGTCTGATTATTATCAAGGATTTGGAGGTTGAAGAGGAGAGAAATTTTTGGGAATGATGGGATTTGAAGGAAATTGCCATGTGGGTGTTGATCTAATGGGCAACAAATACAAGAAGATGACATCTGAGCTTCAAAATGATGAAGATTTGACAAGCAAAAGTACCAAGAGATATGTGATTGCTTGTGCCTTCTTTGCTTCTCTCAACTCTGTTCTTCTTGGCTATGGTATGTACACTTTCTAGTTTCCTGATGCTATGCATATTGATTTTGTCTGATGTGAGATTAGAAATTGTATTCTGTAATTAGGGCCTTTTTGTTTGTATATCGCCGGTATCAGGAATCGGGTTTGAAATCTGCCAAAACCGATTCGATTGTTTGCTTTCACAACACGTATGGAAATGAGTGATTCTCGTTCCAACATAATACATTTTATTTCATACCCATGTCAAAATTAAGGTACCGGTCATTTCAAATTCGACCCGATTCCTTATCCCACCGATTCCAGGTATAGAAACAAACTTACCCTTATTGCAATTTCTTGAGCATGTCAAATATGAGATCTGTGGGTTACCCATATGCAGAGAGGGACTGACTAGCGCTTAGGTGACCTAAACGGGCTGGAAGGCTAGGCAGGCTAGCACCTTCCAACGCCTAGGCGGGGGCTAGAAGGAGCTAGGCGGCTATGTTTAGGGCATGTTTGGATTACACATGAATGATAATGCATTATCTTGTATTATAATGAAGGATTTAATGTAAAATTGCATTAAATCTTGCATTATAACGCAAGATAATGCATTATCCCGTGTAATCCATACAGGCCCTAGAACGGTGCCGTGCCGCTATGATAGACTATGAGAAGCTAGAACACTGTTCAAATCATGTATTAAAATTCTATCATGATTAGTTGAAATTGGACAAATCTATCAAGTCTGTTGGGATAGTATGTTTGATCTTAGTTGGGAATTTTTAGGAATTTCAAGTTAATGGCAGCAATTATGCATTTGGGTTTAAGTCAATTTTGGTTGATAAGAACTTCAGCTTAAAATGCACTATCATGCTATTTCTTCCATTGAGCAATCTGATTTCTTGACTACCCAGATGTTGGTGTAATGAGTGGAGCCATTCTCTTCATCCAACAAGATCTACACATAACTGAAGTTCAACAAGAAATCCTAGTTGGAATCCTAAGCATAGTTTCACTAATTGGCAGCTTACTCGGCGGAAGATCCTCAGACGCCATAGGCAGAAAATGGACAATGGCAATTGGAGCTGTAGTTTTTCAAATCGGCGGAATCATAATGACATTGGCTCCTACATTCAAGTTACTAATGATCGGAAGACTCCTCTCCGGCATAGGAATCGGGTTTGGTGCAACCATCATGGGTGTTTACATAGCCGAAATCTCACCTGCCAATTCTAGAGGCTTCCTCACTTCCTTTCCCGAGATTTTCATCAACCTCGGGATCCTCCTTGGATATGTCTCAAACTACGCGTTTTCAGGCTTACCGATACACATCAACTGGAGGATCATGCTTGCTTTAGGGATTTTCCCTTCTGTCGTAATCGCCTTTGCATTGTTCATCATCCCTGAATCACCAAGGTATTATACTTCAAAATAGTATTAGATAGTCAGAATGCAACCCCTATATCAATTTTGGTGCATTCTGACTAAATTCAGTTATTATTGTCACATAGTTGAATTTCAGTTTTCCTTGGGTCTGTCGGGCGCATCCTCCTGACATGTTCAGGTTATGGGTTTCCCCATCTTGACCTCCCAGATCCCACTTGAGCGGGACTATACTGTATTAGATAACTTATTCGTGTAAACTCATGAACAATAAATTCTACAGGTGGTTGGTAATGCAAGGCAGAGTTGAAGAGGCAAGATCAGTTCTAGTAAGAACAATAGGAATCGAAAGAGAAGTAGACGAACGGCTTTCCGAGATCCAATCAGCTGCAACCAAGAGCAGTGAAGACAAGGCTGTTTGGTATGAACTCATGAGGCCTTGTCCAGCTGTTGCCAAAATGATGCTAGTTGGAATTGGAATCCAATGCTTCCAACAAATAACCGGAATCGATTCGTTGGTCTACTATAGCCCGACGATCTTCAAGGCGGCTGGGATTGAGGACAACTCAAACCTCCTAGCCGCAACCGTCGCAGTTGGAGTGACCAAGACTTCATTCATACTGGTTGCCCTGTTCCTCATCGACAAAAAAGGGCGAAAACCGTTGCTTTACGTTAGCACAATTGGGATGACGGTTTGCTTGTTTTGCATCGCTTTGATCCTTCCGTTGGTGGGAACCGGAACCGTGGGAATAGCAGTCGCGATCCTAGCAGTTTGTGGAGACGTCGCGTTCTTTTCCGTGGGAATAGGGCCGATTTGTTGGGTTATGAACTCCGAGATCTTCCCCTTAAGGCTACGGGCGCAAGCCGTTGCATTAGGAGCCGTGGGAAATAGGCTCTGCAGTGGCGTAGTTTCGTTGTCATTTCTTTCCGTTGCAAGAGCAATAACAATACCAGGAACATTCTTCATCTTTTTCGTGTTTTCGGCTCTTTCGGTTGCCTTTGTTCATGCTTATGTTCCGGAGACGAAAGGGAAGACACTTGAACAGATAGAGGCTATGTTTCATTCTAAACAAGCATGGGATGAAAGTGAGCTAGAGTTAGGAGGAGACACTGAGCAACTAGTAGAAAAGGAATGAACATAAAACATTACTTACATTGCCATTTTTTCAGCTTTCTATGTGTCTGTACTGTTACTTTGTGTGGAACTACACCAGGAAATATGCAGATAAGTCAGTTACTCATTTTTGTATCAGTTTAGCAGCTTAATTGTTCCTTAGCTAGCTTCTAAAGTTTATGTAATTTTGCTGTAACATGTAAAGTGAAGTTAGATTTATAAGAAGTCAGCTCTCATGGATTTTTTATTTTTTTTTTGCAGTTTCTTAATTTTTAAAAATCCATCTAGCTTTTTTTTAGGTTCTTGTTTTGAATCGTCCGGTTTGATCGGTCAGCACCGCTCTACATCCAAACTGGGTACTTCATGTCCCATTTTGGAGCATCTAGCTTTTTTTTTGGTCTTGCCTTTGGCTTGTCCGGTTCGATCGATCAGCACCACTCTACATTCGATTGGTCAGATCCTCCCAATATCAATTTCTCGAATCTATCGAACAGAAAACTTAAAAAATCTAATATCACTTTAGCGCTAGATCAACTGAGTATTGATCGAAAATCCATGTACTAAAGTAATGGGTATTACAATATCACTATAATCGCGAGGGAAATGAAAAGCGAGGGAAAGATAAATGAAGAAACGACGTCGTATTGGTAGCGTTCAGTTGGTCGCATTAGGAAAAAGTCAACAAAACCAAACGTCGAAGCACCACAAAACGACGACGTTTTACAATGGTGAAGGATGATCGTACACGTTTGAATCATGCTCCGCCATGATAGAGAGAACAAGATTCAAACTTTGACTTAATCATCTCTTCTCTTCTCTGATCTCTCATACCTCCCATCAAATTCTCCTCAATCCGTGAGCCCTCCTGCAACTCGATCCGTCTCTTCAACAATGTCGATGTCCCAGGACGAATTCGACGGTGGCTTCGACGAAATGCCCGCCGCCGCCGCCGAAGCCGATGGGAGCAATCCGTACATTCCCCCCGCCGATCTGCCATTCGATCAAAGCTTCTCCTCAGAATTCCCTACAAATGGCGGAGGCGAAGAAGGAGACGGAGACGGAGACGGAAACGGCGTCGTTTCTCATTCCGAAGATCCTTACGCTGGCGAATACGCCCCTTCGCCGTTCGAATCTGCCGATCCGGAGGAGAACGGCGCTGGTCAGCCGTTGGATGAAGGCCTGTTCTCATCGGACGGCCCGATTCTTCCGCCTCCCAGTGCTATACTACCCGAAGAAGGATCCGCTTTCCGTGAATGGCGACGGTGAGTTCTTACTGTAAATTCGGATTTGGGGAATCCGATTTCTGTTCATTAATTGAGATGTGTAGAAGTGGAATTTACTAATTTAGTGTGGAATTCAATTATGATGATCGCATTTAAATTCGTTCAATTTGGAATTCAATTCGAATTGTGGAAATGCTTCAGATTTCAGATTCTTGGTGAGACTGCAATTTGATCATGTTTTTGGGGGAAACATATCTGCATTGAATCAAAAGCTGTGTGAAATTTTCTTACATGGTGAATTTGATCTAGCCAGTGACCTCTGATGGGATTCAATAGTTTAGGCAGATGACAATTATGCTCAGTTGTGTACTTAGAAAATGTTAATGCTTGATCCAACCTAGTATATTCATGACTTATTCTTGCTAGGTATTATACTATGTTACTCGGAAACTCTAATAGTACATCGTTTTCGGTTTCCATTTTGTGTTAGAAACTCGGAAACTGAAAACACACTCATTTCTAGTGTAAGCTTTTGATACATTGATAATCATGCCTATGATTTTGGCTCCGAGTTTGTAACTCCTCCTTGCCTTATGTATAGACAAAATGCAATTCACCTTGAAGAAAAGGAGAAAAAGGAGAAGGAAATGCGCGCGCAGATCCTAGAAGAAGCCGAAGAATACAAGCAATCCTTCTATGAGAAACGAAAGACCAACACAGAATCTACTAAGAACCAAAATAGAGAAAGAGAGAAGGTAATGTTAGCACTCAACATAAGGGTCCGTTTGGTTCTATAACGAGGGTATATTGGAATCGGGCTAGGTATAGTCTATCCCGTTTTCCCGTTTGAGATGGATATGATATGAGTGAAACCTATTCCAACCCGATTCCTGATATAGAAACAAACGGGCCCTAAGAGTTTAAAGAAATTTTATCTGTTTCTGATCATGTTTTCCTCACTTTGTGAACAGCTTTACTTGGCAAACCAAGAAAAGTTCCACAAAGAAGCTCATAATCATTACTGGAAAGCAATAGCTGAGATCATTCCATATGAGGTTCCCAATTTTGAGAAGAGAAGAGGGAAAAAGAACGACGAAAAGAAGCCCACTGTCCATGTTGTTCAAGGGCCAAAGCCCGGGAAACCAACAGATCTCACACGCATGCGCCAGATCTTCATAAAGCTAAAGCAAAAGCCTCCAGCTCACATGATGCCTCCTCCGCCTGCCAAAGATGCAAAGGAAGGCAAAGACGACGTAAAGAAGGAAGGAAAAGACGCAAAGAAAGATGGAGAAGATAAAGAAAACGGTTCAGCCAATGAAAACCCGAAATCTGATCCTAAAGACGCGACTCAGAAAGTTGACGAGGAAAAACCGAAACCAGTGGCTCCTGTTTCAGGAGATGGCGGAGTAGTGAAAGAAGCTGAGCCTGCATCTTCTGCATAATGAATGAATGCCCTTTAATCCAATTTTCAGTTTTCTTAGGTACCACGTATTCATTCTTTCGATTCGTTTTGGCCTAGCTCGTAATGTTATTCAAGTTTTGCTTATGAGAACTTCTAATGTTTGGCGTTCATTAGAATAATGACTGCCTAATCTTGAATTCTTGCATTTGGATCCAACCTCGACGACTAACTAATTGCTATGTTAGGTGGAACTAGAAACGGGAAATGTTGTTCAATTAGAGTTTTCGGGTAACATAGACTAAGTAAACTGATATGAATGAAATGAATATCAGTCTACACATTGAAATAGACAAAGAGACTTGCTTTGTCATGTTCAGATTACAAATTTCAAACTTGTGTCTGAACTTGGATCTTCAAGATAGACTACTAGTTCAAACTATCTGGCTACAAATATGTTGACAAAGTAGGTAGTCTGTACAAAAATAGGCATCAAATAGATACAATACAATGGTGGCCAAATTGGCGGAGGATCACGTGAGTTTCAACGTGGTGGGGTTCAGATACCGATCCATTTTAGTCAAATTCACAAGGATTCTTCTTCATTGAGGAGGGGCGCTTGTTTCACGTGTAAATTCTCTCCATTTCACACTTTCTCAATAGTCCAATCAATGCAATCTTTTTAACTCAGTCAAAATGATGGCCATTAACAATCAAAATTTGAGGTACAAATGCCCTTTTCTTACCTAACCATGTTCATAGGTTCAAAAGTTCAATTTATTTTGATCAAGAAACTAAACTTGCATTTGGATTACACTATATAATACATTATATTTAGAGATGTTAAAACTTGATCCGAAATTTTAGGGTTGAAACCTGACCCGAAAATCAGTGGGTAAAAAAAGACTAAAATGCGATTGACCTGAACCGTCCGAAAACTCGCAACGATCCGACCTGATTGACCCCGTGACAAGTAACGACTCAAACCCAACTCAACCCTAATCTGAAATGACCCGACCCGATGAAAGTCTTGCAACATAATGCATTATCTAATGCAACCCAAACGCACCCTAAAAGTAGCATTAAAACAAGGATACAAAGGTAAAAAATGAACATAGTAAGTTAGCAAATGTAGGTAAATCATAAATGTGCACAATGAAAGCTCTTGCATTAACTTAAAAACCACTTGAGCAAGCCCACAGATCAGACAACACTCACAGAGTCATACAAAATTACAGTACTCTAAGCTCTCTCTCCCCTTAGGAGAGGGCAACCGTTACATTACATCCCCACAAACACACACAAACACAACAAGCCAAAAGGGCAAAATGAAAGAGCCTTGGATGCTTCTGATCTATATATAATTAACCAAGCTCTCCAATGGCTCCTTTTCATCTTCCTTCAAAAAACCCAAAAAAAAAACCACTTCCTACCCATATAAAATTAGCCATGGGAGGACAGCACAGGACACTCATAAGAACTATAGGTTATATATATCATATAGATTAAGCAACTAGTATATATATATATGGTCCACGGAGGTGGTGATTTTAGGGTGAGAAGTTAAGGCGAGAGGTGTAAGTTCCCTTTGGAGACCAGTTCTTCGGGACGACGTCTCGGGCCGAGAGTGTGTTTCCTAGTGACAAACTTGTGAGCTTCACAGAGAATGGACCTTTTAAGGGTCCTCCTATGATGCACCAATTTGCTCCCCATAAATGTGTCATCTCAAGCCACTCACTTGAACCAGCCTAGCATAACAAGAATAAAGTGTGAATTGAGTGATAAGGGAAAGTGGGCACAGGAAAAGAAAAAAACTATCTTTTTTATAACATGGGGAGCATGGAGGATTGGAGGATATTCTACTGTGCCCATTAACTAAAAAGAGAAGAAAGGGTCAAAGATAAAAAAAAAGTTGGGTAGCAGAAAAGTGATCTCATGAACATTTTCTTATTGGAAAGACTTGGCTATATGGATCTGACATTGACCCACTGGAATAATTATAAAGGGCCCAAATGAGTGCACCAGTGTTCTTTTAGCAAACCCAAAATCATGGTCTCTCTTAATATTTTTACCACAGTACATTTTTACAGTTAAAAATATGCTACCAATGTTATGATAGCATGGCATATGGTTTTTTACTACTAACTTACCCTTCAGATTTCATGGCAAAGGCAAATATGTTTTCAACACTCATTTGGCAAGTACCAATTGATCTCTTTTACCAGACAAGGGTTGAAAACTTTTACAGTAAATTTTCAGACAGCCATGACTAGTTTTTTTCATAGTGCCATTTCTATCTTTTTTTTCTCAGTGGTTGTACTTTATAACCCAACCAACTATTCAGATCCCATTTGATTGACAATTATTAGGCCATTCATTCATTTTTTACTATTCTTCTGTCGGTGGTAACTAGTAACTACTAAAACTAGTGTAAGGCAGAAAACAAGCAATTTGTAAGGCAATATGAACACATAGATGAAACATTTTTTTACCTGTCTAATGTGCATTGAGCCGATATCCCCATCCCCGCCCTCATACTCAACCAGAAGCGAAAGCCAGTACTCGGTAGAGCCTTCGTTTACATGGAAGGCGACGTCCTTTCCCGCGTATTTGCAAGGTGTCCTAAGAATTTCATTCATATGATAACAAAAAATGAGACTGAGATAGCTCATAGCTCCACCATAATAACAACAGAAAGTAAATTTTAGAACCCTCCACAAGTTATTTTATTTATAATAAATCTTGTTTGTACTACTCCTTCATTTCTAAACCAAGCTTAACTGCTTATTAGTTATCACTACACAACATAATCACATTTTCAGTGTAATTTATTAATCCTTGTCTATATAATGGATCCAAAACTCTGAGTTTTGGATCTGAATCTTTGTCATAATCACTCCAAGATACTCCCTCCGTTTCAAAATAGTTGTTCATAGACAAAAGTGCACACATATTAAGAGGAAAAAATTCTTCCAAAAATACCCCTATAAAATGGTACTTTCTACTCCAAAAAGTTGCTTTGGGAAGAGTGTATGTTTAGTGTGATGTAATTATTAAGGGTATAAATGGAAAAAATTATTATATGAACAACTATTGTGAAACAAGAAAAATTGTCTTTATAGACATCTATTTTGAAACGGAGGGAGTAATATTTTTTCTGAGCCCCATTTTAGTGCCTGCAATTTTAGGCCAACCAACCCCTTTTGTCTGTAAATTCAACAATAATAAAGGGCACAAAGACATTAAAAACAAAACAAAAAACCCCAATAAGTACCCTAAACCTCAGAAAAACCCCAGAAAAAACGCAATAATTAATTCAGTCTTTCTAACCTATATAATCCTCCGATTTTAGAAACTAAAACCCTAGAATTATATGCATAAATCCGTCGTAAATAAATAAAAATAACAATTCTTTTAAAAGTACAATGCTTACAACATAGGTTAGAAAAATCGTAATTATTTACCTCCGGTAGATGACGGGGATGAGGCCCCGGTCACGGAGCTGGGACCCTTCGCCGGTGACCGCCATTCGGCCAAAGGCGGCGCCGCTGAGGTCAAAGTGAGTACGGCCGCCGGAACAGACGCCGCCGGGGCACAAATCGGTGATAATGACGGTAACCGCCCTCCTCGAGCAAACCTCCGAGTCCAGACACTTGACCTTGTAGCAGGCCCCACACCCTTCTCCGTTCAAGAACAGGACCTGGCTCACCGCCCCGACCCGGGCCCGGTACGGCTTCACATCCACCATCGACCCGTACCCGCATGCCCCACCTGTAATCCCCCAATTTTTCCCCCAATTTCACAAATCAGAACCAATTTTTGCCCCAATTTCCATAAATCAGAAGAAATTGAAAAATTAACTGACCGTCGCTCCAATTTCACAAATTAGAATCAAGTTTTGCCCCAATTTCCACAAATCAGACGAAATTGAAAAATTGAGATGAAAGCAAGAGAAATTGAAACTAACTGACCGTCGCTGCCGTCGCCATTGGGGTCGCCGTACCAGGTGGCGGTGGCGGGGCGCCAATGCTGGTCGGAGAGGTGGTGGAGCGACTCGGCGGCCGCCGCTAGAGAGTACCCGAGCACGAACAACGCCGTCAAAACGCCCTGCATTGTGTCGGAAAAGTGAAAACGGCGACGAGCTAGGTTAAAAACGGGGGACAAATTGAGCTTTCAAGGCGGCGGGGGCGGCGGAGAATGTGGCGGGAGAGAGTGACCGACACTGAGAAGTGGCGTGCGCTCTCACTCACTCACTCTGTGTGTGCCCTAGCAAAATTTGGCAGTTTGGCGCTCTGTTTTTGACAGGTCTTGGAGGAGACATACAGGCTTTTTTATAAACGCGAAAAAAACAGGGGAGGAGAGAGAGGGATTTGTGGATGGACTGTTATGGGTATGGGTGGTGGTGTTATTTACGGAGGATGCCACTGTCAGTTGGGTGGAGGTGGGGGAGGGTGGGGCCTACCGACAGTTAGGGCGCTGATACCGCACTATTACGTGTCAATTTCTTGTTCGTCCTTTTTTGTATTGACCCCAATTGAACACTTTTTCTTCTCTTTATAATGCCCCTAGGCGTGGCATGGCATGTAACTTCTTTTGGGCACTCAAGGTGATTTTTGTGGGTTTGATTAGAATAACTAACTTCATTATCAACAAGTATGGAGTAGTGGGAGGGACTACGCTTTCCTTCGCTAAGATCGAGTGTTAGACTCGAACTCTAGACGTAGACGTTTGATGGAGCAAAATTTCTCCGCTAAACTAGGGTGTCAATGACAAAAAAAAAAAACTAATTTCACATAGCTTGAGTTTTAGACTAATCATGTAAGCAAACTCAAATGAGTATTGTGTAATATTCGAGACTACAAGTTACATTGATGACAGTAGTTAAAACAATGGGAATTATATTTCTAGGAATAAAAGCGAGTTCATCTTTAGTAAGGTTGAAGTAGTTAATATTAGGTATATATGTGTGAGTTAATTGAGGTTTTGATACTTGAGATGTCTAGAGAACATTATTAATCACCATAGATAGTGTATAGGTGTGAAGATTTGATCCTCGGTAATTTCTGGTATGGTAGAGCCTACCTAAAAAAAGTTGGAAGAAAGTGGTTAGTGAAAGTAATGTATAAATTAATAAACGGTCAAAAATATTTCATATAGGGTATTTTAATGGTAAGAGACATGTGAGATGCTGAGAGATTACAATTTCGATTCTTATCTCCGTCGTCCCTTTACTTAGATGAAAAAATCAAATCTCATTATTTTTCTTATTACTAAGGTCGAACCGGTCAGTATAACATCATTTACCTAAAAACTTAACGTGACAACATTTACTAATGGTGTCTTGTAATTTTATGTGGGGAAGCTCAAAACAAAACGAAATAAGAGCAAATGAAATTGAGGGGCAGTATTGGCATTTCAGAAAAATAGATGCTTCTACCGTTAACCTCGTTGCCGTTATTCTCGTCTTTTAATGTAAACGGAGAGAGTAAAAAAACTTGACAATGTGAAAGGTGGACTGAGATTCCCAGAAGCTACATGCGTTTTTTACTTTGTTTGGTGGGCAATTATATATTCATTTACTTTGTAATTTTATTATTTTTTATGTAATTTATCTTACAAAAAAAATGGAATTCGAGAAAAAAAAAATCAAGCACTAATTAGAACGTGGTGGGTAACATCCAAAAATCATTTGGTCACTAGTACAAAATACCTGTTTTACCACGGTTAATTTGCAAAGAATATCACGGTTCATAACCGTAGTAAAAGTGGATGTGGTAAATCTGTTTACTACGGGTGTATTTTTACCACGGTTACAATTCTACCACGGTTGTATGAACCGTGGTAAATAAAAAACCCGTAGTAAAATAACATTTCAAACGGATGGTTAAACCCGTGATAATTTTGACATAACCGTGGTAAAATTGAATGTGATAAATTTGTTTGACCCGTTGTAAAATTGATTTAACCATGGTAAACTTGATAAGTAGTAAACTTGTTTAACCGTAGTAATATTAAGGAACCGTGTTAAATTTGAATGTAGTAAAATTGTTTGACACGTAGTTGTAATTTGATTTAACCGTGGTAAAAATTATCAATGCTCGAGTAGAAGCATGCCCAAGCTTCCTTTTATTTTGTCCACTAGGTTAGGCACAAAATATAGCAAATGCTTAAATTCATCATCAGAACAACCATCCAAAATATAATATATAAAATAATCATAATGTAATATCATGTACCAGTGTACCACCAATCTCTCATCAATTCAAACATTACCATATCATAATGGCATAGACTAATAATATATATTTTTCTAAAATGTTGATAAACCTATAAGCTAGTTAATATTTTCTAAGGATATAAATCACTAAAAACTATAAGAACCTTTGCACAAATGCGACCCACTCATCTCGAACTTGATCTAACTTGTCCTTTGAAAGTGGCTTCAACGCAAGTTGTTCTTCATAACACTGCATCCAAAGTTTATAATTTAACTTTGATTGTAATTTCCGACTATTAAATTTTAAGTATATATATGATATGATTTTATGTAAACATATGTACCTTATCAGAAGTAGAGCCTTGTACTTTTCTCATTATGTCTCGAATATAGCGAAGAACATAGTATCCACAATCTGTATTATTTGGCTGACGAGGGCACTGCAAAAATAAGTTAGTGAAATGATATTACCGCACCTCACACATGGACAACGTATCTTTCTACCCTTTCCATAATGTCGAACTGCTTGATTTATAAACTCTTTGACTCCATCCTCACAGACAAACGACTTTCCAACATCCATTTTCTATCCATAATAACTTCTTATGCATACAACATACACACACATAACTTAAAACCTCATCTATATAGTGTGATTGAATAGAGAAAAATTAGGAACGATAAAACAAAAGTAGACTAGTCCAAATTTTTGTATTGCCCCTACCCTATCAGTTATAAGTAATAATAATTCAACTCCAATTTAATTAAAATTTAGAGTGTTGCAAAGTAAATATACTAATGGTTCTTTCCCCTAAGCTATCATCTACAAGAATGAAAATTTGAACTTTTGTAATAAAAGTCATACATTTAGCATACAAATTAAAATAAAATCATGATGTTTGAACATGAAACTTTAAGAGTACTCACCTCAAGGGATCGACAGATTGAGGAATAAATGAAAGTTGTTTCGCTTTCAGTTGCAACTTACAAGTCGTTGGACCTTATGAAACTTCCTCGATATGTAATTTTGTCTTGTACCTAAAAAAATGGATATAAAGAGTTATCAATAATACCATCTTTCCAGAACCTAAAAGCAGGCTTAAATTTAAAATAGCTTTTGTTTCATGATAGGACATCTAGTTAAAAAAAAAGATCTAGAAGTACAATAAATAATGCTCAATATAATACTATACCACCAACCAATCTTCCACACCAATATAGAAGATAACTAGACAAAAATACTTGATGCAGAATATCAAACTTAAATAACAGAGTCAAATTTGTTCTTTTTAATCTGTGAAATAATTAAGATGATAATGAATGAGAAAAACAAAGCAAGCATGTAAAGATGAGCTTAATACTTGCATAAATTGTTCTTTAAATCTTTCCCTAAACTTGCAAAATTAAGATCTATGTACTATCATTCAGGTGGTACCTAAATGCCATTATGACTTAATTATTATTTATGGTCATGGATGTATGAGTGAATGCTGATACCAAGAGCTCATGATCGTGATCATGTTTTGAGGTGTCATTAACCGGAAAAAAGACATGCAAAAGTGACCACCCTTAACTCAAAAATACACATCATCAAAGCTAATTTTATACTTCTTTCCACATCCAGGATCATCACTTTCCTATATGCATGATGCATGCCCTTGGATTCTTCCTGCACCCAAAATTCCCCAGATCCTAAAAGCACCTTGTAAAGTCCACATTTCAATACCCAATGCCAAAATGTATTAAAAATTTTAAATTTAAGCCTATACTGGACCAAGATGAAAGAATCCAAGTTAACCTCTAATTTGATCCTATACTGGACGAAAATTTTAAATTTAAGCCCTTGAATCCAAGATAAAAAAAGAAAAGACCTTAATCCTATACTGGACCAAGATGATCAGGTAGTGTAGAATGATTCTTTCAAGTCACCTCTAATTTCCAACGGAATTTCCAAGTTAACAAAATCTTAAACACAACACAATTTCCAAGTTAAGAAAAGTAGCTACCAATTAATTTGCAGCAATCCTTTGACTACACATTAATTCATTCACAATTAACCTACTTAGACATTTCCATCAAGATAAAACAAACAAACCCTAGCTACTCGACATATTCTTTCACTTGTAATTTTATTTTTAAATTGTTTTCCAAGGACATTGTCTCATAGAAGTTAAAACAGAGTCCTCAAAGTTTGCAAATTTATTCTCGCTTTTCTGGGAGAGTAGAGAGAAAGATTGGAATGAATGCAAATTATATATACATGAAAAGACAAGAATACATTATTCATCATCATGGGTTTCCAAATTCGGTTGTCAATCAACCACAGACATATATATATATATATATCATCAATTGGAGTTGACATTCTATGATGGTGATGATATGGAACATCTGAAACATATACACAATTTCTAACCACCAAAAGCACTCAACTTGGAATTCCAAGTTCCGTACTACTAAATTGGTTACCATACTTGATCATACCTGGAATTTTACTAAATCATACCTGGCCGGAAATCATCGTCTGGCTGGAAGAAGGCTGGAAATCGCCAGAAAAGCTAAGTAGGTCGGAAGAAGAAGACCGGAAAAGAAGACCGGTCGGAAGAAGAAGACCGAAAAGCTAAGTGGAATTCGATCTGCCGGTCGGAAGAATAAGACCGGAAAAGCTAAGTAGGTCGGCCAAAAATCTCCGCTTGCGAGGTCGGAACAAGAAGCCGTCGTCGCTCGAACTCTGTCTCGCTCAAATATCTCAAGCTTCTCAGCAAATTAATAAATCTGAAACCCTTAAATTGAAACCCTTAAACAAGATAAAATTGAAAGAAAAAAAATTTATATAATTTTTTTGATAGCAGTTCTTTTCCTATCCATAAAGATATATTTAAATCTTTTCCGCGTTAATAAATTTACAATATATGTACCAAATTACTACGGTTCTTTCAAAAACTATGGTAATATTTCCATGCTAACTCAGCTAATATATTTTTATTGTTATATTTACTACGTTTCGATTATACCCGTAGTAATTTCAATGAAAAAAACATCACAGTTTTTTAGAGAACCGTGCTAATATTACTAGATTAACTCAATTACTACAGAAGGACATAGACGGTAGTATTTTTGTTCTCCTAAATTACCACGGTTCCACTTGAACCATGTTAAAATGGTACCCTAAATTGTAAAATGTGTGCTAAATTAACACGGTTCAGGCGGAACCGTGGTAAAATAGTATCCTAAATTACCAATGTGTGCTAATTTACCACGGTTCCGCCTGAACCGTGGTAAAATAGTAGCTAAACTTAGCATAACTATCAAGTTTATTACACCAAACACGGAACCGTGATAAAAACAGCCGTCCTAAAAACGCCTTTTTGTACTAGTGGGTGTACGTGCTTTGGGAACAAGTTTCCTTGTTTTTGGATGATATTTGGCTCATAATTCAATATTGACCGTCGAGCCTAGCACACATTTTAGCTCTCACGAGTCAAAAGTTGTCTCATTAATTCATACAAAAGTTTGAGTCAATACATATTCAAGACAACTTATGTAAAAACACCACATGAAATTAATTGAACGATCTTGTTAAGTTGTCTCCATTAGTTATGTGCAATCTGATATTTTCTTCTCGTCTCTTTTCCCCGGTTTAATCAGCCATAGCCATGGGCGGATTTAGGTGCGGGTGGGCAGGGCGGCCTTCCTCATATCTCATCGGAGGAGCGGTGAGTTTACATAGGATGGCTCAAGAATGAAGAAATTTTTTAAAATTTCGCCCTCATAAGACAATCCGCACGTGGCGGGGCAAATGTGAAAGCGATTGGCGGAAGGCGAAGAGAACTGGAGGAGGAAGAGGCGGGGACGGTTGCGTGCAAATTTGTCAACAATTAAATAGGAGGATGACAAAGTGGGTGAAAATTGGAGGCGAAAATAATATGATGTTGTTTTGCCCGTATTTATTTTTTAAAATTGGCATTTTAGCCCAAATTTTAGGCAAGCCTCAATTTGAATTTCCCTGAAATTGTGTGTGAATTTATTAAGTTGTTGGTTAATTGTAATTTAATTAATTTTTTTACTTCTCAGGACATTTGAAATTTTAAAATTTTGTTAAGAAATATTAAATAATTTTCAAGTCCAATTCTTGATACTTAATTGATTTAATTTATATATTCGATAAGAAATTTGAAATTGTGAAGCAATTAATACTCACTATTGAAAATTTCAATAGTTTAAGGTAGCTCTCGTGGTTAATTTTTAGATACAAGCTCCATATAGCTACGCTCAGGTTTCAAAACTTCGCGTTTTAAATGACTGATATGTTTAAAATCTGTTGATTCCACTTTTAGACAATTCTAAATCCGCCCCTAGCCATAGCCGCCCTATATTCGGATCGATAATTGTAGTGACCTTGATGGGAACGAGTTTGAATTTATCGACAATAGCTTGAAGAAACCTAACATTTTATCCCACTACCTTCAATACGATTGAATTTGATTAGTCGATAAATGTATATGTATATGGGAAAGGAAGGGGAAAAAGTGTGAAGTGTGGGTCTAATAGACTCACACTAATTAATGTATCTCTATAGTTCTATAGAAGTCCAAAATGGTAAACCATATCATTACATGACTATATGTCATCCCGATCATATAAAATCCAACTATATAATTTAATAGGGAAGGTTGAATCAAATTAGGTTTGTCGGCATCAATGTTACCCATAAATGCCAAAAAATAAAACTCATAATTTAAGAAATTTGTCTGTGTTATATCATCCACAGTTTTAGTGGACCACCTCTATATCCACATATATGTGGAGAGGTCGACAGGAGGAGGGTATAATAATGTACCTCAGATTATTTAGCAATATTGGTCTTGATGATCATTATTCATATATTGAATCACAATTTTAGATAACATAATCTAAATTTGTGAGTTAAATGTGTTCATTTTATTATTGGGTACAATCATTAACTTTTTTTTGCTATAAGAGACACCTAGACGCGGGAACGGACGTACGGTTTAACATTAGGGTGGCTAATTGTCATTAATTTTGTTTGAGTGGACTAAATTACCTTAATTTAACACTAAATTTACTTTTTTTTTTAATTTTTTTATTATTAAATTTACCCTATTTTTATTATTTTTTATTTTTTAGGGTGGACTGGAGCGTACCCAATCCGTCCTTCGGTTTGTCCCTTCTTAGACTAGACGACCATTACACTAAGGAAGAAATTTGGATTCGCAACTTGATGTTTATGAACGTCATCACCAGCTAGACTGATTAGGCTTGACATTGGATACATACAATCAATTGATAGCTTGTTCTTCACTTATCTATCATGATTTAATTGAGTATTTTTTTTTCGAATTTTCTAATCAAGCATCCTGTTTTAGATAAATTTATTGCTTATAATTATTTAGGGATTAAAATTTTCATTTTGACGGGTTTATGCATTTCCGGCCTTTTAGGGTTTTAGTTTCTAGAATCGGGAAGATTAACTTATGTCCTTAGAACATAGGTTAAAAAGACCTCTTTTACGTACAATGAATTTGGCCGGGACATTTAAACGCGCGTTTTCCTTTTTGGTTTCCTTTTTGGTTTGTGCCCAGCTTTGTTTGTTTTGTTTTTCCTTCGGGTTATTCGAGCGCATCTTCCCTACGTTAAGTCAAGGGTCAAGGGTGTTCCATCTTGTTTCCCGGATTCCGTTCAACAGAACTACCTTGGATCAATATTGTTATGGTTCTTCTTCCTCTTTAAACGTTTTCGAGGTAATTAATATAGTTTGGAGGAGAAATGTGAAGGTAACTCAATAATTTCTTCCCTGATTTAATGCATGCATGGCATGATATATATATATATACATGCAAAATAATTTTAATATTTAATCTTCATTGATCAACTGGGTTATAGTAATTAACATCTTTATTAGAATGAAATTAATAATAACGGCACATATACGTACATAACAAGTTTGTATAAGACACATATACATGATCCACTTTCTGCCTCTTAACACACCAGCATAAAGGTGTAACAGCATGCGGTTAATCAACTATATATGTACCATCATTAAAACCAGTAATGGTTAATATACCCGTCTCACATGAACCGTACATATATAAATCACTTAATTTTTATTTAATCACGTATGATATGATTGTTTTTATTACAAAAATAATGATTTGGTTTGGCGGTTGAATTGAAGAAGATATTGTATATATTAATGAAATTGTTGAATTTTGTTCTAACGAATCTTCATTCGTCATCATATTACATTACAAGCTAGTGGGAGTTTGTGATATGTATTAATATTATACATGAGAGTTTGTCTTGATGACCGAACTTGCATGGTTGGTGGATTTTTTAGTCGTCAGTCAGTCTGTCTTGATGATCGAAGTCGTGGCGCTTTGATAGAGGATTTTCGAGGCCATTTAACGTGGCGTTTTCTTCCACATCCAGATTGAAGGTGACAACCTCCAACTTATCAAAGTCATGCAGGGTGCACTTTCCTAGTTGAGCTTGAGAAATTGAGCAGTTCTTGAGAAATTGGGTGACAACCTCCAGAATGAACGTGACTGGAGTAGTTTTTGAGAAATTGAGCTTCTTCGAACGGATATTTAGAGTCTGTTAGGCCATTTATATAGTTGGAGTCTTTTTCACTTTATAACTTTATTGCACACTATGCCATTGGATCATTTCGATGTGTCTCCTCCCTCAGATTACCTCCGAACTAATCTTTGGGAACCTCATTCGCAAGCTAAGATGCTTTAGGGTGCGCAGTTCGTCTCTTTTTAAAATGCACTTTCCTAAATCCTTTCCTTATAAAAATAAATAAATGGGAGTTTATACAAATCAAACCTCGCTAAAAATGATATGAACAAGCCATTATATGTACTAATGTATGCCCATACTCATGTTTTCGAGACTTAACAGGGCGGATTTAAACAATATTTATTTATGAAAGGTTTAAACAATAAGTATATAGTAGAAGATTTGATAATAAGTCAATTAGTCTTTTCTAAAGAAATATATTAACTTTTGAATGATATGATATGATATGATATGATATGATATGATATGAGTGAATTGGCAAACTTGTTCCGATAAAATAAGTGAAACTCCCCGCCATTAATGGAAGATTATACCCTAAAATAAGGCAATGAGGTGGAAGAAAAGACGTCTATATTGGAGCCAGAAATACGAACAAAAAAACACAAGGCCCTAGTAATAATATCGATCTATGAAAATTAAAGACCCTAGTGCTGAAAATTACGTTTCTCCTTCCTATTTTTTTTCTTCAAAATAATCGTCAAATTTTTCTGTTCCCATATCTTAAAAAATAACGTCCAAATTGACCAAAATATTCAAATTCTATGATTGCAAGATTGTTGCGGAAATATCAAAGATGTATTGGGTTCGAGCACACATGTATAGATGGGTCTAGCACATAATTAAGGTTCCTTGAAGAAATATCAAGGACGTGTTGGATTCGAGCGGATTTGAGCGCACATGTACGGATGGAGCTCCATGCAGAAATATTAGAAACGTATTGGATTCGAGCGCACATGCTCAGGTTTCATGCATCCTAAAACCAATTGGCAATATATATATACGTGTGTTAAACCCAACACAAAAACATATGTAATTCCAACCTAAAACCAATTGAGAATAGGAGGAATAACCTAAGAATTTACATGCTAAATCGACATTCTTTATTCAAATTCCCGATGTGGTATAACTTTTTTTTATTTTATCTCAGCAATTTTTTGTTGGTCCATAAAAAGCACTTAGGCCATTAATTATAACAAGGAAGGGAGATTCGAACTCGCAACTTAATGATCACGGATGTAATCACCTACTATCTACAGTACAAGTGAGGCTTGACTCAACAAATATATTAAAGACGCCCGTCCAACAAGTCGACCAATGAGGACACATCCGTTCGTGCGCACATGCGTAATTAGCCTAGTATTAGAACCAATGATAATGAATGAGAAACCTTGGCAACCTTATACATATAAGGTTATAATAGGAAGTAAATCTTGGAAGTAGAAAACCATAGCCTTTAAACATAAGACCTGGAAAACGTGAAAGACAACAAATTCAAACCAAAGCCTCTTTTTACTCCATATTTTTCAAAAAGAGATTTAGCTAATAATGGAACCCTCTATTAAAGTCAAGAGTTAATGGCATAGCATGGTTGCCAAAATCCAATTAAAGCTAATAGTTACTCACTTTTAATCTCCACTCAGCAAAGTGTTGCAAATCCATAGGATTTCTTGTCTAAATTCTAAAACATGCATGTATTAAAGTAAACACCAAAATTAAAGCTTGAAAAAAAAAAGCAGCGCAAATCACTCCATTTTTTGTAAAGACAAACACACCCATGAAACAAATTAAAAGCAACCCAGAATTAAAAATCTATCAACTGATCTCCCTAATGTTATCTTTTTAATTTGTTTTCTTTAAACTAATGAAACCAGGCCAAAAGCGACAAAAGCTTTATGTTGCCAGGAAATTCTAATTAGAAGCATTTTCGTATCGAAATTAAACTCGATGTTAATGTGCCTTGAATTAGTTGTTGATAGAATGCCATTAAGATTTCGTTATACATTGTTTTTCGTTTTCGGACTCATCGAAATATATCTAGGCCCATAATATGAATTAGGGTTTCAGAGTACATCCATAAACTCCCGAAACACCTCCTAATGTAATCAGTTTTTCAACCTCTGATAAAAAATTTAGTTTCTATGCTCGTGGGCATATATAACTAACGCATGATTAATGAACCGCGTTAAATTTTTGTGTCTTTTTTCATATTTATCGTTGTCATTATAACACTTGAAAACAGAAATTCGGAAAATATTATAGAAATAATTTATTTCCCGTGTTCGTCTCGTTTCTCATTTCCAACTTCTATGTAAATTAGCATGCAGAAGCTTGGTGTAAAGATAAATTGATAAACTTTTCCATATCAGTAATTTGAAAAAAAAAACCAGTATATTAGTCTTTGTGTTACGCTTCTTATCATTAATTGATTATAATTAAGATGGAATTCTATTAAACTTTACGAACAAATGTATAAATTCTTACGCTATATTGACCCATCAGACTTCAACACTTAGAAATGAGGCTGAGTTTGTTAGTTTATATGAACGGGAGCACGTGCACCCATCTTTTATTGTATGCATCAAGGCTGTTTAATTATAATTAGTTTGTATGAATCAACCCTTGATAATTAAGTTTTGTTATTTTTGTCTTGCTTTTAAGGGTAATTCTGATCTGAACTGTCTCTAGCTTGATAATCGATCAATTCAGTCATAACGTACGTTTGATGTTGTTTGTGGAAGGAATTTGTTGGTTAGAAGACGAATGAGCAGAAAGAATTAATTATTAAAAATTGGGCATGTGACATTTCTGTATAGTGTATAGTACAATGATTATTGTTGGTTGTTGTCGAACAAATTGCAGGTGCACCCGATGTTTGATTCGAACATGTTTGAGTATCATTCGATCGATGGAACTTATATTCTTACTTTCGTGAAACCCAATTTTGATCTTGAATCACATAAAATAATGTATTGTATTGTATTATAATGTAAAATTTAATGCTAAAATTATATTAAATTCTGCACTATAATATAAGAAAATGTATTATTCCATGTAATTTAAATACACCCTTCGTCATATGATTTTTTTGGTAAAGATATGATTTTCTCTTAGAATAAAACACTACATTTTGGAAAAATTTGTTGAGATGACGTGTAAAACTCAATGAACCCGAGATAAAATGACGTAACAATTGCCGCTTAAGAGAATTTGATCGGACTTATCTCGGACTCAAAAAATAATCAACACCCCTAACATTATTGAACTTATCGAAATAGCTTGTTGTTATTTTTTTTTAACATTTTAACTTATTTCCCCAAGAAACAAACACCCCATAAGTAAATCCCTACCAAACACCTCTAGCTTATTTCTTAAGTAAACACCCAATTTCAAGACCGACTTTCAGCACCTAATTTTAGCATCAACATCGAAAATTAAAGCTTCAGCACCGTCAATAACGACAAGTACCCATTTATCGAACGGTTTAGGGTCCGTTCAAAAACTGGGCGTTTATCGGTGATAAAGTTTATTATGCTAAAGTTTTTTAGTGTTGATGTTGAAAATAGGTGTTAAAATTGGGTGTTTATTTTTTTACCTAAATTAGGAGTGTTTGATGTAAATATTTTTAGGTAAATTCTGGTTGGTACCCTCGAGTTTTTGGCTTTTCCGAGTGGTGCCCTGAAAAAAACTCATTTCGAGTGGTACCCTTTAACTTTTGCAAAATTCCGGATGGTGCCCTTACTTGTAAATTTTCTTTAGTTTATATAAATTAGTATGTTTTCTAATGAAAAATATATATTTTTGTATGTAATTAAATTAAAACTCAATTTTAATGTAATAAAAATGAAAATAAATCATATAAAAATATAAAAATATTTTTTGTATTATATATATATATATTTGTTAAGTAGACTTTATGGTGTATATTTTAAATTTTTTAAGTTAAAAGCAAAAATATTATAAAATTTATATTTAAATAAATATATTGCAAGATCAAAATTTTTCATGTAGATTTTATATATTAATTTTGACAATTTTTGAAAAATTGATAGAAATTAAAATTTTAATATGACTATTATTTTGTATGGTATATTACCAAAATGGACCTTAATAAACATAATACTTAATAATCGAATTGGCCCATAATAACAATGCTTGTTGAGTTCTTTCCGTTCATTAGGCCCAAAGACTTCTACGTGTCAAGTTTAATAAGCTAGTGATTATGAAAACGGGTCGTATATCTAATTTGGTCGGGCCCGGGTGGTGAAGAAAGAAGAGATTTAAGAGAATAGAATGGAGAACGCGGCGGTGGAGACGGTGGAGCTAAGCCGGAACGCTACCGGCTACGCCATACTTGTGGAGGAGATCGTCAGAATGGAGAAGAAGATCTTCCCAAAACACAAATCTCTCTCCAAATCCTTCGATTCAGAGCTCACCAAGAAGAACTCCGGCTTGCTCTACGCTCATGTCAATGGCGAAATCGCCGGCTACGTCATGTATTCCTGGCCTTCTTCCCTCGCCGCGTCCATCACGAAGCTCGCTGGTACCGTTTCCATTACCTGAACTGTTCAATTTCTCTTCATCGATCTCGCTTTCCGTTTTCCCCTTTTTTGACTTAGGGTTTTTTGTGTTTCAATCTCTGTGCAATTGATGAAGTTAAAGACAAGTTTAGAAGGAGAGGTTATGGCGAAGTTCTATTGAGAGCAGCGATTGAGAAATGCCGAGCGAGGAAGATTCACCGGATTTCGCTCCATGTTGATCCTTGTAGAACATCTGCTTTGAACCTTTACAAAGAGATTGGATTTTTGATAGATTGTCTGGTAGAGAAGTATTATTCAGTAGATAGAGATGCATATAGAATGTATTTGGATTTTGATGCTTAGTGGCGATTCCATAGGAACTTTGAGTTTATCTGTGTGAAAACTTTTGAGTTTATCTGGAGAAGCTCTATTTGGATTTTTGCTTATACTAGTTGTTCCCGTCGTGCAGGGCACGACTATGAATCGATATTTTTCTAGAAATACTATAAAAAAGATATTAATAAATAAAAATATAATATAAATAATAATTGTGAATTGATGATTTATATAAATTGTAAAAAAAAAAAGCATAATTCTAAATTAATGATTTTGATAACAAAAATAATGGGACATTTAATATGGATTAGCAAATAAAATTGACTTGACATACTATAGGATAAGATCTCGGTATATATTATAGGATAAGATCTCGGTATATATTTATATTATAGGATAAGATCTCGGTATATATTTATATGAGTTTTTTTTGGTAGATTGTATTGGAGAGTTGTTAGGATCATAAAGATATGATAAAAAATAATTTTATATGTAAATAAATTTCCAAAAAAACATTATTGTAATCCAATATAAAAAAAATTAAAAAATTGATTGATATTTGTAGATTATGTGGCAATATGATGTGTACATAATATATGAGTGATATGGAAATTTTTTGACATGTGGACTATGATATGGAATATTTATAAAAACCTCTAAATTATAAGAAAATGACATGTGTAAAAATATGAGGTGGCTTAATATAGGATCGACATGTGGCGAAATCCTAGGTGGCGTAATGAGAAGGCTCCAAACCTTATTGTTTTTATATATATAGTAGATTGTTGTGTCTGATACTCTGATTGGAAGTTTCTCATCAATTTATTTGACTAATTAAAAGGGGTAGCTTGCAATAAGATGAAGTACTAATCATACTTAGAGAAGTCATTAAAATTGGTTATACACCAGAGAGATGAAATAATATTTTGTAGTATTTGACCCAAAACTGATCATTCTCACCTCTAGTTTATTCATGACCCCCTAAAACCAAATTGATTGAGATCCATAAAAAAAAAAGCAAGTACATGTTGAACTTATGTGTGATCTGCACGTTAGAATCAACATTCAACAAGAAGTCATAAATATTAGGGTATACACCATAGAGATGAAATAACAAAAGGGCGTGTAATTTTTTATGGACATCTTGAATTCAAATTTTCAGTTGGTAGAGAGTAGAAACCCTTTCTTTGATCAAGTATTTTTGCAAATTCCTTTGGTCCAATACATTTTACCATTCCAAGATTCTTTGTTTGAATTCCTTGTGCTATATTTTTTCAGTTAATGCATTGGCACTAAACATCTTTGCTATATTGATCCTAATATCCTATTTGTAATCATGATCTTCTCGTATCCTTGACTAACTTGACTTTGACTGAAAGTAGTACATAAGCTTCATTATATAACTTCAGTTTCATAGTTGCTAATCTATTACATCAAACTCTGCAACAAAAAACAAATTGTTTCATTTCTATCTACAGCTTCTAATCACAAATGGGGAACGGCCTAAGCCAAGAAGAAACCGATCCCATAATGCAACGCTCTAAACGGGCAGACATAGCAATTTCAGCCAGGGAAAACCCTAATGCCAAGCTGGAGAGGATCATAGGGCAAGGCTTAGCTCCTGCACAAGGGCAACCTCTTCCATCAGACTCTGACAAGGCGACATTTTGCGGATTGTACTCAACGCTTCAATCTGGGAGTCTCGACAGCTTGATGCGCAGGCTGGAAGAAGACCAAGAGAATACCTTGCTTGACCAGTTGACTCCTCAGAAGAACACAGCCTTGCACATTGCAGCGCATTTCGGCTCCAATGAGCAGCTCTCTTATATAGTAAAAATGCGTGATAGACTCATCACTCAGCCTAACTCCAACAAGGACTTGCCTCTTCACCTGGCTGCTGCCGCTGGACACTTGTCAACGGTCAAAGCTATCGTCGACTTTGCAAGAGAACGGCCAATGTCGATAGACATGTTTCAGATGAAGAACAGAGATGGGGACTCAGCACTGCATGTTGCAGTGAGAAACAAGCGAGAGGACGTTGCTTTGTTTCTGATTCAGGAGTTCAGTGAAGCTTCATATAGTCTAAACGAGAAGAAAGAGTCTCCTTTGTTTTTGGCTGCGGAAGCTGGGAGCTTGGAGCTTGTCAACAGAATGATTTGTACACCCATTCCAAATCATTTGCAATCTACTCTTTTGGATGGCAAATCTATTGCGCACGCTGCAATTACTGGAGACAATTTAGGTAAGTACCACTATGTTTCTCTGTAATGTGCATCAGCTCCAGTTTCAAGGTCTTACTTGTTATTATGTAGTGTCTACTAATTAGCTTGTTAATGGAGAGATCCCCTAAAGAATGCAGGTTTTCCATTGGATACTTCATCTTTTCCATTGGATACTTAATCATGAAATTAATGACTAACCCAGGAAAATATAGAAAATGTACTTCTGGTCCAAGAATGGCCCTCAAAGCGAAATTAACGTTGATTAAGTCATGATGTTAGTCTGTGTCAATCAACACATGAGTTAAATATGTACATCATGTTGCTGCATCAATATTCAATAATATATTGTGAATTTGTTTAAAAACTATACTAATTTTGGGTTAACATTCACTTAGATGTCTTGAAGGCAATATTGAGCAAATATCCGACCCTCATCAGTTCAATGGAGTTGGTAACGGATAAAGCATCAGTTTCCCCTCTTTCATATGCTGCATATAAAGGCAATCTTGGCATGGTTCAACACATGCTACATCGCTCCCCAGATAGCCTTTCCAAAATGGATCCAAGTGGTACCTTCCCTATACATTTAGCAGCTGTCAAAGGCCACAAGATGGTCATTGAAGAGTTTCTCAAATTTAGACCGGATTCGAGAGAACTGCTTACTCGCAATGGAGAGAACATTCTCCATGTTGCAGCTAAGAGTGGACATGATCCTGTGGTTAGATATCTGCTGAGCAAATCTGATCTTGATGAGCTTATCAATGCCAGAGACAACAAAGGTAACACGCCTTTGCACTTGGCTGCATCTTACAGGTATCCTCAAGTGGTGGATACTCTGATATGGAACAAAAGAGTTATGCCGGATGCAGTAAATGACGATGGCATGACAGCTATTGATATAGCCCTGAGTTATGAACATGCAATACCTACTTTCAAAGAGGTATGACACTATACGTAGTGATTCTATACTCTGTGTAGTTTTAGCAAAAGACATTTTCATTTATATGTCACATAAATTCAGTTATTATTATCACATAACTGAATTTCAGTCCCTATATCAATTTTGGTGCATTCTAACTAAATTCAATTATAATTGCCACATAGCTGAATTTCAGTTTTTCTTGGGTTTATCGGGCATACCCCCTTTCCCTTGGGCAGGGGTACCCCCATCTTGACCCCCAGATTCCGCTGTAGCGGAGCCTCACTGGGTCAATGATGATGATGACATTTTCAATTATATGTTCTTTGAAATGTGAGAAAAGTTGCTTCCTTTTTTTGCAGCTATTGACATGGCTTGCATTGCGCTATGCTGGTGCACGAAGAGTGAAATATCCACTAGAACGGAGTTGGTCGCTGTCTGATACATCAATTATGAAGAGTTTCAAGGACAAGCCTAACACTTTGTTATTGGTGGCAACAATTGTAACTACAATGAGCTTTGCTGCTGGATTCCAAATGCCCGGCGGCACTGCAGATGGTAACAGATTCCTTAAAAGACCATTATTTCAAGTCTTCCTAGTAACTAACTCCATGGCATTCTATGCTTCAATCCTGTCAATGCTCATTTTCCTCTTCGCCATGCTGGACGACATTAATCTGATTCGAATCTCTTTGAAATTCGGAGAGCCTGTGCTTGCTGTAGCGCTCGTAATGGTGTCCATGGCATTCACTTCAGCCGCTTATCTTGTGGTTTCCAACATTAAATGGCTTGGTCTTGTTGTTTGGGTTCTGGGTTTTGTCTTCCTTGCTGTAGTCATACCACTCTTTATTGTGCTCTTTCCTAGAGTGTCTCCAAAAAATCGGCTTCTAAGATTCATTCTGAGATTGCCCTTTAGGGCAATGGCCTATGTTAGTAAGTGGGAATGAATGACCTGGTTTGTATTTGGTTGGTTGATCAATTTCACTGTATTTTTCTTTCTTTTCAAGCAATCCGTATCTGCAATTTGTAAGAAATTAAGCATTAATTGGGTTTATGCTGCCAATTATCAATGTCATGCTGTACTTAAATGTATTAATTTCACTCCATTTATAGTTGCCTGCTGTATCAAAGTCATCAATTGTTTTGACTAATTTCAAGTGTTACATTGCAATAGGATGAAGCATCAATCATACTTACTGAGAGCATTGAGCATGATACAATTGTTTGCACCATTGATTGATCTCTTAATTAATATTATATACATACCATGAGTAGCACAAGTTTGCACAGCCATACAAACTCTGATTGATTTTTTTACCAAATCCCTCATTTTACCAACCATCATGTCCCCAAGAAATGTTTGTGTTGGTGTACGTGTCCACTGTCACTGGCCTTACCAAACATCACAGTACGTGTTAGAATTTCCCCGGCTCAGAAGATTAATTAAATTGCACCATCTGCCAATATTAATTATGTGAAGCTTGTTACATCATACAGTATATTTTGACTAATTTGCACTTTGATGGCTACTCTTACTACTTCCTTAATATATTTTGTCCCCTGTGTATCAGCCATACAAGCCACAATAAGTTTCATAACAATCACCAACAAAGATCCATCCACCTTTGCCAAATGGAGTCTCAAAACACAGTACACCAAACCTCCCCAAAATCAACTGCTCAAAGAGATCTTGGTGCTGATCTTGAGGGCGATAAAATAATAGCTACCCCGCATTGCTTAGAAACCTCGCTCCTAATGGTGATAGATTCACAACAACATCTGAACCTCGCTCGTAATGGCGATAAAATAATAGCTACCCCCCCGCATTGCTTGGGCGCCATTGACGATGTTTGTTTTTGGGCTTCTCTTAGGCCCATTATGGGTTTACTTTCTGGCCCATTCACAAGTCCATAGCCCATTTTATATTCCAAACCAACTAGAAAAACTCATCTAACAAACGGCCATGGAGCTTGAAAGGTAGAAATGGCAACGTCACTCGTCGTCGTACATTCTTCAGCGTCAACAGCTCATATTTTTCCCACCAGGCCACCAATTTCCTCATCCTCAATTGCTAAAACCTTTCAATTTTCCGTTGAATCAAAGTTTAAATCCCGCCGCCGTCATCGTTCTCTGCCATTTTTCCGGCGTTGTTCTTCAAAGAACGAACAGGAGCTCCTCCAGGTGATTCGCTCAAACTTCACCTCTTCAATTTTCGTTTCCTAAATTCTCCATGGACGCTTTTAAGAGATCGAAAAGTTGGAGCAAACGAATTTATTATGGTTGCGGCAATTAGGTTTTCAAGGTGTAAAATCCTGATAGGGATCTTTATTTTTTCTATGAATTGAGTGTGCAATTGTGGGATTTTACTTTAGGAAAACTTTTCGTTGCTGGAATCTGATGTTCCATGGGAGATTGGGGATGTTTGGAGCACCATGGGCTTGTATCTGTTCAGTTTGCACATACCTTTGAGCTTTGGAGGCTTATCTGTAATTGCCAAGTTCCTCCATCAACCAGATCTTGCGCCTGAAACTAAGGTGTTCAAATTTGTCATCTTTCGTTCTTTTCCATTGCTATTGAACCTGATTCCTCTTGGCTGACATTTCAATTCCATTATAATATGGGTAGACTTGGAATTCAGAGTTGATGTTTGGTCTTTCTTGTTTGTTGTTTATCTCTTGTTGTTCCAGCTCAGGCATTATCAGTTCTTATAATTCAGAGTTTAGAGCTCTTCAGTACACTGGTTCTCTTACAATACACTTCAAAGCCAGAATATGACATTGTTAGGCTTATAAGGCCTGGGAAGTTGCAGAATGGGAGGAATTGGTTGCTGGCTTCCCTGCTGGGTTTAGTCTTTCTCCTGTTGATTGTCTTCCTGACTTCATATCTTGCAGATAGTCTAATTGGCACCAAGGTTTGAAATCTCATTTATGTCCTTTTCTTATCCATAACAATAAGTTAATCGGTGTTGTTACGTCTTATGAAATCTGCGAAGTGCTAAATGCATAAATCCTTCTGTTAGTCATAGAAGAACTCTTTATATGGAGTTTTCAATTGTTAAGGAGCATTTTAAAACTAAATCAGCATATAGGCCTAAAAACATCATTACATCAATAAATCAATTGTTAGTTTATACGTATGTGTTTCTAGAAAACGGGCTAAGCAGGAACCTAGAGCATCCCGTTTTTGTGTTAGGCCGGTGTCCTGGGCAGCTTGGCGCTTGGGGCGGAATCTAGGCAGGGCTTGGCTGGCGCCTATGCGGTTGTACTGGCAGATTTGCATCAAACCTTACAGAAAAAAACTAATAGAAAACTCGAAAACTCACTGCCAAGCTAAGTTACCTAGGAAACTCTAATAGGACAGCGTTTCCCATTTCCTGTTGGAAACCCGGAAACTCATTTCTTGTGAAAAATTCTGGTCACTATACGTTTCCCCGTGTTAGTGTTGTTTCCGTGTGTAACGTAGCCGCCAAGATTCGCCTATCGTCTTTCAGAACACTATTTTTGTGCTCCATTGCAACTTATTAAACGTATGGTCTCATATGCAGGATGTGAATAACCTTCTAAAGGACATTCTTTCGACCAGCCCAATTTCCGCAACCGCCTGCATCCTCGTGTACTGCCTCATCACGCCCGTGCTCGAGGAACTCATTTACAGAAGGTTCCTGCTGACAACTCTCGCCTCCACCATGAACTGGCAGCAAGCCATCATCATAAGCTCGGCCGTCTTCAGTGCAGCTCATCTCTCCGGTGAGAATCTCTTGCAACTGTTTATCATTGGGAGTGTGCTTGGTTGCACTTACTGTTGGACTGGAGATTTGAGATCTTCACTTGCTTTGCATTCTATGTACAATGCTTTTACCCTGTTGGTCACATTCTTAGCTTAACCAAATCAATAGCTCTAGCCCTCTTTGTTAGTTAATTTGAGCCAAGTGTTATTCTTAGGTTGTAAAATGGGGTAAGAATAAATTCTCTGATCCAAGATCCTCCACGTGGCACTGAACGTCAGATCTGACAACGACGATGAGCTGTTGAGACATCATGTATGGCAGCAGCTCAAACTTTATGTGATAAGTACTAGAAAATAGTCTTTTTGCACGTCTACTCAATTCATGTGGTTATAAACCTAACCAACTTTTGTATGGTTCATAAAACCAAAAATGTTTGGTTGAGAATTCACCACAAACTACCTCCTGTTGTAGCTCGAACAAAAAGTTTCTCGTTGCCAATTTTGGGATTTTGATAACCTTATGCAAGGTACATTCTTTTTAGTGTGAATTTGGACTATTTCATATCATACCGTTCCTATTATTAAGTCGGAGGGTAGAGACTACTAGATTGTGTGCGCGCCATGTCAATCTACCAAAGAGATTAGCTGTTGCATTGTCAATATCCCACCACCACTTGAATAGCATATGTACCTTCAAGCTATTAGAATGATCACTACCCAAAAATAATAAAGGAACGTTCAGGGTAATTCGAGGACAAGGGAGAGAAAAAAAATAGGAAAAAGAGACCTGAACCTAAAGGTTGTTAAAACTTGACCCGATTCGAAAAAGCGACCCGACCAATTTTCCGAACCCGACCCGACACTAAAAAAACCAAATGAGTATATATTCAAAGCTTGAACCCGTGATAAATTCGAAACTAGTTATACATGAATAGACTAGTCCGATTCAACCCAATAATGCCCGACTCGAAATCATATGAAAATCCGAAGTTATTGACCCGAAATTGTCCGAAAATCCAAAGTTATCCGACCCAAAATCATCCGAAAGTTACGTTATGTTTTTAAAATATTAATAACAGTGAATATTTATTATAATTTTATAATTATATTTTAATTTAAATGTTACTTTAAGTATTTAGATCGTAGAGTAATTAAACCACAAAAATTATCATTAATATATGGTCTCAATCTAAATTCGGCTCACCCGAAATCCGACCACACTGGAAATCTAACTAAACCCAACTTATCCGAAATCTAGTTGGACCAAAAACCGAATAACCTTATCGAGACCTCAAAGGAAATCGAACGTTACTTGATTAATTAAACACCCGACTCGAAATGATTCAACTCGTTTTAACTCAATTGTCAAAATATCCGAATTCAAACTTACCCGAAATTAAAATGACCCGACTCGACCTAAACTCGACCCACCCAATTGACTCTCCTACCCAAAACAGAGGAATAGAACATAGAGGAAGGAATTTCTGTTTCGGAGGTGGGGCCCACCAATAAACGGACTCTCGAAGCACCCTTCACCAAAAAGATTTCGATCTGGCAAAATTGCCAGCTACTAAATCCACGCTATCACACCGTCAATTAGGACAGAGTAAACCCGCTGGATCTTCGCCACGTGTCCTTTCCAGCCGTTTGAAAAGAGCGGGGCCCACTTAGCCCGTTCTTTTTTCTCCTAGTATAAAAGTTACCGCTCGATCCTCCCAAATCAAAACCCTAGCTTCCAACTCCTTCTAGTCGTCGTCTTTCAACGAGCGAGCGAACGAGTTTCGAAGCTTTCAGACATGGCGGATGCTTTCGAGAGGCAGGTGAAGGAGAGAGCGAAGGAGGTGAAGAACTTCTTCGGCAAGGGCTTCAAGATCGTCGGCAAGTATGGGAAGGAAGGCTGGAACAAGTTGAAGAATCTCCGCAAGTAATTGATGAGCTTTGCGTTCCATCTCTGTTTTCACATGTTGCTTTGATTCTTTCTTTTCTTTTCTTTTTTATTTCTTCTTTACTCTAGGGATTATTAGGGATGCGGTCGATGTAATTACAATGAATTTGGTGATTACGCAAGCTTTGATTTTAGTATAGTTTTGGGGATGGAGGCGTGTACATCTCTAGATAAAGTTTTGATTGATTTTGCTGTTTGGATTTGATATTTGCAAGATTTATGTCGATTGATTTGGTTGAATTTGCAGTCTTTGTTAATATTATTGATATGGATTTGATTCTGTTGATGATGTTAATTAACTCTCTTCACCAGTCCTGTTATCAGAAATCTAGATGTATGATAGTTATTCTTAAACTCGAATTATAAGCCAAATTAATCTCAAGGATTTGCACAATTTGTTATTTCTAGCAAAGGAGATGCTTGTTTTTCAGTTCTACTATTTCAAATTAATTGATTAATGGCATTCCACCGTAATATAATGCTGTTTGACCAATGACGTGGCACCATGATCTGCTCTGCTCTCCTCATGAGAGAGCAGTAACTACCCTGCAATCTGTCATTCACATGGTACTCTATAAACAAATATCTGGCTTATATCTATCTGTCAAATCAAGCCTCATAACCAACCACTTGAATGCTTTGTCATTTGTACACAATTCTGAGATTAACCCAGCTCAAGTTATCAATGGCATGTTTTGAAGTCAAAAAAATTAATAATTGCATAACCAGAACACTGATTTGATTCAATTTAGCTGGAGTTTTTGCCCTTATGACAATTGCATAAGGTGGCTTCTTGTTTTTGTCATATTCATACACCACAATAATTGAGACTTGAGAAGCTTTTTCTTTCATTAATGAAACTTGAAACACAAATTTCCAGCATTGGGTGGTCTCAGTTGTCATATTCAACCACCGAAACAGTGACAAAAGCTAAACCTCACTACAAGTAGAACTGGGTGACAACTCTCCTAGCTTGAAGCTGAATCTATACAAGTATACAAAGCCAACAAGTGCCTTATCTCTAGATGACAATCATCAGAACAACACAAGGCACACAACAAGACAACATAACATGAAAAAACTCAGCCTACTCAACGACCGATCCACCTTCATCGCCTGCCTCCTCGCTCTCGCGCTACTCGTGACAGCCACGCTATACGAGTTTGTCGGGTACGTGTAAAACGACTGAGGGTTACTGAAAAACCGCGCACTGATCATTTCCCCGAACATGCTGATAACCGGGTGGCCTGCAAGAGTGATATCCAGTGCTGATGTGTCGTAATCATAGTAGCTCTCGTTGTACGGTGGGAACGTACGAGTGGCGTGCTGGCCTGGCTGCTGTTGACTGGACACGTGGGCTCGCCAGGACAGGATGCCCTTTGGCCGACTAGGAACGACAGTGTCTAGCTTTTTGGCTTCCAAGGCTTGATCTCGACCATACAGCGGGATCAAGGTCTTTTCTGAAACGTCGGCTTTGCAAACGGGGCACTGGGGATTTTGGCTTATTTCAGGCGACATGTTTTGCTGTTGTATCCATTTGTATATGCACGGCCAGCAGTAGAGGTGGCCGCATAAGGTCACAACTGGCTCGTGAACAGAGTCTAGGCAGATATTGCAGTCAAAGCCACCAGACGAGTTTATGTCGGTTCCAAAAGATGATTTCTGGTTTGTTGTATCAGCAGCGTCTTCAAAAGATTGGTTTTGGAACGCTGCGTGTGTGGGACAATGCTCCGTAGCCATCAAAGGGAGATTTTCGTTTCAGCTGTATGCCTGCAACATGATCGAGCAACAAGGTTAGCAAGATTCCGGAGGCATACATAAACAATGAAAGTACAGGGTAAGTGATTTAAGGTCAAGCTCTAGCTTTATCCAAGTCATAGAGAACAACACATGATTATTGTTTGTTTGTTCTTAATCTTGTTCAAAGAATAATGAACTAAAATCTGTCTACAGAATGGATAGATATTTTTGTAAAATATCTATCAGGGCCCAAAAGCCCAGTGGAACAAATTGAAAGGGTCCACCGCCCTTATAACCTAACCTATAAAGTCGGCCTAAAAACAAAGAAATGATGGCACATCCCAACAAACATCAATTATTTTAGAGATGCTTATTCATGAACATTAGATCCTCCTGCAATAAATAAGCTTAAAAAAACGACAGATAGTAGGTAGCAGTCCAGCACCAATTAAAAGCCATAGTTTATATGGTATTGTTCTAATTATCAATTCTATGTGCTTGATTTGGTCTGATAATAAATCCCACATTCATGATTTTTATCATAGTTTTTCAGTATCCAAATTCTATACTACTTCTGAACAGCAATCTACTTTCTCAGACTTTATGAAGGCAGGCATCAAAGGTTCATATAGCTAATCATCTTTTTTATCACAATTCATATTCAGTATTGAACATCTACAAAAAAAAAAAAAAATAGCACCAAATGTATATGACATAATGTTACAATATCTCACACTTAACACAAGATGCGTGTGTTATACCTAACATTGACACCATCTTTTGCCAACATTTAATGCATGAGCAACCTAAATTAGTGAAAGGGGAAATCTTGGTTACCCTAATTCTCCTATTGCTTTCTCCTATAACTTTCATTCCTTATTATTCCTAATTTGCAAGTAATGTTGCTTATCAACTCTAGTTTGTACCACTTCCTCTTGTAGCAATAAACTAATTCTGTGAATTCAATGTTAGTAGGTAGTATGATCCATAACTCAAACCTCTAGATATCAGCCTTTATTCCTATCGGCACTAACAAATTTATGGAGAAAGTCCCTGGGAAGAAAAGAATTAATTCCTTGTTCACTCACAATTTAAACAACAACCCCCTTTAACTTGTCAATTACTCCCTAATCACAATATTCTTCTGAAAAATTAACAGGACTACCAAAAAAATGCATTTCCCAATGTTGCAAGCTACTCATAAATTCCTTTCGATTATCCACAGAAAGAGGTTGGTTAAAGGCTCAAATCACACCAAATAACAAACAGGAAGATCAAACTTCAGCCAACGATCACAACTATAACTCATCAAATTCATCTCCTTAACACAGTAATTTCACAAACACAACAGAAAATTCCGCGTAAAATCCGAATTGAAAATCCACTTCGAACAGTCAAGCCAAAACCTAAACCGAAATCAAATCCTCAACCGACGAAAGAAAGAACTAACAAGCATCAAACCAAATTCAAAAACCAGATCTGCGAAATTCCTTACGATAACTCACCAAACAGTTACGGGAGAAGAAAAACCAGCGATCTCTGTGTGCGATGCAAACTAAACCGTCAAAATCTGCGCGAAGTATGTATCGATCGTTGCCTTAAACTCGATTGAGAGTACAGAAGATGCGAGATCTACAGAGTTATGGAGAATTTTGGAGATTACGCGGTGATGGCGAATGGGGTTTTTCTGAAGAAGGGAGAAATTGTGGTTCAGTTGAAGGAGAGATGCAACTGGTTGGGTTTAATTTATACTCGAAATTCTGGTTCAGTTGAAGGAGAGATGCAACTGGTTGGGTTTAATTTATACTCGAAATTTATTGCTCAACTTTACGCAAGTTTTTATTTTTTATTTTTTTTAGTTTAGGTATCAATATTTAATATTTTTTAATATTTAGTTTTTGGTTTTTCAGATAAAAATGTGTTGAAAATTCTATCTTCTAGATAGGGTGATATACTGTTCGTTTGTTGATAAGAAGTGTGACGTAGCGTAATGGCTTTGCATTATGCAATTTTATTACTTTGGTTTTCTTGTTTTATCTTTTTAATTAATTACGCATTAGGTGATTAGGATAACCACGAACCCACACAAAGTACCTTGTTTAGTCCCATGTTTCCTAACCACAGATTTTATTTTTCTATTTATTACCAAAGAAATGGTTAAAGCATGTAGATTTACCTAACGACTTTTAATTTTTGTTTGGGTTCATAAGGAGGGTTATAATCTATTTTATTTAAAAATTATAGAATTATATATTTTCAATTATCCACCCCCGATGGGGTCGGTCACAAGTTGTCCAATCTAGATTAGAAGCGGCTTGGTTTCTTTTTCGAGGGAATCGGGATAGATACAGACCAATAAGATATTGGTCTGGGGTCTTTTATATTCGCTCGGGGTAAGGGTAGGGAAGATTTGTGAGTGCTAGTAGACACGACCTCAAGGGCTAGACTTGTCGATAGGATGGTCACGGTGAGGAGGAGTCAAGAAAAAGTCAGGGTGTCCCGAATTTTAACTGTATAACGCGCTTTCATAAATCACCGACAACTTTTAACTAAGGAGTAATGATAAAAAAAACGACATACTATATTAATTTGCGATTATAATGTGTCCCAAGGATAAAAATGCTAATTTTAACAATTAAATGTTAAAAGTGAAATAACATATTTATTAGGAAAAAATATTACAAAGTTATATTTCACCGAGGTTTTCTATTTAAAAATACTTATTATTAATTTGTAATAAGCTGTTACTCTATCATATCCTTGTCATTGTGATTAATACATGACATCTTGCGTTATTTCATTTCTAATGATATTTAGTTTTCAGCACGTACTATTAATGGCATATTGGCATGTTCAAGTCTAGTAAAGTGAATTAGTGATTAATGATGTTAATTCAACATTATTGGAGACATGTTTGATGTATGAGTTTCCGTCTTAGAGTTTACATCTTGATGTAATCGCACAAAATTACACAGTAATTAAATATAAGTACATGTAGCTGGCAAGACAACTTACTAATTAGTTAAGCACGTCTTTTCAATCATATTTTTGGTGACCCTAGTTAAAACCAAACAAAATTTCGTTTTCATCGAATTAATTGGATACAACTAAGAACTTGTTGTTTTTATAAAGATATATTTTAGTTTAAAATTTACAAAATAACTATTTTCCACAAATTTCAGAATATTTATAAATAAATAAAAAAACTACATGAAACCACAAAACATAACAAATACTCATAGCTTCCGTTTAGTTTAAAACAAATCAATCATTAATAGATATATTGAAATATTTGATAAAGACTAAATTTACGTATATTAAAAGTAACAAAATATGAAGAATATAATATTTAATTAAAAACTTATATACACTCTATTAACAATAAATTACTTATATTGAATTTTATATTATATTTTTATTTATTTATTAATATCCTATTTATAATGTCTATAAAATATCGAATCGTAATCGTACATGGTACGACGGGTAAAACTAGAGCTAAAACTTTGTTGATTAAAACTTGTTATTTTTTTAGCCTTTATTTAATTAATGTATTAGAAAGTGTTTATATTGACTTTTTTCTCTCCATCTATTGGTTTAAAGATGTATTAGTAATTAATTTTTGATTACATTTAGAAAATTTTGGATTTTCAATAATATTTTTTATATTTTTAATAAATTTCTTAATATGTGTTAATTTTTCTAAAGTGTCAAGTAGAATAGAACGGATGGAGTATATATTATAAAAATTACCGTTTTCGAGTCATCACGTTCATTCTGACCCTACATCATATTTAAAAAAAATTAATTATATTATTTTAATTTTAATCAGTGTAAAATTAATTACTAGAATTCCTATATTAAATTAAACGGGGGTCCACGTATTTAATTTATGTTGTCAGTTATCACTTGTTTTAATATTTATCTGTGTGCTATTAAAATAATTTATTATCTGTGTGGTATTAAACTATGTTTCGGCCTCTTGAAACCCTACCCCATGTTGGTATTCTAGAAGACGGCCAGAAAACTAGGAGAAATCATACACCAGATGAATCGATTCTTCTAGAAATGACTGTACTAATAATACAGCATAAAATTTGTATAATGTTATGAAGTCCAAATTTATAAAGTCCAAATTATCATACTACAAGTTATCTATTTATACACACATGTATTACACATATTATGTATGAACAAGTGTATAATGGAGGAAAATTTGTACAAGGTGAATTATTCACCTTCTTCACCTCCTTATTTCCATGCATAAATCATGGAGATTTACCAAAGTTTTACCCCACTCTTGGCCTATAAATATGGCCATCATCCATTGTAAAACTTGCACCAAAGTAGAGTAAGAAATACACTCTCTAAAGTTCTTACTCTCCCTCCCTCTCTTCTAATGATCTAAAAGTTATCATAAAGTTTGTTTAAGTGTTTTCCCAAAAGTTAAAGTGATCTTGCTTTCATAAATCTTTTCATAACACGTTATCAGCACGAGTCTCTAATTACCAATTGAGCTTTACTAATCACCAAGCAACTAATGGCAAACATCGCTAAGAGGGAGTTTGACATCCTAGACCTATCGGGCCAGAAATACCTCGAATGGAGGGTAGATGCCATGGCTCACCTCAAGGCAAATGGCCTTGAGGAAACAATTGTGGCAAACAATAATGCCACCCCACAGGAAAAGGCGAAAGCCATTGTGTTCCTCCGCCACCACATTCATGAGAGTCTCAAAACTGAGTACTTATTTGTGGAGGATCCTATAGAATTGTGGGAGAGCCTGAATGAGCGCTATGCTCATCAAAATGAAGTTTTGCTCCCACAAGTAACACATGAGTGGAACACTATAAGGTTCCAGGACTTTAAGTCCATCACTGAGTACAACAGTGCTATCCACAGGATCACTTCTCAATTGAGACTATGTGGTAAAATGATCACTCAGGAAGAGATGTTGGAGAAAACTTTCTCCACTATGCATGCTTCAAACATATTATTGCAACAACAATATAGATTAAGAAATTTCAAAAGATATTCTGACTTGTTGAAAGTATTGTTGGTTGCTGAAAAGAATAATGAGCTCCTAATGAAAAACCACAACCTAAGGCCTACTGGCTCAACAGCTGCCCCAGAAGCAAATGCTATGAACAAAGCGTTCCATGATAGGAACGACAATGAACGTGGGCAGCAATCACGCCGTAACAATGGGCGTGGACGAGGTCGTGGTAACTATGGGAGTCGTGGTGGTCGTGGTGGTCGTGGTGGCCATGGGCGTGGCCGAGTCTACAACAAAAGCCACGATAATCACCGTGAGAACCATGGCTACAAAGGGGGTATGAAGCAAAAGGTCCAGACGGGTCCATCAGGATCCTCCCAGAAATCCAAATCAGCATGCTACAGATGTGGCGTGACTGGTCACTGGTCAAAGGTATGCCGCACAGCTCCACACCTAGTGAAGCTGTACCAAGCTGAAAAGAATAAAGAAAAGGCTACCGAGACCAACTACATCGATAACAAAGATGTGGATAGGTCACCTGTGACTAGTCTGGATGTCAATGACTTCCTCAACTTTGAGAATGATGATGGCTATGCCTTAGGGGCTTAAATGAAAAGCACGAGCCCCTAAATATCTCTACTATCTCCCATGCTATTTTATAATACTTGCAATGTCTTTTGGACAGTGCGACAACACACACCATCTTGAGGAGTAAAGAATACTTTACCCAATTAAGAGCCTTTGAAGGCAATGTCACTACAATATCCGGTGTGTCAAAACTCATCGAAGGCTCTGGAAGAGCTGTCATTCTACTCCCAAAGGGAACAAAGCTAGTAATAAATGACGCACTATATTCGAGTAAATCTCGAAGAAATTTGCTAAGCTTTAAGGATGTGCGTCTAAATGGGTTTCATATGGAAACCATGAATGAAAATGGGAAAGAATACTTGTGCATCATAAAACACGAATCTGGCCACAAACAGATTCTCGAAAGGATGCCAACGCAAACCTCCGGATTATATCATACATACATTTATCCGTTTGAGATCAATGCAATGTTTAACAAAAGGTCATATGACCAAACTACATTCACATTATGGCATGATCGATTGGGTCATCCAGGGGCAGTAATGATGCACAAAATCATAAAGAGCTCACTTGGACATACATTAAAGAACATTAAGGTTCTTCCGTCCAGTGATTTTAATTGCACTGCTTGCTTACTTAGAAAGCTAATTATCAGGCCTTCTAAAAACAAGATTGCAAGTGAGAATCCTACATTCTTAGAAAGAATCCAAGGAGATATATGTGGGCCAATTGCTCCACCATGTGGACCATTCCGATACTTTATGGTGCTAATTGATGCATCTACACGTCGGTCACATGTAAGCCTACTATCAACAAGAAATGTTGCATTTGCTAAACTCCTTGCCCAAATAATCCGATTGAGGGCCCAATTTCCGGATTATACAATAAAGAAAATCCGGCTCGATAATGCAGGAGAATTTACATCTCAAACATTCAATGACTATTGTATGTCAATTGGGCTTGATATAGAGCATCCAGTGGCTCATGTTCACACACAAAATGGTCTTGCTGAATCATTGATAAAGCGATTGCAATTAATTACCAGACCATTATTGATGAAATCAAAATTACCACCATCGGCATGGGGACATGCAATATTACATGCAGCAACCTTAATTCGATTAAGGCCAAGTGCAAACCATGAACATTCCCCTATGCAACTTGTGTCCGGTAAGGAGCCAAATATTTCACATCTAAAAATATTTGGATGTGCGGTTTATGTCCCTATTGCTCCACCTCAGCGCACAAAGATGGGACCCCAAAGGAGATTGGGAATTTATGTTGGTTTTGAGTCTCCCTCGATAATCAAATATCTTGAACCAACAACTGGTGATTTATTTACAGCTAGATTTGCTGATTGCCATTTTGATGAAAATACATTCCCAGCCTTAGGGGGAGAAAAGAAAAATGGGGACCCACATGTGAAAGAAATCACATGGAATGCAACCGCATTATCCCATCTTGATCCAAGAACAAAAATGTGTGAACAAGAAGTACAACGGATCATTCATTTGCAAAATGTAGCAAATCAGTTACCAGATGCATTTACTGATACACAGAAGGTAACTAAATCACATATACCTGCAGCAAATGCTCCAGCAAGAATTGAAATACCCAATGGATTGCCAGATGCATCCATCGCAAGCGAGTCTACAACACGCCGAAAGCGTGGTAGACCATTAGGCTCAAAAGATTTGAAACCGAGAAAGGCAAGAAGCCAAAAGGGTATAGCAGGAGAAGCCACAATGGATCATGAGAATGATGGTAAAGGCAAAGATATTGAAAATGAGAATACCTCAACAGAGGATGATATTCTAGACAAGAATAATGATATCGACAATTTTGAGATTTCCATAAACTATGTGTCCACATGCACACAATGGAACCGAAAAGATGTAATTGTCGATGATATATTTGCCTACTCAGTGGCTAGTAATATTGTAATTGAAGATGATGATTTTGAGCCAAAATCGGTCGATGAATGTCGACGAAGAAATGATTGGCCAAAATGGAAAGAGGCTATTCAGGCAGAACTAAAATCGCTTGAAAAGCGAGAGGTCTTTGGACCAGTAGTTCGTACACCCAATGGTGTGAAACCAGTCGGCTATAAATGGGTCTTTGTACGTAAAAGAAATGAGAAAAACGAAATTGTAAGATATAAAGCAAGGCTTGTAGCACAAGGTTTTTCTCAGATCCATGGAATTGATTATGAAGAAACATACTCTCCAGTAGTTGATGCAACTACGTTGAGATTCCTAATTGGACTGACTGTCTTTGAAAGGTTACAAATGCGCCTCATGGATGTCGTTACAGCATATTTATATGGATCACTTGATACAGACATCTACATGAGAGTCCCCGAAGGACTCAAGCTGCCTGAGGCCAATAATTGTGGACCTCGAGAAATGTTTTCCATAAAATTGAGGAGGTCATTGTATGGGCTAAAACAATCTGGACGAATGTGGTACAATCGCCTCAGTGAATACCTCATGAAAGAGGGATACAAGAACGACACCGTTTGTCCATGTGTTTTCATCAAGCGATCCGAAAAGGGATTCGCTATTATCGCAGTTTATGTTGACGATTTAAACATCGTCGGAACTCCAAATGAGCTTCAAGATACTGCGAAATATTTGATGAAAGAATTCGAGATGAAAGATCTCGTACAAACGAAGCTTTGTCTTGGCTTACAAATTGAGCACTTAAGGGATGGAATCTTTATCCATCAGTCTAATTACACTGAGAAAGTTCTTAAGAGATTTTACATGGACAAAGCACACCCTTTGAGCTCTCCAATGGAAGTTCGATCCCTCAATGTAGAAAAGGATCAATTTCGTCCCCGAGAAGAGGACGAAGAGGTTCTTGGTCCTGAGGTACCATATTTAAGTGCAATTGGTGCTTTAATGTACTTAACTAACAATACAAGACCAGATATTGCTTTTGCAGTAAATTTGTTGTCCAGGTATAGCACTGCACCCACAAGGAGGCATTGGAACGGGATCAAACATGTATTCCGCTATCTCCGAGGCACACATGATCTTGGGTTGTATTATCGTAACCAAAGGGATGCGACCTTAATTGGATATGCAGATGCAGGGTACTTGTCTGACCCACACAAAGCCAAATCTCAAAATGGCTATGTGTTCACATACGGAGGCACTGCCATCTCTTGGAGATCAACGAAGCAGACTGTGACTGCCACATCATCAAATCAAGCAGAATTGATTGCACTATATGAGGCAGGAAGAGAATGTGTGTCCCTTCGAGTAATGATTCAATTCATCCAGAAAGAAAGTGGAATGAAACCAATGACTGATGATCCAACAATATTATATGAGGATAACTCAGCATGCGTTGCTCAGATGAAGAAGGGCTACATCAAAGGAGACCGAACAAAGCACATATCTCCAAAATTCTTCTCCACTCGTGAATTGGAAGAAGCTGGTGAAGTGGACATCCAACAAATTCGATCAAATGACAATTTGGCTGACTTGTTCACAAAGTCTTTAATCCCCAAGAAATTTGGAGAACTGGTATCCAGAATTGGAATGTGCAGACTTCGAGACATATGTTGAAGTCAGGGGGAGTATCATACGCGCTGCACTCTTTTTCCCTTCGATCAAGTTTTTTATCCCACTGGGTTTTGCTTGACAAGGTTTTTAATGAGGCAGCATCAAGGCGTACAATGGGATCAATGGTTGCACTCTTTTTCCCTTCGTTCAGATTTTTATCCCACTCGGGTTTTCCTGACAAGGTTTTTAATGAGGCACCGTCTACCCATATCCTACTCCATGAAAAGAAGGTGAATATTCAAGGGGGAGTGTTATGAAGTCCAAATTTATGAAGTCCAAATTATCATACTACAAGCTATCTATTTACACACACATGTATTACACATATTATGTATGAACAAGTGTATAATGGAGGAAAATTTGTACAAGGTGAATTATTCACCTTCTTCACCTCCTTATTTCCATGCATAAATCATGGAGATTTACCAAAGTTTTACCCCACTCTTGGCCTATAAATATGGCCATCATCCATTGTAAAACTTGCACCAAAGTAGAGTAAGAAATACACTCTCTAAAATTCTTACTCTCCCTCCCTCTCTTCTAATGATCTAAAAGTTATCATAAAGTTTGTTTAAGTGTTTTCCCAAAAGTTAAATTAATCTTGCTTTCATAAATCTTTTCATAACATATAACAAATTAAATCAACTGAGGTCAAATATTAGACGAATTTTCCAACACATGAAAGAGTTCAAATCTGAATCAGCTGCTTACTTACATAATAATATTGTTATTATATGGTATGTATCTAGAAGTGATATAGATATGTATACGTACGTAACCCTGTTGAGTGTTGATTCTTCCATGAAAGCCTGCCTGCCTACCTTTACTAGATGGTCATCTAGTTGACTAATATAAATGGATCACCGTCCTCTTGCATGCTTAATTTCTACTCTGAGATTTGATCTCTCCAAATTTTGTATTTAATCCTTCAATTATTTACGTAGAGATTATCATAATAAAGCTACTAGAAAGTTCCGTCGCACTTTCATAATAGTCTTGTTGTGAAGAAGTCTATTCTACGTCGGGAAATTAAATAATGAATTGCACATGATGAGGAGACGAGGAGTAACGTTACTCCTCGTCTCCTCATAATGTACGCTAGGACGTACGGTCTGTGTCATTGTTCGTATTTGGTCCAACGAACTTGAACTTGCTATCAAAGCGGTTTGATCTTGGATCCTGATTATTTGGGTCGGGTCGGAATGCTCCCCTCTCATTATATTGGGCTATCCCGCCATGACGGCGTGATTTGGGCTCGATAGTCGTTTGGGCTCATCGACGATCCGATGACTCTATATAAAAATATGGATTGTCCTAGAGCATTATTATGGATGCACTCCTGGACCGGATCGGAAGCAATCGAGGAGGAGACACGTCGATACGATCCAACAATGTAGTATGTCACAAGAAAGAGGTAGATCAAGGCGGGGACGGCCACTCCTAGCTAGCTACATCCGATCGGATGAGCAACGAAGGAAATTTTTGGAATTTCGTCCCCCCATATATAGGCGGTTCAGAAACAGAGAGAGGTGGAAGGTTGTGTGTAAATTTATCAGTGAATGGAGGAGAAAGACGAACCAAGTGAAGGTTGGGGGCAAAAATAGCACAATATCGTTTTAGCCCTAAATTTTAGGGTCAAAACGACATCTTGAATTTTAGGGTTTCTCATTTAACCATTCTTATTGTCGTTGAGAATTGAGAGACATAAGCACGAAAGAGCTCGACGGGAGGCTGACACCTAACGAAAGCTTCATATATTAAACTATATATTTGTTCAAAATCCGCCCTCACTTCCAAACAATCATCGATCCGCCCATGCCCTTATTACATTATTTACAAGGTCTACTTTCTCGAGACTCATATGACATAAGTCATGAGAATCGTTACTATTATTAAGCTACGTATTACATTGTCTTTGTTTGTTTTTTCCTCAACAATTCTTACATTCTAGATGGAATACTATACGTGACAAGTTCTATAAGCTTTAATTAAGCATGCAACTATACATTGCAAATTGCAATTAATTTCATTTTCATAGCTTGATTAGTCGTACGTGTAACGTGGATTTTCATTATTAAAATACAAAGCCCATGGTGACCCACATACTGTTTGTTTGTGATTGTCTAATCACTTAGAACAACACGTTATATGTGTTACTATCACACAAAGTTAAGTCCATTTCACTATCACTTATAAGAATTCAATTATCGTCTGCTACAACCTTGAGAAATTAACGTGGTCAAGATTCGAGACGTCTATTATTTTGTGTTTTCTAGTGTATGTATACGTGTACGTTTTGTAATCTACGTTTAACGTTGGTTTCATTGATAACGGTCCAAAATTATAGTATATATCTAATGTATATTCTTTTTTTTTTTTAGGAAAAATGACTCAAAATAATCTCAAGTATCAACTTTCAACCAAAAATAATCCGAAATTTGAAAATCACCACCAACAATACGAACTATTGCAATATTAACCAAAAACGATCCGAACTCATTTTTCGACGAGTTTTTCGGAGGAATCAATTATGGTGTGATCGGATATATTCTAAACAAGCGTAAAATATTAAGTTCTTATGTTAGATTTTCGATCGATACATCATTAGGTCCTCCGGAAAACTCGTCGAAAAATGAGTTCGAATCGTTTTTGGTTAATATTGCAATAGTTCGTATCGCTGGAAGTGATTTTCAAATTTCGGATTATTTTTGGTTGAAAGTTGATACTTGGGATTATTTTGAGTCATTTTTTCTTTTTTTCTATCGGAAATTAATTTATTATTTACTAATTCAAATTATTTCATTTCATGCGTCTAGGTTTCTTTTTATACATGAAACACAACCAAGTCTTCGAAATATGTAATATATATTAGTGCATTAAAATATTTTTCTTCTACTAATTATGACTTATGACCATGTTACATTGTTACTAGACATGCAAATACTATTACATATTATCTGGTTTATGTCCTAAATCAGAATATGAACAAGACTTTGGTTTGACTCCTTCTTTGGGTATCATTAGTTTGGCCGAATTATATTGGATTTCTAATATTAGAAGTTAGAGATTTTATTATTACAAAATGTAGCAATTCAAGTATATATTATCTACCTCAGTAAGTTAAGTACAATTTCTATATTTTGTAGACGTTGCAACTTTCTGAAAATTAAATTCCCTCGGTTTTTTATGAACCAAATATATAAACTCCAATAACAACCTTGATCTAGTGTAATTCCGCATCAGCGAAATCCGAAGAGGGTCAAGATGGGGGCGCTATCACAGTTTTTCTCTGGATCTTTCGGCCGCACCTCCTCTGCGATAAGCCGGAGTGAAGCCTGAAGCAAACGAGGGTACTCCCTCCGTTTAGATAGAATTGTCGTTTTAGAGTTTGTCTTAAAAATTAAGAAAAAGACTTAATTTGACGTAAATATCCTCAATCTTGTCAAGATCTTTTCCCTTATTTTGTAGATTTATGTAAATATTTTAAATTAGTTGGGATATATCGAAAAAATAGGTTAAATGACAACTTTTGTTTAACAACAAAAGTAAGCTAGAGGGCCTTCAAACATTTAGTCAATCGGTTAAAGCCTCCAATGGTAGTATCCAGAGGTCTTCGATTTGACTCTCGTGAACAATGCCCTTTACAAAAAAAAAAAAAAAAAAAAAAAGTAAGCTAGAATGATAAGTTTAGTTATGGATGGGTAATATTTAAGTTTTAACAGTCTTTGCCTTCAAAAAAAATGTAGCTTTACTTGGGCCGAAGGCCCAAAAATCATGGGCCACCATCACAAATTTTCAGACCTTTTTTTTAATTTCCCAATTAAAATTCTCTTTATAAAAATATACAGCTGTGTTCAATGGAAGGTTTGCGATCTGCCGATGCATTCGAACAATGAACACTTTTCTTCTATCGCTCCGTTTTCATCGAAAGGCGTCGAAAGAGAAGTTCTTCTTCTTAAAAAACAAAATCGAATAAGACACCGGGTGAAAACCGGCAAGGGAATTAATTTAATCTACCGATCAATTGATCGGTGGATGATTTGAAGAACCCATAGAATTTTAAAAATAAATAAATAATGGGTTTCAATCGATTGCATATTTGGGGGTTCAATGTGTTCTTCCTCTTGGCAAATTGGGCATCTTGCTCTACGATTTCTGGTACATTCGCTTTCTGGGTTTCATTTGATTTCTTAATTTGATGATTTGGTATCTGAATTTGATGATGGGTTTGTTTGTGCAGATGCCATTTTTGAATCTCGTGTATCTACAGGGCGATTTTTGCTTCAGACTCAATCAAGTATGTTCGTTCCATGGTAGAATTTATCATTTGATTTCCATGGTAGCTCAGATAATGATGAAATTAAGCTGAACAGATCCCTAAATGGCTAAATATATAAGCCTTTTTGAATTTATGACATTCTTAATCATTTGATGGAGCAATGTTCAAAATCCTTGTATCCTGTTTTGGTTTGCCTAAATACTAGTATATCATATTTGTTGCTTTCAATTAGTTAATTAGTTCTTCAAATTTGTTGTATTATGCCCTTTTCATCATGTATATCTATAATCTATAGGAAGATAATGTACTTTAGAGTGTTTCAAGAGTAATGGAAGAAAGGTGAAAACTTGGTTTTGTGACATCCCTCAACTTAAGAACCAGTTTGGATTGCACTTTAAAGTGCATTAGAATGCATGGTTTTTTGCTTGCATTATAGTGCAGGCATTATAATGCAATAAAAAGTACTTTAAATTGTAGTCCAAATGGACTCCTTGCCTCAATCCTCTTATTCTTTCAAATGTCATCTATGTGAAGCTTTATACCTCCATTCATGAAGTAGGTTGTTTGTTTCTATACCCGGAATCGGGTTAGAATAGGTTTCACTCATATTTACCTCAAAGATAAGTTATGAACTCATGTGCATTTTGAGGGAATGAGAATGCATGAGTGATACCCAAACCTTATATACCTAACCTGATTCCTTGTATCATGGGTATAGAACCAAACAGGCCCTTAGTATTTTTGGAAAAGAGTCAATAAAAGTTCTTCTAAGCTAGCTAGGGAATATGGGACATAATTTGTTCCATGCTTTGCTAATCATGATTCTAAGGCTAAAAAAAGACATTTTCAATATAATTTTCTTGTGTGATCTATAGGTTGTGACATAGATTTCGAGAACCAAAACTACACTATCCTCACAAGCCGATGCAAAGGACCAAGATACACTGCTGATTTGTGTTGTAGCGCCTTCAAAGATTTCGCATGCCCTTTCGCGGATAAAATAAACGACATGAAATCCGATTGTGCCACCACCATGTTTAGCTACATCAATCTCTATGGCAAGTACCCGCCTGGCCTCTTCGCGAACGAGTGCAAGGAAGGTAAACACGGTCTCGATTGCTCAAATGTTACCATTGTTAACAAGGATATCAAATCTCCTGACAAAAGCAGTGCTCCAATTGGTTATGTTCTTTCTCCCATGGCAATGCTCTCTTCTTGTATCTTGGCTCTGCTCTTGCTTCTTGTGCTTTGAAGCCTATGCTTGATTTCTATGTGCTTCGTCGGCTTCTTGTGTTAAGAGGCTTAGGGTGTGTTTGATTACGAGATTGAATACATGAAATTGCTTTAGAATGGTCAGATTTGATTCACACCCTTATTACGACAACAACTTGTGATGGCAATATTATTCTTTGATTCACAATTTACTTTTTGGAGAATGCATTAGATGTGCACATTGCTTTGGTCTTGTGATATAATGTACAACTTGTTATACATGGTGTTCTATTTATGTCAAAAGCTTTTAACAACTCATATATACCAGTTTCTAATAGACTTGTGCTCGATGATTTTAGTAAAAAGCTATGTGTTTTTATGTAGAAAAAATTCGATATATCAAACATATCTGATAGATTGAGAAGCCAGGAAATCGGTTGTCAATAAACCGACATGAAAAAGCAAAATAAAGCCGCAATACAAACAAACTACGAAAAAACAACAAACAACAACCAAAAAGCGCGGATTGTACCAGAACTTATAAACACACGAAAATCAAATAGTGCATAGCAGAGGAAAATCCTATATTCGGATGAGAGCATGGAGCTCTAGGTTAAGTCCGATCTGATCGCAATTGAAAAAATGTCAGAAGTTAACCATATCAGCTACTATGTTGCTTTTATGAGGCAAAGAAACTCCTATATTGTTTTTCTTTTTCATACTAGCAATAATACAATGGACAATTCTCAAATCATCTAGATTCAATATGGCTGAAAATAGATACACGTAACTTTGTGTGTTTTTGGGCAGTGGAATTGAAAGATTGAAAGGTCATTTTCAACAGATGGCCTGGGTGTTGAGTAGTGGAATCCTGTGCATTTCCTGAAAAGAGTCTGACTTCACTTCATGTGAAGTTCAACTCTTCAATAAATACTGCTGCAAAATTTTCAAAATGTGCTCAATAGGGTGCTCTACGGGTCCACCCGACCGGGCCCAACCCGGACCCGACTTGCGGGTCGCGGGTTGACCCATTGACTTATAAATTTTTTTTATTGACCTGTGCAATCCGACTTGTTGGTTGTGGGTTTTGCGGGTCGACCCGTTTGACACACACAAAGACAAATTTGAATGTTCAAAGTAGGGATACTCAACGGGTTGATCAAACCCGCAACCCGCAAGTATTATAGTAATAAGTTTTTTACTATTTTTTACTCTTTAATAAAATGATATGAATTTTTAAAAAAAGTTGTGGGTCTTACCGCCGACCCACAACCCGAAAATTAAAAGAAAAGTGACATGCAACTCGATCCGTCATATACATGTCGGGTTAGTGCAGATTGCGGACAACCCGACCCTCAATATCATACACATATTATACGTGTATGCGAAATACAACTACAAATGATTCATTGCAAGATAAATCCAAATGAAGTGGAAGAAGAAAAATCTTCAACCACATGATACTACACCACAAATTGTGACGTAAGGTGACTTAAAATTCATAACACGTCAACCGTAAAATTTTGCTTATCGTTGGGGCCCAATAATTGTAAGAGAAACAATAAAAATTTGATACGGATGGTTGCATAATCAAGACAAAAATTGGTGACACTAATCGAAAAAGCAATAGTTTGTTCTGGTAGATGATCATTAACAATAAAACTGTTGAGACTTGAGAGTTTTTCCCCGTGAAAAACTTGAGACTAAGAAAGTCTAGTATATAACCCAATGAGTTATTCCATTCATTGTCATATGATTTTGGGTTGGAACTTCATTGGACTTGTATGCTAGGCTCGTTACACGCAGGAGCGGTGTGGGTTCTTTCCTGGAGTCTTTCGGGTTTGTTGGCTTCATTGGCCCGTTCAGGCAGTCCGCCCAATAAAGGAGCGACCGACGGTTTGAGAGCCTTGAGGGATCGATTCAAATATGACGGTTCGCAAGCCTTGAGGGGTTCTGTCCAAGTGTCAACTGGCCCAGGCAGTTGCATTTGAGGGGGCGTGTTGAGACTTGAGAGTTAATCCCACATGGGAAACTTTGTGTTGAGACTTGAGAGTTATCCCACATGGGAAACTTGAGACTAAGAAAGTCTAGTATATAACCCAATGAGCTACTCCATCCATTGCCATATGGTTTTGGGTTGGAATCTCATTGGGCTTGTATGCTAGGCTCGTTACACACACGACCCCCTGATTATCGATCCACCCGACTTTATCAAAAACTGTATAAACTAATAAATCTGTTTAATATCCAAACAAATCATCAATCATCAACGAAAGAGAAGCAAATTAAGGTTATCAATTAATTATCAAAGTAGATCAATTCAAGTGCGAATAGTTGTGATACAAAGCACAAACTGGTGAAAACAAAAAATTCATCCAGATCAATCTATAACCACGAAAAATAAGAATGTACTTGAATTCCGTGGCTATGCGCGTCATCTGTGAGCAGTAACCAGAGTCTCTATGAATCTCAATCCGTCAAACCTAGGCGCGATTTTCTCCTTCGCCGAATCCTCTCGCTCGCTCGATCCAACCTCCTAATCAATTCTCAGCCACACCAAATTCAAACTCAAAATCAGCAAAGGGGAAAACGAACGGCGATTGTGAAATTTCGAAATCCAGAGCAACAAAGGAGAATTGAATCTACGATTGAAGCAAAAAGCTCGATTTCATCTGGAGAATTGAGGAATTGAACTACCTGATGAGGAGGAGGCTTCGTGGTGACGGTGAAAGTGGTGGTCGAAGTGGTGGTGCTGACGGCGGTTGCGGAAGCAGCGAGCATCGACGCCGCTAGTAGTTCCGATTTCTTCATCGGATTTGCTCGTCGGCGATGGAGAGACTCTTCGAACCGACAGAGAGGAGGAAGAGAGATTGAGTGGGATGGAATTGGCTTGGAGAAGAAGACAGAGTTTGGAAATGAGAAATGGGAATTTATATAGCTGAAAGACAATTTATTTATTTAGTTGAAAAATCTGAGGCCTTGTAAAAGAAATAATGTTATTCAAATAATCTCCCTCTCTTTTTTCAAATTAAGAATTATGCCCAATGTGTTCACATTCGTCTCTATATATACAATGATTGCACCCAAAAACTAACTTTATACATGTAACGTAAGTGAGGGAATTGAACTGGACTTTATGATACAGAGTTATAAGAACAATCTTGTAACATCAATAAGTATAGATTTAGTTTCGACCAAAAAAATGTATAGATTTGGTTAAGTATTTAATTTACATGTTTTGAAAGATAATATCCCTTTGTACTCCACTATTTAAGATATTATAAAAATATGAAAACATTCTAAATAATGATTATTATGACAACTTGAAGAACACCTTCTCTAATTTATGTTCGGAATTCATGTTTATATTTTTTATCAGTTTATCTCACCATCAATATCATCATCGAGTAAAGTCTTGCTCCAGTAGAAGAATCTATGAGTCAGATGAGAGCACTCGTAATTTAAACATATCAGGAGTATGTGTCCAAAAGACTCGTGAAAAATTGAAATTCAACTATGTGATAGTCATAATTAAATTTAGTTAAAATACACCAAAATTATTAATATAGGGTTGTCAAAGTTTTCAATTTCTTAATCCTTTGAGAATTTGACTAGTAGATTGGTACATTTAAATTCTTTAATTATAAAAAGAAAAAAATAATGTCACTTCACTTGGGTGGTCTTACTATCTTAAGTTCGGTATTTGTCTTCGCCTCTATACTTGGGTGAGAAAAATAAATCTCTTCATTCTTCATTTTATTGAATCTGAGTCAATTCGTCTAAGCTAATTTACCTAATTCGTGCGCTTTAGAGACTAATTCGCAAACCGAAATTTACACTATTGACTTGTGAGGAGGCGTCGGTTTCAGGCGGGCACTCCATGTCCAGTGCGGTCTAATACGGGCCATGTAATTAAAAATGAAAGTTCTCTTTTGGGCCCGGCCTACATCACATGTCATTGAATGTGATTTTGACACTTAGGATTGGGCCAGTGATTGAGGGACACATGTATGGAGCAGATGAGTCCACGTCTCCTTGCCAACTTGTGTTGTTCGAAATAAGCCACATGTTTTTAAAGGCCGTCACTCAAACAATCATCCTAGTGTTGTTTGTGGTAAGACTGCCAAACCAAAACAATTCATGTGTTTTTATGATCATGTAATGTTTTGTATTGAATGAAACAGTTTTTCATTCATAGATGAAAATTTTAATTAATCCATTTTAAGTGGGATCGAAGATTTTCTTCCGCGATTAGGAGCCGATTTGGACATATATTGAGTCATGTTTGATCTAGTTCGTGGTCGTTCTAGACAAGAACAAAAAACATTTGAATAGTTTTAAGTGAAGGAATTACCAAAACCACTTGGTATGTGTGGTGGTTGAATTAGGGACAACCGAAACTTACGAGAGAAGTCCTACATAATAGTAATTGCAAAACTATAGCCACCTAGAAGACTTCGTAGTTCGTACCGTATAGTTAAAAGTTAAAATTATAGAAGAAAAAGACATGATGAATAAGAAAGCAGCCAAACAACAATACACAAACATGTACATCTAGTTCACTTGTGACTTGCACATTTATTTCACATGCATAGGTCATGAGTCATGACAATATAAGGCCAACAACTTTCCTAAAACTAGGGTTGTGTATCAGTCCAGACCGGAAATTTGGAAGCCTTAGGACCAGATATCAAATTAGACTCGAAAACTCTGGATCTGAACTAGCCGGCAAACCGCCCGTACCAAATAAATTGGTTTGCACGTAGTGACTCTATGCCTCTTAGACTCTTACCACGTACTACGCCACCCCATATGAGATAAGGGAGCCTAATAGTAATTAGGATTATTTACAACTTAATGATCACGGATGTCGTCATCTAGACTAGTATGATTTCAAGTTATCTTATTGCTAATTGATATGGTTAATTAGTCTTATAGCTTGTCAATGCACTACGCAATAACTCTATGTCAAGAGTACTTGGTGTGGCTAATGAGTTTGAAAAAAAAACACCCATAGTATTCAGTATTGTATTTGTGTATCACAGATTAGTTGGTGGGGCCAGATTATAATCCGAAGAAAACTTCTGGTTTAAAGTGTCAATCCGTTCCTTAATCAATGTTTTAGTTTTATTTTTATGGTGACGTTTAATGCTTATCGAAACCAAATATCGCTTTCATTCGAAGTAAACTGATTAAACTTAAATAAAAAACTGGCCTAATTAAATTAACCAGCTGTTATTTAATAGGGGTTCTTGAGTGGGATCATAATGGCGATATGATGGACTTAATATCAAATAAGCATGGAACATTAGAGTGCTTAAAACAAAAGCATTAGTTCTAAGAGACGGTGTAAATTTGACACAAAAATGGAGATGTAAGAATATAGAATTAGAAGGGGATAATATTTAGGTTATAAAAGCTGCTCCGGGATGTACAAATTGTTCATGGGAAATTAAAATGATTATGACTGATGTTCTGGTCAATGTTATCAGAATTCCGATCCGATTCTACGATTTCAGCGATCCTACGATCCATAACATGCGAAACGATCCACGATCCCATGTAGGATCTTATTGGAGTAGGATCTTAAATGATTTAGAATACAATCTCGATCAGATCCTGATTTTACAAACGATTCTAACGATCCTACAAACGATTCTAACGATCATACCAACGATTTTAACGATCCTATAAAATGACAATTTTAACTATATATTATTAATAATTTCACGGTTAACGTATCATTTCCATTAAAATAGGTGAGTAGGTGACTAATCCATTCTATACCATTTTTAATAATCAAATTAATAATGTTTATCATTTTCTTACATCATAAATAACAAAATATACAATCTATTAGATTATTCTTACATACTTTTAGTTATAATGTATGATCTTACAATTCAGCGATCCAATCTAAAAGACCCTCAACGATCCATCCTAGAATCCCGATTATGATAACCTTAGTTCTGGCCTCTCATGTTAACAGAGAGTCTAATACTGTGGCTGACTATATTGCCAGAATGGGCTACAGTCTCTCTGTTACAGATATTCGGAATCACCATAAACTTAGAGTTCTCACCCATTAGGATGCCCTCCTTAACATAATTTCCTAATTAAAAATAATAAATAGGGGTTCTTCACTTCCAGTTCCAACTTCAATCGATGTTTTTTTTATGTTTTTTTTTGTTGCTTTCTAGTGTACATGTTTGATAGCATAATTAAAGGTTTTTGCATAAAACACCCTTAAAAAACTAGAATTGTACAAAATCATCCGTAAAATAAGAGCCTTTGCACCAGACCACCTTTAAAACTAGGAATACATAAAATCACCCCAAAACCTTATATCATGTTAACGAACCCACCTGCACAACGGCACAAGCCTCAACCATTTTGTTAAATCCAAGTAAACTCACAAAACCATTCATTTTTCCCTCAGCGAGGAAATAAGCTAAAGTTTCAAGCCTCTTGTTTGAGGATCCAAAATGTCGTCGGACATTAAAGCAACTATTATCTAGTAGTCTTTGACGTGGAGACTGAAGCGACTTAAAAAAAATCTCCTTATTAAGACCTTGGTGCCTGCTAGCGTGGTCCTAGAGAATTGAGTTAGGGTTGAAGGAAGTATAATGTCGTCGAATTGAGAGAAAACAATATGGTGCCAAAGTTCGTAAATTATGAGAAAACAATTTGAAGCCTTATGAGAAAACAATTTTGTGTAGTTTTTAATTTTCAAGGGTTATTTGGTGCCAAAGTTCTCACGCTACGAGTGATTTTGCGAAACTTTACGTTTTAAGGGTCATTGATGTAAAAGTCCTAATTTCGTGGGCGATTTATGAAATTCACAAGAAAAACGTTTTTCATCATCGTATAATATATTGCAACGTCTATCCACCACTTCACCGTCCATACCCACCGCTCAATTTACCAAACAGTCCCTTTCCAAGTTGACCTTGCAACTTCACTTACACGGTAAATAATCGACGATGACGGGGGCAAATCGGGAATGCTCTATAAACCCGGTCGGTCAATTTATCTTTTCTTGAGGTTTGAGCGTTCCCTGGAGAAAGCAAGCATCTTCCTCCGATTTTCCTTTCGTCTACTCTTCTTCGCTTCCTCGTGTGAATTCGTCTCCCCAACGAAATCTCGAGAACAATCTCTTGCACACAGGGTTAAGCAAGCAATCTCTTCATCGTTATCGTATCGATTCTCTGGTTCCGTGTCAGAACCCTAGAAATCCGCGGCGAATTTCGACTTTCGATTGTTCGATCTCTTCTCTACGATGGCGTCCGGATCGTCTGCTGGTAGGGTTAGGAATTCTGGTTCTAAAGGTAGTTTTGATTTCGCTTCCGATGATATACTGTGCTCTTATGAAGACTATGATAACCACATAGAGTCTTCTAATGGGAATCACTCCGATCCTGTGATCGGAACCAACTCCAGCAAGGTAATGTTTGATCTTTTCCCCTCCTTTCTATGTTCTGGTTGATAATTTCGTTGAATCTTATCTGTTCGAATGTGATTGTTTGGAATTTGTTTATGTTAGGGTTTCACGATATGTTCTTCTACAAATCGATTAAGTTTGGTGCACTGGTTGTTAATTTATTGTGAATTCCTTTATTATTTAGTTTAGATGTGTGCTTGTTATAGCTGAATTTATCCCCAAGCTTTTGGTGGCCTTTGCGTCATGAGGAAACTGCCCTAGAGAGTATACCAGAATAAGGGAGTTGATGTTGTTGTGTGCAAATTCCCTAATTAGTATATGCATTTCGTGGAGCTCCATGACAAGTTATTGGTGAACAAGGCAATTTTTTCTTGATGGATTAGCATTTGCAGAAACAAAATTTCCTTTTACTCTTTTCCACCATCATGAGACGTTTTAACCGCTCTTTCTTCTCTAAGTTTACATTCCTAATTCAATTTTTGCTACTTAAGGTATAAGTTGTATTTACTCCTTGTTTCTCATACATTATGTACTTATTTGCAGGATTTTCAGAAAAACCGAGTGTCAAGGTCTTCAGTGTTTCCTACCACCAATATCTATACTCAGCCTGAGGGCTCTCTCAACCAGGAAGTGATGGAAACAGTAGAGAACACAATGAAAAAATACTCTGACAATCTCATGCGCTTCCTAGAAGGAATTAGTTCACGGCTTTCCCAATTGGAATTGTATTGCTACAACCTTGATAAATCAATAGGGGAGATGCGATCTGAATTGAGTCACGACAACAAGGAGGCAGATGCCAAGCTTAAGTCATTGGATAAGCATATTCAAGAAGTAAGTCAGGCAATTGTGTGTTGTTTGATATGGACATTATTGACGATAGGTTCATTAGCGTCTATGTCCTGAATATAGATATCATAGCTGAGACTTATTCTTTAATTTATAATCCTTAATTTCCCTTGATTTGATGCTTCTGTGATGCATACTAGTTTGGTTGCTTCTGTGAATGTGTTTGTAGTTAATTCTTACCTTCAAAGTTTAAATGCTTTTTATGCACATCTTCTGTATGGTGTATTTGGTCTGGGTACTTCTCAAATATATGATTCATGAGTTTGGCAAGTCTCTTCTTTTTTTTTTCTTGTTCTCTCTTATTCTTATCATTTTTCTTCAAATTATGTTGGATTGGGAGTTGGGACTTTTTCTTAAAAAATGTGAATGGATACTTTATGCAAGATTATTGTGGTGTAGCAATGTGTTAGATTTTGTTGTATATCCCTTCCCTTAACTATCGGATTCAGATTACTTCTTAATAGTCAAATGACCTGTTTCTTGTCATATATCATGCTTGTTTGAATGGGCAATTTTCTCTGCACATTGCGGCGTGTCATTTGCTAGCCTTATAAACGGAAGAGATCTTTGGTAGTAACTATTCAGCAGTTTTTGTTCTAGTGAGGTGGAAGTCTGTAACTTGATTTGGTTCTTCTACTATCACAGGTGCACAGGTCTGTTCAGATACTGAGAGACAAACAAGAACTAGCTGAGACTCAAAAGGAACTAGCTAAGCTTCAACTTGCTCAGAAAGAGGAGAAATCAGCCTCGTCTTCTTCCGAGTCCAAAAAGTCAGAAGATGGACCAGAGATGCACAACCAGCAATTGGCTCTTGCCCTACCCCAGCAAGTTGCCCCACCACAACCCTCTCTTCCTACAAGGCCCACAGAGCAGCAACATCCCGTATCTGTCGCCGCATCCACACAAATGACATCACAAACCCTAACCCAACAGCCACCTTATTACTTACCCACAACTCAGTTGCCAAATCCAGCTGCTCACCCTCACCCTCAACCTCAGCCTCCTCAGGGGGGTCCTTATGCCCCTGCTGATCCCCAATACCGGGCTCCACAGATGGCACCCAACCCACAACAGCAAGGTCAAGTCAGTCAACCCCCTCCACAAGTTCAACAATACCCTCAGTATCAGCAACAGTGGCCTCAGTCAGTTCCTCAGCCACCTCCTGTACAACCTGCACCAGCTCAGGTCAGACCTCCTCCTCCATCAAATGTTTATCCATCATACATCCAAAATCCACCTCCACAGGAACAAATGACTTCCTCTATGCCAATGCAAATGCCCCCACAAATGAACGCCTCTATGCCAATGCAAATGCCCCCACACGTGGTAAACCGGGCCGATGTGGGTCCATACGGGTATGGTGTGCCCGGTAGGCCACATCAGACCCAACCTCCACCTCAGCCTATGAAAGGTGGTACTGGTACTGGTGATGGATATCCTCCTCCAATTTCCTCTGGTGGGTCCTACATGATGTATGATGGTGAAGGAGGTCGATCCCATCACCCGCCACCTCAGACCCACTTCTCACAAGGCGGGTACCCACCGCATCCACAGCAACCTTCCAGTGGTGGTCAGATGATCCGAGGTCCAAGCCCGCCACAGTACGCTCGAAGCCATCCGTACAATGAGCTGATTGATAAGCTGGTGAGCATGGGCTACAGAGGAGACCATGTTGCTAGTGTGATTCAGAGGCTTGAGGAGAGTGGGCAGGCTGTGGATTTCAACTCTGTGCTTGACAGGTTGAATGGGCATTCTTCTGGTTCTGGTGGTGGTTCACAGAGAGCATGGTAAAAATGATTTTAACAATGGTGAACTTGTCAAGCCTGAAACCCAGCTGCTGTTATTTGTTGCAGTTATGTTGCTATTTTACCTTGTTACTTGAAATAAAATGAATGATGTTGAGGGCTATTTTGATGCATATATATGGTTGTGCTTTGAAAAGAAATATGAACCACTGTAAATTTCTGGTTGGTTTTTTAGACAGTCTTTACTTTTTTATTTGTTAGGGCTGCCCATCTTTTTTCCTTCTGCTTTGCATGAATCTATCTTTACACTTTGGTAATAACAAGGTCTAATTTGTTGTGTTGTCTTATAGTTTGTCATGGCCATCTTATGAAGTTATAATTTATAATTTTAAGTTGTGTTCTCTGATTATTCATTAGAGCAATTTTGTCATTCCTCCGAAATTGTGTTTTGGTTGATGAGAATTAGATGAAGTTGATGCATAGTATTTATATTTTTTAATCGAAAAATGCCATTGTTTTCTGTTGATGATTTGCCTAAACTTGATCTCCTTCGGAAATGGAGCACTAATGAATCCTCCTGATAGCACTGTGATCCAAATTTGAGGAAATAAAATCTGTTCATCCTAAATTACAAGAGCTAAAGTGCTAAACCCACCAAATTATACACACATTATGTATGAACTCCACAAATACATGAGTCTTTAAGATTAGAGCTTCAATAAATCATGTTAAAGACTTGTAATTGTATATGTCATGACTTGTATGGTTAAAGTTGATAATCTCGTCATCTTTAGATGAAATTTTCATATCAAACAAACGTAGGTAACACTATTTTTCTACAAAAAAAAAATTACAAAAATGAAAAAATATACTGTATATAGGCTTGAGATAAAATAACATTTAACCATTAAAAAAGGTTAATTTTAAAATTTTCAAAAATGTTCCCCCAAAATTATTTTCATAAAAATATTACAACAGTCCATTTCGCGCGCAGAGGCGCGCGAACTCGAAAACGAGAGCGCTTACATTTGGCGCCACGCATTCCCGCCAACTCCCTTCTCTTCCCCCAAATCCCATTTATAAAGCGAGAAAAGCCGAAGAACACAATCCATCCAAAACCCTAGACTTCAATCAAACGCTCTCAATCCAAACTCCATCCACCAGTTTCCTCCATTCCCCCCCAAATCGAAGATAGACAACAAAATGGTGGTCGCTCTAGGCCCCGGAAAGTTCTACGGCAGCAGCCTCCCGAGGCCTCGTTTCTACACCGACGTCAAATTCAACTCCGAGAGGGTCGATCCGCCGACGTCGATGCTCGATCCGCTTCTCTCCTGGGCCGCCGACGCTCACTGGTCCATGGGAGGCCTCAGCCACAAGCGCCTCCGTCTCCAGGGCCGGATCGAAGGCAACGTGAAGAAGCTCCGGAAGGAGAGGGAGAAGAGCGAGAGGAAGAATCATCGTAGCGACAGCAACCTCACGCCGATCGAAGTCCTTGGCGCTGATGATGAGCCGGAGTTTGAAGACGATTTATCCGATTCGCCTCCTCCGACTCCGATTGTGGCCAAGAAAAGGCGCAGACTTGCCCTTCTCGAGGAGGAAGAAATTGAATCCGTTGATGGCGGAAGCAGAAAGAGTAGGTTGATTCGGAAGCTGAAGGATGATTTTGACAAGGTGGCTGATGATTCCGGAAAGGAGGGGTTGGGATCTGTGGCTTTGAGGACCAGGAGCAGGAAATCTGAGGTGAATGAGGAGGTGAAGAGTTTGAAGAAGAAGAGGAAGCTGAAGAAGGCTGTGATTGTGAATAGGTCTGCATCTTCTTCTCCTGTCTCTGGTTCTTCTCCTAAAGGGGCAAGAAGTTCTCCCAGGTTTATTCATGGTTCAAGGTAGAGCTTGATGATTTAGGGGCTGTTTTCAGATTTGTTAATGTAGTTAGGGTTTGAAGAATGAATGAATGAATGGCTGATGATCTGTGTGTTTGCACTCTGTGCTCTACTATTATGAACTGAATAGATTGTCTTTCTGTATGTTGATTTGAGAAATGAAAAAGATCCTGTTATTATGCTATCAATGGCTCTTGCCTCTAATGTTCAGTATCTATTTATATTATCCATCCTTCACAGTTTGCTTTGTGGGTCTTGATATGTGATACAAATTAAGGATTGTGACATTGTGTAATCACAAATGATGTACTGTTAATGAAGCAGCTGGAGTATTGTTAAAACTGTTTACTGTTAATCTATTAATGTTCAATATCTGTTTACATCTTATCCTTGTGGGTCTTGTTGGTATGTGATGAAAATGAAGGTTTGTTACATGGTTAATTCAAACTGCTGTACTGATAATGAAGCAGATGGAGTAGGTATAGAAGTGTTTACTGTTTATCTTATTAATTTCTTAGCAATTTTTGAGCAGGATTGTAACATGAATATTCCAAAAACAAGGTATTTGGCTTAATTCACACATTGTGAATCGTCTATGATCATTTCAAACAATGTTGTAATTAAAATCCGTTGTAGTCTAGGTGGTTAGGATACTCGGCTCTCACCCGAGAGACCCGGGTTCAAGTCCCGGCAACGGAATTTTTTTGGTTTTTATTTTCCTCTTAATGATGAAGTTTCTTAGAATAAGCTTATCTAATATTTTATGCCACAAGTGGTGATACTAGAAGTAGTCTCACATTTAAGTGCTACAATTCTCCAAAAAAAAAAAAAAAATGCTCTTAATGATGAAGTTTCTTAGAATTAGATCATCTAATAGTTTAAGCCACAAGTGGTGATGCTAGTAGTCTCACATTTAAGTAGTAGCCATATTAGTATATTACAATGTACAATCCTCCTTATGGCAATGGAATTTTTTTTGTTTTTGTTTTTGCCATCAATTAGTGTACACTTATGTAGTTGTGTATCTAGTTCCTACTACTCCCTCCGTTTACGAATAGATGTCGTTTTAGAATTTGTCTTAAAAATTAAGAAACTATATGATTTGACTTAAATACCCGCAATCTTATTGAGATCTTTCTTTTTCTATTATATATTTACGTAATTATTTTTAATTGATGAGGATAATGTTTAGTGTGGTAACATATGTCAAATGACAAATATTATTGAACAAAAAAATCAAAACCAAAACGACATGTATTTCCGAACGGAAGGAGTATTGTTTATTTCCCTCTTAATGATGTCTTTTCTTAGAATTTGCTTATCTAATACTTTATGCCCCAAGAGGTGAAACTCGTAGTCTCAAATTCTAGTGCTAGAATTCTCCAAAAAAAAATCAACTCTAGTGGCCATATTACAATGTACAATACCCCTTATGGCAATGGGTGCATTTGAGTTTACACAAATACAAAAATGGCTCAACCCATATCAATCAAACTATCAAAGAGAGTAAATGGAGATTTTTTTAGGTAGAAAAAGTGTAAATGGAGATTGAAATCAACTTTCTACATCTTACAACTTAATGCATCATCATGTTACAAGCATCCCAACAAAACATAATTCGGCCTTCCAAGTTACAACCCACTCATCAATGAAGTCAGCCTAAATGAAAACAAGCACAAAACTCAAAATTTACAAATGGGCCGGCCCATTTTATCCATTTACAGGCCCAGCCCAATCCACACCCACCGGTCACACACAGAGAGAGGGTTTCCACTTTCCCCAATTCTCACCTCCATTCTCCGATCCTCCGCCATGGACGCCGACCTCAATCGGAACTCAATTCGCCATTCCCGCCGCCCTTTCTCACCAGCAAGAAGTACCCCAAAACGGCGCAAACCGCCGCCACCAGATTCCCCTCCTTGATCAAGATCCTCAGCACCACTCTTGAAATCTCAGCCGTCAATTTCTTCCCTTCCACCACCAGATCCCGCCTCCTCCTCCCGAAGAACGCCAGCAACACCAGCACCGTGATCCACGTCACCAGCATCGCCGGCACCGCCACCGCCGCCGCCGCCACCATCGACATCAGCCCGAACACCGCCCCCAGCATCAGCGACGCGTACACCGCCGCCCACCCCCCTTTAGACGGCGAGAGAGCCGTTGATCTGTACCAGCTCAGAATCGAACGGAGGAGATTCCACGAGGAACACAGTATTATCGTGTAGACTACCACAAACAGCAAAACCCATGTTCTTCTCTTGCTCATCAGCCTTATCAACAAAATCGGCTTCTGATTCTGCACCTGTTTATCCTCCATTGACGACGATGGCGATAATTTGGGCGAAGCTGGCGGAGAATCCATCTAAAGATTGAATCTTTTTTCTCTTCTAGGGTTTCTGACTGGTGGGGTTTGATTTTTATAATTGGAAATTTTTGTAGATTGCAAGAACAAGGCTTTTGGGTGTTTTTTGGGGTTTTGGATGTCGTTTTGTTTGTGGGTCTTCTTCTCTGTGCTTGAAGCTCCAATCAATGGAGGATTTTCTCTTACAATCTGATGCTTGATTGAAAATGAACAGCAAGTTTTCTGGCTGAGTTGAATTGGGGCGTTTGGGTTTCCACGCGCTGGCGGTGGAGCGTGGTTGTACGCGCGTAATGGTTGATTTTTTTTTTTTTGCTTGAGAAGAAGAGTTGGTGAATTTGGTAGCTTGAAAATTGAGAATGAGATTTGAGTTGAGATGAGCTTCATTTTATTGTGTTTTTTTAATAATTTTAGTGGGCCTTTAAATTATTGTGTTGGGCCCATTGGGAGCAAATGGTACTGTGGGCCCCTATTGGGTTCAGAAGAAAAGAAGGAAGCATGGTTTTTGGTTCATTGTTTTATTGTTCTTGGGGTTGCCAAGATTGAAACTTTGGGAAGTTTGTAGTGCTTTTTCTGGACATTCATTGGGTGAAATTTCCATCCTTAATGCACCCATTTTTGTGTAACTTTTACTCTTTTGTTCTTTAGGAGATTTATGTCAAAGTTGAGGATGGGAAGTGTGCTTGTGAGAGCTAGACCTTCCTTGACAAAACAATGCTAGAGTTTTAACTTTTTCAAAAGTAAAAAAGAATCTTATTTATGCCTTGTATGTGGTGAAAAAAAGTGGTTTGGAAGCTAACTTGTGACATTCTTTTGGATGAAAATTTCATAGACATTAATATTTGCACTTGTGTTAATGAGAGTGACTAAGGATTGCCATTTTATCAGTCGCTTAATTCAAAAGAAAGTTTATTTTAATTACTGCTTGGTAGTCTAAGGTCCTGTTTGGTACCATACCTTGGTTATTAGGAATCAGTAGATGAATCACTCAACCCAATTCTCGTGTTTAGTCAGATTTTCTTTTCGGAATCAGCCATTCCGGAAATGACCCATTCCACTATTTTACACACTATCTCATAATCACCTCTAAATCAAGGTATGAACCGTACCTAAATTCATCAAACCCCTTCCTTACCCAATACCTTATCCCAACCCGATCTCAGATTTATACCAAATGGGGCCTAATTGTATAGAGTATCGTCTATAATAGAAAAGAAGTAGGTTAAAACTCCACTAGATGAAGCATTGTAGGGTTTGTAGCAGCCTATTTTAATAACAGTTGAGTACTAAGCAAGTAAACAACATGCATCCAAAATAAAGAACAGACAGAGAAAAAGGAAAAGTATGGTTCAGGACCTCAGGTAGGTAAAGAACATAAAAGTGATGAACAAATAAAAGAGCTTCAAAAGTTTGCATTAAAATACATTAATCCCGCATGATTTTTTGCTGATTTTAATGGAACAGTGAGCATAGGATTCCTCAAACTCTGACAAATGAAATTCTATATCTTACAGCTTGATATCACTAATATTGTTTGTGACTTTATGTGGTATGTTTCTATAGGCCTGCAATTGAATTATTCAATGGGACTTTTTTGGGCTTGGATCTCATTGTAAGCCCAATCTCTTATTGGGCCTTCCGTGTTCATTATCATCACTTGGTGAGATTATTTTTTACCACATTTTTTTTCTTCTGAAAATTACCGCACGATCGAGATTACTCATGATCATATAATTGAGTTTGCTCATGAATAAATGAGTCGAGTTTTCTTGTACTTAAGCTAAGTTCATTTATCTTTTGAGTATTAAAATAGTGCTCAAGTTCGGCTCGTATACAAATCGAACTGAACACAAACAAGACTTAACTGAGTTGTTCATCGAATTGTTCATAAACGACTCTATTCATTTACATCCGTAGATCGATGATTGTGTCTCAAAGTCCATATCCTTATACTTATAGGATACATTAATGAATATTATCAAGACTAAAATAACAAAATATATATATTGCCTCCATAACTTTACATCAAGAATAAACACATACCTTAACTACAACATTGCTCTTATGGTAATTTGGAAAACAAGCACCTATCCACACTACTATACATACATTGCATTGCTTATGATCATATCATAGCTTATATATGTTTTGTCACAAAACGGCAACAGCATTGCAACGGGGAAAATTCTCAAGCAAGGCAAAAGTAAGCATAGAAGCCCTAGGTCTTCTAGACGACCGGCCACCGGAGAATTCTTCCGCCACCACCTCTCGAGGTGGATCAGTCGACGTCGCAACCGATGCAACCATCTCACACTTAGTTGAAGTACATAACCACTTAGATTGCATGTACTTAAGTTTCCTCCATGGAGGCACGTCCATGTTATAATTCTCCTTCATGCACTTCTTTGCAGCCCCACTCATGATCTTGACTATATTCCTTAGCCTCTCCGGCTTTGCCACGTAGACCTCCGGCAAGTGGCTGACGAGGCGGCTGTAGTGGTCCCCACCCCTCGCCATCTCGAACTCCGCCCTGAAGTGTAGCTCCACTATCACCCTCTTCTTCTCCTCCTCCACCACTTCCAAGTATGTGTGTTCTCCTATAACAACAAAAGTGTGTTAAGAATAAAGATCTCAAAAGTAGGTATTAGGTATATTAAGAGTCCGTTTTGTTTCCAACTACGAAAATGTAAAAAAAAAGCTCAAGTACATAAATTATTGATTAAATATTCCCTCACACAAAACGGAAACGAAATGAACACAATCGAACAAAAATATATTAAGAATCTAGATCTAGGTAGATTACTTGCTAATTCATGTTTGTTTCCACTGAAACATAAACGGAAAGAAAACGAATGCGCAAACAAAAAAAATCATTTCTTGGGTTGTGATAGATTCGTGTTCTTTCTACTTCCGTTTTCGTAATTGGAAATCAAACGATGCTAAATCATTGATTATATTCTATGTTACATGGAAACGGAAACAATATGGACACAATCGAAAATATAGATCTCATAAAATGTACATGAGAAAGTGTTTTTCGAGTTTTAGTTTCCGAATTCTCAAAGTGAAACAGAAACGAAAAACGTTGGCCTATTGGAGTTTTCGGATAACATAAATACACGTACCGGAAGGCATGCCAGAGGATTTGTTCCATTTGGAGTTGCGGATGGAGCAATCGAAACCCGCCCGACAAAGACGGTCGAAGATCTCTTTCCTCGAGCAGCTCCGGCAGCCACCAGCCGCCGCCGCCCTCCCGCATAGGCAAGGCGGCGCCGATTCCCTCACGACCTCCTCCGTGGCTTGCCTTACTCTCGACTCCAACGAAGTTGTACGGCGCAATGTAGCCTTTCATCAAATAATTACGTAATCAAATCAAAATTCAATGTAAACCTTATTAACCTCTAAACAAATAGAATGAATCTGACCAATGTTCTAAAAATACTATGCAGAGAGGGGGAGTTTCTAGGCATCCTAAACGGGATGCATAGACACTGTTCTAAAAATCTTGACTAGGTTTCGTCTAAGTCTGCCTATACACGGGAAGGTCCAAACTCGTCTAGCCGTCCAACTCTTTTAGACACCTGTCTAGGATCCTAGGCAACTGTTTTGACTGTTTAGTCGCTAGGCAACCCTTCTCCGCCCAAGTGTAGAGAGGGAATCGGAGTATCTAGGCATCCTAAACAGCTGCGTAGACACTGTTCTAAAAATCCCGACTAAGTTCCGTCTAGACCTGCCTAGACGTTGGATGGTCCCAACCCGTCTAGACACCCGTCTAGGATCGCTTAGACAACTGTTCTGACTGTTTAGCTGCCAGGCAACCCTTCTCCGCCTAAGTATCCGCCTATTAGTTTTAAAACATTTTGCATATATAATCTTTTTTTTTTTTGATAGAAGGAGATTGAGTCAGTACTCTCCGTCTCAAGGAAACATTAGGCAAGATTTTTAGAACGAGTTAACACATCCTAATGAAATACAATGAATTTTACTGATTAAAATTACCAGTAGAAGCTGTTCTTGGCCATGCCAGAAGCTTGACTTCTCATCATGATCCGAGTCGCCGGAGTCCTCGTTTTCCCCTTCCTCGACATACTCATCGGCAGCCCATTCGGAGGACGAGCTCGAGAAGTTGGAGTTCTCATGGAGGAACCAAAAGATGGTGTCGGAGAAGTCCTCCGATCCCGTTGCAATCTCCATTATCGATCGATCTTTGTTTGACAAGAAAACACACAAAGTTAGCTCCTTTTATATAAGCCCAAGTGAAAGCGATGAGTCCATAGTGTGTCAAAAATGGGTTAATAATGGGCCCCGCAAAGTCTGACGTGGATTACGCGGCGATCAGCATCAAAATGGGTTTATGCTTTTTACAGTTTTACTCCCCTTCGGCATCTTTCATTCATCACGAGTTGTGTTTGGTGCAATGATTAATCTTCACTATTTTATCCGAATATTCGGGATGGCATCATTTCAATGCCATTTTTTTTTATTAGGAACCGGACAAATCTGGTAGATCGAGAGGCCGAAAAAACGACAATCAGATAAGCCGATAAAAGAAAGCATACATTTTATCGAACAAACAAATAGAAAGTAATAAAAACATATAGAGAACGCTACTCCCTCCGTTCACATAAACTTGTCGTTTTAGAGTTTGTATCCAAAATTAAGAAATTGTTTAATTTAATTAAAATATCCTCAATCTTTTATTAAGATCTTTCATCTTTTATTATAATTTTTGTAAATATTGTTAATTAGCATGTATATTATTGAAAAAATATGCTAAAAATATCTCAAATGTAAATTTTATTGGACAAGAGAATTAAGCTAGAATGACAAGTTTTTGTGAACGGATGGGGTATCGAATATGGAACTAGAAATGAAGACGCACATAAAGAGCAAATTGTAAGACACCAATTGAAAAAAAATGCATAAGACGAGATCCCGAAAAATAACTATAGACACCATCCACTGTTTATCCGACTATTCATGATGGCATCATTCCAATGTCAATTAAAATAAGTAGATCAATCTCTTTTGATATTTTTTTCCTTGTTGGATCTTGATGTACTTGGGAGACTTTATGAAATTAATGAGTCATGTTCTACTTGTCGTTGTATGTACCCAATTAGTAATTATTGAGTACTAGTGTAAAAAATGTAAGTTTACATGTTACTTGTGAGGTCATCGTGATGAACAATGTCAGACAATCTGAATTCGAATGTAGTATGAATGTTTTATGAACATCTACCAGCCTTGTAGTTTATATTAAACTGCGAAGATGAAGGTGTTACAAGTGAATGTCCACATTCATTCTACCAAAGACAACAAAATGTCTACATTCATTAGTTGTTTGTATACAAAATGTTATCCTACGAGATGGACCCACTAAAGTTAAAAGTGTTTTGCATTGCCTCACAATGTACTTATTACACGTCATGTCTTAAGATCGGTTAGCTTATTAATAGACCAAGGTCCTAAATCAAACTGCTTTGTATCATGTTAAAGTCAGGTATATCAATTAGTCCTCCGTTAAAATAGATGGGGAAACTAACAGAGTCATTCTCAGGGACTCTGGTAACTCATCCATCCATTTTGACGAAGGACTGATTGGTTGACAGTCTGTTCTGATCTTCGAGACCATCGCCTTGTGTCAAAAACTTCTCGAGGTCGTTCGTGATGACACTTTTCGGACCCAGATTGAAGGCGATAATTTGCAGCTGGTAAAGGCCGTTCTTGGTGATTGGCGCTGCCCGTGGGAAATTGAGTTGTTATGTTCGGACATCCACTGCTTGCTTGCCCGGATCCAGGATTGGAGTATTTTTCATGTCTTTCGTGAGTGTTATGTGGCAAACTTCATCGTTGGATTCTTCTTATGTATCTCCTCTGTCCCGCTTGCAGTTGGCTCGGATTTGCTTACCTTTGTTCGACAGGATGTTCCAAGGTGGCTACTAAATTAGTGGTCATCTTAATCTCTTTCCTTATAAATAAAAAAAATATGACTTGGGTATCCACACGTCTGTTCATATACATATACACATTAAATCTAATATAGTAACATATAGATTCAATAAAATTCCAACTTAAAATTAATTTTTAGTAAGGGATCGAGTAATCCAAAAAATTATATACTATGTTTTTATGATAATTTCATACGTGAAATATATTTTGATGTTAGTCATTTTCCATTTTCCCATTTTTATTACTTTTATCAACTGAGAACCCGGATATTCTAATATTCGCATTATTGGTTACGAACACGACAATGCTTTAGTAATTATTGAAGTACTATCCATCAAAACACGTTCAACTCCATCAATCATACATATCCAATAGGATTGTATTTTGATTCATATACTAGGGTAAAATTATTTTGATTCATATTATTAGAATAAAATGAAATCAATTACACCACAAACCAATCAAAAAACAAAAGAACATTTTAATTTCATTTTAAACGGACCTTAGTCCTTATTTATCAAGTTCAAAACGTTTAAGTCTTAAAATTTTATATTAAATGCTACTATACTGTTTAGTATAATCAACGTAGAGGTATATGTAATGTTCATAATCTTGATTTTTAACATTTACTAAAGCATTTTGGAATTTCATTTAGTTTTTGAGATTTCTTTTCCATATCCGCTCTCAATAAAAAAGAAAAATTATGACTTCTTAATAAAACATATATACCATATTCCATTGTTTTATAAGTATAAGCTAAACCCAAAAACTATTTCATAACATTTTATTTTATTAGACCTTTACTTTCAAATTGTTATATCAACCGCTATAACTACTACTGCGGTTACCAAGGCCGGATTTAGGCGGGAGCGTGCGGGGGCGATCGCCCCCCGTCCGACTGAGGTGCGACAAATTTATATAGGGAGGCTCGGGAACAAGGAAATTTTTTGGAATTTCGCCTCCGTAGGGAGTCCCGGGCCAGGGGGAAGGTGAAGGTAGAAGGCGAGAAAGACTAGAGGTGGAAGGATTTGTGCAACTTTATCAATGATTCAATGGAGAAGGAGGACGAATCGGATGAAGATTGGGGGCAAAATTAATTTGAACTAGTTTGATTTATCCGGTGTTAATTTTTGTACATTAGCTTCATAATCCACCCCACACTTATAACTATTCGCTACCATTTGTTTTGGCAAAAACCCCACGTTATCGAGTTATGGGAGAAAAAAGCCAGTTCAAATATGTGCTTCTGCATTTAAGTTATTGGGCTCCCTGATATGGGTTTTCAAAGCTACGTTTGGTTCTTATTGGGCCGATAATAAGTTTTACAAAGCCTTTCTTAAAATTTCTGATACATTCTGAGCTGGGCTGAACCGGATTATAATAGCTCTCTATCCATTAAACCAAACGCGCCCTAGGGTTTTAAGCCGTCCTCTATAAATAACTAGGGTTTCAATTCTTCATACCTCATCTCACAATTCTTAGCCGTCTCTGTTCTCATCCCTCTTCTCTATTCTCTCAGTCTTACACTTCGATTTTCAGTTCTGTTGCGAAAAATCCGTTTCAATCGAGGCTGAAGATGACGAGATCTATAATTCATGACGATTTTCCTTGAAAATCATTATATGACTGCGTTTCTAACGCTACGTTCTTCCTGATTCATTCTCGCATCTTAAAATTTCCTTTCATTTCGAAACCCTAATTCCCAAAATTGAATCTCCGTTTTCGCTCACCGAGGCGTTGCGTCCACCGGTAGTGATTTCCCAATCACACTATTCGATTGGACGTGTCAAGGGGGGCGTAGATTTTCCCTGCGATTTTCTCTTGAAGTTTAGATCAGCTACGCAATCAAATGTCGTAGTTTGTCAATTTCGAATCGCGCACATTTTTGAATACAACGGTGATTGATTTTCAACCAGTTTTTAGTTTCTGATTCGTGTATTGGTTTCTTGTGTTGTTGCTTCTTCTGGTGAACTCTCTACTCAGTATAGAGATGTTCTTGTTTCCGAAGCATAAATGAAATTTGAAAAAATGTCAGTTTTAAACAGCACGGCGATTGATTATCATTTCTCCTCCGTGTTACCTGTCTGCTGATACATCACTTTGAATCAATCTTAAATCAAATTCACTTTGAATCAATCTTAAATCAAATTCTTTGAGTGATTTTCGTCATTTTTCTCTTTGAACTTCTCTAGCTTTGCTCAGTAATCGAATCTCAGGATTAGCTCAATGGTGTCCAAGTATTCCATTGCTACTTTTGTTGAATTCAATTGTTTTCGAGCTTTGGTGGATTCAGAAAGATGATCCGAGCTTGTTGGATATACAATTTGAATGGTTAACTTTCGTGCAATTCCCCTGGAATTTGAGATAGTAAAACATTCTGCAAGCATCAAATTTTCCTCTGGATTGTATCCGTTGCGACTATAGAATAAGTCAGTTGTCTGTAAAAAAACGAGGAACTTTGACACAAACAGTTAATATCACAGCATAATTGATCATGTTATCCAAATCCGCCCAAACATAATCAGTTCAAAACCTGAAGATGTGAATCTACAGACTACAAAGCATAATGAATAAGATCATGCACATATACCAAAATGAGAATTGCACTACAATACATGTACATATCACATTGGTCCACATTGGTCAGCTGAATACAAACGAAATAACCCACATGCCCAATGAAGATGATTCTCCACATAGAGCAAGCCCTAAGGGCGTTTGCCGCTTAGCAAGATTCGAGGAGATCCTAGTAAAGAAGATATACTTCATAGGATAAGTGTTTCACTACTAATGTACTATTCTTCTCAGTATTCACCGAAAAAGAAAATCCCTATTCCAGAGGACGAGCTGAGCTTTGAGATCTTGCATTACATATTTTCACCCATTGCCAAATGAATAAACCGACATGGCCAAAGAGAATGAAGCCACACATGGCAAATGCCAAGTACAACACGACAACAGCAGCGATTATAGTAGCGAATGGCTGATCCCCTGGGTTAATAACTTGCATGGAGCAAGAAAAGCAAATTGTCAATGACATAATGGCCAACCAGAGGGCCACATTGAAGGCTCCGATGACATACTTGTTGTTAACCAAGAATGGGAGCCTGCTAATCATCATAAGGAACACAAATGCGGAACAACAGAAAGCGATCGTGTTGAATAATAAGAATAAGCCGTAGGAGCCTGGTGATTCACTTGCCATAATCGATTTGCCTGCTGTTTGTGAACCTAATGAGTCTTGCCAAACTCCGCCAGGTGGGTTGGCTGCCACCTGGAAGGACATTGTTGCAATGAAGGTTGCTGCAATAATTATGGCGTTTCGCCTGTTTTCAGCTTGCTGCTCTTTTTGTTCCTTGATAAGCCTTTCTATGAGCATTTCGAAAGGTGGCAGATTAGGACGATTCTGATTACTTGCTGCTGAAGTTGTTGCTGATGGAATAATATTTGCAATGACGGTTGCTGCTGTTGATGATCGACACCCATGTTGCCGAAGGGCGTCTTGGATGCTCGCCATGCATGAAAGTTCTGAGATATCTGATGCGGTGAGACCGTCAACATTCCTTGACTCTGTTTGTATGCTTGTGCTTGTTAGCAAGAATTTTACGGTCTACCACAAAAAAATGATGACAAGTTAATTGCTTAGTTAAAAAAAATGCTAAATTACTGCTAAAAACACAACATCAGCATCATCATCATCACAGCTCTAGTATAGCTGCGCACAAATAAAACTAAAGGATTTAATTCGTCTTTCGTTGTTTATTAGATTTAATTGCAATTGTTGATGTTTAATTGTTGGATTTATTGATAGAGAAAGTATATATTAATATTCATGTTCTTTAAGTGTTTGTGTTTAGGAAATGAATAGATTTTTTACAACCATTGGGGCTTTACAAAAGGAAAAATTGCTCCAAATATCCCAACCTTTCATTCGGTTGCGCACTTTACCTCGACCTTTTCAAATTTCACAAAATATCATATACTTTGGGGATAGTTGCACACTCTACCCTTGAAGTGTCCACTTTTTGGGTAAATTTGTGAATTAATTCCTCACCTTTTCATATTGTGACAAAAAAACCCAACTCGTGTACAAATAATTTTTAAAAATTATAAATCTTGTCCTTATATTAATAAGAATTTTCATAAACTTATTTTATAAAAGTTTGAAAATTTTGAGTTATTGCATAATCATCGAGTCCAACTTTTGTTGTCGAAAATAAAAAATATTAAATATGAATGTTTTTAATGCCTTGTTTGGGTTTTTTTAATTAATTGAGTTTTTTCCATTTACTAAAAAGGAAATTTGGATTTTATTTTTAATTTAATATTTTTTATTTAATTAGTTTGTGTCGTTGTGTTTAAATAAACAACCCAGAACATAAGTTGTATACTATCTTGTTGGTTATGTTGGACAAGGTACAACATAAGTTTCTAAAATTTTATTAACAAAAAGGTTATGGATTTTTTTCCTTGTCTCTAAATTTATTTCAAAAATAATATTGGAAAAAGTATTAAAACGAACTATTTTTTAAAGTAAAAGTTATGGATTAATTATTTATGTGGTTAATTATAAGGTGAGAAGCTATAACATAAATTTTATAAAAAGTTTATGAAATATATTTTATTTATGTCGATTTTTTTTTAAAAAGTAATAATGAAAGGAGTATTAAGATGAACTACTTTGTAAAGTAAAAGTTATGGTGTAATGATTTATGTGGTTATTATAAAGGTGAGATTTATATTAGCAAGTTTTAAAAATAATTATATTGTTTTTTTATAAATGAGAAAATTAAACCTATAAAGCTATGTTATAAGTAAAAAAAATTTGTTTGTACACGGATTGGAAATTATTGTTACAAAGCGAAAAAGTGAGGGGCTAATTCATAATTTTACTCAAAGTGTGGACACTCGGAGGGTAGAGTGCAAAACTATTCCCAAAGTATAAGATATTTTGTGAAATTTTGAAAGGTCGGGGTAGAGTGCGCAACTGAATTAAAGTTGGGATATTTGAAGCAATTTTTCCTTTACAAAATGTAGGTTTTAGTTATAATCCTGATCGTATTATGAGTTTGTCTATTGTGATCGACCAAAAATGACAAATTTGCCTGGTGTTGATTTATATTTTTATATATATAGCCCCTCGGAGCCTGATTCCTAGCTTTGCCCCTGCTGAGCAGCTAAACCTTAAAAGATGTCAAGAAGATGAGCTCGATTAACTCGAGTAAAGGAAAACATAAATTTAGCTATGTTGCAATAATAACATAATTTATTTTTCGATAAAGGACACTATCTACTAGAGTGGAACCTTAAACCTTTAAATACTATTTTTAGGGGTTAAACCGATTGACTAGATGTCGGAAAACTAATAAGTGAATTTAGGTAAAATACATAAAATAGATGTAGGGTTATATCTCTCCCAAATACGTACAATATATAAAACAACCGATGACTCCAAAGTTGTCTTTTTTTGGGAAGAAAAAAAATCAATACATAACCTATAACTATAGATTTGAGAGATATATGTAATAAATGTGAAAATAATTATTATTTTTTGGTCAAGATGTGATAGTAATTATAATTGATCTAAAACTAAACATTTTTTGAGTTGATCTAAAACTTAAAATCACAGGGCAGGGTACCCCTAATAAGATGGATTCCTCTATCAAACTTAACTTGTTCTTACCCCTAATAAAATGGATTGCTCTATCAAACCCGCAAAGATCCGACCCGATTAATCATCGCTTATATCGACCTAAACTCGAATCAATCTGAACTCAAAATAACCCGACCTGACCATACTATAGCATGCATTTTTTAATTACTCTTATCATAATACCTGGGTTTGCTTATGTAGCACGGCTAGGTGTAAGACCGTGTTATGATCCCTAAAGTTGACTAACTCCTCGTCAACTACACCACCAACTTCCACAACCAATTTTATGGCAACAAACTGATTATACTTAACGCACAAGTGCAAAACGGTCAATCCATCACCGGTAACCATACGGGCCGCATCGGGCCGGACTCTCACCATCTCCCTTGAAGCCTTAACACGGCCCTTCACGGCCGCAACATGAACCGGGTTCATCCCAAACCGGTCAAGAACCGTGCACGTTTCGATATCCGCCTTCAGGAAGAACCGGACTATCTCCACGTGGCCGGTTGCGGCAGCCAAGTGGAGTGCCGTTGATCCTTCGGAGTTAGGCTCACGGGCCAAGTCCGGCTTTCGGGCCAGGATCTCATTGACGAAGTCCACGTGGCCGAGCAACGCGGCCACGTGTAGCGGGGTCTCGGTGTGGTGTGGCTTGGCTATGTATTTGTGGATTATGAGTGGATCCTCGTGGAGGAGGTGGAGCAATGACGTCACGTTTCCTTGTATTGATGCTTCATACAGTTTCTTATCCATTGCTAATTCCTCCATTAATTTAGGGGGCGTGGAGCTTATTTATTATGGTAACAAATTTCAGTTTTTAAGAACAGATTAAATTAGTTCACTGACTTGGTGTAGTCAAGGAAATAGACTAATTAGTTACTTAAAAATGTTTCACATTACATCATTTGATTTTTCATTGGGGGAACGAGTCATTTGGATCGTTAAAAAAGTAATTCTTTGACCTAAAACAATTGTAGACAACTAATATTTTGATGGTGATTTTTGTTTTATAGCCAGCTAACCTTAGAATGATCGCGACAATCTCAAACATATATTAAAGTGAAGTATCTTGTCCACATTCTACCACATCAATTCAGTATGAACCTGACTTGGACAGGGTCTGGATAGTTAAAATATATCCACCTTTATCTCGACCTAAAAAATCGAGAAAATGTGTCAAAATCATACATTTAAAAGTAATTGATACGTATTCACCCTTTTTTGACCTAAAAAATCGAGAGAATGGGTAAAGATCCCACATTTAGAAGTGATTGCTGAATATAACCTAAATATGAATTGATTTGTGATCACTAGCATAAGTATCATCAATGTTGAATTTTTTTTTTATCACTAATGATCACATTATTTCTTATGTAATTATATTACAATTGTGTTACCCATCATCAATCTAAAGAAGTCATAATTATTCGTCAATTGACCTGTAGCAATAAAAACTCTAGTATTTAATAATACTCCATCTGATCGGAAATAAGTGTCATTTTAACTTTTAAATTTTAAGTATCTTTATGTGTCATTTTAGTTGTTTTAGGCAATTAATTAGGAGTGAATTGTGAGAAATGTTATTGAAAATTGTTTTGTTTGAGCAATATTCTTCATTTGATTGGACAAAAAATGTGATTATATTGAGAACAATTTTAAAATTGAGTTTAATTAATGCTTTTCTTAAAACTAATGTTGAAGTATTAAAATGACACGTATTTCCAATCGGAGTGAGTACTTAGACTAGTGATTATATAATCTCATAATTGAGACTATTTACACAACTTAAGAAATTTTGACTATTTTTCACAATCATCCCCAAAAGTAGGGTCATTTTCTGTAATATTTCCAAAAAAGATCACCAGTCAATATTCGAATTTCAAAACCAATCACAGAATGAATACATTCTTGCCAACTCATCTCTCTCTGCCTTGCCTTCTCCGCGCGAATCTCCCATGTCGTTGAACTCTCTGAAAGAAACCCTAAGGCCCTGCAACTCCAAATTTTCGACCTTCTCCTCCTCCTTCCCACAATCCGAACCTTCTACTTCTTCCATCTCCGTGGTGTCGCCGATAAACCCTAGAAAGCCCCCCAAATCCTCTCTTTCCCAACAGCTCCTCCGCCTCGATGACGATTCTTCTTTCTCGCCCTTTCTTCCGAAGATACTTCCACCGAAACGCACTAAGACTTCCATTGAGGAACGGGAGGAGCTGCAATATCAGCCCAAGCGGCGCCGATTGGAGGAAGATGAGCAATTGCTAGAGAAACGGTTAAAGCAACGAAAACAATTGGATGATGATGATGATGAAGATGGAACTGACGAAGAAGAGAAAGGAAGAGGCCGAGAAGGGGCCAATTCGTTCTCTTTCGAGTCAACGGGGCCGTTTGAACCCTTGGTCTTGTCCGATCCTGACACAATTCCTCTGGTTCAGGTTAATTTCTAGTCTTCATCTTCTTTATTTTGCCGATTATCCACAAATTTTGATATGATTGAGGTTTGGGAGAACAGATTAGAGATACTAGATGTTAAATTGTGATGTAATGTTAGTGTAGCCAATTAGAATTCCCGAACTTGCGGTTAAGTTTTATCCACATTGGTTGTCTGAAAAACAATGTCTAGCGATTAGGGCTTATGGAAGTTGCACCATTTCTTGTAGGTTCCTGCATCAATCAATTGTAGGCTGCTAAAGCATCAAAGAGAAGGTGTTAAGTTTCTCTATCAATTGTACAAGAGTAATCACGGAGGCATTCTTGGAGACGACATGTGAGTGTATATTTGTCAATTGTCATGTTTTTGAAATCACATTCTTGGCAGTATTCTCAGTTGTGGTTGTTTTTACCTGGGTATAAGCCAGTATTGTTGCACCCATCTTCATGTTGATGTATCTCTTTGCAAAGATTGAAACAATGTAAACATGCTTAGTTTTGTAGAGATTTTTTTTTCTCCTGATGTAAATGTAAACTTTATAGGGGTTTGGGGAAGACAATACAAACAATTGCGTTCTTAGCTGCTGTATATGCAAAAGATGGAGAATCTGGTATCTTTGCAGAAAGACATGGAAATCAGGCTGTTGACAAGGGTCCAGTGTTGATCATTTGTCCAAGTTCTGTTATACGCAACTGGGAGGATGAATTCTCTAAGTGGGCTAATTTTAGTGTTTCCATCTTTCATGGCCCAAATCGGGATGTAATCCTTGACAAACTGCAGGCAAGAGAATTTGAGATACTGATCACAAGTTTTGATACATATAGAATCCAGGGGAGCAGTTTTTCGAGTATTAACTGGGAAATAGTGATTGTTGATGAGGCTCATAGGCTGAAAAACGAAAAGTCAAAACTGTACGAGGCCTGTTTGGAAATCAGGACAATGACTCGTTATGGTCTCACAGGGACTGTATTGCAAAACAAGATCATGGAACTTTTCAATCTCTTTGACTGGGTTTCACCAGGATGCTTGGGATCTCGAGAACATTTTCGTGAATATTATGACGAACCTCTCAAGCATGGACAAAGATCAAGTGCACCTGAAAGGTTTGTTCAAATGGCCGATGAGCGTAAACAGCATCTTGTGGCAGTTCTTAGGAAGTACTTATTGAGAAGGACAAAGGAGGAGACAATAGGGCATCTAATGCTGGGAAAAGAAGATAATGTTGTGTTTTGTGCCATGAGTGATTTGCAAAAAAGGGCTTATAGGAGAATGTTACAACTTCCCGAGATACAATGCCTTATGAATAAAGATCTCCCATGTAGCTGTGGAAGCCCTCTCAAACAAGTGGAGTGCTGCAAGAGGACCGTGCCAGATGGAATCATTTGGAGGTATCTTCACAGAGATTCCCCCGATGGTTGTAACTATTGTCCATTCTGTGTGGTTCTTCCGTGCCTTATAAAGTTGCAGCAGGTATGTATATTTTTCAGGTTTATACTGAGATTGTGTGATTTTTGTCTCGACACTTCATATTTGCTGATATTGAAGCATTTAAGTTGTGTATTCTGATTGGTTGCTGTGGAATGTATAAATGATATATCTTAATTATTCTAATTTCAACTATAGTTTTGTTAACTATGCTCTTAACTATTCTGATAATGATATATGGCAGATTAGTAATCATCTTGAGCTCATAAAACCAAACCCCAAGGATGAGATAGATAAACAAAAGAAGGATGCAGAATTTTCTGCTGCAGTTCTTGGTTCTGATATCGATCAGGTTGGAGGAAACATGCAAAACGAAAGTTTCATGGGCCTCAGCAATGTTAAGCATTGTGGTAAAATGCGTGCCTTGGAAAAATTGATGTTTTCTTGGGTGTCGCAAGGTGATAAAATACTTTTGTTTAGTCATTCTGTGAGGTATGATCCTTTTAGTATAAATATATTTTTGAGAAGTATAATTATATATCTGGTCTTAAATTGAGAAAATAAATATTGACAGGATGTTGGATATTCTTGAGAAGTTTTTGATACGCAAGGGTTATTGTTTCTCAAGACTTGATGGTTCCACTCCAACTGGTTCACGTCAGACTCTTGTTGACGACTTCAACTCAAGTCCAAGTAAACAGGTGTCTAATCAAATCAAAGTGCTTACTTTTTTTAAGGAATTTAAAATAAAAACCTTCTGTTGCCGCTTAATCAGCTCAAATTTGGCCCTTTTCTGGTTAGGTATTTCTTATTTCTACCCGTGCTGGTGGGCTTGGACTTAATTTAGTGAGTGCAAACCGCGTGGTGATCTTTGATCCTAACTGGAACCCATCTCATGATTTACAAGCTCAAGACAGATCGTTTCGATTTGGACAGAAGAGGCATGTTGTCGTCTTCCGTCTTCTTGCAGCTGGTTCACTGGAGGAACTTGTTTATACCCGCCAGGTATACAAACAGCAGTTATCAAACATTGCAGTTTCTGGCAAGATGGAGAAACGGTATTTTGAAGGTGTTCAGGTTAGTTAATTTCTGTGCACACTCGTTAAGTTGAATATGTCTAGAAGAATTTTGCAGCTTATTTGGCTTCCCTTTCTGTTCAGGATTGCAAAGAATTTCAAGGCGAGTTATTCGGCATCCACAATCTGTTCCGTGACCTATCTGATAAGCTTTTCACTAGTGAAATCATCGAACAAGGGCAAGAATGTGTCAAAAATGGAACTACACAACCCAGTTTTGATGAATCATCTTGTCCTGGTACCCAAAGTGTAGATTTGGGTAAGTCTCCCTTGTAATGCTTTTCCATTTCATATTACAAAACTGTCGGTGGCTTGAAAGCTGAAACTCAGAATAGAAAAGTCAATACTCCCTTGATCTTATGCATAAGTGGAGACATCAAATCAAGGACCAAATAACTGATATAGAGTGACTTATTTTGCCTATTGATGGGACATTATTGCTAATGTTACAAGCGCATTTATGTGCCAACAAATACTTTAGCCTAAATTTGAGTAATAATTATGCATTCAATAATTGTTATTATATGGGTCTTTCGGAAACATTCTCTTGACTTGCTTGAGATACTATTATTGTTGTATTATCTTTGGCTAAAGCTAAAGTGCTAAAGAAGCTGTTTACATGCCAACAGGAATTGTGTATGCACATCGGAATGAACACGTCATCAACTTCGGACCCGGAAATCAAGGTGACGATGATCCGAAAGCGACCGAGAATGTGAGCCAGCCCCCTCACATTCATGAGACAACAAAGAAAGACAAGACAGTTTCTTCATCAAGGGATAGAAAGAGGAAACACTTTAGCCTGATTGCTGAATTCAAGGGAATGGAAGAGAGTGAGTTTAGTGAGTGGGTACTATCAGCTTCTGTTAAGGAACTCGAGGGAGTTCTCAGAGATTACAAGAAGAGAAGAAAGGTGAAAAGAGTCTAGAATTAGATAGATTAATATCCTTGCAATGTACTATTATAGTTTTTTTGGTAAATAACCTACATTTGATAAAGCATCCCTTATTTCACTTTCTACAAAAAACCATCCCGTATTTCTATTCAGTTTTTATCGAGCCAACCCTTCTCTCGATCCCTAGGCACCCAACAAGATTGTTGATCATGAAACACCCTTAGTCAACACTTTAGTGGAGAGATGTGTAAAAAGTAAAATAAGGGGTAATTTTTTGTATTTTACCCAAAACAAAAAAAAAATTCCGTTGCCGGGACTTGAACCCGGGTCTCTCGGGTGAGAGCCGAGTATCCTAACCACCTAGACTACAACGGATTGTTGTACATAATACGATTAATTTGCATGAAATAGTATCTATAATGTGCAAAATGCACATAAACCTATCATTTCCCTTCAAAGAAACTTGAAACTTCCCTTAGGTTGTCAAGGGACCATTCTGTGTTGCCTTTACAATAACTTACAAAATGAATTATGCATGACAGCTCCGTGTACAAATTCAATTGTCAAATTTTGTCAAAAGAGAGTAATTATTGTTACAGATTGACATCTAAACTTCTCAAATTTGCCTTCCAATTATAAACACTGTAAAAGTGTGATCTTTAACTCCATCTTTGCATGAATAAGGAATTAGAAGACTAGTACAAAGCAAACAAATAAACAAAATTTTGCTCATTCAAAGAGCATTGAGCCCCCATCTTGAATACAACAACTTGAGTGTTGATTCTAAATATAACCCATCATTCACAATCATGTCAGCAATAGCAAGGTAGGAAACATTAGGGCTACAAATGGTTTTGATTACTGAATCTGATTGACAAATTGACAATGCATAGAAGAAGTTATATTATACAAAGTGAGAATTTAATTCTGGTTGAATGAGATGGGCCAAATGTGGGCCCTATCCAATCAGCTGTCCCCAATTCTCCACTAATTGAAATTCACCGCAAATGGCCACCATTATAGCTACGCAATCACATAAAGAACCAAGCTTAATCGTACGTACACAGATGCCCACTGACATTTCAGCAGTGCCCAGCTTGAGGAAAAACCAGACAGAGAGAGTCCCGTAATCTTCCAAAACGAAGGAAAAGATACCCACAAAAATTTAATATCAATCGTCACCAACCCTCTAATTTCTCCATCAATCAAAATCAAGTTTGAGGGGTATTGTTGCTTGTCGTAGGATATTTGTGATCTAAATATCCAAATTCCCCTAAAATTTTCATCTGTTGAGCTCTCCAAATCAGGCCGTTGAGCTCTCAAAATCCCCCTCATGTCGTTTTGGATGTTTATTTGACACCCATTTGAAGCAAAGTTTCCCCCTTTCCCCTCTTTGCTTTATGGGTTTTGCGGAATTGGGAAGGGTTCCCCGAGATTGGCTAAGGGGTGGAAATGGCCCTTCTGGGTTGTGATTTTGGCTTGAAATGGCAGTGTTCCCAGATGGGTATACAGGAAATATCTAGAACGTTGTTGTGTGGGAAGAGGGGATTAGGGTTTGTATTCAGGTCTTTGATCGTTTTATGGCTTGCTTTTGCGCTGTTTCAGCCGGTGGTGAGCTTGAGACCGTTGAGAGACAGAGCTCGATCGTGGGGAGACGAGGTTTGTTTAATGGAATTTTTATGCCCTAGATGATCAATTGTTTGAATTTTCATTTATGGTTCTGCACTTCTCCAATTGTTCAGTTTCTAGGTTTCTGATACTTGCCTATTTCTAGCTTTGGAGATTTAAGCTTTGAAAATGCAGGATTTTCTGCTCTTCAATTGCAATGCCTCTAATTTGGTTACCTTTGTCATGTCAGTATTGATTCACACAATTTATGATCTTATGGCTGTTATTTTCAAGCATATGAAAGTGGGTTGCCTGTTGGGAAAGCTGAAAATATTGACAATGTAGAACTTTGAGAATAGGACTTGTCATAAGAATGGTGAATTTAGACTAGAATGTTAGATCAAATGGCACATTAATACTGTGCTCTTAAATCATCTCTGATTTGCATCTATGTGTTTGTACTTTATTTTCTCACCTGCTGGTGCTGTTTTTGCAGTGGCTTTTTGTTAGGAAAGATGACAATGATCTAAGCCATTTCTCAGCCTGGAATATAACAGGAACCTACAAAGGTGTGCAAGAATAATCCTGCATGCTTTGATGATTGAATTCTGTACTAATGTCTAGATAAGAAATGTATTAAGCTTAAGATATTTTGGAGGCCAAAAGTATTAAAAATGTGAATTGCCAATGTGTTAGGATTTTTTGAGCTTGTGGCATTACTTACGATAGGAAGTCCTAAACTATTTCCCCTTATTAGCATGGACACTTGTACTAGTCACTGTCTCTTTTTCTGTTGGGATTTGTCCATTTTGTTAGAATATTTTCTGACTTTGATAAGTAAATCTGTGGCTGCCTCGTAGTCCTAAGTTTAGCAAGTATGGCATTGTGCATGTGTCTGCTTGAGTGTAATAATATCTTTTTTTTTTTGTTTTCCTAGTATACTTATTTTCCTCTTTAAAATGCAGGCAGTTGGAGTTTGCTGGATTCATCAAACAAATCCTCTAAGTTCTCTGACTTTAAGAAATCCAATGGAAACTCTGTCCTTGAGTTAGTTAGCACTCCAACAAAAATAACTGGTGTTCACTATGTGCAGGTGAGTACAACTTAATTCATGGTTTATACTTTTGTGAGTTTGTCATTCATTTGTTAGGGAGTAGCCTTGGACAAAGCAACGGACTAATAAGAGGAAAGTTGGTTCTCTCATGTAGTAGCATAGGCACTGAGCTAGTTGCTCTGCCCTTTATACAATTGGCAATAGAACAAAGAATCTTCACACAGTATATTTGAGTGCAGCTGTTGAACTTATAAAGAAAGCCTTAGTTATGCTTATGTTTTTTAGCAGTCATGAAAACTGAATTCCTCATTTGTTGTACCATATGGCATGACAAGTTTTCCCAATATTGTATTTATTTTTGTTGAATCAACTTAGTGGGTGCATATATATATATATTTTCCTTATCTATGCATTTCGTTTCAAATAGGGTGTAGTTATCTTCCATGATGTGCTTGACAACGAAGATCAAGTCAGTGGTGCTCAAATTCGTGTTGAAGGTGTATATATATGGCCTTTTAGGCAGCTTCGGATGGTGTTGAACAGGTTCTTTCCTGTTACATGGTCTACTTAATATTCTATTTTCTGCTTGCTTAAGATTTCTTCAATGTGCTAGGCTGCTGCGCTTATCTCCTACGAAGATAACCCACTAATTCTATCTGCTTTTATATTTGGCAATGGTATCCTGCTCAGTGGGAAAGATGAAGTATCAATCCAAGATGATGACTATATTTTGTCTAATCCTTATCACCTGGTAACATTATTCTCGACCTTCTCAGGATTTTCTGTAGGAAAAACTAAAGTAAAAAGGATGTTGTGGGATGGATGATTTATTTATTTATTCTGTGTTATTTGCCATGGAATTAATGATTTAATGCCTAGACCACTTCTGAACCTGATTTAGGATACACTAGAAAGAATAGCTTTTGAATATTTAAATTGAACTAGGTGTGATTCTATGTTGTGCAGCTAGGAGTTTTCTCATCACAAGTATTCCAAGAGTCCCCTCGTGATAAACTTTGGAAGCAAAAACATTGTATTGTCCTTATTACTTCGTTTCTCAATTTTTTTTCTTGTTAACTTCAGCAATGCTTCCTAATTTAAAGCTTTCATCTTGCAGCTCCTATTTATGATATGGAGAAGCATTGCAATGTTGAAATTGCAGCCCAGGTCTCCCGTGTTGGATCTATACAAAATGGTATCTCTATAAAACTGAATTTGAAGCTCTTACATTTGCCAACAGTCTTACTCTTATATCCCTTATTACTAGCTTCTGGGAGAACTGGTATTATTGTTCAATATTTACGTGTTTTTTTTAGATGGAGAGCGAGGTCGGTATCGTATTGAAGGATTATTGGAGTCTACATCTGCAGATGGTGATGGCGAGTGTGTCTCCCCTTTGCTGCTAAATGCCACATCTGTCAACATTGAGGTTTATTACAACAAAGCAATTAATTACACCCTGATGGTGACCTTTGTATCCTTCTCGAAAGTCAGACGCGTCCTTCACTTAATTACATTTTCGTAAATGTTATTGATTGATTGAACACCTTGACTGTAGCACCAATTAGGTATCTTTCCTTCAAGTTCTTCTCTTAATTCGGCAAATGGAACATAGCAACACTCAGTCGGTAAGAAACACCCTGCTTTTTCCTAGTCATTGGTGTTTGATGTTTGTAGTGATTCTGAATTTCTTGTAAGGATTACTTTTGATAGGGTGCCGCCAAAGTTTCAATTTTGATGATAGGGCAACAAGCTATCATGGATGCTTATCTTTGTCTTCTTCATTTGACTGCAGGCATACTTGTTGGTAAGTTTTTGTAATAGTTTTTTTGTCGCTGTTATGCTCCATTCCTCTGTTTGATTTGCCTTCCTTTGTTTTTCCTGTTCATATGTACCACTATCTCATATCCTTTTTCTTTGTCTATAGCTACAGAGATTCATTATCTGTTGTTTGATTTTTAGATATATATTTGTTTTTTTATTGTTTTACTTTTGTACTTCTATATTTTATTATTTTGTAAATGATATTCTGCTGGGTTACCAAAATTTGGTAATTAAATCACTGCATTCCCAATTTCTTTTGTAGTACATCATTTGTAATTGCCAGCACGTTAGTGAATGCAGTATATCATTTTATCTGCTAATTATAGTCACCGGTCATATTTATCGTGGCATATTTTTTCATATCATCATTGCTTGTTTGTATGCAGAATCGTTGTTCAATGCATTTGCAACTGCTGCCTTCTTCAAGTTTGTAGTCTTCTCAATCTTTGAAATGCGGTATCTCCTGGCTATATGGAAGGCTAATAGGCCCGTCAGTAATGGCGAAGGCTGGGAAGCTATGAGAAGGGAGCTTTCTGTTCTTTACAGTCGTTTCTGTGAGTATTCCTTCGTACACCCAACTGCGTTTGAAATAGGCTTGCCACTTCTTGATGAGCTGTTCATCTGTCAAGAACCGAACTAAAAACTGAAAATCGGAATTTGGTGAACCAAAAACCAAACTGAAGTAACTTGGTTCGGTTTTGGACCAAACAAACTGAACCCCTAAAAATTGAAACCGAAAGCCAGTTCGTTTTTTTTTTGTACGGGTTTATCCTAACCGTGAACAGCCATCTTATGCATAATCTTGTATTTAAATTTTGTGCAGACGGTATACTCTTGGGAGGCATTCTGATCATGTATGAATTCCATAACTTTCTGAGGATCATTCTTCTTCTTATGTACTCTTTTTGGATCCCCCAAATCATTACCAACGTTGTTCGTGACTCAAGAAAACCGTTGCATCCTCATTATATATTGGGAATGACCATCACCCGCCTTGCCATTCCTTTGTATGTCTTTGGTTGCCCCAACAATTTTATGCGCATTCAGCCTGATCAAAACTGGTGCATATGTCTGGCCTTATTCATGGGCGTTCAATGCTTGATCCTTCTTCTACAACACTACTTTGGCTCTCGCTGTTTTATACCACGTCAGGTATGACTTGGATTTCTGCCTTCAGAATCTCATAATTCTTATTCTAGCATACAATTTCATATCTTCTTACACTGTTGGAACATTTTTTGGATAATACGGTAAGTTTTAATAAGAAAATAGTAAAAATTAAGATAATTTTAGCAGTAAATTAGTAAAATTAAGGTAGTTTAGCCTACCTAGAAAATTTTGGTGGAAATTAGCCTACCCAAATTTTAAATCCTGGGTCCGTCTTTATTTGTGGTGTTTTAATACTTTTGGTTAAAAAGGACATTATTTGTAAATAAAATACTTGTTATGCCAAACATACTTTTTGACAAGAAGTATCTACAGCTAAAAATGATATTATCATGTTAAGTGCCAAATAATCTCTCACAAAGAAACCATATTGATTAGGGAAACTGAGTTCTAATCATTTTGTGCAGATTCTGCCCGAGAAATACAGCTATTACAGACGATTTGATCACGATTCGGGTCCCTCAACAGATTGTGTAATTTGTATGACAGCGATTGATCTCTCCCAACGCCCGAATGATTGCATGGTCAGTTTCCTCTACAACAAATTTTTACTTCTTGGTAGACATCATTTAAACTTGCAGGGTCATTTTCTTGCAGGTCACACCATGTGATCATTTCTTCCATTCGGGTTGCTTACAAAGGTGGATGGACATAAAAATGGAGTGCCCGACGTGTAGACGGCCTCTTCCTCCGGCATGACAATAGTTGTACTCATCATTGTATAGTTTCATTGATGTTTTTATAGTATGAACATTTATGGTAATTCCTCTGAAGTCTGAACCCAGATCTTTTACCCACTAACTTTACAGGATGTATAATCTTGAAATCTTGTTTTGATGTATTCATATTATATTTTTCCTGGTTTTTTTTTTCAGGTGGTCAGAAGAACAAAGACAGTTTGAGTTTCTGGGAACGATTGCACATCGGCTGGAAGAGGTCTGATTTGTAACTTCTGCAGAAATCTGGTAGAAAAGCAGGCAAAATTGAGAAAATTGACATACATTGAGCATTTGTGGCTGGAATATATGAACTGAGATAATTAAGTGGGAAAAAATGGAAACTTATTTTGTTAACTGTTTACGGGCATCATTTGTAACTTCTGCTGAGATATCCCTAAACTATAAAAAGCAACTTATTTTAGGTTGTAGGATGTAGTTGCCAAAACCAAGCTAATCTTTTAATGTACCAGGTATAGACCGGTCAAACAGATCGGTTCAGGTTGAGTATGAGTTCAGGTCAATCGGATTACATACCTACATGTCAAATCGGGTTTCAACCTAGTGTTTCGGGTTTGTACCTAACCGCGTTCATGTTAGTCGGGTTAGGTTCTTTCTATATAACCCATTGATTTTTCGGGTCAGGTTTCAAAGCCTAAAAATTTCAGGAGGTTTGAGTCCAGGTATTGGGTTGGGTCAAGTTTTTTGACCATAAAAGGGCCACATTAGTAGAAAACTCTAAAATCTGATATGATAGAATCTAAATGTGACCCTATACTAGGAAAATTTGGCAAGCTGCTACGTATGTGTTTTCAAAGAAATTATTGACATAGAGAAATATAAACAAACAACAACAACAACAACAACATTTACCCCATTTACCCCGTGGAACTTCCCTTATGGGAAATCTGGGGGGTCAAGATGGGGACACCCCTGGCTAAAAGCGACGGGGGAGCGACCAAAAGACCCGACAAGGCCACACAACACATAAAAACTAATAAAAACACGGCAAAGAAGAGGCAAAACAAAACCGAAGCGAAGAAACAACATAAAACCGTAAGCGCCCAACCCTCGAGAAATATAAACAGCACCACTAAAAAATTTCACATATTCGTCATCATCACTAGGCAGTTTCTTATCCGCCTCCAGACCCATACTTCTTTCCAAAGACGATCAGCTGCAACTTGTCATAACAAGCAAGCACACCAGCACCTGCAACTGCACGCAGGATGTTTGCACCAGCGCCCTTGAAGAGCGATTTCACACCCTCATTCTTTATGATCTGGGAGAAGGCATCCATGGAGCTCTTGTACTTGACGGCTTCTCCAGACGTCATCATCATTCTTCTACGCACAGTGTCAATTGGGTAGGAAGCTAACCCAGCCCCGATTGTGATGCCCCAACCGAGCAGGAAACTAGCAAAGAAGCTATCCTGTTACATTAAGTGAACAAGACAAGCATAATCATTCCTGTTACATTAAACCGACAAGAGGATCTTAAGCATTCCTCTCAAGTAACATACTATGGCAACGGTTTTTCTAACATATAACAATGGGTTTTTAAAATTATGTACAAACATGTTGTTTTACATTAAACCAACAAGGCAAGCATAAGCATTCCTCCCAAGTCTGATATTTCTAACTTATGCCTTTATATAAAACAGTTTTCTAATCCTGTTACATTAAACCGGCAAGACGATCATAAGCATTCCTCTCAAGTAAGATAATATAACAACGGTTTTTCTAACTAGATATTAACGCAACAGTTATCTAACATATAACAACTGTTTTTTTTAACTTATGTTCAAACATGTTGTTTTAACTAAAACCCGTACAATTTAACAAAATATTTCCATTTCAAGATTCTTAACAATGGGAAACAGGTTAGAAAATATAAATGAACCACTACACAAGTACCTGCATGTTATCAACCAAGAGCACAGGCTTCAAAGAATCATACATTCCAAAGTAGAGACCACGGTACACAATGATGCCAACACAAGATATGTTGAATCCATGGTAAAGCCCAGCAATACCATCAGAAGCTATGGTCTTCTTGTACACATCAATCATACCATTGAATTGCCTTTCACCACCCTTCTTCGCTGCCTTTGCGTCATTGGCCAGCCTTGTTCGAGCATAATCCAAAGAGTACACAAATAGAAGAGATGAAGCACCAGCAGCTCCACCAGACGCCAAGTTCCCGGCAAACCACTTCCAGTAACCGTCTCTGTCCTTCTTGAAGTTAAACAGCCTTTTGAAGTAGTCCTTAAAGGCAAAATTCAAGGCCTGCAGAACAAATGAATTACAAATTAGTTTAGCTATGGAAAAATTCTTGACTAGCAAATTGAAAACTGTAAAAGAAAAAGTTTACTTCCAACACTAGTAAGGCTCATCTACCAGTAATCACTACACTAAAAAGCAAATAAAAGCAAGACCATGTTAATTTGAACAGAAGACCTTTCAGATTTGACTTCAACTTGTAGTTTGAGCACCAATTACAAATTTAGAGTCAAGATCATGGTCACCTGTGTAGGGAAATATCTAATGACATTGGCAGTGTTGCCTCTCCAAAGAGAGATTATGCCTTCATCCTTAACAGTTCTAGCAAAGCAATCACCAATTCCCTTGTATGGTTCAGACAGCCTTCCGCTTTTGATCATTTCATCCTGGTTCTGAATCAAGAGCTTCACACGCTCAATCGGAGCAGCTGCAGTCTTTGAAACAGCAGCAGAAACTCCTCCCATGAGGAAATCAATCAAGAACGCAGACGCGCCTTTCTCAGCCGGAGCTTGTGCAAGCACAGGAGAAACTGGCGCCGAAAGAGCAGCAAAGCCACTATCATTGGACACAGAGAACATCGGATTCTGCAGGCCTCTATCATTGGACACAGAGAACATCGGATTCTGCAGGCCTCCATTTACATAAGCATTGGAAGTTCTGGAGTGAAGGCTGGGAGAGAGTTGAGAAGCAAGGTAGGATTGTCCACGCATCTTCTGAACGATTGATGGATAACTGGATTCAGCTGCCATGTTTAGCTACCTAAAATGGACATAATCTCACATATTAGATCATTACAACTGAAAATTGAAAAAACTAAATTTCTAATTGGCTAAAACATTGAATTTTATGAAGATTCTGAAGTGATAAAATCTCTGGATCCTTCATCAAAACAAAACAATCTCCAGATCTGGATTCGAGATCCAGACAGACGGATTAACAATCAGCGGATCAAATAATCATCAAAGCTTGAAATCAGCAAAGTAACAGACTTATTTCGGTCATGTATCACACTTGCGAATGAATAAAGATATACAATCAGTCAATCACCATTTCAAAGTGACATACCTAGTCTGAGAATCTGAGATAGTTCTGGAACCAATTGGCTGTAAAATTACACCTTAACAAAGAGAACAACTCGAATCGTCGTCTACTTATTCTACGTTTTTTTCGATTAGCAACAAAAGCTATATCAACAATTTCGCAAACTCATCAACAAAGTATCCGAATCCAGATAATTCGACCTAAAACGATCGATTAGAAGTTCAACACACAGAAAATCATGACCTCTACCTGCCGTGAACGATCTAAATGGAACGACGAACAACGAAATGAACAGAATGATTACATAATCAAGCACGAAGCTAATGAAATTGCGAGCATAATAACTAAATTGAAAGAGATGAGCAAGTAGAAAAATCAGGAGGAGATCTCACCAGTAGAAGGTCGCTACAGAGAGCTAAAATGGAGAGAGCTCCACAATTCTGGAAGAATCCGCGCCTTTTATATATAGTAGTCAGTCACGAGAGAGCGAAGGACTTCATTTGTTTTCGGTTGAAATTTCGAATGTGCCCTCAAGAGTTTTTTAATATTTTATAAATTTTTTATATATAGTAGTCACTATGACAAGGTTTCATACCAATTTTAACAAGCTTTTTTTCTAGCATAAAAAATCTAATAAGAATTTTTAATTGATAATATTTTTTTTAAAAATTATTCAATTATTTTTTAATCAATTTATTAATTTTTTAGGTTATAGTCAATTTGATACATAGTTTTGTTTATATCTCTTGTGGTTTGCCTATCAGACATGTCTAATAATATAAATAATAAAAAATGTATTGAAACTTCCCAAAAAATCTTAAATCATCACAAAAATTAAATCTAATCAAATATTTCCATTTTTTTTTATTATAACTCATTCTAAGAACAAATTATAAAAAATCGTATCAAATATATCATTCGATCATACACTTACATAGTTACATAAATAGACAAATGAACATATTTCTTGCCCGCATAAAAAAAAAAATCTTACCCAACTCCATACATCAAATTTCCCCCTTCTTATTATCGAAAATCAAATTCAAAGTATACATTTTACTCTACCAATATTTATTCATTAACTATAATGATCGTCATTATCTCTTACAAATCCTGAATTAATTAAGCGCTGCTTCCACCAGACCCATACTTGTTACCGAGCACGACCAGCTGCAACTTATCATAGCCAGCGAGCACGCCGGCGCCAGCGACGGCGCGCAAGATGTTGGCGCCGCCGCCCTTGAAGAGCGATTTCGCGCCCTCGTTCTTGATGATCTGTGAGAAGGCGTCCATGGAGTTCTTGTACTTGACTGCCTCGCCGGAGGTCATCATCATTCTTCTTCGCACGGTGTCGAGTGGGTATGAGCTCAAGCCTGCGCCGATTGTCACGGCCCATCCCAAGAGGAAACTAGCCAGGAAGCTGTCCTGTTTCATGCAAGGTAATTTAAATATTGATTTTAGGATAAATAACTATTAATATAACACAACAAAAACTATGTTTGGATTGCACAATTAAATGAATTAGGATTAAACAATTAAATATTTATGCGCACAAGCGCCGTTCGGCCTAACACATAAGCCTGTGAGATTCCATCCTAAAACCAATTGGTAATAGAAAGAGTAGCACAAGAGTATATATGTTGACAAAGTTATGTTTCATATTTCAGATGTAGAAGAAACTTTCTCCACAAATACTACACATTATTTAATTCCTATAAAAAATGTTTTTTTATAGAAAGAAAGTAGAACAAAGTCTTAGAAAGTAGAACAAATAAGCTACCGCATAAACATTAGGCGTGCTTAGTTTATCTAAGCTTGCCAAGCTTAGCATGGTTGAAAATAGTTGAAATTTTATCCGAAATATAAACTATATCCTCTAATTTTATGGGTCAGTTTGGTGTAACTTGAATTAAAGCTAATAGTTTATTAAAGCCTATGCAAATAAATAAGCTCTTACATAAGCGTTCGGCACACTAATTAATTGATACAATTTTAACGAAGCTTAACAAAGTTGAATGTAGTTGAAAATTTTCCCTGAATATAATGTCTATCCACAACCTTATATATTAAGCTTACGAGAAACTTTTCCATAAATTACCGTCAAATTATACATAAAATATATTATTTAATTTATTTTAATATTTTTTGTAATTTCTATCATACTATTTATAATATCACCTTAAATAAGCTTTGTATACCAAATATCTACAAAAATATATCTACCAAAATAAGTTTCGGATTTCAACTTCAAAATTCAGCTACGTACTAAAATCAAATTCCAACTTCAAAATTGAGCTACTAAAAAAAATTCAGCTTCAAATTCAGTTCATATCAACTTCATAACGCATAATGGTAATAAATTTATGGAAGCTTATTAAAAAACTTTCCATCTATTAACCTTAAATTATAACTGAAATCTTTTATTTAAATTGTTTTGATATCCTTTTTCGTAATTCATATCCTTATTATTTAGAAAAATAAATTCGATCGACTTTGTATACCTAACATCTAAAAAAATTATCTACCAAAGTAAATTTTTATTCAACAATTTCAACTTTAACTCGTATCAACTTTAGCTTGAGCTTCCTGGACCAAGTCGCCGACGAACCCTTAATTAAGATATATTAATTGATGTATAGCACAAGACAAAAGAACAAAAACATACCTGCAAATCTCCAACAAGCACAACTGGTTTAAGAGAATCATACAATCCAAAGTAGAGACCACGATACACGATTATTCCAGCAATAGAGGCATTGAACCCACGGTAAAGCCCTGCAACACCATCAGCCTTGATGGTCTTCTTGGTACACATCAATCAAGCCGTTGAATTGACGTTCACCACCCTTCTTTGCAGCCTTTGCATCGCTGGCCAGCCTTGTTCTTGCAAAATCCAGAGAGTAGACAAATGTGAGTGACGTGGCACCCGCGACTGCCCCGGAAGCCAAGTTTCCGGCGAACCACTTCCAGTAACCGTCTTTTCCTTGTTGAAGTTGAACACACTCTTGATGTAGTCCTTGAACGCAAAATTCAAGGCCTGAAACCAACAAAACAATATTCGATAATGAATTAAATTAAGTTTGTGGACCGAAAGATAGACTAAGAACGTTTACGTCCGTCCGTCACTGGACGTACAAATCCAGTGACGGACGTAAACGAGGGAACAAAAATAAATGGTAAGATCGACACAAAGATTATGAGAATCGTAGGCACAAAATTAAACAGTAAAATAGACCGAGACGAAAGTCATGACTCGTGAGTAGAGTGTCGTTCTATTATGGTGATTGGCATGATCTTTGTTCTAAAAAACGCTAGGTGGACCCTAGGCGGAGAGGGACCGCCTAATGCATAGTGGTTTAAACGACCGTCTAGACGGTCGTTTAGATACTCTTTTGCATTTTTTAATTATCAAACGATATTATTGTTAGACGGGGTCTAGATAGAGTTAGGCGGAGATTTTTAACACAGTAGGCATGATAGAGTCGTCGTATCAAAAAATTAACCGCTTACGTTGTATTATTTTTAAAAAGGGGTTAAAAACAAATTCACTTTGACCATTATTCAAAAAATTAGACCAAAACGATATGGTTTTGACCTTTTTTTCTATAAAATATGAGCAAAATGACGATATTTTTGCCCCTTTTTAAAAAAATAAGGCCAAAACAATATCATTTGATAATTAAAAAATGCAAAACGAAAAAATTTCATAGTTATTAATTAATTCGGTTTTTCTGAGCATCATTATTTTAGAAATTAAAACCTATAAAAAAAATTAAATTATCTTGAATAATAATAAAAAGAACAAAATCTATTTCATTCAACCAAAAAAAAATCTATTTCAAAGATCTTAAACTATGCCTTAAAACATAAATTAAAAAAACAGTTAATTAATTAACCGCGATTTAATTTACCAATTACCTGAGTAGGAAAGTATCTAAGGACATTAACAGTATTCCCTCTCCAAAGAGAAACCATGCCTTCATCCTTAATCGTTCTAGCAAAGCAATCTCCAATCCCCTTGTATGGCTCCGACAATCTTCCAACTTTGATCAATTCATCCTGATTCTGAATCAACAGCTTCACACGCTCAATAGGAGCAGCTGCACTCTTCGAAACCGCGGCCGAAACCGCTCCCATGAGGAAATCGGCCATGAACCCGGAAACGCCTTTCTCCGACGGAGCTTGCACGAGAAGAGACGTCGAGTGGCGATTCGGAGAGAGTTGAGAAAGAAGGTAGGATTGGCCACACGTTTTTTGGAGGATTGATGGATGATTAGATTTATCAGCCATGTTTAAAAGCTTATTGAAGTTTGAAAGAGGGTTAAAGAATGAAATTAGAAGGATTGCTAGCGCTATTATGAATTTCTGTCGTTAGGGTTCCTCTATAAGGAACTGTTATTTGGGAATAACTTAACAACTGTTCCCAACTCTTTACAAACGTGTACGATCCAATAAAACGACTATGATTAATCGAATCAGGTGGAACAATAAAAAGAAAGTGTAGACTTTTCAATCAATTTGATTGGATTATTTATGTTGGCGGCCGAGCTTTGGGGAGGTTGAAGTTGAATTGTGTATTAGAACTTTGAAATAGAAATTTCAAACATTATCAGAAGAAAATTTCAGTTTCATCTTATAATAATATGTTTTTTTTGTCCAATTTTGTATAATGATTAGTTTGATTCTCGTGAATTTAATTAGTCCATTTCGACATTGGGAATTTTTAATAGGTGTCCATTCGTGCACAATAAAAATACACTAATTTTGATAAATCTGATTATAATTTTTTAATTGTAATTTTTTAAAGAATTTATTAACTTCAATTTAAAAAATAATTTTTAAATAATTTCTAAAATTAAAATAATTATTGTGTACTCATGAAAACATATTAATCAGACCGTTCAACATTCAATATAGTATAACAATTTTCACACTATTTTTCATTTTCTAAATACTAATTAGTACTCCCTCCGTCCGATATTATATGGGATTTTAGAACTATGCACACTTATTAAGAAATTTTTTAATTCTTTCTATCTATCCATAACTTTACCTCTTTTTCTATCAATCTAATTAATGTTTTTAATTATTTTTTAAAAAATTATTTTAGTGTACCCAATGACTATAAGGAATGATTAGATAATTTTTTTACCAAGATTATAAGACTTTGAAATTAGAAAATCATAAATAAAAAAAGTAAATATATAACATTGAAAAATTAATAAGGACATGCATTATGGGACAAGAATATTATCCTAAAAAAGTAAGTATATAATATGGAACGGAGGGAGTATAACTATTTGAAAATACGGATTTATGATTTTATGTTGAACTATCATGTTGAAACCTTGATAAAAAAAAAAGTTAATAGATCTAAACTTAAAAGAGGTGGCGTTGACTGTTGACTATGGGCCCTTTGATACTTGTCAAAGTTGCTAACTAACTATTATTGGTTGGAGATTTTTGGTTTTTTAATTGCACCAAATATATTTAGTTAATCGAATTTTTACCTATCAAACACAAACTTCATAGTCTTCACTTATGAAAAAACTTATAGCTTTGCAGCCGCAAAAGAGATTTCATGTGTTTTTTTTGTTTTGGTCCTACACAATTTCCGGATATATATAGTTACCTCAAAACTTCACTTCGTTTAGATGATCCGGAAAAAATTTCTAAATCAAATCGGATGGAAATTTTTGCGATCCATTTAGATTTGGACTTGATCGGTTGGTATTGGCCGGATCAAATCAATAAATTGGATGTTTTTACTCACCCATACTTACTCTATAATATATATACTAGGCTAGTTTTTCTTTAAATTATGTGGAATGGGGTTTTTATTCTCAACATATATTATATATGTTAATATATTTTGAATTTGTCGTTGATCAGAACCCGCCAGATGTTCGAGGACGGAGCCCTCGACAACACCAGGGGCTCGGGGACGGATCGGAGCCCCCGACAACACCAGGGGCTCGAGGGCGGAGCCCCAGACAACACCAGGGGATCGAGGGCGGAGCCCCCGGTAGGGAGTCCGAGGGGCACAATGCCCATTGACGGTGGTCTCGCTAGCCGGTCAATGAGTCCGGGGTCCAGGGGCAGCGCCCCCGTTAAAACGGTATACAATGTTATTTGTTATTGGGCCTCCCATGATCTGTTTGTTGTAATAGGGTTTCTTGAGTCTCTATATAAGCTCTCGAAATACCTAATAATCTGTACTTTATAATCTGCCTCCATAACAATATTTTTTTCTCTGACCGTGGACGTAAGTAACACATTATTACCAAACCACGTAAATCTCTGTGTCGATTTTGTTTATTGTTCTCATTCGATCTCTTGTTATAACAATATAATTTCTACCAAAATAAATACGATAGAATTATAAAAAGATAGAATTAATTCCAGCATCCACACCAATGGTATATTTGCCTTTTTATCAAGACTTGAAGCAGCTAGCAACATATATACAACATTAGTGAGGAATAATCCATCTCTAAGGTCTCACCTGAAACTGACGTAAACCACCCACTAACGTTACACAATGCAAAACAACCAACCAAAATTAACACTTATGTGCTGTGTACCACAAAACCAAAAAGATTGCATGCACATAACTCATAAAAAAAAAAACAATGCCTTTCATTTTCATAACTAAAGACATGGGCTAGCTAGCTAGCTTCTTTAACACTAGCTAGTAGTGGTCCTTATGTCCACTATAACTTATATACTCATCGTACGTACTACATTAATTCTAGCTCTTCTCTATATATCTCTGTTAACCTGATCGGATCGAACATATATGGAGAGTGGATCGTCGTCTTCTCAGAAATTAACTGGAAAGAAGAAGGGCAAGAAAGGAATAATGGAAAATAAAAATTCGAGGGCGGGTGATTTGGATGACGAGAAGAGGAAGAAGAAGTTATCATTAACGTCTGACGGAGAAATGCACGGCTGATTTGACGGAGGCGAAGACTTACCACCGCCGCCATAAGGTCTGCGAGGTTCACTCCAAGTCCCCCGACGTCGTCGTCGGGGGACTTCATCAGCGATTCTGCCAGCAGTGTAGCAGGCAAATTGTTAACTCAACCACCCTTTGATTACTTAAATATTCGATAGTATACTGTTTGATTAGTTAGGGCTAGGAGGGGTTTTGCGTGTTTTTTTTTTTTTTGGTCTTGGGCACTGTCTAAGAAACGAAACAGAGATCTCATGATATTATATTATCATGAGGTCCTATCGTTTAACTAGAAGTTCGAAGGCTCGGCTTTGCATGAGCGGGTGGTGTGCAACTGTGAGTCTTCGTGTTTCGTGCTATATATATTACACGAACATGGATTCGGAAACGGGAAATTGGTATAGAAGACGCGAATTGTTTTTGCACTTTTATACTAGCAAACAAATTTTTGATTTCCGGTTTGCAAGTTTTCGACACGAGAAGAAAACAGAAAACGCTATCCTATTAGAGTTTTCAGGTAACAGAGATTTCGTGTTACTGGGTGCACATAGCATCTTTTTTCTTATTTTGGGGGTCGTTATGTATTTTTATCGCACATGTCTCTCCCTTTTTTTCTTCTAGTTTTCGCCTTCCTTTAGGTCTTTCGATAATAGCTTGTTTAGATATGGGTTCGCACACCTCAACCTTGAGGTCTGTTAAAATTATACTGGATAGATGTTATTGTAATTAATTCGGTTGGATTAATTTGCAGGTTTCACGAGCTATGGGAGTTTGATGATACAAAACGAAGTTGTCGGAGACGGCTGGCGGGCCACAACGAGCGCCGCCGGAAGACGGCGGTTGATCAGTGTCAAGTGTCAACCGTTTAGGGGAGTACTTAAAGCAAGGCAAACACAAGAGTGATGGATATATTATATGCAATATACAACCAGCCTTGAAACGACGTCGTACTCGCAGAAATTTAAATAGATTAATAACACTGCAAAGCTCTCTATCTTCTGTCACATATATGTACTACGAGTGTTTGGAGCCTTCAATAATCATTTATACACTATTCTATCTTTTTTTTGGTGAAATCATTTATTACCATGCTTTATGAATGCTATTGCTATGCATATGCTAGTATTTATTTAGACTATTCTATATTGAGAATAAAAACTTATTACAAGTCTGGAATTTAAATAAAAAATTAGTCTAATATATATAGATTTTAAATTTTTAACTACTTCTTATCAATTAGTTTTTTGATAAATTTTATCGTGTTTAGGTTAGGCCTAACAATCTAACATGCATGTGTGCGGTCATACGGATATATTTCCGTCTACTTTTTTTTAGTAGAAAAAAATTAAGCCAGTAAAACTTAATTTAGTACATTCTTACAGACGAAGGTTTGAAGTCACATATAAGTCTATTTTTTTTTATTTTGGTCAAGAACATAGGTCAAAATTTATTTATTTTTTTGGTAGAAAGGTCAAAATTTATTTATTTTTTTTGGTCGAAAAAGGTCAAAATTTATTTGAAGAGGAGAAAAGACAAAGGGGGCCATGTGGGGAGAATGTAAGAGAAAGGTCGCCCGTGGAAAACGCGTAATCGGGTCAACCCGAAACTTTATAACAAAACTTTCTAGAAATTCAGAATTTTCAATCTATAATAATTTCAAAAGTTTATATTATTTTCCAATAAATTTTCATTACAATAAACATCCCATCAGATTACAAAACAAAATTTCATATTTAGATCCATCCAAGTGCCTTAATTCTTGATTTTTTCCCCTTACACACCATATAATAATGTATTATTCTAAATATAAATAATTAAATAAATCATATTGTATCATTTTTTTTTTAAAGTCATTGCCTCATCAAGAGACTTTTACTCCACTGGTCAAAGTCAGGCATTGATCTTCGTCCACCCTATATTTATATTTGATCAACTCAATCTCAGGTTCCTGGAACTTACAATCCACTAATTAATTACGTTTCATAATTTTCTTCTGAAAACTGGAAAGCACAGAAGAGAATTGAAGATCCATGGCAGGGAAGGAATTTCTACACAAGATTATGGTCTCTTCCTTCTTCTCTTAACTCTTTTTAATTAATTCAGTTGTTATCTTTATGAGTAGAGTTCTTGATTCAAGACTCATTTCTCTGTTTCAACTATTTTGTGATTCTTTCATATCTAGCTAATATAGGAGTTGAAATTATATTATGTGATGTGATGAATCTAGAGCTATTTTCTTTACTCTTTATGATGATTTTAATTGTTCTGCCAATAATCACTAAATCTAGAGCTAGTAAATCAAACTTATGGGTGGGCTTGGACTTAGCTAATTAATTGTGGGTATAATTTGGATTCCTGTTTCGAATGCTCGAAATAGTATAATTTGGAGCTTGCCAAATGAGGATAGCATTATGAGAACAAGTTAAATTGTCATTTTTTCTTACCTTAATTCATATCAAACCAAATCTTCTATTCTATTTTTGTATTTCATTTTTATGTTCCACTTAGTTAAATAAATATTAAAGTAAAGTAAATTTTTTTAAAAAATTATGTTTAGATTTGAAATACATATATACATATATGTGCAAAATTTCAGCTTAAAAATAATATTATACAATTTTTAAAAATTAAAATGGGTAATACTTTGTAAGAAAATCATTCTCTTAATTTTTAGAAATTTTATAATATGATTTTTAATATACAAATTTACACACATATGTATATAGTTGTTTACAATATGAAAATAATTTTTAAATTTTTTTTTAATATTAATTTGATATTTAAAATCTATGCGGAACATAGAAATGAAACATTGAAAGTGGAACGGAGGATTTGCGTCGAATTCATATCATATGCACAATAGACAGGGCACGGTTAACTAAAACAGCCAGTTTTGATTCCGGTTTGGCCAAACCTTAACCTAAACCACAGCCCTCTTCTCGGTATGAAGGTTTGTCTTCCGGGTCCGGTATGGTTTTGGGTTGGTTTAACCAGTTTGGATGCCAATTTGGGTTCCGGTTTGGCCTCAAAAATAAAGAAATGAGGAAATTGGCGGTTAACCGGTAAAATCTTAAACCGTCAGTTTTAAAACCGGCCAGTTTGGCTAAACCTTAACCTAAACTTAAACCGGTGGTTTAGGTTCCAGTTTGGTTTGACGGTTCAAACCTGAATTATGCCATGTCTAAATTGCACAACAAAGGTCTACATGGTCTCGATTGCTTATGGTTCTATTATGATCAATACCGAAAAAGTCTTGAATTATTCGTAGAATTATCGCGTATGTATGGCACATGGTCTTTGTTTTGCCGATCAAAACATTCAATTCTCTCCTAAGATGGATGCAGGAATCATTTCATGTTTAGTTCTTATGTTATAGTAGTTACTAAAGGGTTCGTCGATAGCAAAATTTTCCATGAACATTTCGTTTCTGAACTAATATAGAGACAATTAGATCACATCAAATCTTTTCATGTATCATTATATTTCTATATGCTTTTATATAGGTGAAAGTTGGGTTTATTTCATGGCCACCCGAGACAGGAAAAGGAAAAGGAAAATTACTGAAACATATAACTTATGGATTCGACATGGTCAAAGGAAACACAGGCCACGCCATGGAAGACTACTTAGTCTCAGATTTCAAACAGATTGATGAGAATGAGCTCGGTTTGTTTGCTATATTCGACGGTCATGCAGGACATAAAGTTGCAAACTTCTTGCAAAACCATCTATTTGACAACATATTACAAGAGGCAAGCTTGAGTCTTGACAAATTTTTAGGCTCGTTTGTTTCTATACTTGGGACGCGTCCTCGTGCTCATTGGCTTTTATACAATGCCTTTGAGATGGATATAACCAATACTATATCAATTTTGGTGCATTCTAACTAGATTCAGTTATCATTGTCACATAGATCAATTTTACTTTTCCTTGGGTCTTTCCGGGCGCACCCCCTCTGCGTTAAGCCAGGGGTGCCTCCATCTTGACCCCCCAGATTCCGCTCAAGCGGAACTGCACTGGGTCTATGATGATGATGATGATGATGATTGTTTCTATATCTGGAATCGGGTTGGATTCGAAATGGCTCATATACCTTAATTTTGATATGGGTATGAAATAAAGTGTATTGTGTTGGAATGGGAATCGCTCATTTTCATACCTGTTGTGAAAGAAAACACTGGAATCGGTTTGGGCGATTCCAAACTCGATTTTTTATACTAGCGGTGTACAAACAAACAGGCCCTTAGTTATAATGTGTTACCTTAGAATGGTCAAAATCTCATTTTTTTGGTGTATGTTTTAGCAGGAGAAGTTTTGGGAGAATACAGAGGATGCAATAAGAAGTGCATATCATAGGACTGATATTGAGATACTAGAGAAATCGGGTGATTTGGGAAATGGTGGCTCGACAGCTATCACAACGATTCTTATAAATGGACGTAAGTTGGTTGTTGCAAATGTGGGCGATTCTCGGGGTGTCATGTGTAAAAATGGAGTGGCTGAACAATTGTCCGTGGATCATGAGCCGAGCACAGAGAAGGCGGAGATTGAGAGACGAGGCGGGTTTGTGTCCAACATTCCTGGTAAGTTGAGTTTGATCCTTTCTTTTGATGCATCGCTAAAATAGTTAGTTTATAGTAAAGTTGTTAAAAGTCTGGTGGGCAATTATAACGTCCTTAGAGGCTTAGACTCAACCTATAGGCCCAATGAGGTTTAATCCTAAAACCAATTGACAATAGGAGGAGTAATCAAAGAGCTTATATACTGGACTTTGTCTTTATCAAATTCTCAATGTGTGCGTTATGCAATGTTATTAAAATCGAGATCCGGATCTTAAAATCGTAAGATCCTACGATCCCATAAGAGAATATGATCCGGATCGCACCTTAAAATCGAAAATTGTCAAAATCGTTTTAAAATCGTTCAATATCGGACAAAATCGTACAAAATCGTTTGAATCTTACGATCATATACCAAAACCGTAAGATCCTTCATTTCAGCGTTGAAATTTTTTTATAGGCCTAATGGGCTCATTTAATGTGAAAAAACGCATGGCCCAAATGTTCATTTCTTCTCTTTTATGGTTATAAGCTTTTTATTAACTAAAAAACGAATGGCCCATATCGTTAGATTAGATGTAACTTTTGTGGTGTACACGTGATAGGCTTGCCTACTTGATAATATTAACTATACTAACTATGAATTCTATAAGATATTTAGAATCAGATGAACAAATTAATATTTAGTTTACTTAAACAGTTAAAACCTTAATTAATGTCTAAGCGTTGATGCCTTAAATGACCTAAATTTTTTTTTGTCTTAACAATTATCAAATACTTTATTTTAGAAAATTTCGTCTTTTTTTTCAAGGCGTAATGTAATTTTTTTATGACATAGAATGTCAATTATCAATACTTAGTTGAAGAAAACATTAACCTTTTTTTTCACTTTAAATCTATGATTTTTATGTCTTTTTTCTCATTTATATTAATTTTAAATTAATTTTATAAGACCTTACGATCCTACGATCCGATTTTACGATCCGATCCACATGTCCTTCTCTGATCCGATCCTAAAATCCCGATCCTGATAACATTGACGTTATGAACCTTATTCTCACAAAAGTAACAAAAATACCTTCTGTTATATGTATATGCAGGCGATGTGGCTCGTGTGGATGGGCAGTTGGCTGTGGCGAGGGCGTTTGGAGATAAGAACTTGAAGATTCATATGAGTTCAAATCCTGATATACGAACAGAACTGGTAGATGAAAACACAGAGTTTCTCATCCTAGCAAGTGATGGCCTATGGAAGGTACCAAGTCTCTTTGGTAACTTAAGATGAAAAAAAATTGTTAATATTGTGACATCAAAGTGGATTATATTCGTTTTCTTTCACTCTTCTTTCACATAGTAACCAAACATACCCTAAATATATACACGACTCCAACAATGTACTACGTTTTGCAGGTAATTTCGAACGAAGAAGCAGTCAGGTTGATCAGAAACATAAAGAATCCGCAATCGGCAGCCAAGCGTTTAACAGACGAAGCTCTTTTAAGGAAGAGCACAGACGACATTTCTTGCATTGTAGTGAGGCTTCTCCAATGATGATCTTTTGGTGTCAAATCTATCTATACACAACATACAAGCTACATGTAACGTTAGAAAGCTGAAATCAAGACCTTATCTAGTAGTATTGGGCCCAATGTTTGAAGTAATTGGGCTTGAAGGGGTATTGGGCCGGCCCATTAAGGTTTGATGAAATGAAACAATGCGTTTAGAGGTAGAAGAAGACAAATTAAGAGGCCTTGGGGAGTGGAATGGAAGGACAACAATGCCGGCGAATGATGGCCATTAGTGCGGGCCAGCCCAACCCAGCCCGGCCCGGCCCGCATTTGTGGGCCAAAATGGCCCGGCCCGGCCAACCCGCGGGTCAGACGGGCCCAACCCGTCTGGACCATGGGCCGGGCCCGGAAATTTAATGTATAAAAAAAATAAAAATAAAGGACCGGGCCTATATATATCAGCCCGGCCCGGCCCGGAGCCCGACCCGCTCCAGCCCGGTACAATACTGGGCCGGTCCCGGGCCCTACTTCTCCGGCCTGGCCCGGTCCGGTGGTGGCCCGGGCCCGGCCATGTCCATGACTAATGCCGGCTGCTTGATTTGGACTATTCAGATGTATAAATTCGCCCACCACTTTGAAATTGCCCACTACCCGACAAATTACGTTAATATTATCGCATCATCTCCTTAACAACTTGTGCGATTACTTGGTGTTACTACTTCATTAACATTTCATAACTGTCGAAGTTTATTTTATGTGCAACATCCGTTTGACAAAAATCATCAGTTTTAACTGTTAAATCCCGCTAAAAAATGTTTATCATTATAGATTATTTTTTCGAGAATAAATGGATTGCTTATTGTTTTATTGCCTTATTTAATAAATTATGATATTTTACAAAAAAATCTAGTGTTTTAATCAATAAATTTATTTATAGTTATATATATCTAGACATGGGAACCGGATTCCTGTCAACCCCCGGTTCGCAGATTTTGGACCCAGTTCTAATTTTGATCAGTTTCTGAATAATTTTGACCGATTCTGTGATTTTTTCAAGGAAATCTACAAAACTAAAAATATCTAAGAAAAAAATTAATTATAAGATTAAGTAAATTAATGTACCCAAATCCTATATGGTAACAAAATCCTACATTGAAATTAAACTCGAAACTCTAAACTTAACCCAAAAAATTTTAAAACCCTAAAACTAATACTTAATTTTCTTAAAAAAATATTCAAATAAATTGTGCAATCATCGACTCAGAACTGCCGATTCCACAGTTCCGGAATGTATGAAATCAAAACCGAAAGAGAAACGGTTTTGGTTCAAGCCCGGTTCGAAAATCAGTGATTTTTCCTTGTTCGGTTCCACGGTTCGAACCAGACCCATGCCTGGTTATATCAAAGGACAAATTTAACTAATAGCTTGAGGAAATATGAAATTTTGTATTACATGTATTCAAACTAATTCTATGTGTAAAGTTTTTTTCGACCGGACTATTAATGATAATCACATGAAAATCAAGTTGTATAGCCTAGCTCTAAATCAAGTTGTATAGATTAGACTATCTTTGTCTTTGTACTTATCCATTGATTACATACATTAATTTAAATATATACAATCTAAACAAACCCTGATGTATATATATTGAACATATATAGCAAGTGGCATGGACAAATTACGTACAATATAATTAACTAATCATGAATTAGGAACTAATCTATGTGCAAATGATTCTCAATACATGTTTTACACAAAAGTCCAAACAACAAACAATCTCAAAACAATGGGGGGACTACGTACATGGGTCATAGGAATCCATTGGAACTTGAGAACCAAGTGAAATTTTGTCCATCAATTTATAATCAAGATATGTTCACTTGAAACAATTCCAATAAATTAACTCACCACTTTCTACACCATCCTACAAACGCTTGTCTAAGATAACGCAAAGCTTTTGAGGATAAAACTTGGGTGTAATTAATATAAATCATACAATTATCCATGATATATACAACCGCTTAGCTTTTTTGGTACAAAATTTTACGATAAAAACAGAAAGTTGTAGTGTTTCCTAAATCCAGTAACAAAAAGCTTTTGAGGATAAACTTAGGTGGTGTTGTATTGAGAGATTGAACGGAAAACAATAAACAAAATTCATATAAAGATTTACGTGGTTCAGCAACAATATTTTATTTATGACTATAGACAAAGAAACAAAATATTATTATGGAGACAGATTACAGAGTACAGATTATTAGGTATTTCGAAAATTTATATAGAGATTTAGGAAATCCTATTAAAGTTTATGGGTCGTAGGCCTAAATAGATCGCGAGAGGTCCAATAACAAATAATATTGTATAACGAATACCGTTCTAGTGGAGGCGCTGCCTCTCGAACTCCCTGCCGGCGGGGGGCTCTGCCCCCGGACCCCTGGTGTTGCGGGGGCTCAACCCCTATACCCCTGACGGGTTCCAATGAACAACAGATTCAAGTCATATTAACAATTGTAATTAATTAATCTTGCTTGAGAACAAGGGTTTTGTAAAGATATTATCGAGTCAGATTCTCATGTTGTTATTCGTCTTTTGCAGTCTAAGTTGAATAAGAGTCTATCCTTTGTGTAGCCTGGTTTTGTAATACCAAGACTTTTGCAGTAGTGATTGGAGTATTCAATTTCGTCATATGTACCGAGAGGCTAACTATGTGACAGATCGCCTTATATATATCTCTTGCTTTTTATTTTTTTATTAGAATTTCATATTTTATACGCCCCACCTGAAGGGATTTCGATACCGTTCTACTTGATGATTATTTAATTTTTTTTATTAATAAAATTTTCTCTAAGAGGATGGATAATATTGTCTCGCCTTCTAGAGAAAAAAACTTGGATATAATTAATACAAATCATACAATTATGAATTATGCATGATAATACAAATTCAACCGCTTAACTTTGGTACAAATTTTTACGATAAAAACAGAAAGTTTAAAGTGTTTCCTAAATCCATCATCCCTCGATTGTCAACTTTACACGATACCAAGTTTCTTGATGTTGTTTTGTCGGGACGTTCAATTTTGATTTTTCCGGCCTTAATAGACCAATCCCAATCTTCTATCTCCAAGACAAATCATCAAACTTAAATAAAATTCCACCTTTAAACACACACAAATTAAATTACCACATGCAAGCATGTCAGAAAAGAAAGATTAAAATGGAACAATAAAAATGAGTACAAATCCATGTTCATATATGGATATATCATAATATCACCCACCCACTTCACCTCAACTCTTGCCCAATCAACACAAAGACAACACACACAAGTGCACCAATTTAACTTAGAGATGATGAGATGCCATGCAATTGAAGTATTGAATCCACGATAGTAGATACCATATCGGACAAAACTAAATAAACTAAATTTATTTTGGTAATTTATTTTGATTTTCACTTATTTTATATTAAATATATGTTAATAGACTGAATTTATTTTAATTTTAACTTAACTAGCTATTATTAAAATTATTTCATTTTTTACTATTTTTGTATTTTTAGGACTGACTGGAGCCGACCCTAACCTATCTCTCGGTTCATGTCTGGATGCCATACTCCTTAATTTCCATTTTCTTTTGATTTTTGCGGCCTAAATTTCCCCATGGTTCGTTCCTAACCAAACGGAAAAAATCGTTGGTTCTGGAGCCAGAACAAGAACCTAACCGGAATCAGGGTATGTCGATTCCAGTTTCTTATTCTTTGGAAATATAACCGGGTCCGAATCAGAACCGGCGGAACCCAACCAGAATCAGGGTATGTCGGTTCCAGTTCCTTGTTCCTTAGAAACATAGAATCGGTGGATGCATCGGATCCGAACCAAAACCTGTGGGAATCGAAACTTAGAACGGAACCGAGGAATAGGAGATTAGCCGGTTCCGATTCCATAGTTTCAAAACCGAACCCACCTCTATTCGTGCCTAGTTAATTAATAACTTCAGGGACGAAAACAAGAATTAAATTTCAAATAGATTAAATTTACTTTAATTAGTTATCTTAATTTTAATTTATTCATACTTAAATGTATCTCGATAGAATAAATTTGTCTTAACTTTATTTATTTACTACTAAAATCACCTTAATTCTCACTATTTCTTTATCAAAATAGCTAAATTTGCTCTTATTTTTCTATTTTTCTTTTTTTTTTTTAGACAAGATAGAAGGAGGCCACCCCTCGATCCGTACCCCCAAATTTCCCATTTTTTATTTTTTAGTCCAAACTTTCCCATCATTCTCTAATAACATGACAACACATCTCACCATTTCATGCCACGTACTCACCCTTTGCATGCATACTCCTTTTCCTCTTCAGCCACGCATCCACCTCTTCTTAAGCCCCCATACCTCCACCCACAACAATCCCATACATCCCCTTATTCAATATATAAATACATCCATAATTCCTACCCCTAACTTAACTCAAAACCACGAGATCGTACCATAATTTTCCAAAACCTCCCAAATCTATCCTTTACCTCCACAAAATGGCAAGCATTTGCACCGATCACCACCACCACCACAAGCTCCACCACCATCTCCTCTCCTCCGCCACCAAGAAACCCGCCCACCACCACCACCTCCAAGACCTCGTCCTCAACTCCAACATCCCTCCCCGGAAGCTCATCTCCCACCACTCCTCCTCCACCGACTCCGACGACGATGGCGTCGTAGGCGCTGCCTACGACGCCGAGACCGACCCCTACTCGTCGGACCCGTTCCGCATGTTCGAGTTCAAGATCCGCCGCTGCACCCGCAGCCGGAGCCACGACTGGACCGACTGCCCGTTCGCCCACCCGGGCGAGAAGGCCCGCCGCCGCGACCCGCGCAAGTTCCACTACTCCGGCGCCGTCTGCCCCGACTTCCGCCGCGCGGGCTCGTGCGCGCGCGGCGACGAGTGCGACTTCGCCCACGGCGTCTTCGAGGTGTGGCTCCACCCGTCTCGGTATCGCACCGAGGCGTGCAAGGATGGTAAGAATTGCAAGCGCAAGGTTTGCTTTTTTGCCCACTCTCCGCGTGAGCTCCGCGTGCTCCCATCCGACGCCGCAGACGAAGGCGGCGTCGGCTGCGGGAGCCATCTCCTTAGCCTTGGAGACATCATGATGATGCGCTCGGCCGGAAACGGGACCAGCTCCGGCGCGGGCGGCGGCGGTGGCGGGAACAATAATAATAATCATTGTTGCAAGCACTGCACTTGCTCGCCGCGGTCGACGCTGGCGGCGCCGCTTTCGCCCCCGTCGCCCGCGGAGCGGTTTGCATGGGCGAACCATGCAAACCACCACCACCACCCGGCGGCTCTCGCGCCGCTCGACGAGCTCGCGTACGAGGACGCGCTCGGCGAGCTTATGAGCAACCTTGAGGTCATGAGTTTCAAAGAAGCGAACTTTCCCGGGCCCGGCGGCGGAGGGCCCCACAATGGCGGGTTATGGGTTGATGTGGTGGGCGATCACGGCGGTGGTGGCGGCGGCGGCGGCGATGAGCCTCAGTTTGTGTTGTCTCCTTCGGCTCCGATGAATTCGACACCGTTGTCGGCTAATTCTAGGGGCTATAATATGACCGGAGTGTATGGCGGTGGTGGCGTTGGCGGCGGCGGTGGTGGTGGTTTTGATTCGCCGTGTTCGAGCGGAATCGGAAGCTATTCTTTCGATTCGCCGGTTAGTTATAAGGGCAATTTGGAGGTGGAAGAGGTGAGCAAGGCCGGGTTGGGCGACCCGGATCTCGGATGGGTCAATGATCTTCTCATGTAGATACGTCGGCGTCGTCGCCGATGGCTTTTGGCCGGCGGCCTTGGTGGTTTTCCGGTGGCGGGTTTTGGTTTTGGCTATGTATAGCATAATTAAGAAGGTGAAGGAGTGCAAGTTGGTTAGAGGTGGTTTTGCACTAATTAATTGATCTTGTTGCTCAAGATGGGGAATTAAGTATGAAGGAAGATATTAATAATAATGTGGTTAGGGCATGGCATGCATGTTTAGTAATTGTTTTGGGTAATTTTGTAATTTTTTGGGTTTATTTGGAAGGGTGGAAGAAGGTTAATTTTGTTGCTTGGATTATAATGCTATGTATTAATACAAGCTTTAATGTACTTGTAATGATGATTATGAAGGTTAAATAAATAAATCATCTTGCTTCATTTTGTGGTCTCAAAAATGTAACGCTTGTTGTGATAACGTTTGCATATATATTAACTTTTGCTTAGATCATTGTTTTAATTACTTGGATCACGAGGATTATTAATTATTCTGTACAACTGACATTGGAGTGAAGTTTGACATTAAATTTCTAAGTGTGGAGCACGATCGGAGATGAGTAATTTGTGTGATAAATTTTGGAAGTTGGGGGAATTGAATTAAATTAAATGAATAGTTTTGGCAGGTTTAATTCTGCTAAGTGTCAGGAATATACTCTTGTTATGTATTGGCTAGTTTGGTTTTATATTTTGTGACACTGTTGACACGGAAAGCCAAGAACAATGTAAAAATGTATAGCGATTCGATTTGATGTCTTATGTGTTTAAAAAATTGGAATTAATTTCAATGTTTAAGCCTTCATTTGTATAATTTTATGTGTTATTTTTAATTCCTTTTTATGGCATAAATATGCATAACTTATTTCTTTCTTGGTCAAAAACTAACAACACAAAGCTATATAACGATAAGGAGACTGTAAACATTAACGTTCAACCAAAAAAAAAAACTGGAAACTTTACCGGTAAAAAGTAACAAGTCAAAGTCAAAGTCAAAATAAGGAGATTTTCATTTAATTTAATATAGTATTAAATAAAAGGAGATTTTAATTGTATGCTAAAGTCAAATTTCTATTTAGTTATAACTGACCGTGTCTCTCATTATTGTAACAACATACAAAACACTTTATTAATGGTTTCAAGTTGTAAGTTCTAACTACTCAACTATTCATTTTTAGGAATAATAATCTAATTTAAAATCCAAAATTATTGATTGATTGATCGGGTTATAAAAATGTAAAGCGTCAAATAATTATAATGAAGTCTGTTTAGATAACCAATTTAATGCATTAAATTGCATTACGATTTATCACACATTATTCGAATCGTTTCTCGTTTTAATTGGTACGAACCTACAATCCGAATCGTAGAATTTTGATACGATCTTATGATCCGAATCGCGAGTTTAATAACATTGTATGATTAAAAAAAGGAGCAGTGAAATAATTTTAGGTCCCGTTTGGTATGCTGTTGAATTGGATTGGAATCAGGAATCAGAATGGAATCATGAATCGGAATGAACCAATCCTGTGACATGTTGTTTGGTATGCTGTCGGAATGAACCATTCCTGAGAATTATGATTTAAAATTTTGGTTTAGACCTTATAATTTAGGGTTTATGAATTTTAGAATTGATTATTTAAGGTTTTGGAGTTTTAGGGTTTTAAGATTTAAGATGAAAAATTATTTTTTTTGAAATGGATGATACTTTCTATTTTCCGCTAGAATTAATTTTACCTGTAGGCTTGGAATGAGCCATTCATGAAAATGAAATCGATTCCTAATTTTGGTAAATCAAACAATAAATCCGGAATCAATCATTTCTAATTTCCAGAGAATCGAACCAAACAAGACCTTAGTACTTATATAATAGTTTTATAAGTGATCACAAGAACATACATATTCATGTGATGAATAATTGATGAAAGTAGCTAGGGGACAATTGGACAAAGGAGAAGGCAAAAGATAAAGAATAATATCTTAAAATGCCAGGTGGCAATCGGCCAGATCACATCAGGTATGCCAGGTGGCATTCATGCACAACTAGGAGGATTCATTCGGCTGGTTTCATCACATGAAAGCTGAGACTATAACTACACTACGGCGGATTTTTTAAATTTTCTTCTTTCTGTTATTTGTCTTCTTGTTCGTTATCTTCATCACAAGGCTTAATTTGTTTCGATCTCTTCAATTCGTTCACGATTTAGTATTAATGATTATGTACAAAGGAAAGCACCATCTCTATCCTTAATTGTTCTCAACCATTTGTTGTCACAAAGATGACTTAGGGTCCGTTCGACATTTGTGTACTTATCGGTGTTGATATTTATAGTGATAACGGTACTGATATTTAATATTTTAGCTATACATCTTTCACAATTTTTTGTTATACAAAATGACGGTATTTTGAAGATTTTTTTGAAAAAACGCTAAGAAAACGGTAATCAGATAAGTTTAGTAAATTGAGAGATTGTATGCAGTAGCATTGAGACCGGCTAAAAAGAGATCCATACTTTCGACCAAAAAAAAAGAGATCCATACTAGAACAAGATAATAAATCGAGCAAGAAGGACAAACAATTAAATAGAAAAACTAACAATCAATGAATTTAATCAGATTCGGGGTGAATAAAATATTAAATTTTTTTTTGTTAAATTGTCAACTCAACTCGGAATTTGCAAAGAGGACATCTGATGTAGTTGTACGTACACTTAAGACTATTAGTATTTAATTACCATCGATATTATTGAGAGGCGTTATAATTTTTTCGCCTCATTTATTTATTTATTTTGGTGAAGATCGAGTACCACTTATTAGAGTTGAATCGAAGATTTTCTGAACACTGTTCTAAAATCCTATCTAGGCCTCGCCTAGGAGCTAGAAGGTCCTAGCCTGCCTAGCCGTTCAGCCCGTTTAATACTGTCTAGGTAACCGTGCTAACCGCCTAAACGCTACGTAACCCCTCTCCGTCTAAGGTCCGTTTAGCATTTATTTAAAACTACTTGACTAAATGTTCGAGAGTCTTTTTGCCTCATTTATTAGAATGCTTTTAAAATAGTCCATTGTTGGTTATAGATAATTAGTTATCCTAATTTTCGACCAAAAAAAAAATAGTTATCCTAATTATATTTCTTGTTTTTTGTAGAAAAAATAACATTATTTTTATACGGATAGGACGTACAATATGATGATGTACATTACTTCATCAAAATTGTACTCTTAACGTACGTTATGGGATGTGTACTACTATACTACCACCGCAACTTATAACAACAAATACGTAATCAATCTATCCGTTATCCTTTAGCCACATTTTATGGAACAACTTTTGATTAAAGATTAAAGAACGTAAGCAAAAATAAGTGTACGTTTCTTGCCAAAATATTGAGTCTTAGCTAAAAGCCCACTAGGCCGGCCATTACTATACGAATACGTCTATAAGTACACCGTACAATAATAAAGTTGATTTTTGGTGAATCCAAAAAAAAAAAGCCCTAGGGAGAAATAAAGGCTAGGCGAGGCACATTGTGTGTCTACTTTTAAGCAAACCTGTGGATCGCTATCACCCCTTATTCAGCCTGGTTGCTCAATGCCAAGGCTTACTTAGTAGAGACTGGACTATTCAATTCCGACACATTTATAGAGAGGCAAATTGTGTTGCAGATTTTCTTGCCTCGTTAGCTTTCTCGTTTAGCTTAGGTTTTCATGTATTGTGTGACCCTCCCGAGGGTGTTGTTCATTTACTTTCTGCTGATGTTAGGGGTCGGGCTATCCCCCGTTTGCTGACTACTTAGCCCATTTTTTCCTAATTAATAAAATGCCCCCTTGAGGGGCCGGAGAGTACCGTCTCTCCTTCGACCAAAAAAAAGTAGGCGCCCATAAGTAGGGTTGTGTAAATATGGACCGGACTGGGAGATCGGACGCGGTCCACTAAAATTTAAAATTATGAGTTCGGTACGGTTCGGTTCAGGACCGTAAATTTACGGTGCGGACAGAAATAAACCGTAATATATAAATTTAAAAAAATTATATATATACATAAATTAAGGCATATATTTAACATAAAATCTAAAATTTTAATTGTTATATTTGACATAAAGTCTCAATTTTTATTGTCCATTTATACTAGAAAATCGGACGAGATCATAATTTAACCATTTTTTACAATAAAATATTAAATTTTATTATAAAATATGTAAATCCGATCGTTGGTCCAAAACCGGATCATGTGGGTCGGATTAAAGTCGTTGATCGGGACAACGACTTTATTATTTATTTATTTTTTGCTTTTCATCGAAAGTCGTTGTCGTTGTCCCTTTCAGCGACTTTAATCCGACCCATACCCGCTAGCCTATGTCCACATTATTTTTTAAACAAGCCTATTTATAGAATTTAAGTTTCAAAACAACATAGAACGGGAAAAAAAATACAGCTGGAAGAATGGAGGCACGTACAAATTGATCAAGGAAACAGTAATATATGTATGGTCCAATCTTGAACTTTACAGATATGTCAGTTGCTGAAAATGTAAATTCTCAATCCACATTCATATATATTCTTGTGTTAGATGTGAATATAGTGGAGGAATTAAATGTTCAGATTCATTGAACAAGAAAGAAGCTAATATATGTTTGTGCTTATGCATGTGTTTGGATACTTGTATTTTATGGGCATGGTGTTTCCTGGGAGGGGTCACTTTTTGCCCATAAAATGACACCAAAAATGGTGGGGATTTTGACCATAAGGCCATGTTTGGTTTAAAGAGGAATATATATTAACATTATCGTCCAATATAGTCTTGTATAAGCAGAATTTGGACGGTCAAGATGAAAGCATGTGAAAGAATATTATCCCATATCGGGAATTCTGATATAACTCGCCCAATATATATACCCTTGGGCTACTCTTTCTATTGCAAATTGGTTTTAGGATGGAACCCACGGGCTTGTGTGTTGGGCCGAATGCGCTTATGCGCATGAATCGAAGTGTGGACCCCCGCATCATATTGGCCCACCGGAATTTAATATGGTATCAGAGCCTGTTCGGCCTGGGTCCGCACTCCTGATCTATTGATGGGCTAGTCGGCCTTAAGGCATGATGTCAAGTTGCAACTGACATATTGCGAGGTCAGGCCACATCGGGAATTTGATATAACTCGCCCAACATATATACCCTTGCGCTACTCCTCCTATTGCCAATTGGTTTTAGAATGGAACCGTACGAGCTTGTGTGCTGGGCCGAACGCGCTTATGCGCATGAACCGACGTGTGGACACCCCACGTTATATTGGTCCACCGAAATTTAACAAAGCATATCATGATCAAAAGGATGCACTTGATCTTCTAAAAAACATTGAAATTCAGTTATGTGATAATAATGATTGGATTTAATTTAAATGTACAGAATTGATACAAGAACTATATCCATCTCAAAGATACTGTATCAGTTAATAACGAGTAATCGAATGAGCGCGCCCCATAAAGAGGAATATACATGTATATATGTATATTTGTGTATGTGTATGTGTATGTGTATAGATTGCATGAATTTAATGAGCCAGTGGGTTGTGTTATTGGTTGCATGTAGGGTTAGGTGGTGGCTGTCACCATATATGTTCACAAGGGTATGGTGTGGGTAAAGGGAAACAGCCCATGCTTATGCTGACCTTTGTATATTATCATCAATCAAATTAAGCCTACAACTTTAAGATGCAAGAACGAGAGATTGGTAGGGCAGATAATGAAGATAGAAGTTGTTTTTGGAGGAGGGTGGAATGTCAATGAGGAGGAAATTCTTTAAAACTTTATAGGGAATTTTCATTATGGGATCGGGGATGGGAAAAATAAATAGGGATGGAGATAATTTAATTCTCCGTGCGAGAATGGGGACAAAGACGATGGCCTTTATCTCGTTAATTCCCTGTCTCACCCCTCCTGCGATGGAGACAATGAGGTATATTTTACAGAAATTATAAACATATGATCAGACAAGACAATCTGCGAGAAAGGTAAATGAGAAAAGTAGGCGGAAATGGAGACTTTTCGATGTGAATGAAGGCGAATATGATTTTTCATTTCTAAACGGGAATGGAAACAGAGACCATGAGCCAAATCTTATTCGAACAATTCTTTTCAGTCATGCATAAACAAGTCAGGCAAAAATGGCTTACATGTCTATTCAAAAAATAAGATAAATTACATATATTAGCATAAATTGGATTTAATTTAGTCAGGCAAAAATGGCTTACATGTCTATTCAAAGAATAAGATAAATTACATATATTAGCATAAATTGGATTTAATTTAAACATTTTGTAAGGATAGTATTCCGATATCTCCGTTTTGACTTAATGCATTAAATGAAGCGATCCAAACGGACCCAACTTAATGCATTAAATGAAGCGATCCAAACGGACCTAATTAATAATTGGGTAATGTTATGTGGCCCCCATCATGTTTCGAGTCGATAGGCTAATAATTGGGCTAGCGACTCTTATCAAAATGAGAGAAACAATAATCATTTAAATCTGAGCATCTAGTTTTGATTATCTAACCAAAACTACATTCTACATGTCACATAATTTGCAAAATATGCAACTTCTCCATTGATGTTGCCAACTGCCATAATTCCAAAAGGAAGAATTAATTAGCTACCTCTACAACAAATGCAACATTCATTATACTTAATTTACCCTTTTAAAAACTAACCTTATAAAAAAAAAGTCCTATATATGTGTCCTATATATGCCATATCAAGGTTCAATTGTCCTTGGTAATTCTACATAATTTGCGACTCAGCCGAAAGGTCGAATGGGGTCTCTTGACCCAAGTGCGAACCGGAGAGCAAGCGTTCGTGTAGAGCGTTCTTAGATGGCTCGACTGAGTGTCCTCGCACCTCCAAGTGCTCGGCTTGCTGAAGTAGGTTCACCTTATTAGGTTTGTATGTGTATTTGTAATGCTTTATTCCCAATATAGGACCCATGCCTACTAAAACAATTAACTGCAACAAAAGGAATTCAAGTAAGCAAGCACATTTAAATAAAAAATTGTCTAAGAAAATGCAGAAGTAACAACATCAACCCGCTTAGGGTCCGTTTGGTTCTATACCAGGTTAGGTATCCCTTTTTGGTGTTTGGTATGAAACAAGGTTTAGGTATGGTTCATTCCTATTCCCTCAAATACACAGGAGCTCATGCGTTATCTTTGAGATGGGTATTAATGAAACCTATTTCAACCTGATTACAGGTATAGAAACAAACAAGCCCTTAATCCCAGACCCACTCTAGTATAGGGTCTAGGGGGTCGAGTTGCATTAAGTATAAAGTCAAATCATCTTAACGATTTCGCTAATATACACCTGTATGAGTATAACCTATGTTTCACAGAGGCGGAAAATAACTAAGAAAAGCCATAAGAAACGTATGGCGCTATGTATCAAAAGCGCCATAAAAATCGGATGGTGCTGCCCTATTAGAGTTTCTGGGTAACATAAGAGTACAACTAAAGATCAAAAGGAGAGCAAGCAAGGATGATTGACTTACAAACATGGTCGTCCAATAAGACGGTTGTTTACAGAGTCGAAAAACGACGGTGTACATCTCCGATGCCGGAACTTCGCTGACGAGGAAATTTATTACATAGAAAGCCACTAGATTACCCCATATGGCTAGGTGTTGCAATATTGTGAAGCAACTTCAACCACCAAGAACAATTTTAAAAAAAAAACTGTCAATTTAATTAATTGTAGTTTTGGGTTATGAAATTAAAACATTATTCAAAAAGCATCAGCAAACTGAAATTATAGAAGTTGAGATGAGAAAAGTGTATGCTTACTTTGTTTCTATTGTTACAACAAAAGCCTGCAACCATATACATCCGGACAATGCCACCATTGCTACCTTCTCTTTTTCGCCGTTTTCATCGACATAAGAGTATATGCTAATAACAAATACAACAATTGCCTGCAATTTTTTTTTTTACAATCATTATAATTTAAAAGAGCATATGACATTTTAATAAAATTCAAGAATAGAAGTACTTGAAAAATGCACTTACATGAAAAATAGAGAGTCCAAACCATCCAACAAAAGTGCAAGGATTTAAAAGCCTGTTCAAGAAATAACTAGATCAGTTCAATTTCCATGTCAAATAATCCAGACAACATCCAATTCACAATTAATGATGCATTAACGTTTGGATTGCACCATTTAATATAGGGTTGTTCAACGGATTAACCCAACCTGACCCGTAAAAAAAATCAGTTGACCCGATCCGTAACTCGGGTTACGGGTCGGGTCATAGGTTGCCCCGTTGACCCATTTGACCAAGTCAAACAGGTTTACATGATCTAAATATATATATAATAATATTATTATTATTATAGTCAAATGGGTCAACATAATCGACTCGTAAATATATATCTATATATATATATAAATAATAATAATAATACGGGTTACGGGTTTTACAGGTCGGCTCGTGACCCGTAATACCAAAAAATCTTGACCCGTGACCCGACCCGTAAATTACGAGTCGGGTCGGATTACGAGTCAACGGCATTTTGAACAACCCTAATCTAATGCATTATCTTTAGATGTAATAAAAGATAATGCATTAAATTGGACGATGATCCAAAATTTAATACAAGATAATGCATCCAATTCACAAGATTTGGTATCTTTAGTTTTGATATTTTCATGAGAAAGATCATAAATAATACCTCCCTGCCTGACCAAAATCGAAAATCTGAGGATACTGCATCACAGTTTTTTCACTCAAATCCTTGTCAAGAACACTAACAAGTACAGGAATGCTGGTGTAGAGAACATTATAAGCCATCAAACTCACAGAATTGAGAAGGCTAGTTCCAGAGAAGCCTGAAACGAAAGAGAAACTGGAAGAAGCAAATGTCAATAAGTAGCCATAATAACAAATTAAGGAATGAAGCAGAAGTGAGTTTGGAGAGAGATATTACAAAATTTGTATAAAACTGATTGTTAAGGACTTGTAGAAGGAAAACTGCGACAAAAATGTTGTGCGATTGTACGAGTATCGGCCATGCACAAGGATTAATCTCTGCAGGAATCTGAATTCTGCAACCAAAATTTAGGATTAGCATCATTTCCGCGATATATCATACCGGTTGTAGGAGTGGGCTATACGAGCAAGGTTATTAGAATCCCGATCCGATCCTACGATTCTAGCGATCCTATGATCCATAACTGGCAAAACGATACAGTTCTGATCCGACTTCAATTTTACATACGATTTAACGATTCTAACGATCCTACAAAATGACTATTATACTTATATATTATTAAAATTTTCAAAATTAAGTCTTATTTCCATTACAACATATTTACTTGTTAAATTAATAATACTTATAATGTTCTTACTTCATATATAAGAAAATATACAATATATTAGATTAATTTTACATACTTTTAGTTATAATGTAGGATCTTACGACTCAGCGATCATACGATCCAATCCGAAATACCCTTTACGATCCGATCCTAATAACCTTGCATGCGAGTTTGATAACTTTTGGATGTTTACTAATCAATGTGTTTAAATAAAGCAAGGGTATAGTGCCTTTCCATTAAGAAATCTTTGCAAACAAATATAAGCTAAAAAAACTTCAACATTTTTAATTGAACTTACTTCCAATACTATAATCTGCTGCCCTTGCAGCTTGTAATCCTTCTCTTCCACTTATTCCAACACCAATGTGAGCTTGTTGTATCATCCTCACATCATTTCCGCCATCACCAATCGCCAGTGTTCTATATCCACACGATTTCAGCAACTCCACAAGCTGCAATACGAGCAGAGAGTGATAATCATAACAACCTAGCTCCTACAAGAAACTCTACAAGTTAGTGATTTATAAATCACCTCTAAATGAAAAGCAAAAATATGCAACTATAAGGTTCACCTGTGCCTTTTGAGATGGCGTAACGCAACAACAAATAGCAGTTCTTGAAAGTATTGCCAGCTCCTTGAATGCTTTTCTGTGATGCTTCATTGCAATTTCGAGAGCCCAGCCATCAATAGCAAATGCAACATCCTGTCAAAATTTAACAATAATATGTTCAAAGTTTATTTTTTCAAAGCAAAATTCAAAGTTATTGCAAAAAAAAAAAACTCGAATCATAAACACTGTTCTAAAAATCCTCGCCTAGGCGCTGGAAGGTGCTAGCCCGCCTAGCCTTCCAGCCAGTCTAAGAGACCTTCGAGTCCGTCTAGACACCTGTTTAGGTCGCCTATGCGCTAGGTGGTCCCTCTCCGCCTAGGGTTTGTCTAGCGTTTTTTAAAACACTGATCATAAATAATGTACCTTAGCTTCTGGAAGTGACATCTTCATTGTAAGTAAAACCCTCTCTAAGCTTCTGCAAACTTCATCTCTGTTGTTTCCATCAATTAGCAAAAGCTGGCCTTTTGGTTCTGTCACCAGTAAACTATGATAATATTACAAGCTTTATACTTCATTAAGGGTGCGTTTGGATTACCCAATTTAATGCAACATAAGGTATTATATTGGGTAATCCAAATGCACCCGAAGTTTGTGTAAATTCATCAAAGAAAGCCAAATCAAAATCAAGATACCTGGTGATATGAATTTACACAAAAGAGCAATTTGTATGGCTGTGGTCTTCTTGTCTCCAGTCAACATCCAAAAGTTTATTCCGGCTTTTCTTAGCATCTCAATTGTTTCAGCCACCCCATCCTGAAAGTGAAAAAAAGAAGAAGCAACGTTCAATAATAGAATAGTGTTCCACAAAACGCTAAGCGGACCCTAGGCGGCCTAAACGGACGCCTAAACAGACTAGACGGTCTCATAAACGAGTTGGAAGGCTAGGCAGGCTAGGATCTTTCAGCGCCTAGGCGGGGCTTAGACGGAGCTAGGCGGAGATTTTTAGAACAGTGAATAATATGTGAAGAACTTAAAGAGTTTATTATATACTAATTTATCTACCTGAAGTCGGTCTTCAATTCCAGTTACCCCAAGGATTTCCAGGTTATTCTCAATTTGTTCACATACCTCCGCTATACGCCGCTACAATTAATCAATACTTGAATCAGAGAAAGCTACAAGAATTTGTGTATAATCTTAAGTGATAATCACCTCCCTGTCCACCAAAGTGCTGTTAGCCTCTTGAAACATCAAAGCCCACTTTTCATATTCATCTTCCTTCACCTCACGCCATGCCAAGCATAACGTTCTTAGTCCCAATTGCGCGTATAGTTCAACGGCCTCAGTATATACTCTGATCTGCTGGCCTAAGATACAAAATACAAATCTTTAGTGAAGAAATAGACAGCATTACATGCTAAAAGCATAGCAGAAAAACATACCGGCAGATGCACAAGGCAAAATAGCTTCATCGGCGCCTTTGGACAAAAGGATAATCTTTCCGTTCTTGCAATCTTGTAATATTACCGACATTCTCTTGCGTTCGGAAGTAAATTCTAGAATGTCAAGTACTTCATAATGTAGTGTAGAAGAGTTGTATCTTATCTCTGCAAAAAAAAAACATGAGAAATTGAGATTAAGATAGAAGTGACTAAGAGTGTGTCTGGATTACTACCTTATATGCACTGTTCTAAAAATCCCCGCCTAGACGGAGACCACCTAGGCGCTGGAAAATGCTATCCCACCTAGCATTCTAGCCTGTCTAGGAGACCGTCTATTCCGTTTAGGCTGCCTAGGCGCTAGGTGGTCCCTCTCCGCCTATCGTTTTTTAGAACACTGCTTATATGGCAAAACGCAACCTAACTTATAAAATCTTGAACCACAATTGGCAAAATGTGCATAATACCTAGCATATTAGAATTCCTATTGACAAGAACCATATTTAAGCGAGCTGCAGCTTGAACTAAAGCTTCCTCGTCCTGGGATTGTGACTTGTACAATATCTTTGCACCTTTGCTACTATGCTCTCAAAAAAAGCGAAAAAAAAAGGATTTAGATACAAAAACTGATAGGTATGCAAATCTTAACTAAGTAAAAGCTTCAAAATAGATTTTAAGATCAATTACCTTCGAGTTGGGACAACAGTATTGCACATTGCCATAACCATTAAAAACCGAAAAACATCAGGAGAAGCATTTGCAACAGCATCATGAAGCAAGACATCTATCAGTTTTAATGCATTATTACCATCAGAAGTAGCCTAAGCTGAGAATCGAATATTGCATTATAATATAATGCTGGAATTATACCTTTTAAAGCATCGCTGCTCTCATTTCCGTAAAATGTTTCCGACATGCAGCATCTCTTGAGAATCATTTTGTTTTCGGTTAGGGTCCCAGTTTTATCTGTCAAGATGTACTCAACTTGTCCTAGATCCTCACTTATTGCTGTGCTACATATACCAAAAAAAAAGTTTAAAACCAATCAGCATTTTCTCAAGTCCAAGTACACTTCATGGAGTTCATTCAATGATCATACAATTAATTTCAGCACAAGAATTAAGCATTCAATGCAGTGTTCAGAAAAATGTTAGGTGGACCCTAGGCAGAGAGGGACCGCCTAGCGACTAGGCAGCCTAAACGGGCGCCTATACGGATTAGACAGTCTCCTAGACGAGCTGGAAGGCTAGGCGGACTAGCACCTTACACGCCTAGGCGGACCTAGACGGAGCTAGGCAGAAATTTTTAGAACAATGATACTTACTTTGCTGCATGGGCAAAAGTAGTTGTCTCTTGGTCCATCATTTCATGGTCCCACTCAATCAACTTTGCATAGAAACTCTTGACAAGGTCAAGAGACACCTAAACATGCCCAGAAGAGCATGTTAGAAAATTTATCAATTCGAAATATAGATCAATGGAAAGTTACTACTTTATCCACATCCTAATACAAGTATGGAAGAACATTGGAACCAGGATTACCTTTAAAGATATGGGTATCATTATGGAGCATAGCAGCTCAAATCGTAGAGGAATAATCAGTAGATCATACCATGGACCTTCTTTCGGAAATAAAACGTACCAATGCTGCCAAGAAGTGTAAAGACAATATTAAAAAGGGATTCAATACGTCTGAAATCATCATTATTATCATCATTGACCCAGTGAGGCTCCGCTACAGCAGAATCTGGGTGGTCAAGATGGGGGTACCCCTGCCCAAAGGAATAGGGTACACCCGATATACCCAAGAAAAAGCCATTTTATGAGATATCGATTTACCTTTACTGCTTTAGTATTTTTCCACACATTTCCAGCTATGCCCAAAACAGCAACTACAAGAATCTGGAAACCAAATATGGATCCTATAAGCTTGTCAATCATAGCATCCACAGCCGTTAATTTTGGCTCTGGTACACCACTGCTCATCCCCAACTTAGTTTCATTGCCTAACAATTAGGACTCCAAAAACATTAAACATGATACAATATCAATAGACCAGTAAATAAATGTGACAAGTACAAGCATTATAAGAAAGAACTAACCAGTATAGACAGCAACGCCACAAGCCCATTCTGTGTTCCGCAAGTAACACGACTGAAGAAGCGTATTCTTTATCGTTAAAGGATGTATTTCATTATCGATCAATGGAGGAAATAGCCGTAAATTAGCATCAAATCTTGTTATATCTCGATTCGGGATCGGACACTCAATCACACCCTGTAAGTTAAAAGAAAGAGTTGGATACCAAATAGTGTAAGATAATGCATCTTTTGTTGCAATCACTGCTCTAAAAATCTCCGCCTAGCTCCATCTAGGCCCCGCCTAGGCACTGGAAGGTGCTAGCCCGCCTAGCCTTCCAGCCCGTCTAGGAGACCGTCTAGTCCATTTAGGCCTCCTAGGCGCTAGGCAGTCTCTCTCCGCCTAACATTTCTTACAACATTGGATGCAATCCATACATATGCTTAATATACACCTTACCTTAATCTGATGGAGCAGTTCTGAACCTATTCCCACACAAACACTCGGTACGATTCTTGTTTTAAGATCAGTCTCACCATCCATTGCAGATGTCTGCATGTTTTGTCAAGTTGGTACATAAGTGTATGATATAAGATAAGATTTCTTGGGTACAATTCACACAAGCTCACCTCTTAACACAAATGAACTATATTCAATACGATTACCTCTACAAAACAAAGCCCGCGTGGATCAGAAGTTCCGAGAATAACTAGATCACATGGAATTTCATCGTTCTCATGAAGCCACACAACATTCCCTACATGGATATCTTGTGCTTGGATCTAGAAGAAAATTTCCGAGCTCTTAAGAGTAAAAGATTTCAAATTCTTGTACAATTAAAAGATATAGGATGTATACATACATGTTTCTTGACACCATGTTTGATGACACACACTTTTTTCTCATTCGCCTTTTTATCAGAAAGATATCGATTATAATCATCCCAAGCTTCTTTTGTCGCTGAGACGGAAAATATGAAAACGAGAGGACCCCAAGTTGTGACAGGATTCACAGGAGTAATAAGCGGCCATAGCTGAAGGCAAGCTATCAACAGGAAAAACTGGTTCATAAACCGTCTGCAAAAGATGTCATCATCATCATCATTGACCCAGTGAGGCTCCGTTACAGCGGAATCTAGGGGGTTAAGATGGGAGTACCCCTGCCCAAGGGAAAGGGGGTACGCCCGATTGACCCAAGAAAAACTGAAATTCAGCTATGTGACAATAATAACTGAATTTAGTTAGAATGCACCAAAATTGTTATAGGGACTAATCCATTTCCAAGTCAGTGTATAAAAGCCAATGAGCACGAGGATGCGCCCGTAAAAACAATTCAGCTCAGTAATATCACCGTAGTCGAAAGATTTAGGTGCAATTAATAGCTAAACTATGAAGTTATGTTACCTAAATTGTTCCCATAGGTTCTTAGGAAGGAAATTCAGTAAGGTATATTTTCTATTGGATATGCGATTGTCGCAATAGAGCTCTTGTTCTGATTCGTCGCCATTGATGTAAACATAGCGCTTCATTTTCAAGTTCCTTGACATGCTCAGGCTATTGATTTAGATCTCAAAGCAACACCAAACAACATTTTTGAGTCTTCCTCTAGGATTAAACAAAAATGTGTCCTGCAAGAAGAAGATAGATCAGAAGATATATACAGTTTCAACGAAATGAGCTGCAGAAACAATTTAACAAGAATCACTTTAATTTGACTTCATAGATCTTAAGACAAGCAAAGTCTAGATACTGAACCAATTGAGTAATTGTGCAATCAATTCCTGTGGCAATTATAGCATAGCCTTCAAATTAACACTACACCGTTAAAAGTTGACCCGACCCGCAAACCCGTCCTGAACAGCCCGAAAATTTGAACCTGATCCAATAGACTCGAAACTCATTGGGTTGAAACCCGAAAACCCGTTGGGTTGACCCAATTTATTATATTTTCATAATATATATATATAATTTATTTTCAAAATTTTCGATTTTTTGACCAGTTGGGTCGACCCGATCCGCTCGAAAAACCGCAATAATCCAACTCCGATTTGACTGTTGAACCGTGACGACTCGATCCCGACTCAACACGAAACCGAAATGATTCGATCCGGACCCGACCCGACCGACCCGATTGACAGGTCTATCATTAACAAGACAACTAGTAAGGAAATTAAGAGTACAATGTGCAATTCCGCCATTGAACTTGAATTGCAAACACCAAATTCTCTAAAAACCCCAATATAGATTCACTCATTAACTCAAAACTTCATGCATTCAATTTCAGTTCCGAATGACCCAAAATTCCCATGAATTATGCCAAATTGATTGATGAAGAAGCTAAGAATTGCAGATGAACACAATCAACTGGAGAATTCTCATATAATTGGAAATTAGAACACTGGAATTGTGATAAAGATCGTACCTTTTCCGCCTCTGACTCCATTGGATCGCTCATTCGGCCCTTCTTCTCTGTTTATCAATCGGTGTCAACAAATTGAGAGAGGAAACGTCCATGGGAGAGTGTTAAGAAATTTCTCGCCACTTTCTTTCTCGGACGCTACTCTAATTTCTTTTGTCGTTATCCGTTTTCTGTCGTTATTACTGTGTATAGATTGTGAAAATGCATAAAACGGCCCTTTATTTGCAATTATTTGCATAAAATCGCCAATTATAAAACAACTTTACACAAAACCACCATTCATCACCACTTACTCACTTAGCTCGATCAAAACCACCATTCATCACCACTTACTCACTTAGCTCGATCAAAACCACATCAAAGCTTGCACAATGTGACCCCTTATTCATAATTGTTTATAAACAAAAACCACTCCAAATGTTATATTATTTTTGATAAAATTGACTATTTAAAATAACAACTAGACCCTAAAAGCTATAAAAAAATCCATATTAATTTGAGAATTTGTGTAGTTTTTCAGTTTTTGTGGTATGAGTGGGATTTTGATAGAGATGTAACTTGTAAGTAATCAAGTCCAGACTGAACAAAAAGCGAACTAGGTGTTTCATTTCAGACCAAAACAAGCCACACGCAGCAGAGTTGCGGTGAAGGCAAAGCTGGCGGCTGTCAGCATAAAGCCAGTTGACTACGTGACAAATCTTCACCGCCTAATCTACCGTCGCCACGCTGCCACCCACTGACCCACCCGCCACCGCCGCCGCCTCATTTTCATTATCCGTATCACCTACTTTTATGTATAAATTTTTTTTTCTACAAAATTGTACTGTATTAAAAAAAGAAAGAAACTATAAACATAAAATTTTTAAATACTCCAATGTCTGCTTAATTATTACATACACACACGGTAGAAAATAAATGACGTTACCTTTGTTCAAATAGTAAGCGACTTGCTCCACATCCACGAGGTTTGGGAGTTCCATTTTAGTAGATGAGGAGACTTACCCATCAAAATCAGGTGCGCGATCCATCCTAATTACATTTTAAATTTTTATTTAAATAAAAAAAGAAAATAAATGACGTTTTAAATTTTTATTTAAGTTTCAAGAAAAATATTAATTACATTTAAAATTTTCTAAATTTTATTCTTTTTAAAACATTTACGAATTACTATTTTTAATAGATAAATCAAGACTATTGATCAAACAAAACAACTCTCTCCTACTCTATTCTTAATTAATTACCTAAAAAAATTAAAATTACACGAAATTAATTCAAATCAAAATACTAAAACATCACTTATTCTTAAGCAGGAGTACACAATTAACATTTTTATTTTCTTCGGGTCAATCTATGTAATTATGGAAAACTGAAGGAGGTGTGGAGCCCACAGTGGCCACTACTACTTCCAGTTCCACCATCATCGACGGCTGCTAACCAGATATATAAAGCGGCGGCAGCGGCGGCGGAAGACCGACGCCGCCTCACTCCGAAATTGAAGGCGTGCTCTCAATCACATGAGCGGTGGGGCCCATGGTCCCGTGCCTCCCTCGCACTCGCTCCTTTGGGTTTCTTCACACTAGACGTACGATTCACGGCTTCTCTATTTTCATTATTTTTTTTTTCTTTTCGTTAAAAAAATGAAAGGCCGTAATGGTAAGCTCTAGATTTGGACGGCCACCGATCTCCCTCACAAAGTGCCACGTCGCGAACTCGCGATTGTCGCCGTGCATGTCCCGTGTGACACGACGGTAATTTATACATACATGCTACGTACCAAAATTAACGTACTTTCGTCTTATGTATCAAAAGTACATTGTTATAGTAATGTTAGTGATGGATAATCCACGATTGAGAGCATCAGTTTAACTGAGAATCGAAATTTGGTTTAAGGTGAATCAAAAGTCAAAACGAATTGGTTCGGTTTAATTTGGTTTCAGTTTTATCTGTTTGAGATGAATAAAAAATGTTATATATCTTTTGGAAAATTCCTAAACCGAATCCAATAATATCGATTTCAGATCGGATTTGTTCGGTCAGCTTAACATACGTTTTATAATCGAAAGTGTGTTATTATAGTAACGTTTAGTGATAAACAATTTAGGATCGAACTTAGGTTTAAGGTGAACCGAAAACTGAACCTATTTAGTTCGGTTTAGTTCAGTTTCGATTTTATTTGTTTGAGATGAATAATATTATTCTTTAAAAAATTCAAACCAAATCAAATAATATCCGTTTCGGTTCGAATCCATTAATTTAACTTAGCCATGCTCAGGCCTAAAATAATCTGAATTTAAAGCTTGGTTTTTCAGTTGGATTGCGTAATCAATGCAAAATCCACTTTCGAAAGAAGTTGAGGGTAATTAAGTGGGCGAGGAAAGTACGTGGAAGAAGTCGGGGAAATTAAGGCAAGATGCTTAAGACACGTGTCCCATTGGGTGGGAGATGACAAAGGATCCTTCTTGGACGGCCGCAACCGCCCTTCACACGTTAGAGTTTTATTTGGAACTTGAATCGGATGCTTCGGTTTAATTTATCCTCTTCTTAATCTTGTTTGTTGTTTATTTGTTCGTTTATTTCTAGCTCACACCTCCTTTCTAATTAACCAAGGTCCTCAACAACGTATAAGTTTGTTTATGTAGATTATCATATTTATCGAGAAAAATAAGTTTAATTGTATATGTTCGACAATATTAATATCATGAGCGTTTATTGATCTTATTGAGTAAACAAAAAATGGTTTGAAATATATACTTGTGTTAGGCCAAGTAAAATTGGGTCGGCGTAATGAGAATAAAAGTCCACCTCGGACATAATAAATCCAGACGTTGGCAGCGTGTGAAGAAGGTGTTTATAACGGCTAACGCAATAAAGGTCGTTGCGAAATCCCTGGGATATGAAAGTTGACCATGTAACGTCTCTTTGAAAAGAAGGAGGCTATAAATAAGCGAGAGGAGAGGAAGAAGGGGGAATTTTAATACACTCTAGTTCTCCAAAATGTCTTCATTCAACAAACACTTCATCCATTTTCGATTATATTTGTTGATCTCATTTGTATTTTTCGGAGACAAGTTGTATTATCCAGGCTCGAGACTACGGTTTTTAAGAGTATTAAAAGTAGTTTTAGGAATCATCTAATCATAATATTTCATCATGTTTACATCATTTTTATTTATTATTTTTATTATAATTTTATTGTTGCTAGCTCGTGGACGTGTTTAAACTTATTGTTTGACTAAGGTTCCCTCATTATAACAGATAACGCGTTTGCGTATTTATTCTACCCAAAATAACTTGTATCATATAATATGTGAATTGCATTTGGTTGATCAATGTGGTTAAAAAAGGTCTTTGTTCTACACTACTCTTCTACAAAAATATTAGCGGGCCTTAGGTGAAGAGACAGGAATTGCCTAGTACTTAGACAGTTCTAAGCAAACGCTTAGCTATGTGAGATGGGACCTTTCAAAATCTAGACACACAAGACTTAGATAGAACCCATGTAGAATTTCTAACGTCCAAATCTACCACTTCCTCACGAGATAAGTGGTGTTGTTGATCGTCGAAAATAGTCCTTACTGATACAGTATTTGAAGCAGTTGTTCAAATTTTTTTATGATCACACTAACATTCTCATCCTTGACCCTCGATAATCTGAAAGACTTTGAACTCAAAATTCTCATCCACATTCAAACGGATTTTAAACCTACCCTAATTACTTCCTTATAAAAAAAAAAGAAGTAAATACATTAATGAATCATATGGACCGCCCGACAAACTTAGATACTAGGATCCCCTGAAGCAAAGCAAGAACCAATCAGAACAAGCCATGTGCTTGACCGCCCAAACCTCCCCTTCAGGCTTCTGTCTTTTTCATGTTACCGAGACAATCTCCATAGAACGAGTCAGCCGCACTCCCCCACCCAATAATTTATTATTTTCATCACAAAAAATGCCGGCGACGGTATTTTCCGTATTTATTTTTAAAATTCTTTTTCATTATAGGTTTTTAATTAAAAAATTATTTTTAATACTCCTCAATTTTTACCTTTTTCTTTTAGTGTCCCAATAAAAAATTTATTTCTCTTGATATTCTTAAGATTTTAATTTTTCCTATTTATGTCAATTTTCAGTTCAAATTAATTAAATTCAATCACATAATTTTGTTCCCTTATCTTAAATTAGTAGGATTAAACTCTTAAAACACTCAAATTCATAATCAAATCACATCAATTTCAATTTTAAAACAATCTTCTAATTTAAAAGGGTTGCTTAGAAAATTGTTTACAAATTCAAATTCAAATGATTCAGTTATAAATTTAGGTGTTTTAATAGTCAAATCCTACTAATTTAAGAGTAATTAACTCAATAGTGAGCTTCAACTTAACTAATTTAAAACGAAAAGGGGCGTTAGCTAAAAAATTCAAAACTTCAGGAATACTAATAACAACATTTTTTGAGAGGGCCACTAAAAGAAAAAAGTAAAAATTGAGGGTGCCAAAGGTAATTTTCCTTTTAAGAAAACACCCGCAAGTAAGTAGAAATGAGGAGCGTCTTGCCACGAAATTCCAGTGTGCCACGCAACCCGGACAACGTTTCACTCTCCCTTTGTCTCTCTGAGCGGCGCGCCCTTAATTCCCACACACGGCGCGCCCCTATATAAATCCCCAATCTCCAATCCCTTCACAACCAAATCGTAAGAAACTAACTAAATTAACAAAATCCTCCATTTAATTCCAGTTTCAATCCCAATGACCACTAACGAAAACTCCGGCCTCCCTAGCCCCGCCGAAGACGGCGGCGAGAGGGTCCACTACAGGGGAGTGAGGAAGAGGCCGTGGGGACGCTACGCGGCCGAGATCCGCGACCCGGGGAGGAAAACCCGGGTTTGGCTCGGGACGTTCGATACGGCCGAGGCGGCGGCGCGTGCCTATGATAACGCCGCGCGCGAGTTCCGTGGCCCCAAGGCCAAGACCAACTTCGACGACCCCGCGGCGGGGTTCAGCGAGCCACGCACCAAGAGGAAGTGCTTGGAGGCGAAACGCGCAGGAGAGAGCCCGAGCGAGAGCCGTAGCACCGTGGACTCGTCGTCACACGCGCCGGATGTAGCCCACGCGCCGTCGCAGGCTCCGGACTTAAGCCACACGAGCGGGTGTGCACGCGCCGCTGTTGACGCGATTTCTCACGCGCCTCAGCAGGTTCCATATTTCCTGTCTAGGCAGGCGAGTGGGTGCGCACGCGCTGCTGTTGACGCGATTACCCACGCGCTTCCGGTTTACTACTATGGGCAAGCTGCGGAAATGGGCGGGTTTGGAGATTTTTTTCAGGTGGCGAACCCGGTTCGGAGTGGGCCGGCCCAGAGTGACTCGGAGTCTTCATCGGTTGTGAATAGAAGAAATATGAGGGAGGAGCTTAAGCCTAAAAAGATGGAGCTTGACCTTGATTTGAAACTTGGTCCACCAATGGCAGCTTAGTAGTTCGTTTAATTAATTTTATTTTATTTTAATTTAGAAGCTGATACAGGAGGAAAATGGTGGCAAAAAAAAAATCATACAAGATGTAAATAACAGGATGCAACTATTTTCGTATTTTTATTGTTTCGTGGGCTTTTAATTTTCTGCAAAAAAATTTTATGTGGAAATGTTACAAGTTCTCATTTGCTTTTATTGCATTTTGTTTTTTTTTTGGTAGTATTTTATTGCATTTTGTTAATGGTCATAATTTTGAATTAGAGCTAATAATTCAATTTCGAATTCAGTGATTGTTGTGATGTTGTCCATGTATTGGTACTTGCCTTGGTACGTCCACATCTTGACCTAGCTAAGGAGATATCTTTCGATCGGTTTAATGCCTTTTTTTTATTAACCAAATCTTATGAGATTTTGCTAATTAGAAATTGTCATTATCCGGCATAGGATCTAATTAAATCCTTTGTTGTTGGCTTGAAAAAGTAGATTTGTGAATTGTGACATCAATGCTCTTCGATTCGGCTATCAAGTATCTTTAGCATTCGCTGCATAGTCTGGTGACTCGTTACCAAAGCTCCATACAAAGAAATTGGATTCTTAAGTTTCGACATACTTATTGTGAAGTTAATCGAGTCTCTATTTAGTTGGGCTTGCCTTTTCCTTTCCTCTTAGTGTAATCTTGTTATATAATGTTTCTTTTACTTGTAATAAGTTTTTACTTCAGGATTTACAAGGAGTGAGTCACTCTCGATTAGTGCCTAGTGTTGTTATTCTGTAGTTTGTAGTAGGGAGTTTTTCGCTCACATTCAGATAAAAAAAAATCGGCTATTAAGTAATGGACCCTATATTTAGGACTCTTTATCATTTGTAACATAATTTTGGGCCTTAGAGCCCATCCAGGTTGTCCAAATAAGAGACTATTTGTGGATAAATAGGCCTTAAAAAGGATTGGCCTTTTTGTTTTATATTTTAATTTATCAAGTGCACTGTCAATGAAAATCAAAACGAAAACCTTATGATAGTAGTATCATAATGTCCTAGTTGCTTGATTGGATGTCTGAAGGCCATATTAATCTTTGCATCCGATATGATAAATTATTGTTTGCTATTCATTTCCAAATACCTCTTCAAGAGAGAGAAAATACAATGCTGACATACTTGAAAACAACTAGTAATAATAAACTACTTGTATCCAAAGTAGATTAATGATAGTTGGTTAGTCATAAACTAGTTGACCCCGTCGTGCCATGCACGACTATGACTCGATATTTTTTAGATGTACTATAAAAAAAGATATTAATAAATAAAAATATAGTATAAAATTTAATGTAAATAATTTGTTGCCCGTAATATGTATAAAAATTATTTTGTTTTTTAAAATCAAATAAAACAAATTAAATTAATTAGGTTATTAAGTTTAAAATTTGAAAAAATGTAGTAAGAAGATATTTCACATATAAAATCAAATGTTATTATAAAAATTATGAATTCAATCAAACAAATATACTCTTTTATAATTTCCAATTCGTTATTTAATTGAAAAGTTGGAAAGAATATATATTGATATAGCTTGATATAGTGGTTGTACATAAATTACCTAAAATTCTTCTTGATTTTGTTATAAATTGCCATATATAATCATTGTAGTTTTTTATTTGAATTATTTATTATTTATTAATTATAGTTAAATATGACATGTTAATGATATGGCAGAATATAATATGACGTGGTATATGACGTGTAAAAAATATAATGACATGGCTTAAGGAAAATGTGACATGTGGCAAAATCCAAGGTGGCGTATTATCGAAACGACACGTGGAAAAAGCTGAGGTGGCGCAACGTAGAGGCTCCAAACCTTATTACTTTTATATATATAGTAGATTGTATTAGTATACATTATCCAAAGAAGACTAAATGGTAATTATATCATGAGCAATAAATTTAACCATGTTTTTCACCAAAAAATGTTGGCAATAATTTGGCTAAACACTACTAAAACAATTGTCGCGTGAAGCTTTTTTTTCCTCCATGGAATCAAGCAAACAAATTATTTACCTCTATTGTATAACCATTATTTTATTTAAAAAAAATTCATCTTTTCTTCACACTCTTCGCCCACAAGACTTATGATATAAATGTCTCAGGGCTTGTTTGGATTATATAGAATAATACATTATCTTACATTATAATGCAGGATTCAATGCAATTTTGTATTAACTAAAAGTCGATTCTCGTATATTGGATGTATCCAAACCGAGAAACGGAATTTAGTTTAAGGTGAATCGAAGACCAGACCCAATTGCTTCCATTCGCTTCGAATTCAGTTTTGTCAATTTGAAATGCATAGAAAGTTATCATTTGAAAAATTCGAATCAAAATCTAAATTTAGAAAAACTTATAAATCGAAAAACGAACTTAATAAGATCGATTTTAGTTCAGCTCAACTTAAAATTTCGATTGGAACCCACCCTTGCTCAACTCTATTAATCATCATGCACGCCTTCATTCCAACGGATAACATTTTTTAACATATAGAAATCATTGCACAAAATTTTATACTATCACTAAAATACATAATGGAACATAATGGAATTGGACATTATGAAGAAGACAAAAATATTCCCATACTGGGCCAGTGGGCCTCTATCCCAACGGCCCAAAATCCCACGTACGGACAACACTAAAATAAACTCCCGTGGACTTTTTTTAATCACACAAAAGCTTCTCCCATAATCACGCCACGTGTCACCACAAACCATTACAAGCCGTCCGATCCTTTCCTACCGTTAACCAACACGTGAGCCCCACTAATCTCCCGCCGTAAAAAATCAAACCGAATAATTAAAGCGATAAAACGAAAGAATAAAGCAAAAAAAAATTTGCATTTGTCCCCTCAACGGCTACTTTGTTCAAACCCCTCTAAAAACCCCCAATTTACCCTCCAAAATCAAATCAAATTCAATCGTCTCAATTTCTTCAATTGAATTCAAAATCAACAAATTCATGGATTCCACACCTCCATCCCTCAATCAGTTCTCCAAATCGGCTTCCCTCGGAAGTGAATCGGAGCAAATCCCGAGCTTCTCCGTCGAATTCGCCCCATCGGTAAAGCGAAGAACGCCATCTTCGATGCCGTCGAAGCTTTCTTGTTCAAGGCCAATGGCGTCTCTCCCTCTCCAAGACCTCTTGCTCCTCTCTCCTTCCTCCCCTATTCGGAAATCCCGGACCCGGGTTTCGGATCGCCTCGAAACGGGTGAGGATCCGGTTTCCGAGTCGTTCGGGTCGAGACGGAGGTGTAGGGCGTCGAAGACGGGATTGATCGCTTCGCCGAGGAACAGTCGCCGTTCAAGACGGAGACTTGAGGCGGAGGAGCGGGAAATTGGGGCGGCGTTGGCGGCGGATGAGGTGGCGAAGGCGAGGAGGAAGCGTCATAGTGGGAGGTCTTCTAGAAAAGAGAAGCTCAGCTTGGTTCCTTCTACAATGCCTTGTTCAAGTAAGCTCCTTTTTCATTTTCTCATACACAGGTTAATACTCAATTGATTTTGATTTCTGGGTTTTTGATGATTTTTTAATTTGTGGATTGTAGAAGAGAATAAAAGTGAGAGTGATCAGATCAATCTGGATGGGATTGGAGAGCTGATTACAGACTTGATCACATGGAAAGACGTCGCGAAATCGAGTTTTTGGTTTGGTTTTGGGTGTCTTTGTTTCTTGTCTTCTTGTTTCACAAGAAAATTGAGCTTCAGGTACTAGTTATCTGATCTCAATCCTATTGAGCTTCACAAGAAAATTGTTCTGTTTGTTTCGTTGTTCCTTCGATTTTTCGAGCGCACCCAGATTCTCCTATAGGGGAACTGCATTGGGTCGATGTTGTTATTGTTCTACAAAATTTTAGAAAACAATCCTAATCCAGATTGTGATGTGTAGCATTTTCTCGGTCGGGTCGCAACTGGGTCTTCTGTTCTTGGGAGTTTCCTTCCTCTCCAATACATTGTTTCAGAGGTTCATTCAGATAACTTTCTTCCTCTGATCATATATTAGTTTTCATTCAAGTTTTGTTCTTGAGCTAAAGTTGTGATGGAAATTTGGCAGGAACAATGTGAAGAAGAGGCAAGAATTCAGGTTGACAGAAGATGACATTCTGAGAGTAGCTAGAGTTGTTCTTCCAACCATTAATCTTTGCATTTCGAAAACAAGGCGCCTTTTCTCAGGAGAGGCTTCCATGACCCTCAAGGTAATTGATATTTACTTAGCAATTTGTTAGCTATAATGATTGTGGTTGAATGTTGCAATGACATGAGATTAATACTTCAATTCTTGTTGAATATAGGTTGCTTTATGTTTCTTGATTGGCACCGAATATGGCCATCTCGTTACCTTATGGAGACTTTGCGCAATTGGTAAGATATCAATCCACAGTTACACTCTAATAGCCTAATAGGGCAATGTTGTCCATTTTCGTTTCGTGTAAACTAGGATGCACGTTTCCTAGTGTAAAATTATAGAAACGATACGTTTTCGTGTCTGTGTAACATAGGTTTGAAACAGGCTTAGCTAATTCTTAATCTCTGTTGTGTTATGTGCAGGCTTTTTTGCAAGCTTTAGTGTCCCAAAGCTGCATTCGTTGTATGCTACACAGATAGAACTCAAAGGTAAATTCCTTAACAATTGGCAAAACAAAATTGTGAACACAACCCATCATTAGAAGAGCAATAAACAGTGTTTTGACTTTTGATTTACATTTCTTGTAGTTGAGCATTCGAAGTCAAGGGTGTTGGAAGCTTGGCGGTCTTGTTCACACAAGAAGGTGATTATAGCCTCCATGGCTACGGCATTTTGGAACCTGTCTAGCCTCAGAACCCGAGTTTTAGCCGGTAAGTTTTCAAACATAGAAATTTGTATGAAGGATTAATGAAGCTTTTGTTGTTCTTATGTTGTTATGAATTGTCCCTTGCAGCTTTCCTAGCTCTGGTAATACTAAGATATTTCCGGCAAAATTCGGAAGCGAATTTGGAGGGAGAAGATGATGGTATAGTTGAAGAACAAGAGAAGCTGCAACAAGCTTTGATTGTGGCAGAGGAAATGTAATGTATTCATCAATTTGTATAAATAAGTCAATAATAGGCTTACCTATATGTAATTTGTACTGTTAAGTAACAAAGGCTGTAACAACACTTTTGGATTTGAATCCACAATATAGTCATATTCCAAATTGAACAACCTGCTAAAGGCCTGTTTGGTATTGTTACTAAAGATTTGAGATTTCGGGTATTGGGTAACAACTAACAAGTATCAGTTTGATATCAATATGGGTAACAAAGGACTATGAATATGAATGAAGTCAATGAACACAGGTTACACAGCTCATCTATAAAAAGCAATGTCAAATCCCATGATTTAAAGTTGAAAGATGGCATCAAAGATACAACTTTCAATGGCTTGTATCTTACATTTCAATAGTTGCATTAAAATCTTGCAAAGTGGATGTAATAGTCAGAAAGAACAAGCACAAGCACAACATCCTTCGGAATGAAAATTCCCTTAAGGCTGCTACAAGTCTACAAATAAAAATAACATGTGTTACAAATGCAGATGTAACCAATAAAGGGAAACAAAGACCTTAAATAAACCAAGAATTTGATAGGCAGAAACAATAACTTCCAGAAATTAAGCTGAAGATTGTAACTTTACATAGCATGTCTTATTTCCCATTGCAAAAACCGATTGCCTAAACTATATAATGTGCTACTCTCAAATAGTTTTAGGTACGAAAAATAAAGGATTCCGGGATTTCCATCATATGGGTCTTGATCTTCATCTAGTCTTGTTGCAGCCTACAAACAGTGGAACAAGTACCCAAACTTAGACCAAGAGGAAGAGGAAACAAATAACATCTGAGAGTTTTCTCAAATGCAAAATGAATCAAAAACAGAAGGCAGAAATCACGTCTAAGGAAAGGGTCAAACTTAGATGGCATCTAAGATAAAGAATCGAAGAGAATGAAGAAGTTTAAGCTGGCTAGACAAAAATGCATATTCTAGATCCAATGGATGTACCCTAAAATCTAATTATAGGTCAAACCGTCGAAGGAATAGAAGTTACCATGTTTCTAGGAAGAAGAGGGGATCAAATGGTGTGCTAGATACCTAAGAAAAGAGAAGAAAAAAATCAATTAGGACACCTATATGAAATGATTATGGATCTTATCAATGAAAAAAATCAATATGAAAACTCAAAATTGGGAATCCATGACCTAGGTTATAGTAAGAATGAAGCTGGAGAATCAAAGAAAGGAAATCAACGGCCAAGATTTCGATATTTCAAGTAGTCAACACATCTTCAACATCCCAGAACAAGCTATATGAAATGATTCTAGGGTTGCAGCAAGAATGAAGACGGAGAATCAAAGAAAGTTTGATAATTTAAGTAGTCAACAGATCTTCAACATCTAAGAACAAGCTTAATGAAATGATTCTGGCTCTCATCTATGAAAAAAAAAGCATTATTCAATTCAATTCTTTTGAAAACTAAACATATAGCTAGTGAGAAGTTCAATCCCTCATCCATAAGCAATCAATTCAATACAACAGTTCATCAATCATAGCAAGTCAAATTCATACTTCTATGTACCTTCAGGGAGCCAACCACAGCTGTGGCGAGAGATCGAAAGCATCGAAGTCATCACAGCGGAAGCAGTCGCCGTGTGGAAAGGCTGCATTGTATCCAGACAAGCACTCAACTCAACGGGACACCTTTTCAAATCCAAAATCACAATTCCAATTCATTAGAACTTGCAATCGAATCGATAGAGAAAAGAAAAGATGAGATCTGAAGATTACCTGAATAGGCGATTGGAAAGGGGTTTGTTGGTAGGGAGGCGAAAAGGAGAAGGCGACGGCTTGGCTCCGGATGCAACTCTGGCGGCGGCGTTGCGGACGGAGAATGATGATCGGAAAACCGATCTAGCGGCGGCGGCGGCGGCCATGGTGGTGGGATCGGAAATCGAGATTGGGGAGGATTTGAGGGTTTATTCGTGTCAATTGGGGGAAATGGAAGCGAGAGGGGGAAAGAAAAGCTTAAACCCTAATTCGGCTACTGCCCGAAACTTTCAGGCCCGCTAACATAAATCGATTTAATAAATATAATTTTTCAAATAAAACATAAGTATATTACATATATGATAATAGAATGATCACATAAAACTAGTGTAATTTCCGTAAATTTATGAGTAGTTTAAAAAATTATACTATATAATATATCATAATAAGTTAAAGAGAAAAACCAAAGATAATGTATATTTTAATAATTATTCTATTATTATAATTATTAATGATATTTATATTAAATTTAACGATTTTTTTATTTTCAAATCTTTAAAATAAAACTAAATAAACATGGAAAATATTTTTCTAAATCAAACCTTCTACATCACTTTTAAGTATAATAAATAAAAATAAATAAATAAATAAATAAAATTAAAAAAAATGATTGGTTCTTAAAGTGTCATGTAGCACAAATTTTATAGATAATTTATATCTATTTTATTATGTATTAATTTAGATATAGATAGAAATTTATATCGATAACCTTTTTTCAACAATTCGATAAAAATATTTTTGCAGAATCTTAAGATAGCATATATAATATTTCTTTTCAATATCAATAAACATAGATAGAAAATTTTATAGATAAAATTTTATTTTGATACATTAATTATTTATAAAATATAAAATTGCCTTTTTTATATATTTATGAATTTTTAAGAATAAAATTAATATTTACATAGATAGAAAACTATCATATTATCTATTTTATAAAATCTTAAATCTTACCCTAAAAAGTTTCAATCTTTATAATTCATTTTTTTATTTAATAATGTTTAGTACTTAATTAAATTTTTAAAAAATATAATTGCATATTAATTAATTACTATATGAAACAATGCATATAATATGATATGTATCCATTATCTATTTTATGAAATGGTTAAAAATTTAAGATAAATCGTGATTTCTACAATTATTATTAGAGTATATTGTGTAGGGGTATTTCTAGAATTATTATTTTAGTTATTTAAGTTGAAAAAGGTTTTTCATTATTTATTCAGGTTATGCCACGTGACGCAAATTTTTACACAGACTTGGTTTCTGCTTTATAATTTACTAGTTGTCCCCGTCGTGCCCTGCACGACTATGAATCGATATTTTTTTAGATATACTATAAAAAAGATATTAATAAATAAAAATATAATATAAATAATAATATTGAATTGGTGATTTATATAAATTGAAAAAAAAGAATAATTCTAAATTAAAGATTTTGATAACAAAAATGAAAATAATAGGACATTTAATATGGATTAGCAAATAAAATTGACTTGACATATTATAGGATAAGATCTCGGTATATATTATAGGATAAGATCTCGGTATATATTTATATTATAGGATAAGATCTCGGTATATATTTATATGTGTTTTTTTGGTAGATTATATTAGAGAGTTGTTAGGATCATAAAGATATGGTAAAAAATAGTTTTATATGTAAATAAATTTTCAAAAAAACATTATTGTAATTCAATATAAAAAAAATTAAAAAATTGATTGATATTTGTAGATTATGTGGCAATATGATGTGTACATAATATATGAGTGATATGGAAATTTTTTGACATGTGGACTATGACATGGAATATTTATAAAGACGTCTAAATTATAAGAAAATGACACGTGTAAAAATATGAGGTGACTTAATATAGGATCGACATGTGACGAAATCCTAGGTGGCATAATGAGAAAACTCCAAACCTTATTGCTTTTATATATATAGTAGATTAGGGTAGATTTCGTAAGAAGTAATAGAAAAAGTATTTTGGCCACGAATACCAAGTTTAGAAAGTATGAAAATTGTTTGATGAGTTAATTTTTTTTAATAGGATTCACTAATTTTAATATGAAAAATTATTTCTAAATTTAACTTATTAATAAAATCAAATAAAAAAAATACCCTTACCAATATTCACCACAATTTTATTTTACTGTTTTGTGGAAGATGTAATAGAAAAAAAAAGGTTTTTTCTAAAAGCATTTACTAGTTTTATTAATTTGGAGATTCTTTTTAGAGTTTATGGGTTTTTAGGATTATCGTTTCTGAAAATAGATTTTTATAGGTTAGAAAGAGGGTAGAAAAAATTACATTCACCCAAACTTATGCCTAACTAAAATATCATAGAAACCTCCAAAAAATGAAGGAATGGAAGGGATTCCAGCAAAAAGATGTGGTATAAGTTAATTAGCAAATTTGGCAAGGTTTTAACCATACAAAAAATAATTAAAAGTAGTAATTAATTAGCATCGAAAAATAACTATTAGTAAGAATTTAAATTTTTTCTTGATGTGAATTATGACTTATGAGTGCTCTGGCCATAATTGCCATGAACACTAGTGTGTGATCGGCTGTATAATGTATATAACATGTTTGTAATAGTTATTGTACAAAACATTGATTGATCTAGTTACATCATACTTAATCTAGTTACATCATACTTAATCTAGTGGCTAGCTTAATTTGGTAAGCTCCACAGGAACACCAAATCAACATCCAGAAAAGAAAAAAAAGGATTGATGAAGACAATCAAAGAAACTAAACACTGGCATATTTAGAGTCTTAGACGCACAAAAGTGTCCAGAGATGTCCTCAAATTCAAGGATTTGAACTCCATGATCAAGCACAAGATGGAGGAGTGGCCATTGTCTATGCTTTCCTTGCTCTGCTTGCTCGGGTCTGTACACGGCGGCCTGATTAGGTCTGTAGGTGGTATGCCCACTGGTGGCGCCACCCCAAATCTCTGAAACATAAATTGACCAATTGAATCATGTAACATAGTATAATGCTGTTGCTGTCTACATACAAAATGTTATGTTTTAAAAAACATTTAGGGCTCTTTTGGTATCATTACCACACAGATAGTGATATTACATACATAAAACTACACATATCAGTCTAATATCATCATCATTAACCCAGTGAGGCTCCGCTACAGCGGAATCTGGGGGGTCAAGATGGGGGTACCCCTGCCCAAGGGAAAGGGGTACACCCGATAGACCCAAGAGTGACAATAATAACTGAATTTAGTTAGAATGCACCAAAATTGATATAGGGTAATAGGGACCAAATCAATCTCAAAGGCAGTGTAAAAGCCAATGAGCATGAGGATGGGTGAGGAATACCAAACAGATTTGAATATGAATCATATACATACTCATACCCGATATTCTAAGATGAATACCAAACGAACCCTTGACATGTTAAAACTTAAACAATCAAATGATCAAGCGTAGTCTACGTACTGTTGTTGGGAGTGGGTGAGGAAAGCAAGGTGTCATCCAGACCAGCATTACGGATCTGCTCAATAAAAAAAATGTTACACATAAATATACATATATTGATTTATGTGTAATTATCTCTATAAGAATGAAGATGGAGAAATGTAGGGCATTAAATCAACGGTCAAGAGTTTGATTATTCAAGTAGTCAACATATCTTCAGCATCCAAGAACAAGCTATATGATATGATATGGAAGCTCGAAATAAGGAATTCATGACCCATGTGACAAGGTCGTAGTAAGAACGAAGATGGAGAATCTTTAAAGAAATGCAAGGCATTATATTAACGGATATGAGTTTGATAATCCAAGCAGTCTAACATATCTTCAACATCCAAGAACGAGCTATATGAAATGACTCCGGATATTATCAATGACAAAAAGCAATATGGAATCGCGAAATAGGGTATTCATGAATCATGACCAAGTTTGTAGTACAGTTGTTCGGAGTGGATGAGCAAAGCAAGGAGTCATTGGGTGACCAGCATTAAGGATCTGCTCAATAAAAAAAATGGCACACATAAACATATGTAGTAAGAATGAAGAAGAGTGAATCAAAGAAAGGAATTTAGTTCATTAAATCTGCGGCCAAGAGTTTAATAATTCAAGTAGCCAACAAATCTTCAACATCCAAAAACAAACTACTATATGAAAGATTTTATCAACAACATAAGCAGTATAAGAACTTGACATAGGGAAGCAAGAATGAAGATGGCAAATCAAGGAAAGGAATGTAGGCCATTAAATCAACGGACAAGAGTTTGATAATTCAAGTAGTCAGCAGATCTCAACATCAAAGAACAAGGTATGAAATGACTCTGGATATTATCAATGACAAAAAGCAATACGAGAGCTCGAAATGATTCTGGAATGTCAATGGCTAATTCAACTAGTCGACAGATCATTCAACACCGACAGAATTCAATTCAATTCAATTCAACAGGAAATACATTCTATTGAAAACGCAATCAATCCGATACAACAGTGCATCAATTACAAGTAATGTACCTTCAGGGAGCCAACCACAGCTATGGCGAGAGACAGAGAGCATCGAATTCATCAAGGCAGAAGCAGTCGCCGTGTGGAAAGGCTGCATTGTATCCAGACAAGCACTCAACTCAACGGGACACCTTTTCAAATCCAAAATCACAATTCCAATTCATTAGAACTTGCAATCGAATCGATAGAGAAAAGAAAAGATGAGATCTGAAGATTACCTGAATAGGCGATTGGAAAGGGGTTTGTTGGTAGGGATGCGAAAAGGAGAACGCGACGGCTTGGCTCCGGAAGCAAGTCTGGCGGCGGTGGTGCGGACGGAGAACGATGATCGGAGAACCGATCTAGCGGCGGAAGCGGTGGCCATGGTGGATCGGAAATCGGGAATGTGGATGATTTGAGGGTTTATTCGTTTCTGTTTTGTCAATTGGGGAAAAATGGAAGCGAGAGAGGCGAGAGAGAAAAGCTTAAACCCTAATTCGGGTACGGCCCGCCCGAAAAACTCTTGAGGCCCGCTAAGATAATTGGGAAAATCGATTAATTAGTAATAAAATAATGCAAAGAAATACGTAAATTACATTTACCGTAAATAATGATCACACGAAATTTCGTAACAAGTAATTTAAAAAATATTTTAAGACATAGGTTAAGAGACTAAAAATAATAATATATTTTAAAATTTTATTTATTTAAATTTAATTATTTTTTTAATAATATTTATTAATTTTTTATTAAAATTTTAGTTATTAAAATTAGTATCTTTTACTTATGGCCTTAGAACATAGGATAAAAAAACCGTAAAAAAAATAACCTTGTTTGTGTCAACGTTTTCGATTACAAACTAAAATATCATAGAAACCTCCAAAAAATGAAGGGATGGCAGGGAATCCTCCCAAAAAGAATATGTGGTATAAGTTAATTAGCAAATTTGGTAAGGTTTTTAACCCTATAAAATCATTAAAAAATTATATTTTTTGATGAGCTTAGAAATAATAGCTTAAGTTGCGCAAAAAAACTAACAAGTAAGAAATAAGAAGGAAAATTTAAATTCACAACTTAATAGTCATAAATATTATCACCTACGGAGTATCATTTTACCTAGTGAGACTTGTATGTGATTAATTGTATATATTGTTCTAAGAAAATCCTACCTAAGAATTGAAAGGTTTCATTTTGCTTAGACTTTCAGTCCACCTAGGTGTTTGTCTAGAACCCCGTCTAAACAACTGTTCCGATCACCTAGCTAAGCCAGTCTAGACAACTCTGCAATACCAGAATCCGCCTAGTATTTTTTTAGAACATTCAACATAAATTTTAACTCATTGTATAAACCAGGATTATGATTTAAAAAAAAAACAATAATTTGTTACGGAATATGATTTTTAAAAAGACAATAATTTGTTATGTTACGTCTTCACAAGGCCGATGTCTCTCATTAAAAACTTGACCCAGATTACAAGTGAGATCGAGTCCGGTCATGCCACTTCTCAACTTCTTAATTATGTAATAGTTATTGTACAAAAAAAAACAGTAATTGATCGAGTTACATCATAATTAATTTACTGAACACTCGCAGATTTAGACGCACAAAAGCGTCTTAAACTCTACACAAGAGATGTCGTCAAATTGAAGGATTTTGAACTCCCTGGCCTAGCTAGCTGATCAAGCTGCACAAGATGGAGGAATGGCCGGGATTCCTTGGCGCTCAAGCTCTCCCATCACACTATCCGTCGCTGGAGGCTTCAATCCTAGAGGCAGCGGCAGCCAAGGCTTCGATAAAACTTCTCCGATGGCCGCGTCTATGCTTTCCTTGCTCTGCTTACACAAATCACCAGACAAAAATTAATCAGCATTGTGTTTGATGTGTGAATTTTTCCACAAAGTGTAAAATTCTGGTGGGCCAATACACCGTGGGGTACATATGTTCAATTATGCGTATATGCGCGTTAGGCCCAACACACAAGACCGTAGAGATTGAGTCTCACTAACTTAATGTGGGAAAGTCTTATCTTCACAAAAAGAGAGGATATTAATCGGTGGCGAATTGTTACCGGGTGCAAGTCCAATGGATCAGGGTGACTGAGCCCGGATTGCAGGGGCGTTGTGGGAGAGCCAATTCTGTGGTGATCGGGCCTGTACATGGCGGCGTGGGTCGGTGGGATGCCCGGCACTGGTGGCGCCACCCCAAATCTCTGCAATGTAAGTTATGAGTTAGATCATGTAACATAGATGTACTTTATGTACAAAAATGTTATGTATAGGAGCATTTAGGGCACGTTTGGTATCTGAAGAGAGTATGTTGGTTGGTATGAAGGTAGACTGAAGAAAGTATGTAGGTTGTAGGCAGTGTTTTAAAAAGCGCTAGCGAATCCTAGGTGGAGAGGAACCGCCTAAAGTCTAGACGGATTAGACGGTCTTCTAGACGAGCTGGAAGGCTGGGCAGGCTAGCACCTTCCAGCGTCTAGGCGAGACCTAGACGACGATTTTTAATTTAGAACAGTGGTTGTAGGAAGGTAGACCACCGAAGAAAGTATATGTGTCGGTAGGTAGATAGACCGAAGACGTGTCCGTATGAGCTTATATGTGCATTCAATGTTCTAAAAACGCTAGGCGGGTCCTGGACGGAGAGGGTTCGCCTAACGTCTAAACGGCCTGAACGGTTTTTTAAGCGGTTCCAAACAGGTGCGCCTAGATGGGTTAGAAGACTAGACAAGCTCGGACCTTCCAGCACCTAGACAGGGATCTTGACAAGATTGTTAGAACAGTGTGCACGTTTAATTTAATTTATTGGCCTAGCACGTTTAATTTAATTAAAGAAGTCTAGTATATATATATATATATATATACTAGACTGTTTTCTTTGAATTTCAGATGTAATAGATGTTTTATTCTCACCAGTCACATATATACATATATATATATATATATATTAAATCGTAGATATGTTTTTAATTAATATAAACATCATATATGAATAATAGTCATGTTTATTTTGATCTTTATATGAATGAACCTTCAAATGTTAAAGGATTAGATAATCAAGTGGTTACGTACTGTTGTTGGGAGTGGATGAGGGAAGCAAGGTGCCATTGGGTGACCAGCATTAGGGACCTGCACAATGCCACAATATTAGAACAAAAATGTTACACATAATATATATGTTAAGCAACATACTAAGAATAACGGCCAAATTTTGAGGTGATGGATCTTACACGTTGGTGGCGGGAGTGCCAAAGGGAAGGGTCGGTTGGCGGCGGCGGAGGATGAGCTGGCAGTGGGCCGGCCCACGCGTGAGGTGGCGGCAGGGGAGAAGGCGGATGAATGAGCGGTTTGGGCCAAATGGGCATGGGTGATTGGTGCTCCACGTGGTGGGTCGGGTGGCCCCACACGTGTAGGGGCCTGAACGGGTGGTGTGGGTGGGGGTGGTGGATGGGTGGCGGCGTTGGTGGTGGGAAGCCCATGGTGGGCGGCCCGTGCCATTGGTGGTTGGCGTTTATTCCCTTGGTGCTGACGCCGTTTGGTGGTGGAGCCACAGCAACACCGTACATTTGGCGCTTCTGGGTCCAGTTGGCCGCCTCTGCCTCCCGGGCTAACAAATGCTTCCGATGGGATCTGTATTTCTGCATATCATCGACCAATTATAATTCGAATTAACATTAAAAAATAAAGACATATGGTAAATTTAAACATGAATGAACAATCATATTCATAGTCAAGAACTCATAAATATGTTTCTGAAATCTTAAATTCTCAATAATTATTAAATGGCCTACCAATGACTTTACATTTTCAATGTTTGATTCCTTGTATTTGAATTGTGTCCTAGAAATTAAATATATTGCTCTATTTTTCCATGAATAACTTGTTTCTCATCAAAATTGACTAACTACATTGCCTTATTTCTACTCAATTATTCAATCCACCAAATTAAATGAAGTGGAAAGTTTTGACTTCAATATCATTTCTTCATGATGTTTGTGCCATCTCATCAAATGCACTAATCAAGAAAAAAGAGGAGACACATGGTAGTAGTACTCACATAAAGATACAATGTATGAACCAAGAGTTTTCTCAATTTGAACAAACTATATTAAGTAAAAATACAAACCAATTTCCATCATCTTCAAGTGTACCACCAATTCAAATTATTACTCTACTCCAACATATAAAAATGGAAGATAGCATATCAAACATCATACAATTTGGATTCATGTACATAAATAAAACAAGCTAATTCTCCACACGCATAGATCAAATAAACTTCGTCTGATACATCAAATTCTTTTCTAACCTGAAGATGACTGGCAACATTATGACGAGTCAGGCAATCGATCCCCATGAGCTCCAATATTCTCGAAGGCACCGCCTTGTCAACTCCGAGTTGCTCCACCGCCTGCACAAATCTTCGGTGGAGATCCGGTGTCCAATCGACCTAATTCATTCAAATAATTTCTTTTTAAAAAATGCTCAATTTAATAATATCCTTAGGCTCCGTTGGTAGCCCAGGAGCTCCCGCTACCCGAACAAGCTAGCGGAAACGCAACCTCTTTATCGTATCAGAGGATGTAGGATTTGGAGATTTTCAACTTCCGCTAACGAAAGAAGCTCCAAAAACGCCGATTGAGACCATCTAATATTACCATGTAAAAAAATATTTTATTAAATTTACCTTAGTTTTCCTCTTCCCTTCGTTATTATTGTTAGTACTACAACTTCTACTACTCTTGTTCATCTTCTTCACCTTCATGGGCGACGTCGCCGGCGATTTCTTGCTCTGAACCTCCTCCTCTTTCTTACACTCTCCATCACTACTACTATTATCGCCGCCACCACCATTGCAACCGATCGGCACTACCTGAATAGCGCCTCCGGCCGTCTCCTCCTCCTCCTCCTCGCCGGCTGATGTCGTCGGACAAACGGAGAAGTCGGCGAGAAGCTCCTCCGGGTCCATCTCCAAGTACGGCAACACGTCGCCCCCGAACAAATCGTCGAAATCGATGCTGTCGAAGTCCGGGAAGTCCACGTCATCGCAGCCCGCGGAAAAAGAACCGAACGGATCCATGGCCGCTTGATCTCGGTTGCACCCATCTTTCGTGCTCGTCGTCGCCGTCGTCAACGGTGAAATAGTAAGCATTACAGAGTGGTTTTATAAAACCCTAGGATTTGAATCTGAGTTTTTGGTTTAATTTAGTCTACGTTCTTATTTCTCCGGCGACAGAGAAATAGGTTCGCTTTGAACGATAATAATGGGTTGTGTGAATTAATTTTGGAGCGTATATAGTGAAGGGGCGTGACAGAGTATATAAATTGACGATGGCCACAAGTTAGAACTCAGTGTTTTTTGTATTTATGTGTTTGTTGCTATCTTTGTTTATCACACTTATTGTTTATTTGATGTACCATTTTTATATATCAAAGAAGACATGAATGAACAATACATGTTGTAATCATTTCAGCCTTTTTGCAAGGTATGTAATAGTGAATATTAATAAAACATTGCACACATGACATATTGACATATAATGGATGGTGCAATAAATATTGTACCTTGCTTTAATTTGCTTGTTCATTTATAGGTGCATCTTGTAGTAATGAATTGATAATACTTTAGTAATTTGTAAATTATTGCCATGTACTGATGATTTGAACTGGTTCATATAAAAATTTTAGGGTTTGGATCCGATAGTTGAAGTAATGGGTTTAACTGTTTAAGTGACCAAAAGTTCTACTAATCAGAAAATTAATTGGTTGACTCGGTCCACTAGATTGATTTGATTATTTGTTTTAAGATATTATTACTTTATTTATATGGAATATTATAATATGATTTTTATTATCATTAATTTTTATTAAAAATAACATTATTTTAATGATTATAAAATCTAAATAATTATTTTCGGGATAAGGGTGTATGCACTTTGAGCCTTTGAGCCTCAGATGTTGTTGTTGTAGTATTTTAATTAGGGCTGAGCACGGTTCGGTTCAAACCGAAATTTTAAGCCGAACCGACCGAACTGAACCGAACCGAACCGAAACCAATATAATTCGGTTCGGTTTTTGGTTTAGCAATTTTCCAAATTTCGGTTTCAGTTCGGTTCGTTTTGGTTCGGTTTTCGGTTAAATTTTGGTTCGGTTCGAATTTTCCAAAGAATAACCTTATATTTATGCAAAACCGACAAAAATCGAAACCGAACCGAACCAATTCGGTTCGGTTTTCGGTTCACATAAAATGGAATTTCGGTTTTCGGTTCGGTTTCGAACCGATGCCCAATCCTAATTTTAATAATTATAAAAAAAAATCAAACTGCCAATTATTTTTCGGATAAGAGTGTATACAACTTGACCCTCGTATTCCAATTTACTCGGACGATATTATTATTATAGTATTTAAATAATTATAAGAAAACAAACTATCGATGAATATCTCTCTAGATGTGAATTTAATTCGATGGAAAAAAGTAGTCAATCATTGAGTTTTAAAGCACATGCAATTAAGGACTTATATTTAGATCGTAATGACATTAACTTACATTATAATACAAAATTTAATATAATACAAGATAGTATTATTATTCCGTTGATTTAAATATGGCATAAGATTTAAGGAGTAAATAAGGGTCTTTTTAAAAGACTCATCCGCTAAAATCAAATGTACAATTTAATTTGAATTGAACATAATCAACACGAAACACTCACGAACCAAGGGGCGCCAAAAAAAAAAGAGTAAATGAGGGTAAAAAACAATAATATTATTTGTCAAAGAACATACGGATTTTCACCCTGACAAATACGTTAAAGGGACTAAAAAGACTTTTGCACATGCAATTCGATCGGTACGTGGCGGTCCCTTTATATAACAATAATTGAAGTGGATCTGATTAACTCGATCAATAACACGATTTGACTGCTTAGGTAAATTTTGTAGCATTTCATTATTCTTTTATCACGTGGCAACACATTATTACCACATACAAATTTGCTTCACATTTCATAGCAAATAGTTGCATGAGCAGTATCATACCGTAATGTTTTTTGGATTAATTTTCTATAAGTTGTAAACCATTTCGTATTATAGTAGTTTAAATGTAAGCACTTGAGTTTATTAAAGGCTTATATAATATTTAACAAAAATATAAAGGTTATTAAAATTATAGATAATATTAGATTCAATTTACAATCTTTTGTTCACGCTAAATGTATACATGTCTCTCTACATGGTAATGTAATAACACATTTCATTGTTCGTTTATAGCCCGACGCCTGATTATAAACGAGTATTTAGATCTCATCATCTGCAAGACATTTTAGCAACAGATTTAGATAGGGTCGGTTTCACTTCTTATAAAAAATGGTTTTTGGATGAAAAATAATTTTTAATATCTTAAAAAATGTAAAAAGTAGAGAGATTTGCACGGATTTAAAGAGTATTAAAAGTAATTTTTAAATAGAAAGGACTTTTATGGAGAAATTGAAACAAAAACCATAATTAATAAGGGTTGATACTTTCTTCCTAAAAAAAATCGAAGCAACGAAAAGCCGGGTGGCAAAATCAGGGGCGATGGATGTAGGCAACAATAATAGACACGCGTGTACCATATAATTTTCGAAAAATAATCTATCAAAGAGTGTCATTTTTGAGCATTTTGACGGACCCAAGTTGATTGAAATAAGTCATTATCTTTTGGGCATGTCTTTTTGGGATGAACCTAATTTTGCACTTGTACTTTTCCTATAATAGAAGTTACATCCCTTTCTCATATTTAATGAATAGTTCGTGGTTTGATGTTGCTTACTTTCCTTTCTCATTAATTATTGCTTTCTTAGTAGTATTAACTTAGGGTGTGTTTGTTAGGTATCAAAAACTAGTTGGAAAACTCCAACTAGTTGTAAAAACTCGTATAAACACTGTTTGTTTGACACAAAAAAACTAGCAACTAGTTGTAAAACTAGTTTTTTGAAGAAGCTACTTTTTAAAGCTTTTGCACTAGTTTTTTAGTAGTTTTTCGAATTAAAAAAATAATTATTTCCTAAATAAGAATATCCCTATTGTAAAATAGAATTTAAAATTATCAATTACTACAATAAACTAGTTGAACATTACCAAATAATGGCTCCGTTCGGTAATGTCAAAAAAAATTTCAACTACCCCAAATCAACTACATCAACTACATAATGTACCTCCCCCAACCTTATATTTTTTGTAAAATATCAACTATTATCAACTCCATCAACTCCATAAACTCAAATCAACTACATCAACTACCCATTGCCGAACGGAGCCAATGTTTATATATTTTTTCGAAACTTCAACTACTTTTACATCTAGTTTTACAACTTCAACTAGTTTTACAACTCCAAACATAGCCTTAGTTAACATACCTACTTAGGAGAGCTGAGTGGAGTTGGTAAAAGACTCACCCTCTTAATCAGAGATTTCGAATTGGAACCATGAGAATGGAACATCTTTAAAAACTTGTGTGAGAGTGCTCTATCCCCTTATAAGATTTATTTGACACGAAATGATCGAGCCACTTGCGAACTAAGTCGGTTCACATTTTACATACTCCCTCCGTTTTATAACACATGTCTTTTTAGTTTTTAATTTTTGTTTTACAATACATGTCTTTTTAACTATATTAGTCTTTACTTAATTTACATATTTATCCTTATAATTATTAATATTGTAGTTTGTTTGTAGCAGTTTTCATTAAAGTAAAAATTGAAGTAATAAATGAGAGTCAATACTAGTATTTTTCAATTTTTCCGTTTTCGGGGGAGTTTTAGGGGTTAATTATGAATTTCTTAATCTACGTGCAAATAGTTAAAACTTCATTTAATTTTGATCAAAGAGAGTCTATGACAAGTATGGCATTTTTGTAAATAGTATGATTTTTTTCCATCAGTTAATATACTCCATGTTAAAAAGCGTTAGACGATTCTTGGGTTAAGAAGGTTGCTCAGCGCCTAGGTAATCTAAACAATTATCGAGACGTTTGTTTAGACAAGAATTTAAGATCGAGCCTGTTTGGATCGCGCTTTATAATTAATGCAAAAATTTGCATCATAATGTAAGATTTAATGTAATTTTGCATTAAATTTCGCATTATAATACAGATTTTTGTAGTATAATGTGCGATTCAAACAGACCCTGAAAGTACATTACAACATATTAGACGTAAAAAGTGCCTTAAACTTGCACATATACACTTAATTTAGAGTGTGGATCTCAACTACAAAGTTTGTGTTCCTTCATGCCAATTGTTTGATCTAACAACTCACATATGACATATCAATCCTTGTTTAATTTATATTGCAAGAGGTTCAAGTGGAAATGTAGCAAGATGAAGATGGAACAACAAACTAGTGGATGTGCAATATCGTCGCCGATGGGGTGTTGAATTGCCCTCTTGTTAACAAATGACTCAGCACTTGCTAGCTTTGCAAATTCAAGACGACGACGTTTTTGGATATTTATGATCATGGTCCATGGACCACGTAGTACTCCATCAAACTAAAATATACTCTTCTTATTCATTTGTGTGGCTTCCACAATCCTAGTAGCTATGGAACAAATGATGAATATTTTGTTTTTTGAGTTTGTAATAGTGAACTTGGACTTTTTAATTGACATTGGTAGGGCATGAAAATTGGCTGGTTTTTTAAAGATTGAATTATAAGAACAAGGTCTAATTATATAATTAGTTATCATAGGGAGTTGGCTCAGGTTGTAAGCGACATGCTTAATATTTAAGAGGTTTGGTTGAACAATTTTTTTTTGGGAGACTCGATCGCCCACCAAAGTCAGGCGCGCGACCAGATCGAGTTGGACATAACCAAAACGAAACTTTGGCAAACAAGTGGACGACAAATAAATTATATAATTAATTTACTTAAAGTTAGAGTTGTCAAAACTCGACCTGACTCGAATCGGGTTTGATCCCCAACAATATAAATGAATTATGACATAAATTTTAGGGATTGAAATCCAGCCCGAAAATTAATAGGTGGAGCTTAATAGCCTTAATTGACCCGAACTCAACTGCGTTGAAACTCAAACCTGCTAGATTGACCCAACTCATTATTTTTTAAAAATGATATCATTTATTTTACTTATTATAACATATTATGTTATTAAAATATATGCCAAAACATTTCCATTATTTAGTAATAATATTATTTTAATAATCATAAATAATTTGACGCTCTAGCTTGATCTATTGGGTTGCCCCGAACATACACATAATGTCATACTCCGTAACCTGCAATGGCCAGTTCTGAATAGTAGTGGTAAATTTTAATGACCCGAACCTGATCCACCCGACATATTTAACCGGTCTACTTGAACTACTTGATGGCATGCAAAATCAAATGCTCTAGCATATATGAAAACATTCTATAGTCATAAAATGGAAGGAAAATTTTGAATGTGGAGAAGATGAAAGAGACCCATGGAACATGAATGCAAAACAACAATGGGGCATCGATCGGTGTTGTTATAAGTTTTCTGATCCATCCATGTCTGTCTTTTGATGACGATGGGACCTTATGGGTGTGTGGATTGTGATCGTGGTGGCCTACTATTCCTTACCGAGATTCGACAATCACCATTTGCATTATATTAGCTAGATGTTTGAATGTATGATAGTTTTTTTTTTATAAAGATTTGTTTTTGAAAGAAAGAAGGTTGGTTCAATTCCCTTTTTTATCAAATAACATGGAGAGACTTTGATACCCAAAAAAAAAACTTGAAAATATTTAGTGACCAAAGGTATTTGTTGGGTCATAAGAAATGCTAAACCGAATAAAGTCTTAAGTTAGAATGCCATTTGACTTTGGATATCGAGTCAAGCAGTAAGGACTTTAGGGTAGTATTATAAGGTCTTCGTTTCGATTCTCATGACATAGTGCACTTGATCGGAAAAAAAAGTTAGAAGGTAATGGCACAATTAGCCAAGGAAACGAGATCTGTCCATGGCCTTGACTATCTTTGTATAGAAGGAGTAACTTGAAGTGGAATATACCAGAACCAGGCTATCAAAAACTCAACTTTGATGGAGCAAGAACAATGTTAGGAGAGGAAACTCTTGGTTACTTCAAGTTAGATAATGTAACCAGAAGGGGTTTTCGAGTAGAGTTGGTTATGTGTAGTGGTTTTCAATAATGTAACCAAAGCGAGTAGAATTGGTTACTTTAAGTTAGAGAATGGACACGATAAACCATAGAATTGACATCGACCAACAATCTTTGTGAGATTATAAAATTCTAACATTGCAAAGATTTTCGTGTTTTTTCGTGAGATCAGAAGTGTGGTTGATTACATTGTCAAACTTGACTACATACCAAGCTCTCTGAACATTGCAGCCGAGCTAGGTTATTATGACCTCATCCAAAAGAATGATCTAGAGTGATTGGTATCTTGATGATACGAGTCCCTAATCTCCTTCATCATCCAAAGCAAAGTTGATTTAGCTATTAATAAATTTTTAATTTATAAGGCCAAGGTTTAAAAAACAAAACAAGCTAAGCTTGGTGGGATATCCAATCATTATCTATTAGTTTGCGTTATTAATTACCTCACTAGACTTATGTATTGGTCTTATTTTACATGTTATACGTGCTTTTATAGACACAACTCTTATTTATAAGCCCATTGGACTTTAACATGGTATTATATCGAATTATGATTTGAGTTCACTTTTTATTCGTGTTAGAGCCTAATTCCTAACATCGTCCAAAAGTAATGCGACAACACCCTCGGGAGAGTTACATAAGAAAACCAAAGGAAAAAGAGACAGCAAAGGAAGCTAAGAAGTCGATCGACAAGACGACAACCACATTAGCTACACGAAAGGTGTTACAAAACTGGACTATCCCGTCTTTTCATGAAAAACATTGGCATTGAGAAATCAGGCTGATCGAGAAAGGAATGACTACACTTCACATGTTTTGTGTGATGAAGGAGACCGCTAAGAGCCTAAGAGCGAATCCGAATCAACGCAAAACCCTCATGTAACCCCCGTCCTAAGCTAACTGTAAACCGTTCAAAATACCGACAGAGCATTCTTGGGAGTTGGTGAAATGCAGAAATGGCATGCAAATTAATCTCATAATCCATATGCAACAGGAGAAGGCTAGTGAGAATGTACAAATCAACAAAGCTTTTTGTAACATGAGTGTCCACCAACAACAACCAGTACGTACTTAGCTTAGTTTTCATTATTGATTTATGTTAGTGGGTCACTTATGTTTCCTCGTGAACCAGTTTTAATTACGTGGTGCATATGGCACAATACACGTTATATTCGATATTATATACTACAAAATTTTAAAATTTTCATCTATATAATTGTTCCGAGAACGACTAGATATAAAGTATTTCAGTTTTGTCTTGCTTTTCTAGGATACAAATTCTCACCTTTCTTTCTATTCCACATAAAAAGAGTATGTTAATTAGGGGTGTTTAACTGGTCGGGTCGCTCACGAGCCGCACTGATCCGATCCGCGACTCATTTAGATCGGGTTGCGGGTCGAATTTTTTTTATTTTGCAGGTCAATCGGGTCGGGTCAAACCCGCACGGGTTGACTTTCGACCCACAATATTTTTTAAAAAATATATTTTTTTTTAATTTTATTAAGGTATAAACTATTTTTAATAAAAAAAATTGTTGGATTTACGGATTGACTCGCAAACCCGACGTTTTTTTTAAATACACGTTTTCATATTAAAAAAATAATTTTTTATGTAAAAAAGTCATTTTTAACCCGATTGACTTAGTCAAATGGGTCAAGCGGGTCGACCCGCAATTCAACCCGTTAGACCCGTGGGTCGGATCGCGGGTCTACCCGACCCAACCCGTAAACATCCCTAATATAATGTTAATGTCATTTAAATTACCGAACATATAGTTTTGGGTAGTTCGTACATTATTGTGACGTTTGAATTTTAAGGAAAACGTTATTGTTAAATCAGAAATAATATAACAATCATGAAAAATGGAATTATACAGACGTTTTATGTATGGACGCCCATTCTATACCAAACCGTCTATTATATGTGAAATGTTTTTTTCTTTCAAAAATGTATACAAATATATATACATGTCAAAACTCGATTCGACTCAATCCACCCAAAGATGTTTAAATTAAATCATATTCAAAATTAATAGGTCGGAGAACACCCAAATCCAATTGAGTTGAAACACGATCAACCTATTGGCCATGTTGATCCGACTCATTATTTAAAAAAAAATATAATTTATATCGGATACTATAATACATTTTATTATTGAATCTATAAAATAATATTTTATTCTTAAATAATATTATTGATTGTAATATTAATTTAATAACCATTAAAATTCTTAAAAAATAATGATTTGATCGCTAGATTGTCCCAAATCCTCACCAAACTAACCCAATTAACACATAAATTTTAACGACTTGGTCACTTGGATCCGTTTTCGACCCAAATCCAATTTTTCCGACCCATTTGACAGGTCTCATAAACATATATTGTATAAATTAACCTAAAATTTATCATGATTTCCCCAGCTTTCAATTTCCTTGTTTTCAATCTTCCTTTTTGATTAATCTTTTGTAAGATACCAAGTTGTATGGATTAATTAGTAGATAAGTCTAATTATGAGAAGAATAATGGAAAGATTGTCTGTATTCAACAACGATATTTGGACTTGGAATTGAAATATGTGGTGTACAAGTCTTTGTCTTCGATCGGCAAAATCCAACACGCTCGATGGACCCCTTCTTTCGAGCTTGTGGTGGGCAGTCATTTGTCTCCGTTATGTGTATACATTTTTTCATAAACTATCCAAGATGATTTTTTTGTTTAATTACCATGGCCCGATTAAAATATGTGGTAAGTAAATCAATCATCAACTTTATATTGTTAATATGACTTAATTTGTTATTGACTAGTACTCGCCATGTGTTCGGGGGATAACGGGCAGGGACAGACCCATAACTTCAAATTAGCGTCCGTTCGGATGTAGCGGAATTAGGAGTGTTTTCCGCTAGTTGGAGTGGAATTTTGAGCTTTTTCAAGAAGCTCCTACACCCAAAGGTCTTCAATTTTCGCTAGCTGAATGGGCTATTAAGCTCCAACTACCTTGCATCTGACCGGACCCTTAGGGTAGGATAATTATCATCAAAAAAAATTGGATGGGCTAAATTACCTTAACTTAACTAGTTTACTATTAAATTTAAATGATGCTTTATTTTATTATTATTTAATTTATCCTATTTTTATTTTTTCTATTTTTTTTAGGGTGGGCCTACCCCAGCCCACCGCTCGGTTCGTGCTTGATAACGCGCCCCACGACGGTGGTCTCGCTGACTGGTCAGCGAGTCGGGGGTTCAGGGGATGACGCGCCCCTGGCAAGGCTGTGTGGGGCAGCATCCACCTGTCAGAACGATATGCTACGCTTTTTTATTACGTGGTCTATCATGATCTATTTGAACTTACGACCCATAATCTAATTAAGGTTTAATGAGTTAGTATATATACTCATAGAATGTCTCATTATTGTAATCCGTCCTATTAGCCCTTATAATAAGAATTCAATTACTCTATTCGTAGACATAGTCAACACAATGTTGGTAAATCACATAAAAATTTTGTGTCTCTCTTCTCTTTTATCATTCTCATTGTAACAATAACTATAAAAATTCACATACAATTAGAAAGTATGATGAGCAAATTATGAGTTGTAGTTTTTTTTAAGAAGCGATTTAAGAAGTGAATAGTAAAATTAGATGAATTGTTAATTCAAACTATAGGATGTAGACGTACTCGTAGGACCAAAAATTGGACGTGTTGATGGTCCCAATTATCTGATTGACCCACAAGATCTATAAGATGATATGATTTGAATTAGTCTTAGAAGTGGCTTCACACATGAACGAATAATAATTCTTGAAAATGGGTCAACTTTTTGTAAAACAAATTACAGATAGAATTGATATTGCTACTCAAAAGGCCATTATGCTCATCCCCACAAGACCACACACATCAAATTCACTATTTGCCTTTGTAATTAGGACACTTTTGGTATTAATATGAAGATATCATATATGAGTATGATTATACATTTATGCTTTATATTCACACTAAATTGGTAAATCACTGTATAGTATATGCGATATCGATATAGTTTGATATTAAAGTGTGTGTTTTTTCAAAAATAAATATAACAAAGATCACACATACTAATATTCATACATGATATCTTAATATCCCCAATAACATAGCTTGTAATTTAAAACGATATAAATACCTTATGTCTCATATATTTGTTACTGATACCAAATGAACTCTTATATTACAAATCGATTTATCACAACATGTTAAAGAGATTTTTAAAAGGATTGTATAGACTTAAGCTTGATTACGATTTTAAGGCTTGAAAGATAAATGAAATGAACTTGAGCACTAGAAAACTCAGATCGTTTGTTTGTTAGTAAACTCGATTATATTTTCATGAGCTAGCTCAGTTACACGTTTATAACAAAATAGCGTTCATAAATAAGGTTCACTATATATGTTATATAATATAGTTTTAGTAAAGCTAGTTTGGTGTTCCCTCACAAACAACGTAGTCTAATTTTTAATTTCATTTGTTGTATAAAGATGATTAAGTTCAAACTTAATGAATATTTAAATATGAACCAAACTCAAATAAGATTTTTAACTGAAACCAAGCTCGAATTCAAGCTCGTTAGTTTTTAATCAAGTTGTGCTTGAACAATTCAAAGCTCAGCTCAATTCGGTTCGATACCTCCCTATAAATAAAACGATACAAAACACTCTAATAGATTTTGGAAATTTTAAAATAAATTTTAAAATATTTACCGAAAAACCTATGTTTTTCAAAAAAAATTCCCAAAAACCTCCACCAATTTAAAAAACACAGTTTTTATAGAGAAGAATACAGCAAGTGGACTAATACGGCCCATTTGTAATTATGGGCTTTTGGCCTGGCCCAAACTAAAGAAATCCAACGGCATTCTAGCGGAGGCAAAATAGTAGGTAAGTTCTGGAAGCTTCCACCATATACTCAAATTCACTCAATATTTCGAGAAGAATCCCAAATTCCCAATCTATCTAAAACCAGTAACTATATCCCCAAATTTGCCCTAATTGTCATCAATCCGCAACCAATTCACCTTCAATTTTCTTAGAATCAAAGACACCCAGACGTTTTTTGCGTCCAAAATTGGAAACTGAGGAAGAAGAAATCAGCGAAGCTGAAGAGGAAAAGAGAGAAAGAGGCCATGGGGGTCGATTACTACAAGATATTAGGGGTCGATAAGAACGCCAAAGATGATGATTTGAAGAAGGCTTATCGGAAGCTTGCCATGAAATGGCACCCCGATAAGAACCCTAACAACAAGAAGGATGCTGAGGCCAAGTTCAAGCAAATTTCAGAAGCCTATGATGTATGTTTTCTCTTCTCACTCCATTCTTATTCGTTGGTCGAATTGTCTTGTTCAATTTGTTTTCTCTGTCAATTTGAGATTTTTTTTTTGGTAATTGTTCTGGACAACAGGCTGAATTTATACGCGGATTATTTGATCTTATTTCTGTGTTACACAAGCGTTAACATTGATTGCAAGTGTCAATCTTTTTTCCTGAACAAAATATTACGAGTAGTAATGGATTTCTTTTTGTTTGTCCAATTAATGAAATTCTGGATTGATTTGTCATCGTAGCTGGTCTTAAGTGACCCTCAGCAGTTCTTATCAATTTGAGATTTTTTCTTTGGTTCATTGCTGATTCTTCAACAGGCTGAATTTTGACAGGAATTATTTGTTTATTCTGTTTCTATGCTATACATTGAAGGAGCATTAAAATTGATTGCATATATGTCAATTTTTTTTACTGAACAAAACATTAGAGAGTTACAATCTATGGATTCCTCTTTGTTTAACCAATTAATGAAATTTTGGATTGAATTGTCATCCTAGCTGGTCTTAAGTGACCCTCAGCGGTTTTTGTCAATTTGAGATTTTTTTTGGTTAATTGCTGATTGCTCAACAGGCTGAAGTTTTACAGGGATCATTTGTTTATTCTGTTTATGTGTTATACATTGAAGGAGCACTAAAGTTGATTGCATTTTTTTTTACTTAACAAAACATTAGAGAATTACAAGCTATGGATTCCTCTTTGTTTGGCCAATTAATGAAATTCTAGATTGATTTTTTTTAACCGTTGCAGGTCTTGAGCGATCCTGATAAGAGAGCAGTTTATGATCAATATGGAGAAGAGGGTCTAAAAGGCGGTGTACCTCCACCTGGCGCCGGTGGTGCTCCTGGTGGCGGAACCACCTACTTCTCCACAGGAGATATACCCACTTCGTTTAGGTTTAATCCTCGGAGTGCAGATGATATATTCGCGGAGTTCTTTGGTTCGTCAAATCCATTCGGAGGAATGGGCGGCGGCATGAGAGGTGCTAGATTCTCAAGTAGTATGTTTGGTGATAATGACATGTTCTCTGCATTTAGTGAAGGTGGAGGTAGTGGTGTCAGTGGAATGCACCAAGGAGGTTTGAGAAAGGCTCCGCCTATTGAGAACAAATTGCCGTGTTCTTTGGAGGATTTGTATAAGGGTACGACGAAGAAGATGAAGATTTCTAGGGAGATTGCTGATGCAAGTGGGTAAGTAGCTATTGTTTTGCTATATTGTGCTCTGATGCTAGACTTCCTGGTCCTTCAATTATTTTGCTTGATCATTTGTCTTGGTATTGTGTTATGATCCTTTGTTTGTTTTAATAGTTTTGTGTTTGATTGCTGCTTAGGTGGTGTTAAACTGTTAATTGGGCTCATTATCTCAAATTTGTGTGCTAATTGATCTTGTTGCATAGTGTACATTGCTGAGGATCATGATTAATGGAAGTTTCCTAATTTATTTGAATTGTAAGGTTTTTTATGCTTTCTGTATAGATTACGCTACTCAATAGATCATGTTCATCCACTGAGATTGGATATTATAGATACTTTTAGGCCTTATTGAGCTTTTATGCTATCTAGGCTTTGAGAAATTTAATATTATGTCAATCATGGTAATAATCAATGGAGATTATGTATCTTACATTGGGGGTATGTTCATGACTGGTCAAATGATGAGTGCAGAATATGATCCTTGGTTGGTGTAATAGTTTCATGCTTGATCTTTTTACATAAATGTGCATTGCTGAAATCATAATTAATTCAAGTCTTCAATTTATTTGTATTGTTTAGGTATGTTATGCTCTCTGTATAGATTATGCTACTTAATAGATCATGTTCATCCACTTGGATTGGATTAATATTAAAGATATTTATAGGCCTTATTGGGCTTTTTTGCTTCTAGGCTTTGAGAAAATTAGTATGATGTAAATCATGGTACTATAATCAGTGGAGAATTCTTACAATGGGTATGTTCATGACCGATTTTGATCCTATGGAGTTACTCCATGTGGAGTTGAAACTATTATCCTAATACAGAATAGTTAACTCCAAAAACAAGTTTAAAAAATAGATAAATGGTTTTAAGTTTTAACCATTAGATTAGCGAAGAGTACAATAGGGCTCTACTTCTCTACATTCTTGTATCAATTTCAGTTAGAAACTAAGAATTAGGTCAAATTCGAATCAATATAAAACCGGAAAGTAGCTATTTTTCTCGTTGAGTCACATTAGAATCACTGTACTTCTTGGAACAGGCGAACCACAACAGTTGAGGAGATCCTAACAATTGACATCAAACCCGGTTGGAAGAAGGGCACCAAGATCACCTTCCCCGAGAAGGGCAACGAGCATCCCGGGATGACCCCAGCAGATTTAGTCTTTGTAATTGACGAAAAGCCCCATAAGCTGTTCACTCGCGACGGGAACGATCTAGTCTATACCCAGAAGATCTCATTGGCCGACGCCCTTACTGGCTACACCGTCAACCTCACCACATTGGATGGCAGAACCCTTACCATTCCTATCAACAACGTGATCAGCCCGGGATATGAAGAGGTGGTTCCAAGGGAAGGCATGCCAATCCCGAAAGACCCGACTAGAAAAGGTAACTTGAGGATCAAGTTTGATATCAAGTTTCCGACTAGGCTGAGTGCAGAGCAAAAATCAGGCTTCAAGAAGCTTTTGGGTGCATGAGTCCTGTGTGCTAGTAGAGAAACCTTGTGGTATGTGTTGAAATCTGCCTTTTTGAGTTTGGTTTGTGATAAAAATGAGTTATTCTGCTTCCAACTAGTTCATGTAGAATTTGTGTATTTTTTTTGTGTTGGAAAATATGGATTAGCCATTAATTATATGTCACTTGAAATGAAGCAGATTCTTATATGATGTTTTTTTCTAGGGATCTTGAGAGAAGTTTGATAGCACATATTTATCTGGTTTTGTTTTTCCTTTATAATCATTGATCAATAAATTTATGTAAGTTATTATTGTCACATAGCTGAATTTTAGTTTTCATTGGGTCCATCGGGCACATTCTCCTGACATGTTAAGTTATTGGTGCCTCCATCTTGACCCCCAGATGGGCCAGATCCCACTTAAGCGGGATTGTACTGGATGATGATGTTGATCAATAAATCTATGTACCCCGGTAAATCTCTTATAGGACAGTGTATCTCATTTCCATTTGTGATGGAAACTCGGAAATGGAAACTCGTTTCCTAGGATAAAATTATGAATACGATATGTTTTTGTGTCGTTTTCGTGTTTGCTAACATAGCAATAAAATGGTCACGTACAGATCAGTACCTTCCATTAATTCAATTGATTCAAACATACCTTATTCCTGTGAATGCAGTTTTAGTAAATTTAACACTTGGAAGAAAACGTTACAACTTACAACCCTTTGAAACCCACAAACTTTCTTTTCCATCAAATGAAACCGATGAATCAAACTCAACACCTTTGGTGCATTCATTGTTGTCCTAAACCTAGTTGCGAGAGACAGGATTCGCGACGCCATTCCTCTTGCTCGGAAACCAAACAAACAACAAACTACAAACCGTCCCAACCCCCACCGGAAACGAAGCCACCACGCTCTGTATCCGATCTGACACCCCTGGAACCATACACTTGACGACGTCCTTGTTCAACGAAGCCACCGCCACGAACACAATAACCGTGGCCACCCCGTGGACAAAGTCCAAGAACCGGATCCTATACTTGGCGGCTTCATCGGGCTCTAGACGGACAAGACCGTCCACGACCCATATGCCTTTAAAGGTGGCTAGCCCGTAATGCACCTTGCCACGCGGGTCCCGGAAGCTGTCGATGAAGCACATGAGGAAACACGTGGCGGAGCAGAAGAGGAGGAGGAGGGTGGTCAGGGCCTGGTCCTTTAGGGTTTTACATTGGCCCTTTTTGGTCAGGACCGGGCTCAGCATCTCGAAGATGAGAACCGAGCCCGTGGGGAGGAGGCTCGAGAGCTTTGTCGTGCCCTTGAACGTCTTCCTTATCGCCTTCTGGGCTCGGGTTTTCGGGGGCTTTGTGGTCGTGGTGGTGGTCGGTGGTGGTTGGGTGGAGGAGGAAGGTGGTTGGAGGAGGGGCTCTTCATTTTCTCCGGCCATGGTTTTTGGTTGTTTGAATTGGGTTTTGGTTGTTTGAATTGGGTTTTGGTTGATTGAGATTAAATTGGTTAATTGTGAAGGGGAGAAGGAGGTTTTGTTATATTAAGAGGGGTAAATGTTTAGGAGTTAGTAAGATTTGAGTCAAAAGTCTAATTTATTTGAGGTTACATTTGGTTTTAATTAGCTCATAAGTTATGTTTTAATACCTCATCCTCTTCTGTCACTACCTATCTTTGGGATTCTCTATGAAATTTAACCTTGTTTTCAGAAATGAGGATATAACATAATAAAATTGATGTCTCTTTCCAGTTAAAACTCGCCCAACAAAATTAATAGTTCTAAATTGTTTGATATTGTAAATGAGTAGAATTTGAATAAATAATCCGAGTTTAGCACAAGAAAGCTTGATTATATGTTAATGAACAAACTTGATTATACGTTCATGAACAAGTTCCGCTATACATTATATATATTACATATATGATAGATAATTTAAGTAAACTACTTAGTCTTGATGGTATCTCTCAGACTACATAGTTTAATCTTTAATTTCATTTACTTGTATAGACAATCAAATAAACAGTTGTTCGTAAACTTGTCTCACGGACAAACTAAATTACAAGCGGCTCAAGAGCCAAGCTCGAATATGATTTTGAGCTCGAATCGAGCTCGAGTTCGCTTAGCTCTTACAGACTGAGCCAATCTGGAGCAATTTAAAGCTTAGCTTGGCTCGGCTCAATTACGACCTTGTTTGCACATAAATCCAGTGGATCGAACCGGAATAATCCAAAACATTTTTTTAATGAAATGTGCTTGAATCGAGCTCGAGTTCACCTACCTATCACTATCATTGACTGAGTCGATCCAGAGCAATTCAAAGCTCAACTTGGCTCGGTTCAATTACGACCCTATTAGCGCATAAATCCGGTTGGATCGAACCGGAATGATCCGAAACAGATTCCTTATCAAATGCAAACCGAGCTGCAATAATTTCTGCAACCAACCATACCTCGATTTTTCAGTGCAAAGTGGAATAACCCTGATTTCCTGGCTTTTGATTCCCATGGATGATGTCCCATGTTTAACTAATATTAAACCTAATTAACAATATCTGCCAATAATGTTAGATAAAGATATAATGATGATAACCTTTCCTGCACCTTAAAAAACCATACTTTTTCAGATTGAAAAGACAACCATTATAGCCTTACAGAAAGCGAGATAAAAGCTTGAAAAATTAATTTTGTAATGAACATGGAGTCTCTACTGAAAAAAGGAGACATTGTAGCACGCTCCTTCGCTTTCCCCTGCTTGCTTTCTTTTACAGCCTCCCCACTACTCGCCATTTTTAATCTCATTAAACAATAAAGAAAGCCCCTTTCTCTGCATATCTCTGATTAATTTACTTTCTGTGAGAAAAACAAAGCAAAGATGATGACTTGATGAGGTTAATATCCATGGATCTCTCCCTTTCTCCTCCATGATCAATTCCATTCTCAATTTCAGCTCTGTACCCACCTTTTTTCATGTTGCCCACCAAGTGTTTGTGAAAATTCCCCAAAGAACTTTCATATCCATCCAGTGATTGGAGAAGGGTGGCAAATGGATTCAACTCCAACACCCAAGAAATCCCTTGTTTGCCCACCTTCCTCTGCTTGATCATGATGATAATGGTGGTGGTACTGATCTTGCTGATGCATTACTCTTCTGCGTTTGTTTGCAGGAGGGAACAAGATATCAACCTGATGATTATTGCTACTCATTGGAGAAAACACATTCTCTGTGCTCTCCACATCACTCCCAACAAGATTTGTTGTTGTGGAGTTTGATCCATACCCTCCTAATTCTCCTCCACTTCCGTCGCCATACTTGCTCAAATGATGATCATGTTGAGCCTCATTGAGTTTGATCTCTCCTAGGAAAACCGGGTCGGATGTAGTTGCACCAATTTGAGCCGCCTTTTGTAGCAAGGCGGTTGCTGACATGTGTGGTGCTGATGTGGATGATGCTAATTGGTGCTGATTGCTGTATATAGAAGGGATACTTGTAGTAGTAGTAGTAGTAGTGTTCATCAATGGCAATTGTTGTTCTTCTTCTCCACTAGTTGGACACATTTTGTTCATGTCTCCAAGAAACCAGTTCATTTGGTAGCTATTTGATGCCATTTCTTGCTGAGGATCTGAGCACGAAACAACGGATTGCGGGCTAGTGTAGAAAGGGTTGATTGAGGACAATCCGATTTGCTGGTTGATGAGGGCGTCGGCCGTTGTGTTGTGATTGATTAGGGTTGATGATGATGGGTCCTGGCCCATGATCCATAGGGGAAGGGAATTGCTGTTACTATTATTATTATTACCCTTTTGGATTTGATGATGATGATGGTCAATGATCGCGTTGACCCTTGTTTCGTCGTGGTCTTCTTTGGTAATAAGGAAGGGTTTGAAGAAATTTGAGAAGTGTTGTTGTTGTTGTTGTTGGATTGGGGCCTGCATTAATCCTCCTCCTCCATGGAGAAGAGGAACTCCTCTCATGAAATTGTAATTGAGGTTTCCATTTGCCATGTTGAAATGTGAAGCTGCATTGATCCTGGCTGTTTCTTCAGCTAGTGCATCACAGAAGGCTCTGTGGGTTATGAAGCTGTCCCTCCTGATATCATACAAACGAAAAACGCGCAAATTAGGGCAAATCTCAATGTGGATTGGATCTGATCAAGATTATCATCATCACCATTAACCCAATGAGGCTCCACTATAGCGGAATCTGGAGGGTCAAGATACGCCCGATAGACCCAAGAAGGATCTAATCAAGATAGATAGCTAAATTGAGGAGTAGTTCCAAAAGGAAACTAGTAGCTAGTTTTTTAGTAAAGGGTAATTTCTTTCATAGTAAAAATAAGAGGCATTTTTTTGGAAAGTGTAATGCAGGCTTTAAGTTGTACTACAACACATGGAGATTGCTTTGTTATTAAGACAAGCAAGCAAACCTAGCTAGCTCCATAATTGCAAGGAAACATTTCTCTCTTTTGTTTACCCTACCATACCTACATGACCCATGCAATGTGATATCTACAAAGAAAGCTACCTCAGAACTGTTGTCCTTTGAATGAAAATAATTCAGATCATATGATAATAAAAGACAATAAGAGATTCCCTTATATAACTTGTATCATGCAATTACACTCCATGATTAATTCCTTCAAAACCTAAAATCATGCATAAAGGTCACACATGACTTATTTTCATAGTTTTTTCTCTTGTCTTCATCTGGGTCATTTCTATCAAGGCACCAGACAGATTTTCCCACCACCTAGACCTTTTATCACTATCATTCATCACTATGATTAACCTATACTACCTAATTACCTTTTTTCATAGTGATAGCCTTAATGACACAATTAATAATTAAAAAAATTATACCCACAATATTCTAAAAACGCTAGGCGGCCTAGTGTCTAGATGGCCAGAACGGTTGCTTAGCGGTGCTAGATAAGCGCTTAAACGAGCTGAACAGTTAGGCGAGCTGGACCTAGACAAAATTTTTAGAACAGTGACCTCAAACCCTACCAACAAAAACCCATTCTCCATAACTGTTCTAAAAAAACTCGCCTAGCGCCAGATGCCCAGATCCCGCCTAGCGTTGTTTAAAATATTAACATAAAAACAAATGCATGATCATAATTTACCAAAAATAAATCTTAATCAACTTACCTAGAAAAAACAGTGCCACAATCACATCTATACTCCCTAGTTCCACAAGTCTTAGAATGAGCCTTCCAATCAGATTGCACAGCATACTTCTTACAACACTTCTCACACTTCCATTTCTTCTCACCATGTTTCCTGCAAAAATGCTTCTTGATCCCGGTTAAGTCCCCCAACGCCCTAGACGGATGATGATGAACACAAGTCTTCTCCGGGCAGACGTAAACCCTCTTCCTGATCACATCCTTGCTATTTCTCTGCTTCAGCTTCCATGGCAGATTGTGCCCTCTCCTATGGAGTTGCAAGTTTTGGTCCCTTGGAAACCCTTTCCCACAAACTTCACACACAAATCTGTTTGTTGTCATTAGGGTTTTGGGAGACAAAGCTATCACTTCTGAATCAGGATCTGCAAAAAATTATTTTCAAAAATTAAATCAAACCCTTTTAGTAAATCGAATATACCTATGTTACCATCGCAGGATTTAATGCAACTTAATGTATTAAATTGGCGATCCAAAGACGATTATTTTCAAAAATTAAATCAAACCCTTTTTAGTATACATCAAAAAAAATCAAAAGATTCATGCTTTACTTAATTTATCAATCACTTGCCTGGATTGCCTGGGAGATTCCTCTTCTTCTTGATAATAAGTGGTGTTTGGATGGACAACTCATTGTTTAGAGTTGCAATTGCATCTTCTTGATCCATGGTGCTTTGCTTTAGATTCCAATGCTAAAATAGCATTAAGATTTCTACAAAATGGAGCAATTATGAGGTTATAATGGGTAAGCTAGAAAAGATGTGAACACATATATATATAGAGTTGTACACAAAAACACATAGGAAGAAAAAGGAGATGAAGAAAAAATTGTACCTCTCTTGATCTTATAGCTAGCTAGATTGGTCAAATAGTAGGGATTTGAGATCTCAAGTGATAACACTCTCTTTATAGAGATGATAAACTCTTTCTCTAGCTTTTTTGATCTTGGTTTTCATGAAAAAGGTGATAGGAAATGGGGATGAAGAGAGAAGGCACCTTATTATATATACATAGTATGAATAATAGTATATGCTTGAAAGGTTGGACTTGAGAGGTCAAGATGGAGGCTATTGTGGTCAAAATTGAATTGTACATGTATTAGTAATTTTAGTATTTTTATTTTTATTTTTCACTATCTATGTGGGAAGTGGTGAAAAGTAAAAAGTTAAAGAGGGGAAGGGAACAAAGGTGCATGATGACTCATATGATGAGATCTTAAAGAAAGCAAGCAATTATCTCCTTTTTTTCATCTGAAATGATTACCTTATAATTTGATTTATTTTTCCCCTTTTGTTCGTATTTATTTGGATCTTTATACCCTAATTCCTAGCTACTCAAATACTGGTCATTCATGTCTTTGATGAGTAAGAAAATTTAAAAAAATACATCTCTTTGTCTCAACCCAAAACACTAGCTTTGATGACGACTAGTTGAATTCTGGATTTGGATGGTTAGCGTATAAAAAACAAAACATTCTTTTACAAAACCGTTTACATATATTATGGTTTCAACATTCAATGAAATTGTCGAATACTTATTTTTGTCGAATTTCAATGTCTAGACTCCTAAAAATCCTTCAACTAGGCGAGGGCAATTTCGTGATAGTTTATTTGTAGTCCCGAGATGTAGATGGCCCGTCAACTCGTTTTTCATTGACGAGTGACGACAGTGCTTTCTGTAGTGCTTATCTCACCGCCACCTCTCGAGTCTATTTAGACTTTGTGATTATCCATTTGGTTTTGTTTTTCGTGTTTTTATTCTTATGATGGTTTGTTCCCGGCCTCTCGATCTATCAAACCTATCTAGATTCCGTATATATATATAACTAATCAAATTTAGTTGGCAGAATATACTTATTATATAAATTTATCAATATTATTAAGTGATGACACTTCTTTTCGTAGTGCTTATCTCACCACCTCTCGAGCCCGGCCACTTAGGCTTTGTGACTATCCGTTTCGTTTTTATTTAACTTGTGTGAAGTTTTTCATGTAAGTATTCTTATGCTAGTTTGTTCTCGTCCTCTCGATCTATCAAACCTTTAACTAATCATATTAAATCGGCAGAATATACGAAGTATATATATATAAACTTATCAATATTTTCAATTCACGAGAATAGTAAAAAGAAAAGTCTAGTGATTGAACAACATAGCTAGCAAAGACGAGACCAACACGTTGGACCAAGAGATAAACAAGTGCTTTCCACTACAATCAATTAACAACAACACAATGTGTGATTGTGTGTACATTGTACACCATCTCATCTTCTCCGATTAAAGCAGACATGGTATACTTTTTTGAATCCACTGTTCACCAAGTCAAAAGTAACCTCCCCTATAGCTTAGCTTGCTGTGTTCCAAAGCAAAAAATAAAATAAATCATTATCATTAGAAAAGTTAATTAATTAATTAAACTTGTTGAAATTAACATCAGTTTGTTTTAGATGTTGTTAGATGTGTATGATTCCAAGAAAACATAATAGACCTAAGCTAGCTATATTTAGGGCTTATATGCTGCCAATATTTAACGTGCACATCCTTGAACCCAGGTGTGACAGTTTTATTAAACTTTATGTAGGAAAAGACAACCACATCATACATGTTATGTTTACTACATGTGAGGCTTGCTCTAATAAATTGAAATTCTCATTTGTGAAGCGAATGATTATAGTAAATTATCATATGTGCATATATAGAGTGTCGTTGATTTGTCTTCGAACATCTAGTCAAACGGGTAGGACTTCAAAGTGATATCATGAAGTTTCCGTTTTGACTGATCTTATGGGTAGTGGATCTTGACCCAAAAACAAGCATTGTTAAATTTTTCGATAGGACACAATTAATAATGCCCAACATTTTCACATGCTCTTTATGTGCTACTAGTCTGATATAGTTGATACTTGAAAAATCTACAAAGGCAACTAACCATAAATCTGCCTTAAGGCCAACTCGCTTGTCAGGAAACAACCCTCGGGACCGGGTTTGTATTATGATACCATGTTAAATTCTCCAGTGGGTCGTAGTTAATCGAAGGTAAGAGATTGCATCGTCTTTATGCTTATTATTTTTGTATGCACAAGGTCGGTTCTGCATTTTACTCAAAATTAAGCTTAATTAAGCTAATGAACAGGGGCTTATATTTCAAGTAAATTTATATTAGGCACTAAAGTGCTAAATTTAATAAAAGTATTAGGGCTGAGCATCAATTCAAAACCTAACCGAAAATCGAATTTTAGTTTAAGATAAATCGAAACTGAATTGAACTTGTTCTGTTTAGTTCGATTCTACTTATCCCACTTTGAGATGGACAAAAGGCTATCCTTTAACAAAGCCGAAATCAAACTAAAACCGAAATTTGAAAAAAAATTTGAACCGAAAATCGAACCGAAAATTAACAGTTTTGGTTTGATTCGATTTTCGGCTCAAATTTGATCGAATCGCCCTATTCTCGGCCCTAAAAAGTATCCGAAATCTAACAAGAAATTCATTTTATAATTCCCTTATTTCAAGATTAATTACTACATTCGATCACACTTGCTAAAATTTGAAATGGTGATTAGTTAAATCACAAAGGATGATGCCAATTAGAGACTGTAATTATTCAATTATAAAATTACAGACAGCAAACTGACAAGGGCAGTGAATATTTGGGAAGTATGAGATCGACAGTCTCATCTTCTCGTGGGCTGACTTCAATTCAAACATAAATTAAACAAAACATCATGTTCTTAAAAAAAATTAATCATAGTGTAATGATGCGGTTTTCTGACATATTTTAGTAATTTCGTTTTTGGAAGTTAGCTGTTGGACTCTGGCGGCCTTCAGAATATTCCGATCCTTGTTCCAACACAATTTGCACTCTTTCTCAAGCCTACTTCTGTGTCCCTCCACCTTTTCAATCTTCGGTAAAATTTCCATTTTTATAGCTAATTAATATTATTTTATGTTAATGTGTCTTAAATCTTTTGTTGATCGGTACGTGTAACGTGTTTAGAGTCGGTATTCCTGACTCACGGGGGCGGATTTAAGGGGGTGTGGTTGCACCCACATCGGGCTGAAGGAGCGATAAGTTTTACCTAAAGATCGAGATCGATAGATAAAAAATATATATTTGAGCTTTCGCTCCCATATCCAGCTCGAGGCAGGACAAGGCGGAAGGTAGAGGCGGAATTGGGGAAAGCTGGTAATATTAATCTGTACAAAGTCCGCCTCCCTTCCAGATAATCCTGGATCCGTCGATCACCAAGGATTGTAGGGATTGCTAGGTGGTCCGAAAGTATTTTGTTTTCGGGCTAATTGTGATTTGTTTGGACTTAAGACCCATATTCTGAATTATACACACACTCCTGAAAATGCCTATAATCAATTCTTTTAGCCTTAATAATAAGAATTTTGTTTTTCTTAGTGAATGTAGCTAAAGCATTATTAGCAAACCACGTTAAATCTGTATCTTTCTTAATATTTATCATTCTCGTTATAATATTTTATTAATGTCTTAATAATTAATTAATTAATTACTTTAGTTTAAAAAAAGGAGATTAATTTCATAAAAAAATTGGTGGGAAATTGTCATCACAAAAGAGGTGGCTAGTAAGATGGAGGTTTGGTACAAAGTTACAAAATTGTAGATATTTGGAGAGAATTGAAGTAAGTGGGTTTGGGGAAAAAGCAAACTCTTGGAATTAAGGCCGTGTTTGTTTCCCTACATTGTCTTTTACTATGTGAGATTTATGTGTATATAGCCATATGGGTCAAATAGCCAATGTCTAATTATCTACTATATATTAAAAAAATTGAATTTTTTTTACTAACCCATGTTCATATTTTTTTCGTTGAATAACCCATGTTTATATTGAATTTATCTCAATCATCTCGGTTTTTAAGGAACATTTAAACTCATGATCTAGTGGTTATGAATGTCATTAACACCAGCTAATAAGCTAACGAAGCTTTGACGTATTAAAAGTTCTCTATTTTTTTTAAACTCACATTAATTATCTTGGCTTTTAAGGGGCATTTAAACTCGTGACCTCATGGTTACCGATGTCATCATTTACCAGCTAAGCTAGCGAGGTTTTAACTACTTCAAAATACTCTATACTGTTTATTTATTTCTCTTTCAATGATCTATTTTCATGTCGGTATTTCTGACAGCTACTAAGCTCGTCGCAGTCTCTTAAATTACTAGGATGTCTAATTTTTCAAAATCTTTCCTTAAATATAAATAATTAAGTAGTTTTTTTCTTCTAAATATACAACTTTTTAATCTTTTCCTTATAAATAATTAAGTAGTTTTTCTTCTTCTAAATATACAATTTGTTAATCTTTGATTTTGCTATTGAAATTCTCAAAAGGTTAGTAGATTTCGATCTAGGAATCTAAAATAGATCGAGAGATGCACATGCTTTTGCTTATGAAAAGGAGCATAACACATGCCTTTTTCGAAATTTAAACCAGATTTAATTTATAGTATTAGTTTAAATTTCTTTTGCATCCCATTTGGGGTGATTAATTAAATATGCAATGTACAGAGTTGTAAACCTTTGATTAGGTTTGTACTTAATTAATTAATTTGCATCTGTGTACATTAAATTTACAGTTGAATTTTCGCGCAACACAATTTCATGCTTGAAATTTTCTATAACTAATTGGCTCTAGAAGGCCTTAAAATTTTCTTTGTTCAAAGAAATTATTTTGAAAATGTTGATATTTTTGTTTGTTTTTACTACATGCGTACAATCCAATAATTTTTTTTTTAAACAAAAAACTATAGGAAGAAGAGTCTTTATAGGCTTGTTGTTGGTTTTGATCAAATGTGTAATCTTCATAAAATAGCTTTGTAAGGATAATTATAAATAGGTTATATTGATTTAGTTTTATGCTATTTTATATCCTCGAAACTAGGCGATCGAAGATCGATTTTTTTTTGTCAAGCTTCACTGATCTAGCTGGTAAGTAATAGATGTGGGTTCGGTTTCAGCTGCGACGGTTTCTCGGAACCGGAACCAGCTAACTCTTGGTTCTTCGGTTCCGAGGCCGACCCTTAAAAAAACATGAAAATGCAATAGTTATTTTTTTAAGGGATGGATTCGGAACCGACGTTTTTTCCTGTTTGGAGTGGAACCGAGCCCACCTCTAGTAAGTAATAACATCCTTAATCATTAGATTACAATTATGATTACGAGTTCGGATCCCTCTCTCTCGTTATGACCTAAGTGTCTCTTATAGACTAAAAAAATCAATTTTTTTTATCAACCCATTATTTTTCCCCGAATTATAGACATAAAGTTATGTATATCGATCGCCCAACCAATTATAGATCGATATGGTGCTTTGTCAAATGTCATAAGAACTAAAGGGATATTAAAGTACCCAACAAATTGGTCAATTGAAATTAAAAGAAAGGCAAGCCTAGGATCCTATTTTCCAATAACATATTTTTTTACAAGAAAAACTAAACGATATGACAATATGTGCCAAGGTAATCATGCAACTCGATCGATCGGATTTTGTCCTTTCATATTTCCTATTACATGAATTTATTTTATTTCATTGTTTAGAACAATTTAATTAAATATTTTTTATTTTATTGATGAATGAAATTAAAAATACTTAAATATATTGTAAAATAAATTTATGAGCAGTTGATCTTATTGGTAAATTTGTCTTGTAGTTTAGTTAATTATAGTTAATCAAGTGCTTATAAATACAAAATTTACCACTATACATGTGATTAATTAACAAAGTACACTTATGAAGTTATGATTATGAAAAAAAATTATAGAAGCTCATTTCTATTTCTATACATATGTGTGTGTAGAAATATTGTGATAAAAGCTAATCAAACCTTATATGTAAAATAACATAAGCTTTTACATAAAGAGCATTGTCCATTTTTTATTTGTTATTGATCAAAATTGTCTAATATTACTCATGCTAGTGCATGGGAAAAGCAATCGCTTTTCTAGCCCATATACTTCATATTTATATGACAAAAATTTATCACTAAATGCAATAATTTAAAAGTTAAACCAACACCCTACTTAAGGACCTTTAATTAGATGATTAATAATTAAGCATATGTATTTCATCAACAAAGCATGCTTTTATGTGCAGTCATTAATATCTTAACTTTAATTAATTAAGGGGACTTTTTTGGGTGGTGTTTATCTTTTGAAGGTTAATTAATTAATTGTTATAGACTTATATAGTACTTGCATAAAAGTGATTAATCAATACTAACGCAATAATCTTATGATTTGCTACCCTTATTTAAAAAAAATGCCATACTACAAGTAAATTAGATCAATCAATCATATGATTGTAATTTCCTACATATGTGAGTGCCCCCACATAATACTTGAACCTTTTATAAGGTAACGTTTTTTTAGCTAGAAACGTTTTTTAGCTAGAAACCTACATCACTAATCTTTAGATTTATGCTAACGTCCTAATTACACGATCAAATAAGCTAAAGTTTTTTTTAACGTATGAATGTTCAATAAGGTTTGAATATTTTAATGAAAAAATCATAGGATTATATAGTAGGTAATTTTAGTCTCAATTTTTTTATATGTGATAACTCTCACAAGTGAGTACAACTGTCAGTTGTCACTTGGAAACAATCCCTCAAGGTTGGCGAACCATCATTATTTGGATTGGATGCTTCTTTATTGTGGGCTGCTTGAATGTGCTCATAAGGCTGGCAAGCCCAGACAATCTCTCAAAGCTAGCAAATCGTCACACCTTTATTGGGTCGACTGATTGAACGAGCTCATGAAGTCGGCAAGCCCAGAGACTCCAATAAACAATATCTCAAGATTGGTGAACTGTCACTATTTGGATCGGTCACTCCTTTATTGTGGGCTGCTTTAATTGTGCTCATAAGGTTGGCAAGTCCGGATAATCCCTCAAAGTTGGCAAACCATCGCACCTTTATTGGGCGAGTGGGACCATGAAGCTAGGAAACCCGAAAACTTGAGGAAAGAACCCACACTGAAACTTGCTTGATCTGATACTCTGATAAAGTTTGATGGACCGATAATTTAAGAGTCATGTGTGCAATAGGCTTGACATACAAATCTAATGAGATTTCAACCAAAAACAATATAATAATAGGTGAAATAATTAATGGGATTATATAATTTTCTTCATGGAATAACTCTCTAACCCTTGTGATACGGTACAATCTAGTTATGGATTTGTTGTTAGTAATTAATTAATTAATGTAATTTTTAAATAGAGTTTTATGCTCTTTCATGGAATTTTCTTTCCGGTTCTTTCCCATGACGCTTTTATTGAACCGGTAGGACTTAGTATAAATACTATTAAGTTGTTATGTTTTTAGATAATCCGAAATTAATTATCTTCAACTCTAATTTTCTCTAATCTTTTTTGCCTCTATCGTCTGTCTTCTTCTTCTCAACCCCAGCCATTGACCATCCACCCTTCCCTGATTAGATGTTATTCGAGTAAATCTGATACTAGTTTACTACGTTCTTGTATCAACTGGTGCTTTAGTTATGAGAGTCCCCGAAAAATCTAGAGATTCAAAATCACATATAAAGACTCATGATTCAAACCAATTAGCTATACGTACTATCTATGATCATTTTCATTCTTATCAATCGATCGATCGATCTCACGAACAAATATTGAAATTGAGATATCTTTTTTGGCTTGCTAGCTACTTTGTGTGTGGGGTTAAAAGACACTTTAATCCTAGCCTTTGGAAAAGGAGGTGGTCTACAACTGCACTTTCCAACCAAAGTGAAGAAAGGCGGGAGAGAACGAATATAGTATTATTATTAACTAGTAGTGTAGTATATACCAATTAACAAAAATAATCATATATATAATCAATATTATTTTACATAATACTTTGATATCCACAACCGCCCATGTTAATTAATTTGAATAACATTGACTAGGTCTTATCTCTTCACACTATAAGTTTCGTAAATATTTTTCAAACTATTACTATTAATGTGTCTTGAATCTGTTGTTGATCGGTGCTCGTCAGGGATTTAGGGGTGGAGCATCCAACAATACCAGAGGTCCCAAGAGACGGAGCCCCCTGCAGAGGTTCGAGGGACAACGTCCCATGATGGTAGTCTCGCTGACCGACCGATCAGCGTGTCAGGGATCCAGGGGACGACGCGCTCCTGGCGAGAGGGGCTAAGGGGGAGCAATGTCATCCCGCCAAAACGATATACTATGTTTTCAATTAGCGGGCTTAATTATCTTGATATGTTTTGGTCTTACGGCCCATAATATAATTAGGGTTCATGTGTTAATATATGTATTCACAAAATAATTTATTATTATAATTTGTTCTTATTAACCTCCATAATAAGAATTCAGTTTCTCTACCCGTAAACGTAGCCAAAACATTGTGACAAAGCACCTAAAATTCATGTGTCTTTCTTCACTTTTCTCATTCTCATTACGACAATTTTCTTTAATTGAAATGGCTAAACTTTATAAAATCATAAAAAATAACACAATATTCATATAATGTAGATATTTTTACTAAATACTCTATATGAATTATATACAAATTTTACAGACAAATATAAGTGTACTTGACAACTTGTCTATATTTTTTTAATGTTTTATTTTTATAATTATTAAAATGCATATTGTATTGATTTAATTTCGATGGGACTAATTTTCTCATTATTTGCAGCTTTACAAATAAAAGAGCACTTATTGTTAATTTAAAGACTAAAATGTATTAGTTAGGACTTTCTTTGTAAGAACCCAAATTATTGGAGACAAAAAGGCTTAAGTCTATGCGTTTTCCTCTCCATGGAAGATTTGGGTGAGTTACCTTGATATAAAGTGACAAATAATTTGCATTGTGTTTCCCACTAATTTACAAAGTAAGGGTTAATCAATTAATATAAGATTGAATCATATGATGGATTATTATTATTGATTAACAATCAAAATAACCATGGATTGAGATTTGCTAGAGTCGTTCAAAGATTCGAAGAGAATTGATTGGGCCCACTGGCCCAGTTAATTTAGCATTGGAAATTCCACTTACAATTGTTTTCATATATTAATAATGGATTTCATTTTGAGTTTAAGTTTAGATTTATACTTTTCAAATCATCAAACAAAATATATATATAGGATCAATATTTAATTGGTCTAGTGGTAAAATGGTGCTAGATTTTTTAAATATCTGATATGTATGAAAAAAATAAATATTGAGATGGTCTCTCCTAAAATATGATCACGAAGTACTCGGTCCAGATGTAATAGCCGCTATTTTTATGATTATTTTTTTTTTTTAATTTTAATCATTAATTATTTTTTAAAATAAAATAAATTCATAATATTCCTTTTTATTCGAAACTTATTTCTAAAATAAATGGAGTATAACTCTTATGAAATAATTAATCGAAGAAATAAAATTTATTAAAGACGGAATTTAATAAATTCATAACCTAACGGAAATTCCGTTTCTCTTAAGTCTATCAACCTTTCTTTCTTAAAAAGAAAGAAATGGGCCTTAGCCCGACCCATTTAAAAAGCCCATATATCATCTAAAGGTTTTTATAAAAAAAAGATAGAGACAAGGGTGAGTTTCACCCTTGACCTCCTACTCACTCTCCCACCCCTCAACCATTTATGCTAGTCAGTTTTTCTGATATATTGAGACAACCAGTAATATTTAAACCCTTACTTTCCAGTGGAATTTTTGCCAATCCGAAATTCTGATCCGGTTGAGGCTCGAATTGGGCATTAAAGAGAGGAGATTTGTGTAGGATTTTTATGCAGACAATATCCCCCATACACTCTTTATTTATATGAATTTACATATTCAACTCTCCCACTCACCATTGAAGGGGGATGAGAGCAATGATGAATTTGATTCCCTTCTCCATCCTCCACTTCTTTGCCCATTTAAAGGCCTCTCTCACATCAGAAAATCACCTTCTACTCTCCAACACTCTCAATTTTTCACCCAAAACCCCTTCAAGAGCAATCTGATTTTTTTTCCAAAAATCAAAGAAATTGGTTTTTTTTTTTTGGGAGTAACCACCAACTCCGACCACCGCAGGCCACCTCCCCTAGCCGCGCCGCCCATTTCGCCGCCGCCCAGGAGCTTCGCCGAAGCCGCCCAGCCTGGTGTCCGTCCTCCTCTGCTCGTCGTCGTCCAGTCCTGATTTCTCTCTGGTTGCTTCCAGCGTAAAAGAAGAAGCAAAGGGAGAAGAGGGGTAATTTTTGGGCTTTTAATCTAACTCTTTTTGGGCTAATTTTTACTAATTGTGGATTTGTCTTAGGCCCATTTAACTAATCAGAATTTTAAAAATCAGATTATGACAACTATTAAATTTGTACTTGTTTTATTAAATAAATAACATGCATGCAATGATTATTAAGGAGGCTTTGTGTCTACAAATTATAAGATGAACTTCATATAATTTTAGGATTATAAAAGTGGCTTTTAACTTGAAAAACATTCTAATTTAATTTATTTATAAGCCAAAGACTTTCTTTCCCTTCTTTATAAAAGAATTCTTTTATTCATGAAAGTAATAACTTGAGAATCTTATAAAATAAAATTTATATGAATAAAACCTCCTTGCATGTCCTTTTTATAAGCTTGGGATAATTTTATATGAACTTTGGATTAAACTAAATGTAATAAGAACAAAATATGTCTATATAAATTAAATAAGTCTTTGCATGTATTTAAAAAGGGTTTTTATAACTCAAACCATCATTGCATATCAACTTAAGCTAGAATGAATTTTTGATAAATTATTTGTGACCTTTCTATATAAAAAAAAATAGACCATAAGGTTAAATAAGTTATATAGTTGTTACATGTATTTCTATAAAGTTTTATGGAATAAATCCATTCTTGCATGTAACTTAAATCTATTAAAATATTGAAATAAAAATTGTTAAAACCTTCTTATAATAAAAAGGATTATTTTCATAAGCATAAGCTATTCAAGTAACATAATGTGTTGCATGTGAAAATAAAAGTGTTTTTATAAAATAATATATACATGCATGTCAATTCTAGACTTTACTATAAGTTTAAAATAAGTTAACCATGACATTTAGAAATAGTGATCATGAGAATAAGTTTTAGTAAGTAGCTTTGCATAAAAATAATGATAGTTGGAAAAAGGTTTATTCATAGATAAAATATGCTTGCATGTCAAAATTAACTTTGTCACATAAACTTTTAGGAATAAAATAAAGTTTGACATTAGAGATAATGAAATGCATGCAAATCATATTTTAAGTATTCTTAAAATTTAGCATATGATATTAAAAAGGAATTTCCTTTATATTTAAATAAGGCTTTACATGTGTCTTTAAAATAAATATTTTAAAATCATAAAGAGTACTATCTTGAAAATAATAATAAAGATTATTATTTTCTATCTCATATCTAAATTGTTAACTAAAATAATTTAGATTTAACTTTCTTTCTCTTAGAAAAGGAAAATAAGAGAAAAGTGTAGTTAAGATTAAAATAAGATTTTAATACGAATTTGTTCATCTTCCCTTTCGGTCAAATAGGTCGAAGCGCTCGACGTCTCTAGAGCTTATATTTCCGAGTTACGAATATTTCCGAAAGAAATCCAAGGCAAGTGGATATTCTCCCTTGTAACCTTTATATATATATATATCATTTCCGTTAAGGAAATTCTTCTATGTTGGGAACTACATGTTTGTTAAAATGAATGAACTTAGGTTAATTCATTTACTTAGAAATAACGACATCTTGTTATTATCATCCGTACTACGCTAGCACTGAACTTTAGGGCCGATGATTTGTGGCCTTGTTTGTTTCAATCTCTTTTCGAGATTTGTTATGGATTAACCTAGGTGATATTATATTATGCACTAGCTAGATGCCTATATACTCGGGATGAAAGAGGCCCGGTATCCTCAGGATGAAATAGGCTTGCACACTCAGGATGAAAGAGGCCTGAAATTCCTTCATTTCCTTTAAGTGGACTCGGCTCTTCCAAAGCCTCCACACCCTTAAAATTTATAAATAATATGAAATGTTTTGACACGTAATAAAGATAAGTGCTAGTGCACATTAAAATGAATCAAAACCGGGCCGGTTTAGCACCACGTGTAAGACCGACGCGACTCTCGGTCCGAAAAGGGTGCGAGAGGTTTTCTAGAAAATTGATGTGGCCTAAAACATTCCCAACGTTAATTGTACTCTAAGAGAAACTACAATCTCGTGATTCCCTTCTTCTCGAATCCAAGTTTATCTCTTTTTCGAGATCAACTAAATTCCGTCCTTATAAGCTCCACAAAGTGATTATAATTTTTTTAAGTACTTCTTCCCTTAATCTCCTTGATGAGATAATAAAATTACCATACTACCCTTGAGAATTTCCGTTCTCACTTGCTTAGTCTCCTTAGACTAATTCCGTTTGTTTTCTACATTTTTGCCTGGTATTTCTCGCCCTTCGCGACAAATGCCAGACCCTAGGAAACCTCACTCGAAGGTTTAAAGACGAAGAATCGAGGAAGTTGAAGGAAGGAAAGTCAAGTCTTCTCGAAGATATTTTTCCCGTATTTTGGACTCACTACGCTTTGTAAGAACAAGGTTTTATTAATTCCGCTGATTAAACTCTAACATGTTATTTTGAAACAATTTAAGATGTAATGATAATATTTAAAGTCTCAAGATTGAGCACATTTTTATAACATGTATCATCGTTAAATTTCCGCATTTTATTTAACTTAAATACCTTATAAAGCCTTGGGTGACTTTGGATGGTAAAATCCGAGGTCACTGACGGTAACACCTACCGTTGCAAAATAGGGGTGTTACACCAGATGTAGAATAAGCCGAAATCAAGAAAAAAAAACATATATGGATATATGGGGGCACAATGACACAGGTGACTAATGGTCCAATCTTTAACGTATTATATATTAATCCATCCATCAATTTTTGTATACATTTATAAGAAGATTTCAAGGAACAAGAAACCATAACTCTGTCGGTTGTTATGGTCGGAGCTACTTCTGCTGAGTCGACAACCACACCTCCCAATATATTACTGACACCGTCGGGGTTACTGAGTTTACCGCTGATGAACAAGCAAATTAATGCAGCTCCAAACTCCGTTACTGAGGCTACCGCTGATGAACAAGCAAATTAATGCAGCTCCAAACTCCGATGATGAGCCAACAAATGTGACTTTAGTTTCCGATGATGCTCGACTGAATGTCATTGTTCAATTAGGATGTCGAGGCTACTGAGATCGCAGTTGATAACGATGCTAAGGCCACAGCTGATGCCAATGATGCCAAGATTGTGGTCGTGGAAACTTCAAGGTCAAGGAGAAAGAAAGTTCCGGAAGAGGCAATTATATTACCAAGGCAAAACGAAAGAAGGATAAGAAATTTTGACTTGTGATATGCTGGGAATTCTTATACTCTAATATAGTTGATATGAAATTCTGATATGATATATAGTTGGATTCGTAGGATTTTGATACCAATTTTGATGTTTTGAATTTGTGATAGTTGAATTCTTTTTGATACTATAGTAGTTAACATCTATGATTGGAGGGCGAGGATAGGCTTTCACAATTCAAATGCTCAAAAATCACATGTTACATTCTCTTTGTAGTTTTTACATAAAAGTTTTTTTCTTTTTTTTTTTCGACGGTGTAACTTCACTAGCATATATTCGCACTTGAAGGCAAATAAGACGCTTCGTATACAAGCTTCTCATCTATTTTAAAGTATATCATTTTGACATGTATTGGAGTATATCAATTTAACATGTGTAATGTTCTAAAATACGCAACAACTAACAACTTCATTTTCCGAAATCAAAACATCAATTTTATTCCCTCCTTCTCTAGCTCCAATTCTTTCGCATCTCAAACATTTCTTTTTCTTCTATCTATATACTAAAGAAAGAGTCTTTCTTCCACGTGTCAACATAATATTGATTTTACCTATGTTTTATCATATATTCATTTTGCATACATGGCGTCATCTCATCAGCCTTACAAATAATTTAAACTAATTTCATCAAAAAATAGAACAATCCAATTAACAATAAACTGGGCCGAACTGAGAGCAAACGCTGGGCCAAAAACTCGCACAAGCCCAGCCCATTTATACCCACAAGAGTAATAGCCCAAAACAATATCAGTTGAAGAAAAAACAGTTCAGCTATCTTTAGCGTTTTGGTATACTAATCATGCAAAAAAAAAAAAAAAAAGTTTTATAATTCTTTATAGATCAGTTTTTCAATAAAGCAAGCACAAACTTCCTGACTTTTTGTTGCCCAACTGTGTCATTTTACCATATAATTATACACTTCTTAGTTTATTAACATCAAGAGGCACATGGTTTTATAAACTTAGTGCCATGGCTTCTAATTATGTAACGTTTTTATCCTTTTGATGACGAGGAACTCACCTTCAGTGAAAAATCCTGAAATCGTGATCAATCCAGCCGGCAATGGTCATATGTCAGGTAAACTAGTTTGTGTCGACCAGTTTAACCCAACAGAAAGAACGATGGTTAGTACTTTTTTACTCAAAAGAAGAAGCAAAGGCAGAAATCGGACCCGGAATTTCCCAACATTCTCCCATCTCCTCCTACCCATGCTGTGACAAGGCTGGCGCGCGCACGACAAGGCCAAGGCATGGGCGCCGGCGCACAGGCACTCGCACGAGCGAACTTCATGTGCCGGTGTCACGGCCTCGTCGGATCCGAGTTGGCACGGAGAACTATGTGTGGTGTTGGCCCAAAGGGGCCGCCACAGTCTCAGGACCCTCGGACTAGTCGAAACTGGGTCGGACTCTAGGCAGTGTCGCATCATCTTATCGGCCAATAGGCCATCCTATATGAGGCGTAACAGTTTTATTCTTGATGTAGTTATTTTACTAACAATCTTAATTGTGACTCATGTCAACAACAATCTATTAATTATCTTCCAAGATGAAAGATTTTCATGGAAGAAATGATTTTGACACACCAACTGAAACTCACACTTGTAATAAAGACAAGCCCCATAATAATAATACCTAATACCACTTAATTACTCAAGATAAGATCTTGTACACACCCATTTTTGTTGATGCAATCAACCAATTTTGAGGGTTTCCTTTGTTGTGATCCACAAGTCTCAAAACAAACACACCTACTTGACCCCAACTCCACCTTGCAATTTTCATGCATTTGTTACACTATCCAACTGTCATATTACAACTGGATTGCCCCCACTTGATAGATAATTCATTTATTACTTTGATGTGATCATTCATTCACACACTAATTGTGGTTCTCCCATATGAAAAAAATCAGACTAAATTGAACTAGTTTATAAGTTTGTTGGGATTAAACCTATTAGCATATGTTTTTATTTTTAGATGAAAAGTTCAATTGGATCGTCATATTTAATGTATTAAATTGTATTAAATGCATAATTTAATGTAACTTAATATATTAAATGTGCGATTCAAATTAGGCGAAATCTCACTAGACTTGTATAAGAACTACTCACAACCTATTAATTTACGGACTTTAATATTAAATAAAATATTCTAAAAAATGCTAGATGGAACCTGAACAGAGAGAGGGGTCGCTTAACACCTAGACAGATAAAACAATTGCTTAACTAGTCCTATACGGACTGGACGGTTATGCAATCTGGAACCTTCAACGTCTAGACCAGACCTAAACGAGACTTAGATGAAATTTTTAGAACATTAGTTAAATGACCAAAAAACCTCAAAAAACATGAAATTTCACAAATTTGCCTTTTTCAATTGATTTACACAAACAGAAAAACTCAACATAGTAACTAATTGAAATAGATTATCATTTGGATTTGATATGAAATTCCATCTTACAAACAAAACCGACTCCAATCAACCTCTCATACCCAACAATTTCTCCCTTTTTGATAATAAAACCGACCCCACCCAAAAAAAATTACAAAATCAAAGCCAAAGTGCACCGGCTTGTTTAAGAACCGGGTTCAACTCCCCACTTATATGAGCCGCCATAACCCGGTCCAACCCACCAAACAACTTACCACCAATAAACACCGCCGGAAATTGCAACGGCTCACCGCCTCCGCCACCAACGCCGTCGCCGGAGCTCGACTCAACCACCTCCTTTAGCTCGCTCGCGACGTTCTCCTCCTCCTCGGCGTCCACCTCGTAGAACGCCGGGTTAACCCCTAGGGACAAGAGCAGCCGCCGGACGACGTGGCCCATGCAACAGCCGCGCGTGGCCACCACGATCACGGCGTTCTCCATCACCACGCGCTGCACGCTCTCTTTCGCGCCGAGCGGTGGCGCCGGAAACCCGGTCGCCAACTGCCATGTCTTGTAAGGAAGTGCTTGTTGCATCTTTAATTTGTGATTTTTTTTTTGTTGTGTTAAGATTTGATTTATTTGTTTGTGTTGGGAGGATGGGGAGAATTTATATGAAGAGGGGGTGGTTTAGAAATTATTGGGAAATTTTGTTAGGAACCCCTAAGTTTTGACACTTTTGTAAATGATGTCCTGAAAAAAGAATTATTTCGGTTGGTACACCGAACTCTTAAAATTGTTTAGCATGTGCCCTTATTGCAATTTTTTTTAATTTAGAAAATTATATTTGATTAAGTTAAAATAATATTTAAGTATTCTTATAAATTATAACTTGTACAAAAATATTTAATTATTATTTTAATTCATGTGAATAACTCATCATTATAGATGAAGAGGTATCTTCAACATAAAAGCATCTATTGATACGAGCCCGATGTGGACTTGTATCGAACCCTTGTTGGTTAAGGGGGTTGAGTCTACTCCGGTGTGGACTCCAACTCGGGATAAATCGTAAAAGAGAAACTAAGGAAAATTAAGGCAAACTATTTCTTGGATAAATTATGCGAAAGGCAAGACAAGAGTATATATACCTAAGCCCTAACGGTTCAAAAAAGTCGTCCCGGAAAAGAACCGTAAAGAAAACCCGAGAAGAGAGCAAAGCTTTAGTTTATAAAAAATTACATATAATAATTATAATGCTAAAATAAAAAGTATTAATCCTCATATCGCCTTGGACGACGATGGATTCTTGACGGTCTCGTATTTGAAATTCCTTTCGTATTATTTATTCTAAATTTATTAAATGTGTATATGTGTAAATTTTATATTTTTATATGCTGAATATCCCTTTTTATCTATTTTATAATATTATAATGAAGAAATGTTGAATTATTATATAAATTAAAATAATGCAGTATAATTTTTGTACAAGTTATAATTTATTAAAAGAATGTTTCAACTTAATCAAATATAAAAAATATTTATTTTTATTATAAAATAACAAGTATATGTAAGAAAAGTTAAAAAAAAAAAGTATAAGGTGAATGATTTTAAATGTTTAGGGATACCATACTAAAAAGTCAGAACTTGAGTGATACTTAATGAAATTCCTCTTAATTATTTGATTTGGTTTACTTGTGTAATGACGACACGCGGTAAGGGGTGACGTGGGCGTGACGGCAGGTACATGAACGATGACGTGGCATGTGGATTTTTATGACCCAATTTACATGCACCTTTGTATATTAATTAATACTTTAATTCTATATTTCTTCTAGTAGCTTTCGTTTTCTGATGATATGTCTCTTTTGGTACGTTTGATTAGACCAAGCAAACGTCAAGAGTTCGATTTTACTAGGATTTATCCTAGTCTTAGTTTGGTTCGTCTCGAAGGTTATCCAAATAAAGGTATTGTAATTTCGAACATATCTGACCTTTTAATCATAACATATATGCCTAACATAGCACCAAGAACACATAATCATATAGATATATTTGATCAGATTTGATGTATCCGTTGAAAATATGTATTTTCATATCTGAAAGTGGAGATTGAACAAGATCACTACATAAGTTTATGGATTTTATTGTCAGTTGTGTTATGGAATCTGTTAAATTGTATATTAGGCCCAACACTTATATGTGCACGGACGGTAGTGTCCACCCCTCACGTTAACGGTTCACGGACTCTAAATAGAATTTTAAAATATCTGACCTTTAATCATAATATACAAGTTTGTTTGGTTGGGGTGAGCATATTACATATGGATATATTTGATCAGATTCGATGTACCAATAATCGATCTAGAGATTGTTTTCTGTGTTTGTAACCTAAGGATATATTAAGCTAGTACACTATTTAAGAAAACTAAAACTCTGTTAGAAAAATAATAAATCTCTTAAAAAGCTAATTATTTTTAAATAAATACAAACTTATAAAATATTACCATTTTAAAGAACTTAACCTAGGCTCTTAGGGTATTATAAGTTAGAAAAATGAAAAATCAATTATTTACACAAAATGTTTAATTTGTGTATGGTGATATATCTGATATAGTATCTGACTAGAATCAAATATTCAACGTAAATAACTTGTTTAATTTAAGTAAAATTATGCCTAGCGCAGATTCGAAAATCTAAGTTATTCGGTGACTTAGGAACATATTCATAAAATATTTTAATTAATATCGTCGGATATTTGTTAGACTAAAACCTTCGATTCGAAGCCGATTCAAGTGTCCGAAAAAATTAACTAGTTTCGGATAATTACTAAACACAGATCGTGTGAGTTATGAATTATAAGTATTGAATCGACGGATTTTTGGGATCGGATTGGTAAATTGGTTGATTTTGCTCAACACTAAGTGCATGTACTTGAAAGTTGAAATGAATCGAATCAATAACAAGTTAACAACTAAAATTTGAGCTTCAAATAGTAGGAATAGTTAATTATGCTATGTCAAATGCTCAAACGGTGGAACCATTCACAGATTCACTATAGATGGCGTATATTGTGGACCAAAATGAGAAAATGAAAAAGATGGGCGTATTTTATTTACGTGGGTGGTTTTAAGCCGTTGTAGTGTACGATGTACGTAGTACATTTTGTACGAGGAGTAAATGGATATATCTGATCTGATCCGGTTCGGTGTATCGGATATTTAGTGAATTTTTTTCTTTAAATCTTGATCTGTATTCGATTTATTAATTGCCAGATATCTGATAAGAAATATTTGTTTGGAATTGGAAAGGATATCCGCTAATGGATATCCGAACTATCCGTTTTTTAAAAAAAATATTTCTACTATTTTTTATTTAGGCCCAATTAATATGCATGATTGATGGATATCAGAACCGGATATCCGTCGATCCGGATAAATTTTTAGAGAATGTTTAAATGGTTGAGGAGAATTGATCCCTTCGTGAGTTGAAATTTTACAAAATACTCATTAAAACATCTATACTACTTAGTATTAATGTGCGTTTTTCAAAAAAAAATATAGTACTGGATATCCGGTTCTTTTAAAACCCCGATCTGTATCCAGTCCGACTATCCAGAAAAAAAAAAATTCTTGGATTGAATCGGATACGGATAGACAATTTTATAATTCGTTCGAATTCAAATTTTAGGCCGAATCGGATATTTTCGCTCACCTTGAACATTCTGCATTTGTTATTCCCAAACATTTCATATATCAAATAAAAGTGAAAAAAAAACTTTTAGTTCACCTAGATTCTTTTGAAATTAATTTAGACTTAGATATAACTTGGGTGTGAAAGAAATCTTGGCCCATTAGCAATAATACCTACCTAATACCTATATATGTCCCTTGTTGATTATCATAATCTTTATCTAAGTAATAGCTAATTACGAAACCAAACCTATGGACAAATTTGTACTATAATGAGAATAATGAAGTTAAATATGATCAATACTTTTTCACATGCCAAAAAATCGTAATAAAATACATTTAGAAGAGGCATAAAGGCTAACACAATGCAAAATTTTAGGGAGAGTAGGTAGGTTAATTAGGGATTAAATAATTTGTTAGTCAATGATATTAGATCGATCTTTCCCACCGTTAGTATGTATATATACATTATCAAACAACAATTGGTTTAGCGAGATGAGGTGATAGGATCTCTTAAATATTTGTCCGGAGAGTCGGGTTCGAGTTTTTTTTACGGCGTGTATAAAAAGATTGAATTGAGAGAGTCGTCTCATTAAGAACCTCTATAATACCATGTTCAGATATAAAATGACTCTGATTGATCGAACCATGCGAGAAATACAAATAAATATGTATACATATATGTTCAATTGTGCATAGTAAACCCTGCGATATTTTTTTTTTGCGTTTATCAGGTTTGCAAGTTTGTTCTAGGATTAATTATTGGAGTTTATCTTGGCCATTAGACTTGTCAAAATTCCGCTCGATCTGATAATCCGATATGAATTGCTAAAACAATTTAGGATTGAAACCAGTTTTGAAAATTGATGAGTTTTAAACCAAATTTGACTCATCTGAATTTGGTTGGATCGAAACTCGAACTTGCTAGTTCCTGACATGTTATTTTTATGAAAATATAATATTATTTTAACAGTTATGACGCTCTTGACTAGCTTAATGGCCGAATAAATCCAAACCCAGATAGCACTCGTAACATTAATCCTATCCCATTGACCTGAAAATTTTAACAATATAAACTCATACTTAATTTCCTCTGTCGAATTGATTTGATTGACAAGTTTGTTGAACATTAATGAATATTTACAATGTTGATATATATAAATCCATTCATAAAGATTACATGTGAGCTCATAATTAATAGCTCGCCTAGACGACCGTTTAATTAAACCCACATCAACAACTATTTAGCCCGTTTAGTTGCTAGACAGTTCCTCTTCGCCCAGAATTCACCAACGCTTTTTTAAAACATTGCATGTGAGTGTGATATTATGAGTTTGCCTTTGAAACATTACAATAAAATGCAACATCAAAGTTTTAACTTATGGATGTCATGTTTGACCACAAAAACAAGAAGAGAGAATCTATACAAACTAGAAACGTCACCTTCCTTCCAACAGTTTTATTTCATTGTCATATGATGTTGTACTTGTACAGTTTCAATTTTAAAAAATAATCTTATCTCATACATCATATAGTACGTCAAGAAGTTTGATTTTATAAACTATGGATGCCGTCTGATTTAACAATTTCATATCATATACAACGATATCTTATATTAAAAATATGATGCATAGATGCTTGATTTGGTCTAATAAAATCGAATCAATTATCTATAATATCATATGTTCGAATGTTTTTTTTTTATAATTATATACGCCGTTATTATAAGCTAAGATTAAATATATGATTTGAGTCGTATTCGTAGGCCAGGCTTCATTCTTGTTACAAATCACACTACTATTGATGATATAAGAAGAGACGTCAATTTAATCAAATTAATTATGCATATCACTATTTCCAATTTAAATATGTACTAAAATGCCGGATATCTTGCTTCATCTATATTGTGAGGTCATTTAATTTATAAGTATGCTTCAATAAAATAAATATGATCATTATGATGTAGCCAAAGATTTGGTAAGAGAAGTCTACGTAATAAAATCCATGACGTACTCTAATAGCCATAGACATAAACCCATGAAATTCTCTTATTATATAATATTTAATACCAAGTTCAGATAAGTATGATATTTATTTGTTAATTTTTTCTAGTCTCTATATTAATTTTGGTGTATTTTATTGATCTAAATTCAGCTATTATTGTTATATAGTTGAATTTCAATTTCCCTTTCTTTGAGTCTATTGAGGACATCCTCGTGACATATTCAGGGTATGAATGCTCCTATCTTAACTCTCCAGATTCTGCTTATAGTCTTATACGAGACTATACTAGGCCGATGATGATGATTCTAGTCTCTAACCAGTTCCATCTTTTAAAGCTACTCTACGTGAGGATTGAAAAATAAAGAAATTATTAACAAGCCCAATCTTTCCAAATCAGTCTCTCCTTACACGTCATCAAGAAGTTTCAAGCCCAAATCCTTTAAAAGAATTTAGCGCCTCCCAACAAGCAATTGGTCCTTTACTTTATTCCCTAAATTCGCCCATTTTAATTTAAAAAATATATATGAAAATAATTTTTTTGTGTCAATGACAAATATTATCCAAACCACAATATATATATATATATATATATATATATATATATATATATATATATATTGTCATTATCATCTCCATAATTATTCATAAATTAAAAAAAATCCACTTTAAAAATTAATTTATATCTTTTTGTAAAATAATATCAAACAAATACATTTTGAAAGATATTTCCCAAATAGAACTTTTAAGAAAGGTCCATCATCCATGTTATATCTCACTCTTTACAATCTTATCTAACAACACAAGTGACGAGGGTAGTTCAAGGACAAGGACGGTGCACGTCACCACTGAGATATTTATATTAATATCATGATGACGTAAGCGATAGCGACAGCTCAAATCACCCGACATCAGTGACGTCACTACCTTAATATTCCACGTGGCAATAATCGTGATATTCTCTCATCTTGCCGTCAGAGCCTGGCTCATTGTCCATACCGTTGAATTATGATTATACAAAATTTGCAAATAAATCAGCCTATCATATTCAGCCACGCAACACATGCGCGTCCACGTGGCATCCTCTAAAAAACGGCTTATCATTGCCGCTTAATCCACTTATTATATTATCTTAATAAAAAAACTATTAAAATGTAATCAAAATGTCAATCCAAATTCCGTCTAATCCACGAGTTCTAACCACAATCATTTTTAGTAGGCCTTTTTCTAATCTATGCATTGTTCCAAATTTAGCAAATTTGGCAATATTGATAATTGTTTATTAATTTAAAAGTGATTTTATATGATTTAATCAATTTCAATTTAGAAGTTGTTTAAAAATGGTTATCCAATATTAGATTCTTGTCTTATGATGCCCAGGTCCTAGTAGAGGTGTGTCAGTTCCGGTTCAAACCGGCAAATCGAACCGGCCTAAATCAGACCAAACCTAAACCGAAACCGGAATTGGAACTGGAACCTAAACAGACAGTTTGACAACCGCAAAGCGTAGTGTTTTTTTAGAACATTGGTACCGTGTCAGTTCCAGTTCAAATGGACCGGACCAAACCTGAACCAAAACTGGATTTGACAACGCGTAGCGTTTTTTAGAACATTGGTATGATGTAATACATGAAACAAAAAGCATTGTCAGCCTTCTTGCTAAAGGAGCTAATTTGCATAGAACAATTGACAAAGCAGAAATCATCAACATTGAGAATTGACTGAGAATACTATGCTAAAAGATGAACATTTGATTTAACAACATTAGCCCAACAAGCACTGGTTGTTTGTTTTAAGTTTTGTTGGAATCCATTGATCACAATATGTAGTTCTAACTGTAGCTAGCTATTGAAATAATAACACATCACTTGCCAATAACAAAGATGCTAATGTAATGACATGCTAACACCACCTTTCCAGTGGTTACAAGCTGAAGTTTCAAACATAAACTGAACTAGGAAACCAGAAATACACATTTGTTCTATTCTTGATTCAGAATCATCATTCACACAATTGGTAAACAAACATACATTTATCAAATTTGCTTAGTCTAAAGTTAGTGATTCCAAACTCAAGAGTCTGATTTGATTTGCACAAAACTAAAACAGTTGTTGAAATTTGATCACATCAGAGAAGACAGCTATCCATGCTTCCTTAGTCTCTTTACTTAACTCTCCACTAAACTCAAACTCCAACACAAGAAGATAACTAAGATGTAGAATCATCTAATAACACCTCTATCAATATTAGAATGCTTGACTTGACATTAAAGCAAAATTTATCCTACCCCTAATCTTAAGAATGTAAATAACCTTAGAAGTTGAATTGCAACAACTGGGAAGCTACATAACGAAATTCATCAAGTTCGCAAACAACTAATGTTCATGCATTTCATGATGTAAAAATGATTAGGAGCATTTGAGCAGGAAACCTACTAGACAAAATATCCAAATTCCAACCTACTGATGTACTCAAAACCAAATCAAGAAATTATCATAATATTTGCAACTTGATTAAATGCATATGGATGAGTTGAATGAACTCGATGAAAAGGCCAGTCAACATTAGTTTAACTAGTTCATTGATTTGGTTCTAACTAGTTCTTTCTCTACACTAGTCAAGATTCACACACAATAACCCTACTAGACATAGTATCCAAATTCCCAACCTACTGATGTACTCAAAATAAAGTTAAGACATAATCCTAATATTTGCAACTTGACTAAATGCATATGGAAGAGTTCAATGAACTCAATGAAAAGGCCAGTCAACAATAGTTTAAACTAGTTCATTGATTTGGTTCTTACTAGTTCTCTCTACACTAGTCAAGATTACATGACAGAGTAAAGGACAAAGACATTATTCCTATCAAAGTTTACTTGTCCAACTCAAACTCGAACTCAAACTTGATTGCTCACAAGTAATCAGCAATCAACATCAAAAGTCAGTAGAAAACTAAGGATATATCAACTCCTTCATATTTAACATCTTTGAATTCTCCACCTGATGTTGCATCATCTTAGAATGCAAAGCTAATCAATCAGCTCAGATATAGATGCAAACAAAGAATTATCAAGAAAGAGACAGACAGTTACAAAGTCATGAATAGCCGTTGCTTTGCGAGAGAATTTGATCATTCTTCAGCAATGCAATTTAGGCAATTAGTGATAGAGACAAAACATGAACCCTAGCCTCCGGCCCTCCGGTTGATTTGAAGAAGATTCAACTTCCTCCTTTCACAGGTTTCAGAATCAAATAATCGCTTCATTACTATGTAAAGAATCAAATCAGCTCAGACATGGATGCAAACAAAAAATTATCGAGACAGCTAGAAATTAACCATTCTTCACAAATGCCGATTAGTAGTGCTGACAAAACATGAACCCTAGCATCTGGTTAATTTGAAGAAGATTCAACTTCTTCCTCCTTTTTCTAGCTAATTAAATCCCAATTTCAACAGGTTTCAGTATGAAATCATCGCGACATTTCTAGGTAAGGAATAGTGAAAGCACAATTCTGGAAGAACATAGATCGAAATCAAAGCAAATCTCAAATTGTGAAAAACTAGTATCAATCGAACCGATAGCTAATCTAATACATTACCTAACCACTCGAATTAAACCGATTCTCGCCAGATCTGGCCGATTTATGTCGCCGGAAGGATGAGACGGCAATGACAGAGGAGGAGATTGAAAGGGAACCGAAGAGAAATCAGATGGAGAAGGTGCGATGAATGAGGAAGAAGGTGCGATGGAGACGGTGCGATGAAATGGTGGAATATACAAGCACTTTTTTCACTTTACTTTTTAGAAGAAAAAAAATTATATTACTACGTAAGAAATGAAATAATAATAGGTACTTTATTTCATTTGAATGAAGCGTAATTTCATTCATGAGTACTAAAAACTTACAAAAATTGTTCTTGAGCCATCAGAGTTCTAGTACAATTTCTTACAACTTACAAGATTAACAAAAACATTAGCACACTCATCCCAACCTATAATCAACACTACTATGTATAATTAAAAAATATTTACCCACAAAGCCCATTTTTTTCTGTCTAAAATTTCCTTTTTGACTATTTTTTGCTTAATTTATACATAGTAAAACATTTTTTTTTTTCGGATTCGCTTTACCCTAGATGATTTTTTTTGTCTTTTTCACCCTTTTAAGATTAGCTTAAAATAAAAATAAGAAGAATTTATTATCTTAAAGTTTAATGAATTAATATATATTTTCAATGCAATTTTAATCAAGAATTTTATTGAAGCTAGAATAAATAAAAAACATACGTTAATTTTTAAATATTTTAATATTAATTGAATAAAAAGGTTAATATTATGAATTAGGGGGTTTTAAGATAACAAGATCATCTATCTATAACTATATATTAAAGTTGTCCCTTTTCAAGCTACCAGAACGATTCTGGTCCCGTCCTATATTTAAAAAACCTTATTTTCCATTGTTATTATTCCTTTTTTTATTTCTATCTTATTCCAATAATCTTTTTGGTCCGTACACTCAAAAAATATTGTTCCAATAATATCGTTTCTCAAAATCGGATATCTATCTACTATCTATCTTTTATAAAATTGATTTTTATTTCTAATATTTTAACTTTTTCTATTAAATTCTTCTTTAACTATTTAAATCTATCTTTAACATCAAACAAATATCTATTTAATATAACAATATCTTTTGAAAACTTCCTTATACAAATATTTAAAATTAAAGATAAAAAATTTAAAATTTTTTAAAATAAGTATAAATATCTTTTATCTTTTAGCATGATGTCTTTTCACGAATTTATTTATAGATATATAGTGATTTTCTTTTATAAAAAATATAAGTATTTATAACTTTTAAAATTAATAAAAATAGATAATAAAATATTTAATATATTGAAATATTTGATAAACTCTAAATTTACGTACATAAAAAGTAATAAAATATGAAGAATATAATATTTGATTAAAAAATTATATACATTCTACGAGTAATAAATTATTTAATTATATTAAAATTTATATTATATTTTTATTTCTTTATTTATTATATCCTCTTTATAATGTTTATAAAATATCGAATCGTAATCATAAATGCTACGACGGGTAAAACTAGTTATTACAAATTGAAAAGAGTAGTGAAGTTGAAAAAATAAATTTGATCAAATATTTCAATTCTATAAAAATACAATTTAAAAACTGAATTCTATAAACTCTATAAAGAATTTAATTAAATATTTGAAAAGAAAAAAAAAATGTGATAAATTGAAAGTGATGAACCAATATGGAAAGAATCTACTAGTTCCCATGGGCCATGGCTGATGAGGTTGTAGACCCCGCCATCAGCAAGCTTTTCAGCCCACAAACCTCGTCCTCATATACATTTCCACCACATTCTTCGCTCTAGATTTTTCTTTTCCCGGTTGCCATCAGACAATTTTCGATCCTCTCTTTTCTTCTTCTCTCCAAAATTTCAGGACTCGAAAGATTCTTCTCTCTGAGTAATTTCGTCGAACATGTAACCTTCAATTCTCAGCTCTTTCAGTCGAACATGGTGCTTCCTATACTGAAGCTTGGAACTCTCGCACTCAGAACAGCTTGCAAGCCCATCGCCAAACGTATCAAGAAGCAAGCTGGTCTTCATCCCAAGTTTCGTCTTTTCATCGTTAACATTGCCCAGGTTCAAATTTTCATTCTTTCTTAGCTCCTCTTGAGTTTCTGTTCTGAGTACACATCTTATTTGTTGGATTAAAAATTGAATTCCTTCAAATTCGCAAAGAATTCCTCTTTCCCCCTTTCTTCAGAATCTGAATTGACCTATATTCCACTTACTACCCAATTGATCAGTTTGAGCTTGCTACATGATTATCAATGATGGGTTGAATCTTAAATTGGTGATTACCCACTTCTAAAGTAGATTATTAGAGCACTATACTGAGTTTCAGGAGATAAAGTAGCAAAATTTGATACTAAAGAAAGGCGCTTTAATTCAGTTAAGCATGTTGAAAACTATGCAGAATATATTGTCAAAGAATGTAGCTGATCTTCAAAATGATTCAAAGTAGTTTTTCTTTTCATTTGAGCCTTTGAGGTTTTCTTACAATTTGCGAGTATCAGATAAATCATAGGTCTAAATTTTCATTCTTTCTTAGTTCCTTTGAGTTTCTGTTCTAAGTACATATCTTAAGCTTTCCTGAATTTCTAATTGTTGGATTGAAACCTGGAATTCCTTCAAATTTTGAATTGACCTAGATTCCCAATTACTACCCAATTGATCAGTTTGAGCTTGCTATATGATTAGCAATGTTGAATCTTAAATGGGTGAGCTTACTACTACTGAATTGATCAATTTGAGCTCCCTGCATAATTGATCATCAATTTGAGCTCACTACTCAGTTGAATCTTATATTTGTGATTACCCACTTCTAAATTAGATTATTAGAGCACTATACTGAGTTTCAGGAGATAAAGTAGCAAAATTTGATACTAAAGAAAGGTGCTTTAATTCAGTTAAGCATGTTGAAAACTATGCAGAATGTTATTGTCAAAGAATGCAGCTGATCTTCAAAATGATTCATAGTAGTTTTTCTCTTACAATTTGTGTGTATCAGGCAAATTATAGGTCTAAATTTTCATTCTTTCCTAGTTTCTTTGAATTTCTGTTATGTGTACACATCTTAAGCTTTCCTGAATATCTAATTGTTGGACTGAAACCTGGAATTCCTTCAAATCCGCAAAGAATTCCTCTTTCCCCCCTTCTTTAGAAGTCTGAATTGACCTAGATTCCCACTTGCTACCCAATTGATCAATTTGAGCTTGCTATATGATTAGCAATGATGGGTTAAAGCTTAAATTGGTGATTACCCGCTTGGGTTTTAGATTATTAGAGCACTATACTGAGTTTCAGGAGTATTATTTACAAAATTGAGTACAAAGAAAGGTGCTATAATTCAGTTTAAGCATTTTGAAAACTATGCTGAATGTTACTGTCAAAGAATGGTAGTTTTTCTATTCATTTGATGTGTTCTTACAATTTGTGTGCTTGTGTGAATCAGGCAAATCATAGGCTTACAACACAAATGCAAAGACAGATATATGGTCATAGCACTGATGTCGCCATTCGCCCTCTTAATGAAGAGAAAGCTGTTAAAGCAGCAGCTGATCTACTCGGAGAAATGTTGATGTTTACGGTATTTTCTTATACTGTTGTTAAGGAATTTCGTTTCTAATTGAGAAAGAATTCAGTAAGATAAAACAGCATTATTCCAACAAAATGTACCTTAAGTTACCTTGTTCCATCTCCCTGAAGTTTTTTTTTTTAACCATGGCTGATTTTACTACAAAGGTTGCTGGGCTAGCGGTTATATTTGAGGTTCAAAGAAGTGCAAAATCAGAAGCTAAGAAGGAAGACACGCGCAGGCAGGAAATTACGGTACTAAATTAAACTACCTTTTGAAAATTCTGTTACTCTTTGGTAAAACAATAAAAAACAAGCCTCTGATTTGCTTGCTCAGGCCTTAAAACTACAAAACGAGAGCCTTGCTAAGGAGGTTGAGTTCATCAAGCAAAGAGTAGAAGATCTGGAGCAACAGACTAAACGGAGAGGATTCAATGGTACTTTCAGGCAAAAGCTTAATCATACTACAGCGGACGAACATACTAAACTTGTTTTAGCTCCTTTAAGCTTTGTTTTAATGCAAAAGAATATTCATCTCATTCAACTGTTAGCTGGAGGATTAAATTGAGTCAACTTTCAGCTGATCAGTTTCCATACATGTACAAGCTCATTTTTATTTGAAAATTCCTCTGTATAGACAAAACAGATTTTGGATTTAGAATCTACTCTGGTGGTTACCCTTGGTAATTTGTATGCTTTTGTTGGTGGTACAATAAACATACCTTTTAGCATTAGACCTGTCAAATGGGTTGATTGGGTTCGGGTTTGAGTCATTGATTTTCTGGTCAGGTTTCAACCTTAAAACCTTCAGGCAGGTTGGGTCTAGTTTGGACCAATCTATTTACAATCATGTCTTAATCCAAAAGCACACAATCTGATGCATTTATCAATGGTTGTATAAATAGTACAAGGAAAGTTTCTTTATTACATCCAATATATGAAGCTTTAACCCATTGCATCAATTGGTTTGTGCATTATTCCAATATATATGTGATGCATTATTGCACATAAGATGACACTATTGGACTGATGGCCATGAATTGGCGTCAATCCAATCAAAAGCAATGGGGCTGAGAAATGCATCAGGAATTCCAAATGAACTCACCAGTGCAAGCGCGTGTGGACGCACTTCACTGCAGATTTTCAACACCTCTGCACGCACCGCCCCAGCGTTCTCCTTTGATAGGTACCCGTATCGAAGGAACGAAGCGTCTTCATCCAATATGGTAAGAGCATACAATGATCTGAGCAAGCCTAGCACCTCCTGTAATGGTGGAAATATCAAGTATGATCCAGATTTGTTATTGAAAATAGCATATATTGACTCTTTTGATGCAAATTCTCTTTATTCACTGAGAAGAAATGATTGCGCCAAAGCCTATAAATTGAAGTTTCACCAAATTAAAACATGCATAATATTTACCTTTAGCGGGCCAGCAGGAGCATTTGATTCAGCCTCTATGAAACTAAGCAGAATTGCCTTGTCTGCAAACGCTCTACCTAAGTCTTCAGCAAGCTGATAAGTCTGGAGTTTAAACCATAAAAGTTAGAATTTTCACAGCAAGGATAGGTTATTGGGAAAAGAAGTGAGGGAAGCAAGATTCTTACAAGAGCCAAAGCGTACTCTCTGCTTCGTCCTTGTTTTTGGTGTAGTGAAATTTCTTCAACGAAATGATGTAGTAAATCTCGCTCCCTCAAGAAGAAAATATCAGTCTACCCAAGGAATTGCACATATGTTAGTACATTCATCAATGGGTTAATAATGAAATGCAACAAAATTGAGAAAAAAAAGTTTGTACATGGAATTTGCTGCTTCTCAGGTTAGAACTTGTGAGCTGAGACGGGATGACAGGGCAATCTCCATTCATATGCTCCAGCCACAAACCCTTGAATGGCTTCTTCTGCCTTTTTGCAGATATGAATTCCGACAAGAGTGCCTTGCTAACCTGGTCATATTCATTGGAACATAAGTCTCAAATACTGAAACTAGATAAATTTTATTCCAAAGAAAACAAAAATAATGTGGAAGTAATACCTGTTGCATGAGAATATTATTGTCACCTTCAAAAGTTGACTGTACGTCATACTCGGCTTTCAAGTGACCAATACGGTTTTCTGTCTTTAGACCTTGGCCACCACAGGCTTCACGGCATTCCTGAATGTGTATAGTTAGACTTGTTTAGATTAACCCAAGAGGGAACAGAAAAGTTGTTCAATGTCACATTACACATTCTGTTATAAACTTATTCCATCCAAAATCAAAGATATATCAAAAGGAAGACAAAGTAAAAAATGATGGTAACCTGAAGAGTCCGCATGTTGTGCCAGGTCAATGTGGCCTTTAATGCACTTGAAACAATATGAACAGTTTTGTTCGTTTCAGGAGTCCTCTTTACATACAGAAACTTCATATAGTTTCCAGCAAAACTCATAGCATAACTGCAAAAAAAAAAAAGAATAAGGATGTCTTCGAGTTGTACACTGTAATAATATTTAGATACATCAGATAAACAAAAACAACTTACGTCTTTGCAAGTAAAGGTAGGAGACGCCGTTGATGACTAGGGTAGTCAAGCAATAGAACTTCTGGTTGATTTGGTGCAAGAGAGAAGGCTCGTCTTGACAAAGAGTATCTTATAGCAGTGGCTAAACCGATCTAATGACCGAAAAATGAAACAGAGATATATCAGATCTAGAGGTCAAGCTGGTTGCCTTTTGGCATTATTGAAATTAAGCTGCAATTAGTTACCTTGGATATGTAAACTGCACTGACAGCTATGTTTACACGGCCTGACGTCAAAGGAGAAAGAAATGCTGCAAACCTCTGAAGAAATATCATTCGACTTGTCAGCATAAACTCACATAATATATGCTCATGAAAAAGAATGGTTAAACCAAATGAGCACCTGATCTGGATCTTTTATTGCACTTTGGTATTCACCAGTTGCAGAAACGTCAGCAACTGAATTGAGCAAATTCTCTCTAGGAATTCGGACATTATCAAACCTAAGAAAATACAAATTAACTTTATTAACCCTGCAAAATTTGAAGCTATAGATGAAGAAGCACTAATAAGCGGTACCATATCCGGCCATTATCAACACCATTCAGCCCAATCTTGTGACCACAATCTGCAATCCGTATATTTGGACAGACATTTCCATTTTCATCTCTAATTTGTGCTATAAATGCATGCACTCCTTCGTTTTTCCCATTGATATTCAGCTGTGAGAAAACTATTGTGTGTGTGGCATGCTGCATAGTCATTTCAGACATCAAAATTTAGCATGCTGAGACGGTGAAGCAAAAATTTCAAGGAAACAGGAAACCTTTTAAACATAAAAAAATTCTTTACTTACATTAGCTGCTCCTCCAATCCAGTACTTCTGAGCTGACTCAGAAGGAGTGTTGATGACGAACTCCCCAGTACTTTTGTCATAAGTAGTGATAGTTTCAATTCCTCTCACCTTTTAAAGCAATTCCAAACATAGTTAGAAAGACATTAATACCAACAATAAGAGGAGTAAAGGTTCTAACCAGAAAATATTTTACTCACATTACTACCATGGCCCAGCTCAGTCATGGCAAAACAACCTTTGATTTCATAATCTTCAGTCGCTTTTAGCCACTTGTCATGATGGCGTTTGGTGCCAAAGAATTGGATAGCACCACCCCTGAAATCCCCAAAGCAAAACCATATAAGGGAGAACATTAAATGTGTAGGGGCATTTCTAGAGCAATTTTGTGGAAAGTAAAACCAAACAATTTAGCATGATGTTGCCAGCAGCCTATCACAATTGACTTAACAGGACTTCAATGTGAAACTTCTACAAGTGCAATCCCTAAATCTCTCTGCTGGTCAATTTTCAATCAAGTTTTCATAGCTAATATAAAATTCAAACAAGTGCAATCCCTAAATCTCTCTCGTGGTCAATTTCCAAGATAACCATCGCCCATAAACAAACTGCACTACAATCAATTCAAGAATTTTTTAGCAACGCAAGGCAAAGATTAGTACTGTACCATAGAAAATAATGAACACCAAGCTTAACAGAAATTGAATGGTCAAACATTGCAAAGACTTCCTGCAAAGCCAATTTCCTGAGCTCAGCATCAGCTTCCTTCACAAGCCAACCTTTGAAGACACCACGGTGCAAGAGATACTCAATTCGCTTCATGGTGGCCTCCCTCTGTTGCTCCATTGACTGATTGTAATCAACACCCACGAAAACCCTGTGACCTAATTTTCTAGGGTTAAACAGATTGCTCTGCTTCATAAGATTGAACAGCCAATCTCGATCTTCAACATGGTGCGCATCCAACAAAACCCTCATCTGATTGGTATCGAAAGCGAAGAGCTCCGAATCGGAGAGCTCAGGAGGCGAGTAAGAAACGCATGGAAGTTTCGACAAAGAGGAGGTGGAATCGAAAAGCTTCGGTTCTTGGGGCTGGAAATGGCCCATAAGCACTTGAAATCGCTCGCAAACTCGTTCGATTTGGGAATCCATTGCCACAGATTGAGAGAATGAATGGTTCGAAAGGTTTTTTTATGTTGAATTATCCACGAAGGGTAGGTCACATGTGTAGACCAAACTCCAAAGGGAGAAGAAGATCAGAAGAAAGAAGAAATCGATTTACAAGAAGTAATTGTCAATTGCCATCACGATTTCTGTAAATCCTTAAAAAAGACTACACTGTCTGACCAATCGCAAAAAGCGGTGGGAAATATCTAGTTGCTATTAAATTAAATATTAATAAAATAAAAGCCCATGGCAAAAGTTGGCAACTCAGTCAAGGACCAGCAATTTTAGCATTCAAAAATCAGATGCAAATTCGCAATCAGGAACAGCAATTTTCAAATTCTTCATTTAGCATTCAAGCTCACAGAAACTGTCAAAAACAAGGAGCCAACACTACCTACCAAATCACCAGCAATTTTTTACCGAAAACAAAATCTTACCAGAGAAAGAACTGGACGGCGAGCTTAACGGCGAGGGAATGATCGAAGATCGAGAAGACTTCAAAGCAGGCGTGCATTTTGAGTTCAACGTCGGGGCCAGAATCAGTGAGAAGGCCTCGGAAAGCGCCGTGGCGGAGGAGGTAGGAGATCCGCTTCATCGTCTCCTCCCTTTGCTGTTCCATGGAGCGATTGAAGTCAGGGGAGACGAATTTCTTGTGTCCGCGTAAGTTAGGGTTGAAGAGGTCGCTCTGGAGGATGAGATCGAAGATCCGATCGCGATCTCCGAGGTTGTGTCCGTCCAGTAAGGCGCGCATTTGCTCGGCGGAGGAATCGGCGAGGCATTGGGAGCGGGAGAGGAGGGGCGGCGGTTCTGGATGGGGATGGAGGTGGCGATTGAGGATTTTGGTTCGGAAGGAGATGAGTTCGGCGGGAGACGCCATTGTTAACGGGGGAAGGGGAGGGTTTGAAGTGAAGGGAGGCGGTTAGGAGTTTTCTCATTTTATAGTACACGTGGCAGATTGGTAGAATCACGCGAGGTGGAGGGCGTGTGTGCATACGCGCGGTTATTACAAGGGAAGATTGGAATCGCGTGGAAGAAACGAATGGACTTGGAGGTTTGTTGCATTGGGTGGGCCAACCGGCAAATTAGGCGGGCACTAGAACGTTAATACATTATGGTGTTATTCCGGTGGCCGAAAACCAACAAATATATGAAAGTCCGGTGAGGCCGAAAACTCATGGTTGAAAAATCAAATCAAATCAAATCAAGAAGCTATATTAGAGATAAATCAAATCAAATGAAGAAGCTATATTAGAGATTTCATCTTGTGATTGAGTAGGTGATTATGGGTAGGAATCGAGTTGTTTTGATTGAGATTATAGTCATGTTAGGTCAGGGCAACAACATCTTGTAGTTCAATTACACTTTGAGAAGATTGTACTTACTTCCAATGTTCTAAAAAACCTAGCGCCTAGGCAGTTTAAAGTTTAAACGGGCGCTTAGGCGGACTTGACGGTCTCTTAGACGGACTAAAAAGTTAAGCAAGCTAGCTAGCACTTTCTAGCGCTTAGACGGGGCCTAGATGGAGTTAGACGGGGATTTTTAGAACATCGCTTACTTCACTCGCCCCTTTACAAGAATTTTATGTTAGTTGTCAAACTTGTTTGATTGATTTCTCTTGTGTTTGTTTGGAGATTTTTCCTTTTTTTGTCGGTTATATGACAATTGATTTTTAGGCCTTTCGATCTACCGTGTTTGTCTGGTACATTGAAATCTTTCCTAGTGATGCCTATCTTAAATTTAATTTTAAATAAAAGAAATGATTTATCAACATTATACATTAGACTTATTTTTTATTTAATGTACAATATGAGGTGTGCTATCTCTATACTTGTGTACTTTTATTTGTAATTATTTTCGATTTTTAGTCTGATTAGATTGGTCAGAACCCTACTCTATATTATCAAGAGGATTCAAACTTAAATCTCAAGAATTAAGTCCTTTGTATTGTGCCATCAAATCTTTTTACTAATATTGAAAACTGACAATGTAGTAGTGAGCCCAAGTCTATGCACAATTTCAATCAAAAACCAGATACAACTCACAATAAAAGATCAATTTGGGCAAATAGTTAGGATCTTATCATACCTCAAGTTAGGATCTTATCATGTAAATATTCTGTAATCCTTTTGAAATATATCTCAATAGATAAATGGACAAGATTCAAGAGTCACTCACAGAATCATCAATTCACAAATTTACAATCAAAACACATTTCTCTCCATAAACACACTTCTTCTATAAATTATTTTTCAAATAAACCATATGTTAATAACAGAATTAGCTCTTCTTTCACAATTTGACAACAATGGTCAACATAAACCATATGTTAATAACAGAATCAGCTCATATATTTGTAAAACAGAAAAACATGATATCGGAGCAATGTTGAATATCACAAGGCAGCACAAGGTTGGAGACAATCATAGAACCATAGCATTCAGAGCAGCAAATCTAGAGTAATTATAAAACTATAATGATAATTCAAGCATGTTTTCAAGATACAATGTGCATATGTTCACCAGAATCATAAAGAGCAAGAGAAAACAAATGGTGGTTTAACTTGAATCAAATGGCACCCATTCTTCTATTCTTAACCCTATAGAGATGCTGCATAATAATGTAAAATTATATTATGCATCAGTGAAATGAAAAAATAGTGACAATTTCAAGAGATAGATTTCGTTTTCATGCCTGCATTCATTTCCTGAAAAGCCAAGATAAAGGTGTTGTTATGAGGGCAATTGAGTTTCTTGGATACCTGGATTAAATTCCATTAGCATCTAAATTTGATATACCAAGTTAAATTCTTCTTTCAAGATTCTTGAAGCCCTACATAGGGCTGAGCATGGGTCAGTTTAAACCGAAATTTTAAGCCGACCGAACCGAACCGAAACCAATATTATTCAGTTCAATTTGCGATTTAGGAATTTCCCAAATTTCGGTTCGGTTAGGTTTCGGTTAGGTTTGAATTTCTCAAAGGATGACCTTCTATCCATCTGACACCGACAAAACCGAACCAAACCCACCTTAAACCAAATTTCGGTTCGGTTCAGTTTTAAACCGATGCTCAGCCCTAGCCCTACATAATGCCTCTCTTGGGCATAATACCAATTACCAAGTTAAATTCTTCTTTCAAGATTCTTGAAACCCTACATAATGCCTCTCTTGGGCAATATTCCCATGACTGACCAGGTCTAATATGCATATCGATCATCAGCAAGAACAATCTTCACATGTTCTGTCCTGCAGAGGAACACTAAAAACGAACGGTGTATTATAATTCATCATGACAAGACATAGTTATCCCAGACAATGGGAGGACAATGGTAGCAGTTTGCAAACAATTAAATATTTGCCAGAAATATTCTCTATTGTTGTTTCCAAGGCCACAAAAGAATCTCTATTGATCAGCTCTTTTCACTTATGAAAACCTAGGAGGACAATTGGCAGACCCATGATAAATGCATCAGCATGCTTACTATATATGTTGTGTAGAATCAAAAGTTTGTGGTTACAAAAATTGCAAAGGGAAGACAGTCAGTCGGGACCTACCTTCATTGCCAACCCTTTGAGACCTACTTTCATTGCCCACCCTTCACCTTCATTGCTTCTTGCAAGAATAATGATTGTACTTCGATTTCTGCTCATGGATGCTTCAGATGCGTATACACATAACTCCATATATTTATTTCTTATGCATGCCTGAGCTCTTAAATAAAGTGGCTTGATATTCCTACTGTAAATTGCCAGCACCTGCACAATGCATGTACAAAATTTCAGAATACAATTAAGCAACTTCAGGAAAGCTTGATTACAAGCTTCACTATGTATTATGCAACTAACATATAGAATACAAGTTTCCAAGTTTCCCACCGATGTAATGACAGGTGATATTGATTATTCCCAAGTTAATTTCCTTTGAGAAGAACTACAACTTACAACAAAAGTAAAAACCCATACACAATCATAACACCACAAAGTTATAGCAAATTTCAATCAATTAGTTGAGATGGAAAAATATCAGAAGCGAACGGCTCATCACAAATCAGTTGACGATTCTAAAATCCTCAAATCATAGACCCATAACCTAACCATAGAAATCCTGATATCGAAAGCAAGAGCAACAAATTAGAAAAAAAGTAAAGAGAGTGAGAGAGTGCAGAAGACAATCCAGATATAGGAATGACATTCAGATAAGCATTTCATCGAACACATGACATGTATTATCAGAGCATAAGCTAAAACAATGGAAATCCAAACACTCATCATAATTTCCCCTCGAATTCTGACTATATGTAACCAAAAGAATTAAGTGCAAACCTTCACAAAATAGATGTACTACAAGTTTGTAAAGTACTGTAAAGATAAAGATAGAACGTCTATACATAAAATAATATGGAGAGTTAAATATAGTATCTACAAAAGCAACAGAAGCAATATCTCTACTCGTGACAAATACAGGCAAACATCGGGTTACTGAGAACCAAAGAAACTTGGCAAGTAGCATACCAAGAAGCCAACAATTAACTTGATTGATATGCTTAAGTTCATCCCAATATGAGTCTGCATACCGAAATAATTCTTGGAATTAGATCTCAAATAACAACACAAACAGCTCTGTTGAAACTTTAGACTGTAAATCCAAATTAGTGTTGTTTACCAATTCCTTTGCTTGAGCACACCATAGCTTTAACTCTGCCAGCCCAACATTAACATAATAGAATTGTTGTCTTTGATGGTGTAACTTTAATGTATAAAAGTGGAGCACGGTTCTAGACAGAGTGAAAGCAGCCTCAACACATCCAATCATCACAACTCAAGGGACATTTCAGCCCTCATTATCATCCGGAAAATTAAATAACAAAAACATCAGCAAAAAACAAAAACAAAGTAGAGACATGAAACCCACGAATTGAGAAGAATAGAGAAGAACACATACAAGCATAGAAGATCTCCAAGAAGGTGATTCGAGTTGAAGCTCTTATGCTTGGTTGGTCGCCTTTGTTGTTGGTGATATTGGATTGGTGTTCTCATCCAAGAAAAACACAAAACCTCCTTGTATGTAGTCGCAATAGCATGTCTATCCGCAATTGTCATGCTCGAGCGCCAACCAATCCAAGGAGTTAATCAGTGCCTCTAAAGGGCTCTAATTTTCTCATAGAAGACTTTCTTCAAACATCTGACAGGCACGATCAAATACTTTAAAACAATAGTCACGCATAAAAGAACAAAACCCTGAAATTCAGTAACTCGACTCAAATTTAGGGTTCAAACAAGAGCCTCGGTTTCTGAAAGCCTAGATTGAAATCCGAAATCCCTAAATCTTACCTCATATCGTAGCCCTACTTTGAGCAACCACGAGACCACCAAAACTCTATCGCCAAAGCACCAACGTCTCTCCTTGTGGCCTCATCAACGATCAGCAACTTCGTCGCAATTCAAAGGCATTGAAAAAAGAAAGAAAAATGAGATATAAGAAATGAGAGCCAAATGCGAAGATAAGACAGAAACTAAGTAGGAGGTTGAGACGCAAACCTAAAAACCTGGGCAACAGAGGTGGAGAGATAAGAATCGAAGAGACATGTAGTGAAGAGAAAGGAAGTAACAGAGGAAGGAGGATGAAAGAGGGAGATATTTCAGATGGAGAAGCCAAGGTCGTTAAGTTCATTGATATTTCGAGCAGCACCGTACTGCAAAGTTCTAATTCTCAGCCGCCGTTTGAGGGAGAACTTAGGTCTGTAACAAACATACAAGATCGTTAAGCTGGTAAAAAATCCCTAATCTGTATTTAGAACCTGAGGCATATCGTGAAGAGAAAGGGGTGTATATTTTATGTCCAGGCAACCATCATTAAACCTCTTTCTTGACCTGTTAAATTTCAACCATCTAAAATTATCATAAACTGGCAATACACAAAAACAATGACCATAGGGATCACAATGGAGGCAGGTTTATGGACAATGAGGGGGGAGATATTGTAATGCTGATGAGAGAAAGAAATATGCTTCAGGTGGTTTAGAAATGATAGTGCACTAAATAAAAATTTGGTACAACAGGTTATTTAAGGTAAAATTACTACTTGACTTGAACTGAATTTGTGATGCAGTAGAGGCAATATAGAATAAGCATAGTTTTGAAAACTCAAAGGAGGTTCTGACACGTGCCTGTGAAGAAGCTCAAGGTTACAACTCAAATAAAGAAAAACAAGTAAACCGAAAACAGACTAATACAAGTTGGATCATATACCTTGAGTACCACTCTAGTTTTGAAAATTCAAAGTCATAAGAATCACAGCAAATTATGTACTGAACATTTTCATTTTGTGGGTCTGGGAAAAAATGGCCATACTGCAAAAGCAGAAGAAATTCATGGGATTATAAGCATAGTACATAATGAAAAAAACATCCTAAGTATATTTTAAATAACGTGTTCTAGAAACTCACAGAATGACCAGTTTTAAATTCAGATGAAGTCCTTAATCGTAGCACACAGTTGAAGGCATATGGACGATTCAACATTCAGTACCTGGAAGATCACGTGTCAATCACAATGGCCTCAATGCATAGACAGAATGGTTATATCATCATCTGTATTATTACATAGTTATTTTGTTCACAGAGATTCTTAAACTCACTTGTCCTGGGGAAGTGTAGAATCAACAGTATTTGAATACAACAACAATGTGCCCCCACTCTCAATGTAAGGAACTTCAGGGACGCCAAGTCTGTATACTCATTGGTTACAGCAAATATATCCACACAAACACCAGCTTAACAGCGACAGTAGCCTGTGAAATACATAGCAATGCTCAGCTCTGGGAAGCAACTACTATAAAGCACGTAGAGTGGGAAATGAAAAAAAAACACAATAGAAAAATAAATAACCACCAGATCTTTATAAGAAGGTGTCTTCTCCGGAAGTAAAGCAAGGTCTGCATCCTCGCCTTTACTCACATATTGCTCTACATAGCGTCTAGTATCCAGCTGTCCAGGTCCATATCCAGGAGCACCAGACAAGAAAGCAAAGACCCTAGCTGAACTTGATCAAACGAAATAAGACTAAATAACATCATTCAGATGTATGCAGTAAAGGTACCAATTATATAGATGAAGATTAGGATATTTCTTGAGATACAACCAAATAATTGAAATGATCTAGAGTTTTAAAATTACACATACCTAAGGCAAAGGTATTTCCATAATCTGAGCCAAGGTAGTAGAGAAGGAGTTCCATTGCCGCTCCAAATCCTCTACCACCCAAGTAATACGCCATCGAGTGCTTGACCAGCAGCTGTACTCCTTTCCCACAATGTTGTTGGCTTAAGAGTCTCCAGTGCAGCTGCTATATTGTCTTTACATGTCTCCACCTGTAAACAAAACACATGTGAAAAGTTTCATGATATATCAAGATTAAATCATAAGTCATATACAAAGGCCTAGTGAGATGACCAAAATAGAAGAGGTACTGAAATCATACTGGGGCTAAAAATGACAACAAAGGCATAAATCTTCCAGCTCTACAGATAAGAGTTCCATCTGCATCCGGTGGGATAAACACATGTTTTACAACTGGAATAGGTCCTTGAACATCATACAACCCTAATTTGTGGCTGAATGGAGCAAGGCCAAAGAGTGATCCAGGAGGAAGAGCTGTACATAAATGTTTTATCATTAATCAGCATATATCCATATAGTAAAAAAGAAAGCATTAAAAAATTGAATTTCCATTGAAGTAACCGATAACCTTCTAAAGCTGCTAATAACCCACTCTTAGTCAGTTCCAAAAAACTCTTCTGAAGCTGCAAATCAAGCATTGTAGTCAAAATGTGAAACATACACACAAACATACATGACGTGCTGTTGAGGGAGCAAACAAACCCTAAAACATTATGTTAATAATTCCCATATTTTGTCAAATAACCAACATTTTCACTAGAGAGGAAACCCACAATACCTGTAAAGGCATAGCATAAAAATATGCAGGGTGAATTCCTTCTTCATGAAGACGTAGAAGAGGACTACGAAGCAAAGCAAAGACTAAGCGGGGCAATGGTTGTAACTGTGAGGTCATTGAGAATGAGGCGTCAATTTGGGCAACTGTTGTGTTAGGATGACTAGCCAATCAAGTAGCAGCATCCTGCCCTCCCAAACCCCTTGCTCCATGGAGGCTAATATGACCTGGACAATAGAATGAATGTTCTTTACAACCGATCTAGGGAGTAGAGATATGAGTGGGAGATGGCAGATAATCCCTTTTTTTAATATATATAGTAGATAAACTACTGGATTTTGTTCTTCACGACACTACAGCCAAAGGGTTATTTATTTATTTTTCCTGGAAAAATGCATTAGTAATTCAATGAGAAACACATTACCTTATGAACAAGGATAGAAAGAACTGCCTCAGCATCAACACTATTGTAAAGTTCATTTATATTTCGAGATGCACCGTACTGCAAAGTTCTAATTCTCAGCCGCTGTTTGAGGGACAACTTAGTTCTGTAACAAACATACAAGATCGTTAAGCTAAGCTGGTAAGTAATGCCTAATCTGTATTTAGAACCTGAGGCATATCGTGAAGAGAAAGGGGTGTGTATTTTATGTCCAGGCAACCATCATTAAACCTCTTTCTTGACCTGTTAAATTTTAACCATCTAAAATTATCATAAACAAGCAATACACAAAAACAATGACCATAGGGATCACAATGGAGGCAGGTTTGTGGACAATGAGGGGGGAGATATTGTAATGCTGATGAGAGAAAAAAGTATGCTTCAGGTGGTTTAGAAATGATAGTGCACTAAATAAAAATTTGGTACAACAGGCCATTTAAGGTAAATTAATACTTGACTTGAAGTGAATTTGTGATGCAGTAGAGGCAATATAGAATAAGCATACCTACTTGCAGCACTTAATCCCGAACTTGAAAGCTCCTCAGGAGGGACAACTACAGAGTACTGGAAAGCAATTTGAATAATAGGAGGTTCAGACACGTGCATGTGAAGAAGCTCAAGGATACAACTCAAATAAAGAAAAACAAGTGAACCAAAAACAGACTAATATAAGTTGGATCATATACCTTGAAAACCCCTCTAGTTTTGAAAATTCAATGTCATGAGCATATGTTGCATAAGAATCACAGCAAATTATGTGCTGAACATTTTCATATTGTGGATCTGGGAAAAAACTGCCATAATGCAAAAGCAGAAATTCATGGGATTATAAGTATAGTACATAATGAAAAAAGCATCCTAAGTATATTTTAAATAACGTGTTCTAGAAACTCACAGAATGACCAGTTTTAAATCCAGATGAAGTCCTTAATCCTAGCACGCATTTGAAGGCATATGGACGATTCAACATTCATTACCTGGAAGATCAGGTGTCAATCACAATGGCTTCAATGCATAGACAGAATGGTTATATATTACATAGTTATTTTGTTCACAGAAATTCTCAAACTCACGTTTCCTGGGGAGTGGGGAAGTGTACGCCAAGTCTGTATACTCATTGGTTACGGCAAATATATCCACACAGACACCAGCTTGAACAGAGACAGCAGCCTGTGAAATACATAGCAATGCTCAGCTCTGGGAAGCAACTACTATAAAGCACATAGAGTGGGAAATGAAAAAAAAAAAAACACAATAGAAAAATAAATAACCACATAGAGTCTCCAGTGCAGCTGCTATATTGTCTTTACATGTCTCCTCCTGTAAACAAAACACATGTGAAGAGTTTCATGATTTAATAAGATTAAATCATAAGTCATATACAAAGGCCCAGTGAGATGACCAAAATATAAGAGGTACTGAAATCATACTGGGGCCAAAAATGAGAACAAAGGCATAACATCTTCCAGCTCTACAGATAGAGTTCCATCTGCATCCGGTGGGATAAACACATGTTTTAGAACTGGAATATGTCCTTTGAACATCATACAACCCTAAGTCCCTAATTTGTGGCTGAATGTAGCAAGGCCAAAGAGTGATCCAGGAGGAAGAGCTGTAAATAAATGTTTTATCATTAATCAGCATATTTCTATATAGTAAAAAAGAAAGCATTAAAAAATTGAATTTCCATTGAAGTAACCAATAGCCTTATAAAGCTGCTAATCACCCACTCTTAGTCAGTTCCAAAAACTCTTCTGAAGCTGCAAATCAAGCATTGTAGTCAAAATGTGAAACACACACACACAAACATACATGAAGTGCTGTTGAGGGAGCAAACACACCCTAAAACATTATGCTAAATTTTTAAGGGAATCAACATTTTAATTAAAGCATGAAGCCTCTTGTGGGGGTCCAAAGTCTTTAATGTCCTGTTTGCTTATAGGATACATAAAAGTTTCAGATCTGAATTCAGTAAACTTGTAGTTAAACCAAATCTCTATCTCCAAGCTATATATTAGAAGAAATTTCAAAGAAATCAAATAAATAACCTTTGACTTCATGGTGGGATCTATATGCAGAAATGATGCTCTTTCAATAGGCAAGTTTTTCAAAAGTAGATTCTCTATGCTTTCATCTACTGTGTCTCCTGCACCATTAAAAGGAATTCATCTTATTATATCTCACGCAAGACACAATGTTGGTGACACTATAAAACAACCTTCAAGGTAGAGCATTATTCGGAAGAGATTAATACAGCTAAGGCCATTATGTTATAGTGAACATTAATCATATCTTTATTAGTTTAGTAGTATAGATGCCCAAAGAAAAAAAAGTTCATTTGCAAATATACTTTATGCCAACCTTCAAAGCCCCAATTCTAGGGAAAGTTATCATCGCATCCATCCCTGCCACATTCACCATTTTGCTCATTGTGCTAGTTAAGAAATTCAAAGGCCCGATACTACTAACAAAAAAAAATCAACAATAGCACCAAAAAGACCTAAATTTGAGAATCACCGAAACAGTGTAAATAATAAGCAATTATATGGTGATGAGTTTTGCTTCTTTTCAGATACAGAAATATAATCTGTACCTGTTTTGGATGACAACATGAAAGAAACCGTAGCTCTGCAGCAGCAAGCATAAAAGACATGGAAAATTAATCAAAGTGAGGCGTACATTTAAAGGAAAATGAAAGCAGTTTCAGGAGTACAGCATACTCACAACATCGCCAACTTTGTAGGGTTCATATGTCTTCTCTACATACTTCAAGATCATCTTATAGTCATTTGATTCTTTGTCCAAAGCCTCAATTGAGCATCCCAATTTTCCATACCGATCAGACAATGGATCATCCAAGGTAGATCTGCTCAAGTCTCCTATGAGATGTGAAGCTGCAACTATATCATGGACAATCTCCAAACCGGACGCAGCCTGTAACAAGAAGATACGCACGATATCATGAATTTTGAAGTAAAAACGTAAAGAGTGATGAGTTCAACTCTTTTAGGAATTTACATGGTCTGCTACTTCTTGAAAGTCTTTGAAGATGAAGGGCCTTGTTGAGTGCATGAGTGTGAACCATCTCTGGCTGAAATCAGACCAGAGAGCATCTGCTTTCCCTCCCGACTCCATATTTCTCTTCAAGGCCTCCACACACTGGTGAAGAGTCTCCTCACCTAGAAATGATATAAAACTTCTTAACACAATAAAAAATCAACAACAAAACTGAAACCCGGACAGTAAAATTACATCTCTTTAGGTGTAGATCGGTTAGCATCCCCATTGGTAGGTCGGGAGAGTCCAAGCCCATCTCCATCATGGAGTACCTAAACATTGACAACAATATATCACTCTCACCACACACAAAACTGTTGAGTCAATATTGAACAATAGCAAGCTGTTTGAAATAGGAACCTATAAATCTCTTGGCTGCAGAAATCTTTCATGAAGTTTGCAACCACAGGATCCAATTTGCAATGGGCAACTGCAATCCCAAGCTGTCTGACACCTATCCCCTCATATCACGTGTCAATCACAATGGCCTCAATGCATAGACTGAATGGTTATATCATCATCTGTATTACATAGTTATTTTGTTCACAGAAATTATCAAACTCACGTATCCTGGGGAAGTGTAGAATCATCAGTATTTGAATACAACAACAATGTGCCCCCACTCTCAATGCTAAGGAACTTCAGGGACGCCAAGTCTGTATACTCATTGGTTACAGCAAATATATCCACACAGGCACCAGCTTGAAACAGCAACAGCAGCCTGTGAAATACATAGTAATGCTCAGCTCTGGGAAGCAACTACTATAAAGCACATAGAGTGGGAAATGAAAAAAAAAACACAATAGAAAAATAAATAACCACATAGAGTCTCCAGTGCAGCTGCTATATTGTCTTTACATGTCTCCCCCTGTAAACAAAACACATGTAAAGAGTTTCATGATATAATAAGATTAAATCATAAGCCATATGCAAAGGCCCAGTGAGATGACCAAAATAGAAGAGGTACTGAAATCATACTGGGGCCAAAAATGACAACAAAGGCATAACATCTTCCAGCTCTACAGATAAGAGTTCCATCTGCATCCGGTGGGTCCTTGAACATCATATGTTTTACAACTGGAATAGGTCCTTGAACATCATTCAACCCTAATTTGTGGCTGAATGTAGCAAGGCCAAAGAGTGATCCAGGAGGAAGAGCTGTACATAAATGTTTATCATTAATCAGCATATTTCCATATAGTAAAAAAGAAAGCATTAAAAAATTGAATTTCCTTTGAAGTAACCAATAACCTTCTAAAGCTGCTAATCATCCACTCTTAGTCAGTTCCAAAAACTCTTCTGAAGCTGCAAATCAAGCATTGTATTAAAAATGTGAAACACACACACAAACATACATGAAGTGCTGTTGAGGGAGCAAACACACCCTAAAACATTATGCAATGTCAATGCACAGTCAATTACTGCTCTGTAGTATCTCATCTTTGGACCTTCATCACCAATTTTCCTAATCAGTCAGTAACCATACTAATGCTTCATCCTACCATATTTCCTTTGTTTCATAACAATCACACATTGTTATTCATCTGAGATGCCAAAAAATGAGTACAACATACAGACAAACGTTAGACTTGAAGTTAAATGATGCTACAAAATAATCAATTATTGTATAGACAATTGTCTAATCTATAAGCCAGTAGTGCACAAAGAAAATCCAATAGGAAACCACCTTAGATTGCTTTCCAGCATCATGAGTTCAAAAAATGCCTCGACTACTTGCAATATTGAACAAAATACATCAAGACCAAAACTTACATGATAGATCAACCGCTGCTACATAGACAGGACAAGCCTGCATCACTTCTTCCTCATATCCGTCCACTAAAATGGTGTTGAATACAGTGTTAATTTAGAAGATACCAATAAAATGCTACAAAACAACACTTGCATTAGATATTAACAAAGACCACAATATCTGCACATTATACTAACATATTAAAAATTTCAGAAGTTAGGTCATTGTTTCAACTTCCTTGCATCCGCACAGAGCTTAGTGCAGTGTTGACTGTTGACTGAAACGATTTCAAGTGTCCATTGGAACATTGTAATATACATACTCTTACAAATTGCAAGAACAAGATTGCTTGTAGCCATTGAAAACTAACTCGTCTGGCAGAATTCAGCATGTCATCATACGACTCTCCATTCCCCTCCAATTAAAATTCCGAAACTACAAACTAACAGATCATATGAAATTGCAACAATTAGCCCTAGGAAAATTGGAATAAATTGGAATACAAATTATAGTATTATACAGTACCAATTTCAGCACAACTCACAACAAGAATCAACAAGGACTAATTCAATCGCTTGATTTCCAAATTCTTGAAAATCCATAATCACTTTTCCTAGGTAGTTGAACTAGAATCTGAAAAAAATCGAACTAAGAAAGAAGAATTGAACTCACATGGGAATTTCGAACAACTCCAACTCCACTGATCGAGTTCACAGTAGGTGGCCATAAGATCCGTACGCCGGCGGAATACCGTTCTCGTCCACGCTGGCGAACAGCGAGACGGTGAGTCCCCATCGGAAATCGGGTTACCATTCCGGGGAATTAAGATGGAGAGGGGAGTAGAGATCGGGAAATTTGGGGATCAACTGTGATAGATCGATGTTTGGTGGAGGGAAGGACTAGGGTTTAGGAATTAGTACTGGGCGTAGGCTAAGACAATAAGCGTAGTAGCGTACGATAGCAAACCTTATATAGGAATAATCGGCGTACAGCGTACGATAGCATAATCGGCGTACAGCGTACGCTAGCGAAGTTTATACAGGAAACGCGTTTAATTCGCGTATAGCGTACGCTAGCATAATCTATTTATATGAAAAAAAAATTAAATTCTAATTTAATTTAAAACTAAAGAAAATTATGTTATTTTTTTTTATCGATTTATGTAAAAGATTTAAATAAAATTTTGATAAAAAATAGAGCTTTCAATCTAGATAATTACTTGTCTAAATTGACTTTTTATATAAAAAATTAGGTCATCTTTTTCTTGATTTTCTTTTTGAATTATTTATTTAAATATAAAAGATTTTCTTATCATTAAAAATTCATTCTTTATTTATATTTTTTCATTTTTTCTTATCAAGTATATTTTTAATTTTTATTCAACTTTTTTTAAATAACTGAATTTGATTTAAAAAAATACATGAATTTAAATTATTTTTACCTTTTTATATTTTTTGTAAAAGATTTTTAAAAGTGAATGATTCTAATTCAAATAATTTTTATTTATATTTTTGCATAAATAAATTATTGTTGAGCCATCAAAATTATGGTAGATTCACCTTAATAATTTTGGCCGCGTTCCGCATGACAGTATGACACCAATTGTAATAAATAAGTTTTTTATATTAAATTAAAACCATATTCATTAAATAAATTAAATATTCAATTCATGTAGTCGTGCATGACACGACGGGTATAACTAGTTTATTTTACAGGGGTATTTAAAAAAAAGGATTTTAGGCCTTGTTATTTTGATGGTTATTTTTATGATGATGGTGGAAATAATTAACTAGTGTAAAATAATAATTATTTTATTAAAATTCATGCATTTTATTTAAAATTAATTTTTATGTGGAAAAAAATCAATTTTTTATTTAAATAAAATTCATAAATTTTATTAAAAATAATTGATTTTAAATATGACATAAAAGCACCCTTTTCTTTTTTCTTTTTTTTTGGTAGAAGGTGGCACTCTCCGCCCCTCTAACCGGATATCTGATCCTCGGATCAGATATCCGTAATAAAATTTTCTCTAAGACTATATTCGTATCCGATCCGGGTATACTCGGATATCCTATCCGTATAGATCGGATCGGATATTTGTGGCGGATATCCGAATATTCGAATATTTATATTTTTATATTTTTTTGTATTCAAGTTCCAAATAACTTATTCAATTGGTAATTTCACCCAAAAATCATGATCAAAATAATCTTCCGCATAAAAGTAAGATTTAAAATAATTTAAATAAAATAAAATTGGGGTGTTAAATATAGATTTAGATTTTATACTCTCAATAAATAAATGGACAAGATTCAAGAGTCACTCATAGAGTCATCAATCCACAAATTTAAAATCAAAACACATTTCTCTCCATAAACACACTTCTTCTGTAAACTATTTTTAGCATATTTCAAGAGTATCAAAATACATTTTGTGTTGAAAAATATATTTTGGAGAGCAAAAAGAAATATCATTTCTTCTATAAATTTGATAAAATTAAGATTACAATGCAATGAAAATATATCTCACACTGATCCCTTATCCCTTACAATCACTCAGAATTTATAAGGCTGAAAGAGAGTGCAATAAAAATAAGCCACATACTTCCTTTTTTTTTTCTTTTAAAGAAAAATTTTAGTTCAAAACATAGCATTTTTCTTATAGAAAAACACAAGGTTGTCTTGACTTTCTTTTCTTTTTCTTCTGCTTTGGTGGTTGTAACACCACTCTAATGGCTGCATCAAACACTGCCTTCACATTCTGTCCAAAAATTCAACAATTTCATTTAGTCAATGATTTAATTATAATCAAAAGTCAATAATGCATTATGTCATTAATTTCTTAATTTTGGCTAACCTGTTGTGTCTTGGAGCTACATTCAATGTAAGCAGCTGCACCTATCATCTTCTTCAACTCCTCTCCCTACCCATAAACATAACAATAAAACAGAATATTTATAATTGCAATATAATTAAAAAAACAATTTTCTGAATTTAATATGAATTCACCAATTTATATAGCAAAGGTCCGGTCCACTATATTTTAAAATTATGGGTCACGGTTTGGTCCAGTCTAGGAGCGTAAATTTATGGTCCATAATGGATTGGACCGGTATATATATGTTTTTAAAAATTAATATAAAAAGTAATTTAATCCATATATTTTACATAAAATCTAAAATTTTAATGGTTATATTTGACATTAAATCTCAATTTCTAAGGTCCATTTACACTAGAAAATAGGATTAAACCATAATTTAACTATTTTTAAACACAAAGTATTAAAATTTTATTGTAAAATATGTAAATCCGGTCCTCACAGTCAAAAAACGGATCGTAATAAGTATAGTCCGGTTCGGTCCACGGTCCAAAAATTATAAATTTTACGGTCTAGAGGTCTAGACCAGGACCATATATTCTGATCCGGTCCGAACTGGTTGAACTCCCCTAAGCAAAGGTGAAAAAAATAGAACAAGAGAATTTGCCTGAGGAGTTGAGATAGGTGTTGCTCCTGGATGATCACTCAGGAATTGCTTGTCATCCCTTAAATCTAATCATACCAAAAAAAATCAGAATATTTCACATGAAATTTATTAATCAAAGATTGAAAATTGAAATAGAAAAAAAATCATAGTTTATATTCACCTAGTTTTGTACCAACAAGGATAATAGGAACACTTGGAGCATAATGCCTTAGCTCTGGAATCCACTGCCAAAAATGAAAATAATTAAGCTAATAAACCAAGATCTCAAGTACTTTTGGGAAACTTGATTAACCCACAAAAGTATGTTTAGCTGGTGATTAGTGGAAGTGATTAGAATTATCAATATCACCTTCTTGGAGATATTCTCATAACTGGCCTTGCTGATCAGTGAAAAGGCCAGCAAAAACACATCTGCTCCTCTGTAACTCAGTGGCCTTAGCCTGTTGTAATCTTCCTGCCCTTCATATTGCAACATATAAAATTCAAAATTATCACAAACACTAAGAATTTTTTTTATTAAACCATATATTTGAATAAAGAAGATAAAATAAAGATTGAATCTTTTTCATATGTACCAGCAGTATCCCAAAGACCCAGATTAACTGTACTTCCATCCACCACTACATTTGCACTGAAATTGTCAAACACTGTTGGAACATAATCCTACACAAAGAAAGAAGATAAAAAAAACACATCAACATCAAAACCATCGCCCAGTATAATCTCGCTCAAGCGGGATCAGAGTGTTCAAGATATGGGCACCCATAATCCAAACATGTCAGGAGAATGCACCCGATAGACCAAGAAAAACTGAAATTAAGTTATGTGACAATAATAACTGAATTTAGTCAGAATACACCAAAATTGTTATAGGAGCTAAATCCATCTCAAAGACAATGTATAAAAGTCAATAAGATGCGCCCCACGAAGATCAAATAAACAACAACAACATTGACCCAGTCTAACTCCGCTACAACGGAATCTGGGGAGCCAAGATGGGGACACTCCTGACTTAACACAGAGGGGAGTGCCCGAAAGGCCCGAGTAGGACCACCAACCAGAAATCCTACAATCACACACCGACCCGCAACACACCACAGACAAACGGTAACACACCAAAGCAAGCACAAGCACAGAGCGCAAAGACACACCAAACAAATAAACAAAAATTGGGAAAGTATGATCATATACAGTTGGGAAAGTATTGCTGGTGTAAGAGATGAGCATGCAAGTCTTCCCAACAGCTCCATCACCAACTGTCACACATTTAATGAATCTAGCAGTTGTCATTTTTTCCTCAAATTCAGATCAAAGATCTCTTCTTTCTTCTTCTTTGAGTTGTTTCTGTGAGTTGAAAGGGGAAAACAAAGAAGGGTTTTGAAATTTGAAGTTGAGGAAGATTGGTGGGAAATTTAATGGCCAGAGATTATCAACAAATCATCTTCTTTTTTGGATACTTTTGGCTTGATTTTCATAGGCAATTATTAGCTAAAATGGCTTTTCTGTTACTTGAAGGAGAAGGCCAGTAGCTAAAAAAGATTCACCAATAACAAAAAAAGGGGAGAAAATTAGTGGGGTTTGGTGTATGTGGGTGTATTTGTATTAGTGTTAGTTGAGGTTCAAGTGTTATACAAGGAATGAAAAACTAATGCTTTCATAATTAAGAAAAGAAAAAACCATTTTGCTTGATTACAAAGGTTGATGTTTTTAGCAAAAAAAGAAAGAAAAGATGAGATCTTTTGTGCAAATGGTGTACAAATTTGGATTACGAATCACCTTTCATTTTCATATCTTTCTTATTCTACACATATTTGAATAAGGCTCTAGTGTTTTGACAATACTATGAGGAACGGGTGATGGGCCGATCGATGGCCCGGGTTACAAACTCGAACCGCTATTTTGTGAACCGGTGAACCAACGGTCCAGGATTTGATCATGTTTGACCCTATTAGCTAGGAAAGAATAAGATTATAATTGATTTTAACATAATAGTTTCTATGTTTAGTCATTATTTTTTGTATTTTAGGTTAGTTCAGCCTTCGGTCATCTAATCAAACAGTTAAGTCTCCAAAGATAGTAACCATAGATCTCTGGTTCAATTCTCATGGACAGTGTCCTCCAAAAAAAAAGTGTAGTCCTTGCCCATGAATTATATTATTCATAAAACTTTATTTGACCCTTTTTCGGTTCCGGTTCCACAGTTCAAGATTTTTTTATATATTTGCTTAAAAAAATTAATATAATCGAACAAACCGTCGGTTCATTGGTTCCTCAACCCTAGATTAGGAAGCTAAACCATAGGGAGACTGGGAGAGGGAACCGGTGGTTTTGATCTAGTTCCGGTTTTGACCTGGTCCGGTTCAACGGTTCAAGTGAACCGTGTACACCACTATGAGGAACCAAGAAAAAAAGATGCATATTGGATAATACATAAATAGAAAGGATGAAGATTCATTTGAGATGTCTAAAAGAATGGTATACATAAGCTTTGGGATTGTGGGTGTCATCATATTTAGGGAGACAAACAACTTTGGCATGTGCATAGTCTTGATTAAAGCATGATTAGACTGGTTAGAGGGCCTAATATTACCAATAGTCCTTCCACTACTACATGCTTTAACTTGATTTTTTATTTTTTTTTGGATATCTTTACGGATGAGACCCGAAGTTCAACATGGGCCAGAATTTAACTGATACTTAACACAGGTGGCATAGATCAATGATCAAATCAGTCGCCTTATTAATATCTCGAGACGCATGAAAGATTCGAAATACCTCAAACGACTGCATGAGGAGTAACATATCCGTTACCATCATCTCAGTATGCAGGAGGAGTAACATGCTTTAACTTATTGACTGTTCAAAATTAACAAATTGATAAAAAAAGAAGTTTTTAAATTTTCTATCTTTGAAGAATTTTTTTAACATAAAAGGAGTTTTTTATTAGTATAAAGTGGTTGTTCATCCACCCTAAAATTATGAGGTGTTTTTGAGTCTTTAAAGGCATTATAACATCAGCTACACATCATGTTGATGTATAATATAGAGGACTATTAAAGCCATTAGGAATTTGTTTAATGTAAAAGGCAAGAGATGATTCATGTGCTGATGATAGTAAAGGAGGAAAAGGGCTAATAGAGAGAGGAGTAACAAGTTAGTTAAGATTGCTTCAAAGTGAATATTAATTTAAGTACAAGGGTCAAAATAAAGTTGCAAATCAGTCATCATATATTGGCTTAATGGTGGATACCAGTTTCTGCAAGTATATAAAAACTTTTAATTTATAATTTATAATCCTTAGTATGTCAAATTACTTACCAATTTATGATTTTTAATCCCCAATATATATATATGTAAAATTATTTACCAGTTTTAAGAAAAACACAGTCTTCGGACATCTAATCAAGGTTTTTGATTCGACTCTCATTGGAGCTGCTTTTCACCAAAAAAAAATCAAAGAAAAACACAAGAATCCTAAAGTCAAGAGGGATACAAGTTTATCATGGATATAAGATAATACGACTCTCATTCATAATAAATTTTGCAAAAGGTTTCATTGCTATCATGGATACAAGTTTATCAATTTGGTGTTTCTTATAATAGCTCTGGCCTGATTGATCGATCTTGACGTTTTTTGTCTTTAGGAGAATAATTTCCGAATTTCGAATATCTAACTTACCTTAGATCTAGTGGGAGATTCTTCTCTATGTAGTAGACTAGTAGAGTAGTAGCTCTTGGGACTTGGGCTAGCTTATAACAACTTGAAAGTGAAAGATTAAGTTTCCCACTACGTTTTAATCTTTCCTTAAATCATACTTTCTCTTAAGAGGATATTGATTAATTTTTTTTGGAATTAATCTGATAGTATTTGATTCGTCAAATACATTATTATTCTACGGACTTAATAACCTATGCCCTAAGGTATAGGATAAGCATACCGATTTTGAAAACTAAAAACCTAAAAATAAATGCCTAAACCCTTAGTAAAAAAGGTTTAATTCACCAAATAAATAAAAATAACAAATCTTTCCAAAACAAGATTATTATCCTATGCTATAAAGGCATAGGTTAGAAAATCCGATTATTCTATACTCTTTCCTATATGTGGCGCAACCCAACTTTTATTTTTCAAGCCCGTCCTATATTGGGTATGGAGCCTGATGGGTTTTTAGCCCACCTGTACAAGATAGTAAATTAGGGTTTCTGTTTATTTATATCCACATTGATTATTGTAATTGTATCCTCAAAAAATAGTATCCTTACATATAGTCACTTTCGTGACGAATTGGGTGAACAAATCTCATGTCTTTGTTTTTCGATTTCTCTTCTTTTCTCATACTGACAAGGCGAATTTCGGTATATTGTTGTTATAAGATGCATTTAAGGCTTGTCATTGTACAACTCAAACTCATCATATTTGATCAGCTTTCATAACTAGGAAGAGAAACTCACAATAGAATAAAATCTTTGGAAGTGATCATAATTCTGAAGTTGGTCAATTGTGTGCAAATCTTTGCTAACCAAAAAAACATTGATATATGGTGCATGAAACTTAGAATTTTCAACTAGGTCTTACACAAAACTGATTATCAACCAATAAAATCAACACTTCTCCCCACTTCTTATCAACTCTTAATGCTTAAAAATCGCACTTAACAATACACATTCATGAATTTAATCTTAATCTTCATGTGAGCCAACTGTTTCCTGAACAACCCACAAAACCCTAAATTCCCTACATCTCAGCCATCTTTTCATGCACACAACACACAAACAAAAATTATCACCTTGCTCATCAAATTCTTGTGTTCACTTTCTTTAATCTTATGTCACAATCTTAAACTATAAAAACCCATATACTTAACTCTCTTTCCTTTCTCCCATCATCCTTAAAATCATAATACTATATATGTCTTAACCCCACAGATTAATATAAACAAGATCAATTCTTTTTCCCTCTCTTGACCATTATTTTTAAATAACTTAACTCACACGCTATATATTCAAACCATGCAAAGAAACACCACCACCACCACCACAAGCCACCAAGCCTGCGCCGCGTGCAAGCACCAAAGAAAGAAATGCACCGAGAAATGCATTTTGGCACCATTTTTCCCTGCCGACAAATCGAGGGAGTTTCAGGCGGTCCACAAGGTGTTCGGCGTAAGCAACGTGCAGAAGATCGTCAGAGGGCTCGCAGGAGATGACGAGAGGAGACGGGCGGCGGATTCTTTAGTTTGGGAGGCCTTTTGCCGCCAGAGGGACCCAGTTCTGGGTCCTTATGGCGAGTATAGGAGGGTGTATGATGAGCTTAGGATGTATAAGACGGGCAGCCACCGCGGGAGCCTGGTGGCTCCCGCGGTGGCTCACCAGGGTCGGGTGTTTTATAAGGAGGCAGTGGCAGGTGGTGGTGGTGGTGGTGGAGGAGGAGTTGGGTGGAAGATTGGGAATCATGGTGGTGGTGGTGGCCAAGGATCGATTTTGAATCCAAATTCGTATTTTGGATCGGCGGGATTTGATACTGTGAAGGGGCAAGAGAAAGATAATCGTCTTAACCTTCATCATCCTCATAATCTTAATCGCCCACAACAACCGCAGTTGATTAGTGGATTTAATCAGCAGTATTACCAACTTTCAGGTATAATTTCGGTCGAATTATATTGATGTGCATATACTATATTACACGGACACGGAAACAAGAAACGAAAATGACATAGAATCGGAAAATGTATTGTTTTCATAATTTTATACTACGAAATGAGTATTTCTCAACAATAACAGTTGATTAGTGGATTTAATAAAAAGTATTATCAACTTTCAAGTATAATTTTGGTCGAATTGATATGCATATACAATATTACACGGATACGAGAAATAAAAATATCGTAGAATCGAAAAATGTATTGTTTTCATAATTTTACACTAAGAAATGAGTTTTTAGATTTTCAATTACTAGCTTCTTACGTAAAATGAAAAACGCTATTCTATTAGAGTTTTCGATTAACATAATTAAGTTTAATTTTTTTGATGGCAGGTCAACTTAGCCCGTTGGATGTCAAATCAATTGAAAGCAGCATTTGGGAGGACACTGGATCTTAAGTTGATACATTTATATGCAAAAATCAATCTTGAAATACATTCTTAATCTTGTTTTTTTATTGTATTTTAATTGGATAATTACTTGGTTTATGAATTTATTTATTCAAGTTTTCCATGTACTAATGGCGGCTTCATATGCTCAATTTAAGTGTATTCTATCCATTCAAGAGATTAATTAAACTTGAATTTTTTTTTCAAAATTTATAATTTGTGCATCTCCAAATTAGAATTCAAGTAGAAATGGAATGCGTTATCCGTGCGCATCGATCATTGTTCTAAGGATTCTGTTTAGGTTTCGTCTAGGCGTTGAAAGGTTTCAGCCCGCCTAGTCGTTACTATTCTAAAATTTCTTCTAGACCCCGCCTAGGCGTTGGAAGGTCCTAGTCCACCTAGCCGTCCAGACCGCCTAGGCACTCGTCTAGAATCGCCTAGGCCACCGTTCAGACCGTCTAGGCGCTAGGCGGTCCCTCTCCGTCCAACATCTGCTTAGTGTTTTTTAGAACGTTGCTAGTCATCCAATTCGTCTAAGACCATTTAGGTAATCGCTCCGATTGTTTAGGCGCTATACCGCCCCTCTCCATCTAGAATCTCCTTAGCGTTTTTTATAACATTGTTTAGCTTATAAAATGGGCACAAATGCATGTGGATATTTGAATGTGCATTCAATTTTTTCTGCCTTTTTTTTATCATGATAAAAGTTCCAAAAGATAATGTTCTTAGATGAACAAAAAATTCACATGGCATGTGTCGAAAAAGGCAATACTCAATCCCCTATTACAACTCACAATTCGATCATCATATCCTTTGCAATAATTCATATCAATGCTCGTGCTTGTAGATATTATATGATTGAAATAATAAGTGCATGCAACAAGCTTTTCAAACCACAACTTCACTAGCTCAATTGATTCAAAATTTCAAATGAAAGTTTAGATAATCTTTAATTCAATGAAAAAACATGTAAAGCATGAAAAAGAATTGCACTAAACTTATTATTGTGAATTTTCATTTCATTTGAAAATTTAATCCTAAACGAACAACTTAGTGCTCACAAATTTAATTGGCAATACCATAATTAACTAATCACCACATAATAAGGCGTTAAGTTTTCTTAAAGATTTAGTTAGAGATTCAAATTCGAATCACTCTAATTGTGTGTCATCCTCGTCAAAAAGTATTTGTGGAGCCTGACTTGAATTAGAGTGACTCTGACCAATTGAACCTAGAAGAAAACTAAAAAGTACCATAACTAGAGGGAGATATTTTTCCATAACTAGCTTTTAGGTGAATTTTTTTAAAAAAATTTGTGAAAGGCATTGCATATAAGAGTCGAACCGAAAACCTCTGGGTAATATCCTTGGATGTTTAGTTGTTTGACTAGTGCCCGAAGGCAGCTTTCAGGTAAACTTAGACAACTCTGGGCATTGTTCTAAAAATCTCACTTAAGCTCCACCTATGTGCTAGTAGGTCCCAGCCAGCCTAGACGCCCGTTTGAGACCACCTATGCAATTGTTCAAGCCATCTAGGCACTAGGTGTAACTCTCCGCCTAGGATCTAGCGTGTTTTAGAACATTGACTTCGGGTTAACTTGCCTAGCTCGCCTAACTCGTCAACAAATTAGTATAGTTTGAACAAATAAAATATGTCAAATTACAACGACTCAAGCCTAATACCCACTATTCTAAAAATCCCTTCTAGGCTCCGCCTAAACGCTGGAAGGTCTCAGCCCGTCTATCCATCCAGCCCGCCTGGGCGTCCGTCCAGAACCGCCTAAGTAACTGTTCCGTTTAGGCGTTAGGCGGCCCCTCTTCGCCCAGGGTCCGCCTAACGTTTTTTAGAACATTGCTAATACCTATTCATGTAGTATTCAGACATCTAGTCAAACAGTTAAGCTTTTAAGAAAACCTCTTAATGTTTTCGTTTCAACTCCACCAGCAGTATCAACACTCAAAAAAAAAAAACTACTAGTGTCTATGGGCCAAACTTTGTACCAACCTTGGTCCAAATCCGGCTTGAACACACACCTCTTGTTCGGAGGCCCACCTTTAGGGGTTCCAATTATCTTACAAATCAAAAATAGATTGAAAGGCCCCGGCACGTGGGCTCCTAATTAAAGATTCCAATCAAAAATGTTTTTGCCAAGGGAATGAATGAATGTAATTCCTCTTTCAAGGGTTACCATTCACACCCAAATTCCCTCTATCAATCTTTTGTAAAATTTGTTGATGTTGATCTTACATAGCCGTTTTAACGTCTTTGACTCGTTTTGACTCTTTTCATGCCCCTCCATTAAAATCACCTTCATCAATTGCCTTACAAATTCATCATCCATCATCAATAGAGAGAGATCCAGAGTTCTTCAATCTTCTTTGAAATTAAATCAAATCCATTTTGAAGAACTCTCGATCTCGATCTGTGTTTTATAATATTGTTTTATATTTTTTATGGCTCACGAGCTTCCTCCTCCTGCGGCGGCGCAGGATCTCGGATGGCCTGACTTCCAGGCGCCGCCGCCTGCCACGTCGGCATTGCCGTTGGATAACAACAACAACAATAAAAACAACAATATTCATTCGTGGATTAACGTCGGCGATTTCGACGAGTTCTCGGCCGCCAAACGTAGGGCCCACCGGCCGTCGTTCGAGAGGTTTGACGAGGAGGCGCAGCTGATCATGTCCATGTTCGACAACGAGCAGATCAAGGCGGACGACGCCAGGGATGGGCCCACCACGAACTCGTCGTCGGGCCCCGCCGCCTCGTCGTCCGCCAATGGCAAGAAGAGGTGTCGTCGGCCGGAGGTGAAAACCGAGCATGAGGAGGTGGAGAGCTCCACGTGTAAGGATGGGGCTCTGGTGGCGGAGGCGACCACGGCGTCTCCGTCGCCTCCCGCCGCCGAGAGTCCGGATACCGTTTCGGATCCGAAAAGGGTAAAAAGGTAATTTCATTTTATTTCTATTCACTTGGTGGAGGGGGTTTATATGAATCATTTAAGTCATTATAACATTATAATCACGTGGATTAATTCTAATTAAATCGTGTACAAGATTGCCCATAATCACGTGGATTAGTTAACATGCATATTGTAGTAAGTAGTAACGTATTAATTAATGCAGATGCAAATTAAATACTCCGTATTAAGTACTTATATTACTCCGTATTAAACAAAGACCAATTGTTTTGAAAGAACAAAGACCAATTAATTCACAATAACCTTAATTAATAATTCAAACATAGCCCTAAACCATATATCTATCTATATAAAAAAAAGTCGATTTACTGAAAACCATGTATATAATATGTCAAATTTAACTTAATTACATGTTAAATTGTGGTTAAATTTATAATTTCTAACTTTAAATGGAAAAAAGGAGAAGTTTTTATACGGGAGGGTTTTGTATAATTTTGATTTTAACATATAGTTAAGTGAAATGTGTCCTATAACACCTATTATACCAGTAGTTTTCGGTTAATCGGCCAAAAAATTGATAATGCATTAACTAATCATCATTTATATTGTAATTAGGATTCTAGCAAATAGACAATCTGCGAGACGTTCACGAGTCAGGAAACTACAATACATATCGGAGCTTGAACGCAACTTAACCACATTACAGGTAATTAATTAATTATATTGAACTTAATTTCATGAATTAATATTAGAGACCACTTAATTTTTTCCTAATTTCATTAATTACGAGCTTCTAATTTAATTAATTACCAATCTTGTGTTTTATGATATGAAGACGGAAGTGTCAATGTTGTCACCGAGGGTGCAATATTTGGATCATCAGCGCCTGCTCTTGAACGCAGATAACAGCACACTCAAGTCCAAAATTGCAGCTCTAGCCCAAGACAACATCTTCAAAGATGGTAGATTAATTAATTATGTAAATATTTTTTAATTAAGATTATTTTTAAAAAACGTCTTTTATTTTAAGTATTTTTTAAGAAATCATCTTTTAAAAAATAAATTAAGCAAAATCATCTTTTATAATATAAAAACTCAATTTTTACCACTTAAGATATTTTTCAGTAATATTTATCCTAGTTAGATCGAAATGTTCTTCAAATTAATTTTTCGCTAGTTTGTGTAGCTAGATAATTAAATAAAAATTTATAAACAAAATAAATTTGAAAGATGTTTGAAAATAATTTAAGATGTTTGAAATTAAAGGTTAGTATTATAAGGTGATTTTTGGTAAAAAAAAACTTTTTAATTAATTGTTTATATTTTGAGTTACTGCAAGTTTTTATTTGCTAATCAATGTTTATGGAATTAAAATGCAGCCCATCAAGAAGCATTGAGGAGGGAAATAGAGAGATTAAAGCAAATCTACCAACAACAGCAGAACATTAACACAACACCAACTTCATCTCCTCCATCATCAGCTCAAGCTCCCACCTAATTAATTTGTTCAAACAAGTTGTACTTAATTGGTTTGTTTTTTACATTGAGTACGGTTCATGAATATGTAAAATCAATTTGCAGATGATCTAACAATTGGATGATGAATTGTGTGGAAAAACTTGAGGAAATATATTATTATTCATACCATTACTTACATTGTAACATTTGAGTAATATATCCGAGTTTGCTTGTAATTCTAGTACATATATGTATGAATCCCCGTTATAATGAAGTCCGGTGAGCCAATTAATTAGTGTTCATTTCTGCACACATGTACCTAGTGTATAAAACTTTCGGAGAGACAACACTCTCCGAAAGATTTATTAAAAGAAATAAAACGGGTTAAGAAATAATCAAATGGGGATAGAATGATCCCTTACATTATCAAAAAACAATAAAGAAATCTCCTCCGAGCAATACATGAAATCCTAACGAACAAGAAATAGCTAAACCAGCAAGACGGTCAGCTGCAAGTCCTGCAACATTCTCCTCGCGATAAATATGACAAAATCCGCCTCGATACGAGGATTTTTCCACACATTTCCACAAGTCTAACATATAAATTTAGTGAATTTCTATCAAAAAATCAATCAATTAATAAGTCTAGTACACAAATAAATTAAACAAAACAGGGGATATGTATGAGTCTATTATACATGATGTTGAAACTTGAGACACAACAGGACCCATGAATGTGGGAGGCTAGATTTTAAAAAGAAAAAGGCTGGAAAAGGCAAATGTAATAATCCATGGATGCATGTGACAAGGGTCCTCGTATATTCCTTGCTTTGCTGCCTTGTGATTTCCTGTGCAGCTTTATACTCTTTTCAGGTTTTGGATTAGCTTTACACTTTAGGACCCAAAAATGGATTCAACATGTAATACACTATGCATCATTATTCTACCATTTTGAATCAAAATTGCTTTACTTGAGCTAATCAATAATTGCTAGGCCTTTCACAAGATGGATCCTAGAACAACGTTTCACAAGCTAATAAGGGCATATAATGTTGTAATGTGGTACACAAAGAAAAGAGTGTAGTTAGGGATTAACGGGGTCCAGACAGTTCCATAGCTTCGAAGGTGAAGGAATAATCGTTGAGCTCGCTGGAAAAGCTACAATCGGCTATGGCCATGGGCATGGGCCCGGATCCGGACCTGGACCCGGGCAAAGATTCTAGCACCTTCAAAACCTCAGACATTTTGGGTCTCATGGCCGGGCTCGGCTGAGTACAGGATAGAGCCAGCTCAGCCACTTTCTCTAGCTCCTCCGCGTCGAAGCATCCCCTCAGATCCCTATCCACCAGCATCTCCAGTTTCTTCTCTTCATACAATGTCTTTACCTGCAAGCAAATGCAACATCTTAACCAGTGTTCTAAACGATGCTAGACAGAACTTGGGCGATGAGGGGTCACATAGCTAGGGCTGAGCATGGGTCAGTTCAAACTGAAATATTAAGCCGAACCGAAAATGATATTATTCGGTTTAGGAATTTCTCAAATTTCGGTTTGGTTCGGTTCGGTTCGAACTTTCTAAAGGATAACCATATATCCATCTTAAACCGACAAAATCAAACCCGAACCGAACCAATTTGGTTCGGTTTTCGCTTAACCTTAAACCAAATTTCAGTTTTCGGTTCGGTTTTTGTCGGTTCAATTCGGTTTTGAACCGATGCTCAGCCCTACACATAGCGCCTAGGTAGCCTCCTAGCCTGTCTTTCGGAACAGTGTATATAACTACACAATATAGATCAAGTATAGCATATATAACAGTAACTGAGTCCAGAGAGAATTAACATACCGAGTCCAGAATCATTCCCTTGGGTGCCTTTTGGCCAGTGATGAGTTCCAAGAGGAGTATCCCGAACCCAAAGACGTCGGTTTTGTCAGAGGATTGTCCCGTGGAGAGATACTCGGGAGCAATATGGCCTGCGGTACCCCGCACAGCAGTGGTGACGTGTGACTCCCTCCTGTCTAGAAGCTTTGCGAGCCCGAAATCCCCAACCACGGCCTCAAAACCTTGATCTAGCAAGATGTTAGCCGCTTTCACGTCTCTATGGATTATCTTTGGATTACATTGGTCGTGCAAGTACAAGAGCCCGCGTGCTGCCCCCATGGCTATTCTCACCCGCTTATTCCAGTCTAAGCTTAGAGGAGGACAAGGATCTCTCAAACGGTCTGCTACGCTCCCGTTGGGCATGTATGGGTAAACCAGCAATCTCTCCTCAGCTGTCATGCAGAATCCGTATAGACGAAGGAGGTTTCTGTGGAGTGCCAATCCTATCATCTCAACTTCAGTTTGGAATTGGACTTCACCCGTCATGTTCGGGTCTCTTAGCCTTTTAACTGCTATCATGGTTTTGTTTGGGAGGCACCCTTTGTACACCACTCCAAAACCGCCTTGCCCTAGTATGTTTTTTGGATTGAAATTTCCGGTCGCTATTTGTAGCTCACGAAATGAAAACCTCCTCAGATGACCCACCATATCATCAAAGTCATACTCCTGTTGCACTGAACAACATCCAACCCACTATTTAATTTAATTACTACAAGGAATAACAAGCTTTTTTTTGGTAGAAGACAAGGAATAACAAGCTAGGAAAAAGAACATTGAACTCTATTATTACCATTGTTCCATGTCCAAATGAGACGACATCGATAACAATGCACCCAGCATAGTATAAGTAGCATAGAAACCACAAATACACAGGTGACCCCTGCAGCCAAAGGGATTGCCCATTCCCGACGATAACTTCCCTTCTCAGATGACCTTGTCTCTGGATGCAAACATTACAGTAAAAAATTTTAGTTAGCTGAAAAAACCTGGACAAGTACTATTCCAACTTAATTCAAACATGTATCTAAGTACCGTTAAAAGGATTCCCCTTGCTTATGCAAACTTGTGCAGATGATGACATGCAAAGGAAGCTGTTCCCTGTTATACTATACTCGAAAGTATTAGTTGAAACCATTCAAATAGAAAAGATGCATACAATTGTGAGGATGAATCATTTACTTGTATGACTTGGCTAGAACTTTTGGTGTGGGGCCACTAAGATTATTAAAGGATAAGTCCCTGCATATGATCAAATAAACCCGTAATTAATTTACACCACAAACAAGAATCACTAAGAAGACAAATGAAGGATACATACAAGAATGAAAGATCTGTAAGATCTGCAACAGCTACTGGTATTTGTCCAGATAACTCGTTTCTACTAAGCCGCCTGGAAATTGTAACAATACAATACCAGTAGATGTAATAATTACTATCAAAGCTTGCAAAAAATACACACAGACAGTCAAAGTCGTCGGAAGCTTACAAGTAATTCATACGACTGAGGAAACCAATGGATTCAGGTATCGAACCACTGAGGTGGTTACCTGAGAGGTCAAGGGTTTGAAGCTCTTTAAGATTGCCAATCTCCTCCGGAATTGGACCAGATAATTGGTTATTCTGCATTAACCTGTATGAATGGAAGGTATAATTTAGTTGGTGACACATGTTATCACAGCATTTCAAATATTATTTACACGACTCTTTTAACTTCTATTGCATGAGCATTTTCATGAATGACCAACTTATAACCACATAAGAATCCTAGCAAACAAGACCATCAAATTCAAAATGCTTACAATACACGAAGGTGCGTTAAATTTCCAATACTCGGCGAGAGTAGTCCTGCCAAACCCGTGCTGGCCATCTCACTGCCACCAATTAAGCATAAAGAAAATGAAAATCCTCATAGATTATTCATCTTCAAGACAACCAGTTGCAATTGCAGGAAAGCATGGGGGCCATGGGGCATTACACAACATTGCATTTTCAGGAAATCTGTCACCAACTACATACTGTTCACAAGCTTTCAAAATCAAAACATTTGCACAATTGCACTGACACTCACCAGAGCTGAGAATTAAATACTTACAGAGAGATGACAAAACCCTCAGGTGAGCAAGCAACCATGTTCCAAGTGCAAGGATCAACAGAGTTTATATCCCATCCATAAAGCACATGATACTCATCTCTCATTTTGCTCTTCACAGACATCAATGCAGCCACTAAATAGTATAAATAGCTATTAAAATCCCAAAAACATAGAAGCAAACCAACAAAAAACCAGCATTTGTGAGAGAATAGCACCTTCATAATTAACACCCTTTGGAGAGAGAAGACTGTCTGCAGCTCCAGCATTATCACTCAGGCAAAGAACAGCCATAACCATCATCAACAGAAGAACCATGAAAGCTGAAACAAACAGCAAAAGGTTACTCTTCTTTAGAAAATCTAGCTTTATTCGAAAGAAAAATAAACCAATACACAGCCCTACTAGTCCCATTCCATGAAAAGTAAAGCTTGAGGGACCAAAAGTTTGTTTGCAATTGACTTCTTTCAGAAAACACTTTCAGAACAACAGTTGACAGACTTTCCACAAAAGGCTCAACCAAGCGGTCCAAGCATATAATAATAAATATACATGAAAAGCCATTCAACAAAAATCGAGTTGATTTCTTCAATTATAAGCTCCTCGTGTATTTAATGGATGAAATACCGGAACTACTAACGAAGATACGAACGCGCGTCGGAGAAGAAAGAATCTGAATCAGAGATACAAACCTAGGGTTTTCTTCGATCAAATTTTAGCTCAAAAGGAAGCTGATTTCAAGAGTAAGATGCTCGATCTCGACGAATTATCCAGCAATCGGAAACAGTGGAAGGAGAAATGTGGTAGATTTGAGGGGAGATAGGGGCTTCCGTCAATGGCGGTGAGCATGGAGATATGTGAGGTTTTACAGTGTGAGTGGAGACAACGGAGTCAAACCCGGGAAACACTTTCCGTCTATCAAGGATTCATTCTGAGCCGTTAGATCAAGAATCACTCGAATTGTTCTCGTGAACAAAGGATGAATTCGGCTTTACTGTTGTAGACAAGCAAATTGGAAATACAGTAATATTAATAGGATGTGGAAATGAGGAAAAAAGGTAAATATGTGTTTAAAAAAAGATATGGATAAACAAACATGTTCTAGAAAGTAAAAACTATATAATTTATAATAAAAAAAGAAGCAATAATTCGGTAATCTGACAGACCTCGTAAATTGAAAAGTTGCAAAAGGTGAGCAGTCGAGACCGATAATGATAGATTGATAGGACAAAGCCTAAGACAACCAAACTCATTGAGTAAGGAGTACAAACAATGTTCAGGGACGAAATGAGACCAAAATAAAACACAAGTCCGACACTTTTTGAAATCTAAACTCCATTGAAACCTGCCAACCCAACTAATAGGAAAGGCAAAAAAGAGGTTAGTTGCTAAGTTCAACCAAAAAAAAAAGGTATTGATCCCACCCGTCAAAATCATATTAAGAGTATATAGATCAAGTCTTCTCGGCTATGGGCTGTATCCTTCTTGGAATGCCTTCTCGGTCATCTCCTTTTCGGACTAAAACTCTCAACATCTCTATAGATTTGAAGAGAGAGCGATTTAAAAAATAGAAACTATATATTCACTCAAATTTTCACTTAAAATATCCTCACACAAAATTCTAGAATTGTCTTTGTTTTTTCTTTCTTTTAGTGTTAAAAAAATTATTCTTCTTCATAACTCTAAAGTTGTAGCTTTTCTTACTAATGCTCTCTTTACATTCAAATTAGTTAAATTTAAGTTCATCACCGTTGATTTCTTGTGTTCTTCATCCTTACATTAATAAGATTTAATTTCTAAAACATTCAAATGTATAACCAAATTACGTCAATTTGAATTTTAAAACAATCTTCTATTTTAACGGGTTTTTAGAAAATTATTTACAAATTTAAAGTGGGATGATGTTTTCCTTATAAATTTGATTGTTTTAATAGTCAAATCCTATTTATATAGATGATAACCACTATAATAAGTTTGAATTTATCTAATTTAAAGTGAAGAAGCACTTTCCTAGCAAAAACCAAAACCTAAAAGACACAAAAAAAAATTGGAACACCAAAATAAAAAATACTCCCTCCGTCCCATTTTGATTGTCCAATTGTACAAAAAGCTCACCAATTAAGAAAAGGTGGAAGAAGAAAAAGCAACCAATAGGATTAGGAGAGATGTTGTGATTGTGATTGTTAGTGATGGGAGAAAGAGAAAGAAAAAGGAAATGACTAAAAGGGGTATGAGTGTAGATTTTTTATTGGATAATATGGGCAAAAGGTGAGGATAATATTGTAAGAATAAGTTGATATAAAAGGAAAGAAAAAAAGTTGGACAAACATTTTGGGACAACTAAAATGGAAATTGGACAAACTTAATGGGACGGAGGGAGTATAAAAAAATTAAAAAAATAAATAAAAATTGAGGGGTACAAAAATAATTTCCCAAAAAAAACAAAATAAGGAAAGACGTAATATCGCGGGAGAGTTTTAAATACCGGGAAAAAGGATGTTGAGAACATGAGAAGGAATCGGAAGAACAGGAAAACACTTTCCATCCATGGCGACGGAGGAATCCATTCTCACTTCAACCCAACGAGCACAGCGCACGGTGGAATACGACGTCTTCAAACTCTACAACAATCACTTTTCCGATCCCCAATCTATCTCGTCCGTCTCATTCTTCTCTCCCCTCCCTACCTTCCACAATTTGGGGCTTACTAAACCCTAATTTTGACTATGCGCAGGCTGAAGCTTGCTCGAGACCGCCACATTGAATATCTCACCAAAGGCCTCCGAGATCTCACCGTTTATTTCCAGTGTCTTGATGCCAGGTACCTCCTTTTCTGTTTTACAGGATTTTCGTTGCACTTCTGGTGAATTTTTACTGTAATTTTCTATATTTCTGTTCTTGTAGTCGGCCATGGCTATGCTATTGGATCCTGCATTCGCTGGATGTGTTAGGGGAGCCTCTCGACGATGAATTGCGGAGCAATGCTGTCGATTTTCTCCGCCGGTGCCAGGTTTGGATGCTTTGGCCTAGCTTGATTTGTTGTTGTTTTTGTGTTAGTCTGAATTGTTTGATCTGAGAGCTTGAAATTTGCACATTGTATAATTGCAGGATCCTAATGGTGGATACTGTGGTGGACCTGGACAAGTAAGGGCCTTTCAATGTCTTTCAATTTTCGATTTAGGTCTCCTTGAATTCCATAGCTTCTATCTCCTGTTGCTGAGGATGCCTCTGTGGATACCAACATGATTTTGGTGATCAATGGAAAGATCAATCTGTTCAATGGTCTTTTCAATTTCATGAAAAGACTAGTACTTATTATCCGAAAGTACTCCAATTATTTTGATATATAACAACCACATTAGTATGTGCCTCGTGCCTCCTTTTGGAGATAATTTAAGGACAAAACGATCCATTCTCATTCTGATTAATCTATGGTATTATGCATTCAGTCTATAAACTGAGTCTGAAAGATGACATTAAGAATAGGTTGAAAATTATATGGTAATGAGGTCAAATACTTCCTCTTAGCTTGCCTCTTTATATTGAATCAGAGAAAAACACTTACTTGAAATCTTGTCTTTTTGGACTCATATACTTTTAAGTTCTTTTTGTATCTTGACAGAGTTCCTTTATTGACTGGAGTTGTTTCCTGAATCTGCAAAGTACTAATCAATTTTGTTTCTCTTCAGTTGCCTCATCTTGCAGTCACATATGCTGCTGTTAATTCCCTTATTACATTGGGAGGTGATAGATCCTTATCATCTATTAATAGGTGGCCAGTTTACCAAATATACCAGTTTATTTTTTGAAAATTATACTTGACAATTTTGGAAGCATTAATTATATGGGGTTTAATTATTCTGCAGAGAAAAACTTTATACATTCTTAAGTAGAATGAAGGACCCATGTGGAGGTTTCAGGTTAGTTCTTGATTACTTGTCCACATACTGTCCTGATCATGTGGAACTTGTATTGCGTTGTATGAGTGCCTTTTTCATGTCAAGTAACAAATGAAGTCGAACCTGCTTTTCTTATCCCTTTCGTAGGATGCATGAAGGAGGAGAAATGGATGTTCGGGCTTGCTACACTGCAATTTCAGTAAGTTGGATATTTGCGTTCGTTTCTGGCTTTCTGCACTAGATTTCTGTTCTTCTGTATTTATTGCTGAAGCCAATCTGTATTATTGCTGTCTTTTATTGCTAACAATTTCTACATTCGTACATTCAAGGTTGCAAGTATCCTGAACATCTTGACGGAAGAACTGGTTAAAAATGTTGGAAACTACATTGCAAGGTCTGTCTTTTTCCATTAATTTGATCTTGAGTCCATATTTCCTATGTCAATATATCTGTGCATCATGATATATAAATATTTGCTGGCATATAATCTGTCGTTTTTTTTTTCAGCTGTCAAACCTATGAAGGTGGCATTGGTGCTGAGCCTGGTTTAGAAGCTCATGGCGGGTATGCTTCAAGCTTCTTCCAATAATTTGTTAATATTTTCATATTTTCAAGTCCTCAGTTTCTTTTTGACTAAAGCACCTCTTTTTGTTATCTTGTTGTAGCTACACCTTTTGTGGCTTGGCTACAATGATTCTCATCAACGAGGTCCATCAGCTGGACTTGTCTAGTCTCATTGTAAGACAACATCCTTTTTCTTCTTGCATAATAAACATACAAATAATATTTCAATTTCCATCCCAAAGTTAATTCTTGATTCAGTATCTCATAACCAGCACTTCATTAATCTGCTAGAACTGGGCCGTGTTCCGGCAAGGAGTGGAGGGTGGATTTCAGGGAAGAACAAACAAATTGGTAGATGGCTGTTACTCCTGGCAGGTAACCATCAATTAGGCCTCATTAAAGCATCTGCAATGGTGATCTTTGTTAAGATACCAGAAATATCATAAAAAAGTTAAAAAAAATGAGTTTCTTATTGTCAGATAGAGTATCTAGTGCAAGCAACTTATCTCTTATTATGACTTTGTTTCTCCCAAAAATCTGACAAAATTTGACACATTTTTATATTCCTTTTTAGATTAAGGTTCAACGGGAGAATTTAATTCCCGAAAACATAGTTTCTACTAAGTAATTTCCTTGGGAGTAATATCTTAAAATTACTTTCTGGGGAAATTGTAATCTGGTTAATTTTGCAGGGAGGTATTTTTGCACTAATTCAAAGATTCCTGCCAATGGATGAGGAAGCAACTTCAGATAAAAGAGGTGATTTTTATTTACTGAAAACAATTTTACTGGATTGATAACTTGATATTGGTAAATTTATCTAAATTTCAAGTATTTTACTGCAGGACACAGAAGAGAATGTGATGAATCAAATCTTTTTAATAGCTTAGTTCTGCAGACATATTTACTGGTGTGCTGTCAGGCAAAAGATGGCGGATTAATTGATAAACCAGGACAGCATACAGACTTCTATCACACTTGTTACTGTCTAAGCGGGTTGTCAGTGTGTCAGTATATCGGCTCCAAGGACGGTTATTCGGCGGCTTGGCGCGAGTCGGTACTCGGTCCATACAAGAACAATGTGTTAGAGCCAATTCACCCGGTCTATAATGTTGTTCTTGATAGGTACCTGGAATCATTCGAATTCTTCTCAAGGTAGGACATTGAGGATTTTTAGGCATTTTTTAAATGGAAAGATTGATTTTTTTAGGATTTTTAATTATTTTTTTATAGGGTTAATAATTTCTCTTTTAGGGACACATCATAGAAAAACAGAACTTATTTATTGTTCATATTTATATAACCTTGCACAAATAGTTATTTAGAAACATCACTAATATATATTCCCGTACCTTGTACGGGTTTTTCTTAAATAAAATATTAATAATAAATTATTTTCATATATATTTATTATCCGAGAAAAATAATCATGTAAATGATTAAATATAAATTTTTGTTATGATTCTATCTAAAAATAAAATAAATATTCTAGAATTTGTTTGATATCATAAAAAAATATCCTAATGATTTTCCTATCTATTATATTCAAAAATAAAAGATTGTTTAATAATGGAATTTTCAATCCTATATTATAAAAACATGGATAAAAATTTATCATATTCAAAAATAAAAGATTATTTAAAAAAAAAAGGGGTGTGTGGTTCAATTTAAAAATGACATATTTAATAATTTTTGTAACCTCCGTTTTAGGTTATAGTTATGATTCTCTGAAAAAGTCAATGCTACATTTCCTTTCCATTGCACTAATTCTTTAGTGACTACTAGCGTAGTTACCCGCGCCATGCGTGGATTTTTTTAAATATTTATTAAATTTTATATAAAAAATGTATCATTTTACATATTGATTTCTCGATATACATTGTCATATCTTAATTAATCATATTTATCTCAAAATATTAAAATAGATAATTTTCAAATCAATATTTGAAATATTAAAAATGTATAGTTTAAAAATCATAAAATTTGATTAAGGTAAAATTTAAAGATGGATATATATCTTAACATATCTTAGGTTTGAATATTTATTAAGATTACCAACTAAACGTGAGGAATATATTATGAATTCAAATTTGATTATGGTAAAATTTTAAAATAGATAAGGATAAAATTAGTTGATAATTAGATTGAGTTAATGGTGGTTAATTAAGATTTGTCCAACTAAATCATTCTACATATTTTAACTATATATATTATTTCACAAATATAAATTTTAAGTATCTAAATTAGTGGGAGATCTATTTAAATTAATTAATAATAATATTATTATTAGTATTACTTTGTTTTTATTATTTTTGCCTTATGGTTGTCAACTTGTCATGAATACAAAAGTAAGTTGAGAATAGATATAGAAAGGATTGCTAACAAAATTGTAAGTAATCAGATGAAGAATTATTACAATATCAATGGAATTGGGGGTGTGGATCCTACAGTTACCTTTGGTTGTCGAATTTTCCGCCCATTGCTTCTCCAAGTTAGGAACAAATCCTTAATCAACATCAACACTATGAAAAATATGGCGGAAGCGGTAGAGAACGGGGCAGTGGCTATGTTGGAAGACGATGAGGAGGCCAGGGTTTATTAATTAATGCATGAAAATTATTTGTAATTATATGTAAATATGACAAAATATTTTAAAATTGTGGATGTAATTTGTATATGACATGCACAAATTTATATGACATGGCTTAATCAATAATTAATTATTATATGACATGGCAGATGATGTGTTAAAATATTATGACATGGGTTAAGGAAAAGGTGACATGTGGCAAAAGATGAGGTGGCGTATTATCGGAACGACATGTGACAAAAGTTGATGTGGCTCAATATGGAGGCTCCAAACCTTATTGCTTTTATATATATATAGTAGATTAATAAACTAGTTTTTTTTTATATATAATAATTATGATTTAGTGGAAACATCTTTCTTTTTAATAAACTCACTATTAATTTTCTAGTGAACAAAATAGGGAAATTTTCATTTTTTTTGAGATGTTGGCCAATTGGGCCTGTGTGTAGGCCCATGTAAGTTGAATGGGACATCCTCTTCCCGTCGATATTGAATTATTGTTAGTGACATTTCCATCTTTCTATTCTTTAGAGTTGATTCATAATTTAATATGCAAAGATATAGCTCCAATCTAATTTCCATGGTTTGACTTAAATATTTTTAATTGTATTAAGTTTTTTCACATTATTATGTAGATTTATGTAAATATTTTTAATTAGTAGAAATATTATTGAAAAAATAGGTTAGAATAAGTAAAATGATTTGTTAAGCAAGAAAATCAAAGACAAGTTTACCTTAACGATTTAATGGTAAACTTTGGTACTTTGGTAGATTTTTCTAAGCATTGGTTTTAATATCGTGCCAACATGTATGGAAAACCCGATATTGTGAGGATCCTATTTTTTAATTGTCTAGTTAGAAATTCTGCAAGAATATTTGGGTGTCTTTAAGGTTTTTCAATTCTTGTAATCGGTAATATTGAGTTTTCTGTTTATAAAATTTAATTCTTTTTGTACATTCGTATGTAGTTCTTCGATGTTTTGAATCACATATAGATTATGATCTTAATCAGATCATTTTTTTTTTTTGAATTTCTATACGTGCAATTTTGTTGAGCGTAATTCTTAATACAAGCCCACATATCCATACGTGAAATGCATGTTACAGAATAAGCTTAATTATAAGAACTAACCAAAAAATAAATCTATATCAATAGTATTTTAATTCAATAACTTCTTCAAAAGCAATCTTAAGGATGGATTTCATTCCATGGCAGATTACTTTAGGCGCAGAAAGGGAGAAAAAAAAATCACATGGAAGGCATATATCGATAATTTGATCGGGTTCATCATAAGGACAACCTGGTTAATTAGATTGTATTATGCAATGCAGTTAATTACAGATCATCCCTACTAATCCTACTAATCCTATAGCTTAATCATAAAAGCTAGCTAATTTAATTTTAATTTCCGAGCCAGCTGGCCTCCGTTATCTTAATAACCCGCTACCGGCTTCCTACCCGAAACTCGTATTTTCTTGTGCTACAAATTTATAATAAATAAAAAATAAGAAGGAAAATAAATTTAATTAATCCAAATTTTTAGTAAGTGGGAAATGAATAACCTAAAAAATGATTGATTTGCAAATTTAGAATGTTCAAACATCTCAAAAGATAAGAAAAACAACAATTTCAGATCACATTTCTAAGGAAATTAAATTAATTCCACAACCATGAACAATTTTGCTCTATAAGCTAGACAATAGTAGATTTTTTTAATGTGAATCTTGGTAATTTGGTCATTATTTTGTTAATTAATTATTTTTTAAAAAGGTTCATCAATTTTAATTTAGAGAATAATTTTATAATAATTTTTAAAGTTAATATTGTTATTGTGTGCGCATACATTAGCCGGATAAAATCTATTTATTCCATATGAAATACATAAGTATGATGAGTTCTTCCAATTCTCTTATCAATGATTTAATTTTTAATAGTGGGTAACACATTACTTTTCTAGTGTCACGTCAACTTATTTCGAAAAATAAGCTACCTTATAAAATTTTGGGTTATTTGAATTAATTTTATTATAATAATAATCATTTAAGCTCTTGTTATTCATAATTAATTAATGAGACGAGGTGTTAGGTCTCTTAAACATTTATTTAACAAGATCAAAGTTCAAAATGACATGGTGATATACGTGTATGAAAAAGTTGAATTAAAAGGGTCGTTTCCAACAATGGCCTCTACAATACTCGAACAGGGTAATCTTCAATTTATATAAATTAGGAGATATATTGGATCTCTAACCACAAACTTAAAAAAAAAACTGACACGTGAGTGTGTTTATTTTTTTATCTTTCCTTTGGCTCGCTCAGTTCGATCAATCAACACTTTTCTACATCAATATTTAATACTTCATGACTTTATTTTGAGAAGCGTCTTTCGATATAAGTTTCTCCATGCCATACATACTATTAGAGATATTCGAATTCGAATCTGTTAAACGATACTTAAAAAAGTTTCGCATTATTTTATGATTAGATTATCTGAGTGAGTATTGGTAGTTATCACTTATCACATTAGTGATTATGAAGTAAAAAAATCATCCTTGGTCCAACCTAGCTTCTTCCAAATCATATGCGAACAAAGTCGATTTGGTGGATCGTAATCTTTGTAAAAAACCAAAAATATAACTTAAAAACAAAAACAAAAAGGAAGTCGGCAGTCGATCAATGAGTAATTAATTAGTAGGTATAGAGAGAGTTGCACAAAAAAGAGTTTAATTTTTTGATTTTGAGATGCTCGATCATCCGACTAATCTATACTAATATATTATAAAGCAGAACTCAAGTCTGTTGTAAAATTTACGCCATTTGGCATTTTGAATAAATTAATGTAAAATTATATTTTAATAAATTTTGTAACAACTTATAATATTCTTCCTATATATACTAAATAGATAACATGTTTATATAATTTTTATGTATATAATTTTCTATCTATGGATTATGAATTAGTTTACTACAATAGATAACATATTTATATAATTTCTTTATACATAAAGTCCTATGAGATGATATTTTCCATATTAATTTAATATTTTTTCTCTTAATAAGATTTAGGGTTTTAATTTTTTTTTTATCTTTTAACAAGGCTTGAGCTCCAAGTATAAAATTTATATCTATATAATGATTTAATTTTAAATAATAAATTTTGTTATGTTGATATATTTTTATTTTGAGAAAATATTAAAAAAATCGAATTTTAATTAATTTAAATTATAAAATTAGATTTTCTTTATCTTCTTATGCATTTGTCTATTGCATAATTTATTACGATATTATATAAATATATTTAGTATTTTAAATTAATAATGTAGAATTGTATAGTTTTTAATAAAATTATTCCGTGAATATCACGGGACTTCAACTAATTAATTAATTAATTAAGATATGGAGTATAAAATTACATTGTCAGAAGACATACACTTGATTAAATGATGATCGACCATTATTAATTAATTAATTAAACAATACAAAATGTTTAATTAATAATTTAATATATGCATGCTTGTCGCTTTTGTTGAGAATCTAAGATGCTCCCCCAAAGCCCACCTTCGACTAATTAACTTGATTATACAAAAGATTAAGGCTCAACTTTGCAACCTGTCACCGTGCAACTCTTAACCCTATATTGTATATCAACTATTCATATAATAATGGGTCACTCATTAATACAAAAAGGGCGCTAAATTTCGTTAATGATCCTCAACTTTTTTGGCTCCTTTTCTAAACAAGTGACTAATATTTACTTCATTTTACTGGATGTTCTAGTAGTAGCAATATTCCAAAAAAACGTTACACGGATGTTGAGCGGATAGAGACTGTCTAGTGCCTAGACGACCTGAATGGTGGCCTAGGCGATCCTAGACGGGTGCTTAGGCGGTCTAAAATCTATACAGTTAGGCGGGTTGGGACCTTCCAGCGCTTAGGCGGGACCTAGACGGAGACTAGAAGGGATTTTTAGAACAGTGAGTAATAGACCGAGGTTAAAATGTTAAGTATTATCAAACATTCGAGTTCGAATTCACTAAAAAAATAGATTTGAACATAGAACGACATTGATCATTCGAATCGGGATAAATATATGTATGATTTATGATTTATGAAATAAAATTAACATTATGTAAGTTGCATGATCTTTAATAGGATAAAATAATTAAAATGTAAGAAGCTATTTAGAAAGGTGCGTGCCAAAAGTTACTTCGACTCTTTGGCTGACATAATTCAATGAAAGAATGAATGATGAGACTTTATTTTTTCTAAGTGAGGGCGAAAATAAGGATCAAACTGAGTCTATTAACAACATCAATAAATTTAGGGATGTTCACGGGTGTTGATCCGCAACCCACGAATCAGATTGCAAGTTAATAAAATATTTTTAGGGATCGCAGGTTGGGTCGGGTTGATCTGTTAAGCATCCCTAAATAAATTCATGAAATTTGAAGTGGTTTTCCAAACTAATTATCAAGTGAACTTTCAAATTATAAAACAAGTGTAATAAATTGAACTTGTATAACTGAAAATGACGTACCATTTATGCATCTAGCTTGTAAAAAGGTACAAAACGAAAACAAAAAAGGGAACAAAAGAGTAAATGAGGTTTGGTGAACTTCAAATGTTTATGTTAGTATTAAATGAATTGGATATTTAAAAGAAGGCCTTTACAGTAGGGGTGTTCAAAAATATCCGATCCGATCAATCCGATCCGGTGATCCGACGATCCGATCCGCGAAAATCCGAATCCATTGGAAAAATATCCGAATCCGATCCGATCCGAGAAAATTAGCCGGATCACCGGATCGGATACGGATCGGGTCGTCAAACCCCCCGGATATCCGAGGGTATAATACTATACATATATATTTTGTGCAATAACAAAAAGTTTAATAGTTCAAGTAGTTTTATGTGCTTCGACTTCCTAGTACTACCTTTTTTTGTTTGTTTTTTTAATTATTTTTAATATATTTCACCCCACAAATAAAATTAACGATAAATAAAACCTAAATCTATATTTTACACTCCATTTTTAATTTATTTTAAATTATTTTGTCTCTTTCTTTTATGCGGATGATTATTTGGATCATGATTTTGGGTGAAATTTACCGACTGAATAAATTATTTGGAACTTAAATACAAAAAAATATAAAAATATGAATATTCGGATATTCGGATATCCTCCACAAATATCCGATCCGATCCGAGCTATACGAATCGGATATCCAGATATACCCGGATCGGATACGGATATGATTTTAGAGAAAATTTTATTGCGGATATCCGATCCGATTAGCCGAATCGGATCGGATATCCGGTTATGAACACCCCTACTTTACAGAGCAACAGCGCAGCTAAGCTAGCTCTATTTATAGAAGATCAATTAATCTGACAGGCAAATTGCGGCTGCATGCACATGCTATCCACAGCTGGTACACTGAATTTTAACTTAGTTTTCCAAGTACACCAAGATTAAATTGGTTTAGTTCGTTTTCCTAAACCAAATCCCAAATATTAATTCACCTACTTGATTTATTGTTGTTTGATTAAGTAAACAAAATCATATTGAAAGTGAAAATCAAGCTATTATAAAAGTTGATGAAAAAAAGCATCTCCAACTTTTTTCGAGAAGTCAATTCTATAACGGATTTCATTGCAGATTCGTTCTGTAGTCAACAACAACAACATTTACCCAGGTCGAGCTCAGTATTCGTTCTGACAGCCTTATTCTATTTCGATTGCAGTTGATCCATTCTAAGACAACCAACCTCCTCTAGCTCGATTGCAGCTGATCCGCCATGGGGCGGCCCAGTTTGTGTTAGGGCGGGCTCCCTAGTCCCTTTCCTTATCAAAATCATCTGGTTGAAGTTAGGAGTTAGGAGCTATGGAGGATTAGTCCATTACCTTTTATTTCCATTATATCTTGAGCTAGATTAAATCATAGATCAAATCGTGTATTGATTATGTGTAAAATGTTCAAAATCGAGTTTATATATACAAGATCGAATGCAAAACGAAATCACTAGACATAAAGGAAAAGCGAAGAATGGCGAGTGAAAGAGATGATCGAGGGAGATAGCCTCAACTTGAACACCCAATCCACTAGGTTAGAAAAGAAGGGCAAACGCAAAGATCGAGTGTTTTCCTTTAGGTAATTTGGATTTTTGAGGGAGCTCACACACACACAACGGCGAGAGGATGAGGGAAAACCCTAGATTCACGCGTTGTCTAGAAAATGAAGCTCAAGAATGAGTTAGGATTTTGATGCAAGCTTAAGTACCGGCAAAGAAGAAGCATGACAATGTTGTTTGCTCGATCACATGGAGAAAAGGAGGAGCGCATGAGCTATCAGATGGACGGATTGAGGTGACTGGCCTGCTAGATATGACCTTGTGGATGCTGAAACGATCTTGCGAATAGTGTAATGTGGTTGCTACCGACTTAGCCTTAATAATTGATCGATCTCTAACGATTAAGGCTAAGTCAGTCGCAACCATTGGGATTACAACCAAAATACTTTGCCTTTAAGTCAAGTAAATCAAGGATTTGTAATCATTGTAATGGATTTCATTATTTAACTAACCTAATGATTAAAGTCTTTCATTTTGTGTTATAGATAGATGGCAAATTGGCAATAGAGAGAGAGAGGGAGTATACATATGGAACTAAAAAGTAATGGTAATTATTAGCAAAAGATCAACATCAAATTAAGTAAATCAAGGAGAGAGGATTATGACGGCCATATTTTAATCAATATGATACAGCAAATGTGTATCACATTGATCCATGTGCTGCCTACTTACACTGTCCTCTTCATTTGGTTTGGTATCTTGAGACAAGTCCACTATAATCAAGACATTTTGGTTTCATTATAACCACAAACTAACAACAAACAACACCACAATTCTTGACCTTAATTTCAACTTAATTACAACCCAAATCTCCTTTACCCTTAACAACTCTAACTTTCTTCACTCATACACATTTGTTGATTTATCTGTTAATTTATGAGCTACATACAAATTAACTTGTGCAGATTTGTTGATTGACCTAATCACATAAATTACCATGTAATTAAGCAAGACAGATTGCTAATCAACATATTAAAAACAAAACCCACCTTCCATATGTCCTGATCTAGCCTGTTCTTGCAATATCCTGTCATTCCAAGCAACAATCTTCACACAACAATGGCAACAACAAACACAAATCTAGACCTAATCAATGAGAATGGTGGAATCAGAAATGTCAATAAACTCAAACAAATAGGGCATCAAATCTGCAAATCTATATATTCAGCACTAGAAAACATATTCATATTCCAAGAATCAAACTTGCCCAAGGAAAAAGTGTTAAAGAGAAGAACATTAATAAAAAGATGCCTGGATTCTCAACAACACAAAATTCAAAAAAACAAAATAACAAATACCCATTTCTCTCAACCCAACTTCCTGATCTGGGTAACCAAGAACAAGCAAGTTTACCCACAAAAAACACATCAAGATTCAATCTTTCTCACCATTGTATCAACATTTCATGTATCTCATCTCTCACCCTCCCTCAATTTCCATTTCTCTCTTCTGGGTTTCAATTTTTTTTTGGGTTTAATTAATCTAACGGCTAGAATCTGTGGACATGGAAGAAGCACTATTGTTGTGATGATAACCTAAATTCACACCATGCAAATCCCCTCCTCCTCCTCCTCCTCCGCCACCGCCTCCGCCACCACCTCCGCCGCCGCCCATTTGCGCGGGAACACAAAACCCCATAAACCCCGCCATGGAAGCCGCCTGGTGTTGCATCTCATCCTTCTGATCAAGATCATCCCACGCCCGAATGGACGGCTGAGATTGAAAGCCCCTTTCTCCAAACCCTAACCCTCCTCCGTTCCACGCCAGCAGCCTCGAAAACTGACCCATATCGGAAAGACCGTTCTCCGGCGCCGGCGCAGGCGCCGGAGCCCAACTCCCTCCATTCCCACCCCCCACCTCGAACCCCGCCGGAAAAAGCCCGTGACCCGAATCCGGGTTACCCGAATGATCAAAGCTCTGCAACGACAAACACAGATCCTGATTCGGGTACCCATGATGAAACCCCATCGGAGCATTCCCGGCGGCGTTCTCCGGCGAGGCCTGAAACGGCACAATCTCATAGCTGGAGCCCTCCTCCGGTCGCCGGAGCCCGGGATCGAACGGCGGGAGCTCGGCGAGCTTGTCAATCGCCGATTTCGCCTTCTTCATGAGCCAATCGACGGCCTTACTAGGCCGGTCGTAGCCCAACCGGTCCTGAACGTCGTAGAATTGAATGGCGGTGTGGGCTGATAGCCTCACCCGCCTGTCACGCGGGCCTTTCGCCGTGTACACCTTGCTGTGCCTGTCTTTCCTGCCTGTCGCCCTTATTATGTGACCGCCTTGCACCTGAACTATCTCTCCTCCTTCCTTCATCAACTTTCCTCTTCCATGGCCTCTTCCTCTCCGATTTGGCCCCTCATCTTGCTCGCCTTGGAAATCCAGCTTTAGGGTGTAGGAGAAGACTAGGTGGGTGGCTCTGTAGAGGATCAAATATTCAAATCCTTTGATTTCTGATGAGAGACAGACATGGACTGATTTGATGAAGATCCCAAGGGGGGAAAAAAGACCCAAAACGATGATGAATTTTTGTGGGTTTTGTTTCTTTCTTCTCTGTTTACTCACTGCCCAATACAACAACTGCCAGAGAGTGTCTGAACATAGAAACAAAAAAGATATACGCAGGATTAATTGAATTGAATTGTTGGAGAGGGTAAAAACCAAAAAGATAAAAAAAGATTGAATCTTTTTGTGAGGAGGAGTGAAATTAGCCTTGAGAGACAGAAGCCCAGCTAGTGAAAAATGAAAATTTAAGATGGGTTGTTGTACTCTGATGCTGATTTTGGCAAAAGGGTTTGCAGAGAAGTGAATTTGGGGGAAAACCCTTGTGATGAATTTGGGAGAAAAGCACAAATCTCAGACCTTTCTTCTCTTTCTTATTTATTGTTAAGATGAGGAAGCTAGCTTGGGAAAGAATCAATTTTTATTTTGCCTTTAGTGGAAGAAGCTAGTTGGGATGGTTGGGCTTGAAATGAAGTGTGATGATTATTAGGGCAGGGAGGGAGGGAGGAAGAAGAGGTTGTTATTATTGCTATTATATGGTTAGATGAAAATGGGCTATGGTTAAAAGGGAAAATAAATAAATGAAAAGAATCATCTCTTTATTTTTCTTTCTTTCTTTCTTTCACTCTCATTTCTCTTTCTCTTTCTCTCCATTTGCAGAGAACTGATAATGATACCTAAGCAGCTTTTGTGGCCTTCTTTCTTATCTGTACTTTTGTGTTGTTTCTCTCTAGCAAAAGAAAAGGAAACGCATGCAAATTATTTTTGCCTCATCATCTTCTTTTTCAAATCAAGGGTTTTTCTTTGTCACACAAAAATTACATCAACTTGTCTTGGTAAAGATAGTATCTTTTTTAAACCAAGTTCATAATTCTTACAGTAGTAAAGATGAATCTTTTTTTAGGCACAAATTGGTCTTCTTAATTTGCACCAACAAAAAAAACACAAGGCTTGTCTTGTGACACAAATTTACATCAACTTGTCTTGGTAAAGATAGTATCTTTTTTAAGCACACATTTCTCTTCTTAATCCAACCAACAAATAGCTAGGTTTGTGTGTGGCAAAATTTATCTTCTCAATTGCATCAACAAAAAAAAAACTTGGTTTGTCTTGTAACACAAATTTACATCAACTTGTCTTGGTATAGACATTGGGCTCGTTTCACTTTGGATGGAAAATGATTTTTGGGTGAAAAGTAATTTTTAGTATCTCAAAAAAGTAAAAAATAGAGAATATTACACGAATTTCAAGACTATTAAAAGTGACTTTTGGGTAGAAATGAATTTTAGAAACAAAGTGAAACAAGGCCAATTACCTTTTTTTATCGGAGTTCATAGAAATTAATGAACCCTAAAAAGATAACTAAACGTCAGAAAAGAAAATTAAATCCAAGCCTTTAATTTACTCTTTAATGGTGCAGATCTTATCAACTCTGCCCATAGAGTTAAATCACAACTCTACTAAAACTCATTCCATAAATCTTAGTAGAGATGGAATCTTTTTTTAAGCACAAAAATTGCATCAACTTGTCTTGGTGAATATAGTATCTTTTTTTAACTGGAGTTCATAATTTTAAGTAAAGATAGAATCTTTTTTAGGCACAAATTTGCCTTCTTGATTGCATCAACCAAAAAACAAGGTTTGTGTGTGACAAAACTTACATCAACTTGTCTTGGTAAAGATAGTATCTTTTTTTAGCACAAATTTGCACCCAAAAAAAACAATATTTGTCTTCTTAATCAGAATAAGTGGCTAGAAACAATTGTGTATAAGTGGCATCCATAAGAAAGCAACATTACATAACAATTTGAGCCATAAAAATTGTAAGCAAAATCAAGTGTCAAGTGTCAATTGTCCATGGTTTGCCTCCTAAAATAGGGTTATGTGGGTACTAGCTAGCTACTTCTAAATATATAGCACTCTAAGGTCAAATGGGTAGTTCAAATTTCAGCTACAAATCAAAATAAACTAAGATCTACATCACTCGTTAGGGTATTAGGTTAAGCTAATCAATGAAACTTAGAGATAGTCTTAATTAATGAAGATTAAATCAAAAGCCTAGCTACCCATGACTTAATTGCATGTACTCCGTATTTTGAATTAGTTTGGGGACCTCACAAGCTTTTTAGGTTTAGTAATAAGTGAACTTCATACGAGGCAGGAAAAGAGAAAACGTTTTTTCTAATCTATGTGCTTAATATATATGATAAGAATCATAATTTAAAAACTAAAACTCTATTTAAGAAAATGCCATGTACAAAATATATGGGTTAGTATTGTAAATTTGTAATTAGGGGAAAGTTTGGGTCATGTTTATAAATGTGGGTAAATGTTTATTAAGAGGCTAATCAGAAATGATGTATAGATATTGAATGAAATCTATCTTCTTCTTCTCCTACCTTTCTCTGATTCTTCTTCTTCCTTCTCTTCTCTCTATGTGCGAATTTGTATCTTAAAAATTATTTTATAAAATTTTTAAAAATTAAGAGAATAATTTTCGTAGAAAGTATTACTCTTAATTTTTGAATTATAAACATAATTTTAAAAATTGCACACATAATTTTTTATGAGCTAAAAAATTGCACACATATGTGTGTTTGAAATATAAATATAATTTTAAAAAAATTAACAATAATTTAATATTTTTTAACTAATTGAATTTGAAACACAAAAGTGGAATAAAAAAATTGCTTTGATTATATACTATTATTAGTAGTATACAACAATAAAACATACTACAATTAATTAATTTCTTATACCAAAAATTATTTATTCACGTTGGATGAAACCCTAATTTGCCCGATTCCTTTTTATTTTGTAGGTTTAAATTTATTAACGGTTTTTCTAACCTATGTCCTTAGGATATAGGTTGAGTATACTAATAGAGAGAAGTAAAACTCTATGAAAAAAAATAAACTTTTACGAAATCTAATTAACTTTAAATAAATGTAAATTTATAAAATCCGATTCATTAATACTAAACATTCATGTGGCCGAAAGTGCTCACTTCTCTTTCTCAGGTCTTCAATAAATTAAAGGCGTCCATCCATGTACTAAATCTTTTGCATTGACAACTGTTAATTGAGGCTAATGTGGTATTACAATTTGATAATCATCTTGTTGTATGTCATGTGATTATATAATTACTTAATTGCATACTTAGTTACTTGATTGAAACTAGAGCACCTTTAAACGCCAGCTCATAGCATTAAAACGTACCCTTCTGTTTTTGGAAAGAGGGCAACCAATTATTATGAATACATATGCACCCAAACAGGGCCTAATTTAGGTATAGTAGACATAGTTAAAATAACAATCTATTTTAGCATTTTAAATAAACTCATAGTCACGTTACAAAGTTTGAGTCAATGTGGTGTGGTCACACTATAACTTGACACGACTTCTAATGTATGATTACATTTTGACACCATTCTCCGAGCCATCATATTTACGTTTCTATAGCACGTTTGATGTTCAAAATTTGACATTTAATTAAGATAGAGGTGAGTAAACAGATATATCTGATCTGCTATGTTGGATATCCACTATTGTTTCTTAGAAAATCTCGAACCGTATTCGATAAATAATATTCGTTTAGATTGGATTTTTGAGACGGAATATCCAAACTATATGTTTAAAGAACCCTTTTATTTTTATTAGATTTAAGTACAATATAATTTTGAACTTGATCAACCAATATCCGACTAAAGTTGAATTTTGATGTATTACTTTACAACTTGTAAAAACTTTTCTAACACCATTCATTTTAATTGGTCTTTGTATGCTCTTTTCAAAAATATACATAGTATGTATACAATATCGAGTATCGGTTTGTCTTAAAACCCCGATCCATATCCGATTCGAGTAGTCGGTAAAATTAGCCAAATCGGATCGGATATGAATAAATTTAAAACGAAGAATTTCAGTTATAATTACGGATTGACGAACGATAGATAGTTTTGCTCACCCCTAATCTAAATTATGTAATCATGATCAAATTGATGATGAGTATGTTTGATTTTGTTATGGATATTGTTAACTGTGTTACGGAATTAAGTGCATGCTAAATTGCTAATTCATGTATTGGGGAGTTTCTTTTCAAATTCAAGTACTATTAATGGACTAAGTCCTTTTCGTTAGGAGAAGAAAGTTAAGCCATATTTTGCGTGCATAATAACAAATATAAGTGGTAAATATATTATAAATAGACTTCCACTATAATTATAGTGGCTTGAATATAGTTTGATGGAGTTGTATGATCAAATTCCTTCTCAATTTGTCCTTTCATACATGTATATATGAAACTAGATAGGCTTCTTAAACTGATGGAAAATACAAATCAAGAATTATTCAGTACTGTACACAAATGACTTAAGAGATATAGAATTATAAATAGGAAGTCATTGATTTGTAAGCCATGTGTAAACAAATTAGGCGATTGGTACAACAGACATGGATGAATATAATTCTGTAAAATGGATAAAACCATAATATTATATTCAGCTTGACTCGTCATGTAAGATCTGGATACGATCGAATATTATATCTGAATAAGTTGAGGGGTGGTTCCGACAGATCTAAAGCCGGAAAGACGACACATGAAAGAAAGAAAAAAGCATGATAAACGAACAGGGACAAACACAAATACACGATACGGTTATTAGAGGAGTTTCTTTCGTACAAGAAACACAATGAACGCGCACAACAGCGAAAACCAACCCACATAACTAAGATGACCTATTATCTCTACACACTAGCTACGAAAAGCACCCACCCGCCCGCCTATAGCCCTACCCCTCTTGAACATGAATAATGTCTCTCGACGAAACCTTGTTTTAATTTGAATCATGTCCTCTGTAAGGGCTAAGAAGGTTATGTCTTGTCTTATGACTTTCTTCCAGCTTTTTTTAGGGTGCCCTCTTCCACGTCGAAAATCTCCAAAGGCCAGGAAGCTCTCACACCTCTACAATTGGACCATTTGGTTGTCTTTGTTGCACGTACCCAAACCACTCGAGTCTCAGCTTACTCATCTTATCCTCAATATTGGCTACACCTATCTTGTTGCGTCGTTTCTGACTTTTTTTAGTCTCGTGTGCTTTCACAACCGACCAGCTTAACATCCTCATCTCTACAACCACTCTGTCCGTACAACATCGTTGGCTTAACAACCACTCGTAGAATATGGATATTTAAATAAAATAAAATTGTGAGCACTCACGTGACAAAGCAATCGAGAAGGACGTGAGCAAAGTTAAGTGATCTTTTATTTTTAGTTCTGACTTTTAATTTGGCCGGATTCACTTGATTATCTAGTACACGATTCATCTAGTATGGGCTTTATATTCTTAATATTTTGGGCCTAGACATTTCCTTAAGCCCAAACACTATGCAGGATGGGCCAATCCGCTTAGTGGGCCAATCCTCTTCTACGTTGAAATCAATCGTTGAATACAATCCAACAACATTTTCTAGTTTGCTTAAGAAGCATTTCAATCTTTTCGGAAAACCCATAAAACCTTCAAATTGAGATAAGAGTCTTGGCGACCAATATAATGCACTTAGTTTTTTCTTTTCACGTGGAAAATTTAAAATTCCTAAGAGTGACTCGAACTCGAATTTCTTGGTTTGATCAACCCGTGACATTTTTTTTATTAAGGAAAGAAATAAGGGGCTCATAGTAATAGAAAGTGGGCCGTCTTAGAGCATGTTTACATATGAGATCTTTAGGACCTAGGTCAGTTGTGATTAGGATGGACGAAACACGGAGGAACGAGTTGGCAATAAGGTCCACAACGGAGTTGACATCGCAAAAGACACGGGAGATGCACTAGCTCTGGAAGCGAGCAAGGTCACAGAGGATGTTCGGTCGAATCAACTCAATCTCCCAAGGGTAGCTCCAGTCACCAAGCACGACCTTGATCATATGAAAATTGTCTCCCTCAATCTGAATGTACAGATGCTATCACGTCAAATGACCTCGAAAATTGCCTAGTAAAGTGCAATGACCTCAACCATCAGAACGGAGTAACATAGATTAAACCGAATTACAATGACTTTCTTGGATTCCATTAATTAGCATAAAATTATATAAAACCATTTTCAATCATCAATAAATATTATATAAAATTATAATATAGTTAAAAAAAATATTAATGTTCTTAATCTGCTGGGTCGACCACATACAACGACCTAATATGGTTGACATACCCATAAATTTAATAACTCGATAATTCGAATTGTAAGAGTGTTTATCACATCGGGTACTTAATAAATCAAATACTACTATATAATCTTTTGGACTACTCTTTTTATTGCTAATTGATTTTAGGATGGGATCTTACGAGACTTTTTTGATAGGCTCGTTTACCTATCTATTGGCCCACAAATATTCTACACGCCTCCACCAAAACTGGCAAACCCAACCAATCAGAACCCTCTTTTACCCGAATTTGACAAGTCCGACTCATTTGTCTATAATTTATCGGTTACCCCTAGTATTGTCAATTGATTTTAAGATAGAACCTCAATGGACTTGATTGATAAATCCGTTTACCAATCTATCGGCCCACAAATTTTCTACACGCCTCTACCAAAACAAGCAAATCCAACCAAACTAGAACCCTCTTTTACCCGAATCTGACCCGTCTGACTCATTTTACAAGTCTCGCGTAACAGTGATGGGACAAGTTTGTCTTAGATTCTAAAGATCAAAGAATGTTAATGATACTAGTTAGTATAAAAAAAATCTTCATGTGCCTATGTTGACATAACTGACTATTTTAATACTACAATTTATGTCTTACAAATACATTTCCATGCATAATTAATGGAATCCGTCTAGGTCCTGACTATGACAATCCAAATTTAAAAAGTTGTATGAAGGAGAAACCGCTTTTCAGGTCGCCACTACACAAAGACAACACCCATTCTGTCCCTTTCATTCATCTTAATTGCCGACTTCTCACATTCCCAAAAGGTATATAAAATGATGTATGATATCAAATTCAACTTTTGATCTGTTCAGTTATTAAAGTCCGGTTGGTCGATAATTTAGGGATCGTATGTATAACGGACTTAGTATATAAGTCCAATGAGGTTCCAACCTAAAATTATATGACAATGGGTGGAGTAGCTCATTAGGTTATATACTAGTCAATTTTACTCACGCCTCCTCAAGTGCAATTGCCTGAGTCAGTTGACACTTGGACAGAATCCCTCAAGGCTTTAGCGAACCATCGCAATTGGATCGGCCACTCCTATATTGGGCGGGCTGCTTGAATATGCTCACATGGCCGACAAGTCCGAATAAATCCCTCAAGGCTCACGAACCGCCACTATTGAGACTCGGTCCCTCCTATATCGGGCGGACTGCGCCTGAATGGGCCCAACCGGCAAGCCCAAAGATTCCGGGAAATAAACTTACACCGAAACCTGCTCTGATACCATAATAAAGTCTGGTGGACCGATAATCTGGAAGTCGCGTTTGTAATAGGCCTAGCATACAAGTCCAATGAGATTCCAATTCAAAACTATATGACAATGGGTGGAGTAGCTTATTAAATCATCAGGTTATATATTAGACAATTTTACTCCTAAAATTTCAACGTGAGATATATCTCACACTAAGTTAGTTATGTAATTGTGCCAAATTCCACTGTTCAAATTGCTGCTTATATACTAATGGTTTAAGTGGCCTATGTGTCATGAAAGCAATGTTATCAATCTCTATTTGAAACCGTCCCGCCGAATTCGAGAAACCGATTTTCCACATAAACATATATATGGAGAGATTTCTACCAAAAAAAAATATATATGGAGAGATTCTTATAAACGAAATGCACTTTGTTACTTTAGAGTTAAATAATTATTATGGCCTTGATTATTTTAATTTCCTCAAATAAGAACATAAGATGCTTATACATGTTCACCACTATATATCCTCATACCTCAAGAAAGCTATCCAACTAAGCTTGTATCAGCTTTTGTACGTTAACGTGTCTTAAATCTGTTGTTGACCAATACTTATCAAAAATACGAGGGTGAAATTTCTGGCCAACCAAAGGCGCGGGTTGGCAAATGGTTCTATGGTCAGCTCCTCACGACGGTAGATATAGTAGTTAACACATTGTTAGTAAATCACGTTAAATCTTAATTTCTTTTCTTCATTTTATCATTGTTGTTACAACAACTTTGTTCAATGAAGCCCTTTGATTCAAGCCCTATTTGTGATGTTTGGAATTCGGTGTTGGTTTGAGATGTTATTTTAGTATGTTGTTCGGAATGTGTGTTTCTTGAGCTTCTCCAAGTGATTTGTCACACTTACAACAGTCGGTCTTTTGTTGTCTTGTTCTCCGACGATATTATAAGCCGCTGATAGATCTTTTCTGACATGCGATTGTGTCATTCTTGTACATTTCTTCCGCTCCTCTACTTCTTTGTTCAGTGTTTTTTTCTCTTTTCTTTTTTATTTACTTGTTTTTGTGTTTTGTTTTTTTATTTGTTGATCATGTAAGTTTGTTTATTTACCAACATTCTCAGCTTCTCGATCTGTCGAATATTTCTAGTATTTCAAATTTTTCCTTATCAAAATCAAAATTAATAATAATTCAACGAGCACTCCAAAACTTCTATCCCATTTTGTATGTCCAATATATAGTTTTTCACGAATCGGTGAAAAAAATAAAAAATATTAAGTGGTATAATTATTTATTTGATAAAAGAATAAAAAATATCTTAACCAATCACAATATGTGAAATAGTATTTGAGATGCTAAAATTCTTAAAATAAGGAAATTTAGCACGTTTTTCTTATAAAGATATTCAGTGTAGTCCATTATTCTTGTTAAAAAATTATTGTAATTTTAGAGTTTTATGTAATGATGGATTTATATATAAGTTACGGGTTTTGTTTTAAAAATTGCATATATTGATTTATTCTTTAGAAATTATAAATTTAAATTATATTAAAAAATGAACATTCTTTTTATTTAATTGTTACAAATAAGGTAGATAGTTTAATAAATTATAAATTTATTTAAAAAATTATAATTTTCATTTTAATCATCAAAATTTTAAATAATAATTCAAATTTAAAATAATATTTTCTAATTCAGCCAATGGATGATGACATTCTTATAAAATTAAATTAAATTATATATTTTTCATTTGACGAATAAGATTCTTGAAAGTTGAAAGTATATCATGTCTATCTGTCGGTAAAAAAAAAAAAAAAAAAAAAAGAACAGCTGCTAAATAAAACGAACTGTCGTTTTTTTGAACATGCTATATGTAGTCATCTCACTAAAGTTTGACGATATCTACTTTTGTAATATGAAAACTTTGCACTTTGTGTAATTTATTTTAGTTGTGAAATTAAAGTTTGTTTCTTTTCCCCCATGAACCTTTAATTCTTCTAATGACGCACCTACTAGGTAAACACTTATCATACTCTGGATTCGTCTTTCGTGATGAGCCGACGATATTGCAACTTTACATCATCATCGTGTATTTAATAATAGATTAACATGTTGTACTAGTTAAAGTACATTTTACATGGAAGTGGTCATGTTTAAAATTGCTACTTGTTTATGTTGAACAGGAAAAAGTATTGATTGGTTAACCAAAAAAAGTGAAAAAGTTAAACTGTGAGCTTTGATATTATGTGAAAGTCTGTGAACCATAACAAGGGGGTCGTGTATTAATAAACCCAGTACACAAGCACACGAAGTTTCATCTTAAAACCAATTGACAATACGAGGAGTAACTCAAGAGCTTATATATTAGGCATGTTTAGTTCCAGCTTTTAGAGATTTGGAATGAGGTGGATATTCTTGTGCTAGCTTCGACTTGGGGCTAAATGGCTGGTTTCATCAAGATTTGCTATGCTGTTGGATTCATGAAGATAGTGTGGGTTGGGCGAATTTATTTACCATGCCTCAATGGTTCGTGGTAATGGAAATGGCAGAATGACTAGATTTTTCGAAATGATGACTATAATGGAAACCAGACGCTGTTTGTAAAGCAGTAGGTGGGAGGGTATTTCTCGGAACTTTTGGCCGAGGGTTGCAAGTTGCAACACTTAGTTGCTTGATCGGGTTGAGAGGTGCATTGGATGGGAGAGGCCGATTTCAAATTGAGTGAAAATCAATTTCGATGGTTTGTGAAGCATGGGATCAAGTTTAGCATCGCTTGTTGGTCTTGTGGATGATAGTGACTTAGTGTGTTTGTTAATCACATTGGAATATGTATTGTTCCAATGACAGAGGTGTTGAGCGTTTTACAGGATTTGAGGCTTGCTTGTATATATGACGATTTGGTTAGAAACAAAGTCACAATTAGTGCTTGTTGATAAGCAAGTCTATGGATTGTTGTTACCCTTTTTAGTCGATGTCCAGTGTCACAATGCCATAAGCTCGTCTATGAACTGTTGCTACCCTTTTAGTGTTTTTTGATAAGCAAGTCTATGGATTGTTGCTATCCTTTTTAGTCAACGTCTAGTGTCATAATGCCTTAAGCTCGTCTATTGATTGTTAATCACATTGGAATATGAATTGTTCCAACGACAGAGGTGTTGAGCATTTTACAAGATTTGAGACTTGCTTGTTATACATGAGGATTTTGTTAGAAACAAATTCACAATTAGTGTTTGTTGATAAGCGAGTCTATGGATTGTTGCTACCCTTTTTAGTCGACGTCTAGTGTCACAATGCCATAAGCTCGTCTATGGATTGTTGCTACCTTTTTTGGTATAGTGTCAGAATGTCATAAGCTCAAGACGCATTTAATGTTGCTTTGATTAATTTTGTGTCAATATTAACACGGGAATTCACACGTTCATCTGTGCGCATATGTATATTATGGACCTAGCACATATAAGTGTAGTGAAGTTCAATCCTAAAATCAATTGTCCAATAGGAGGAGTAACCCAAAAACTTCTATATTCGACATTCTTTCTTCATATTCCCAATGTGAGAAGGACTATCTTCACAGAAAACAAACACAACTTAGTATTCATCATCATGATCAGATCACCACATCAACAACTTAGTATTATTGTTCTAAAAAATGTTAGGCAGACCCTGGGCGGAGAAGGACCGTCTAGCGCTTAGATGACCATATATGTTCCCTAAGATGTCCTAGACGGACGCCTAGACTAGTTGGACGGCTAGATGAACTGGGACCTCCCAACACTTAGATAGAGCCTAGATAAGATTTTTAGAACAACGCTTAGTATTCATCATCATGATCAGATCACATCAACAACTTACCATTCATCAAAATGATATCATCACATCAACAATGAATTGATAAGCCAATCTAACAAACTTGCCTAACCATCTAACTAATTAGAGTTCAACTGTCTTCAACCCTGCTTAGCCAGGTTGTTATGTTTGTCAACCACCAGATCTAACAACTTTTATTGGACATGATAAAAAGACTTAGTTATATATTGCAATGTAGATCAAAACATAGAATGTGAACAGCGGCCTTTCAAACTGTTACAAGGGGCAGATTGTATAGAGGAAAAGACCGTACCCCTTGAATACCGTTATCGGTTAGATTAAAGTGGTTGATTGATGCTGACTAGATCCAAATGAAAAATATATACACACATCTGTAAAGCAAAGTAATTTTACACACTACATAGTCATAAACTATGAAATCTGAGAGGTACCCACATGCTAAATCCTTGGAAGTATCCAAATTAATTTATGTAGACAAACTAAATACATTAATACTATGAAAACAAATTGTAAAAAAGAAGCAAACCAATCAACATAACATTCATTTCATGTGCCAAAGAATTAAACTCCATAAAAAATCAAACCGTCTTTTTGTTGTCACTTTCGGTTATCTTTAATCAGATTTTTTAATTCAAGTTTCCATTAGTATATATACATACATATATCCATTGCTCTAAATCCACATATCCACAACTTATTCACAACACCTACTAAAAACAAAACTCATAACCTAGCTAGCTAGCTACTTACTTAGACTTTGATATATGGAAACTCAACGCAACTTAATCCCTTTTCTTTATGTTATCCTAATCCTAATTTTTACAACCCAAATTGCGATTAGTCGACCTCTCGCGACTAATCACTTGGCACCATCTAAGGAAGCTAGTCCTTCTCATGATCAAAGCATGTTTCCGAGGAAGAGCCTATTAATGGAGATTAATGGAAGTGATCAAGTGCGCGCGAAAGCTCTTCTGGGTCTGGAGAAACAAGTGAGAATGATGGAAGCTATGGTTGAGAGCGGAGAAGAAGACTCGACTAGAAGTAAATATGACCCGACTAGGGTTAGCCCAGGTGGCCCTGATCCGCATCATCATTGAATGTTTTGTTTTATTTTTTTTATAAAGTTAAAGGATTCGATTTACTAGATAAATCTGGTAAATTGAGAAGTCGATGGTTTCAGTTGCCTCATTTATTTTCGTATTTGTTTTTCTTTTTTTCTTAGGAACTAATGGAAATGGAGGTTTTTGTTTTGTTGGTGGTGCATATGAGGAAAATCTAGTGTATTTGATTCTATGAAAAAAGGTCGAAAATTATGGCACTTTTTTGGAAGATGATGTTGTAAGATTTGTCTAATTAGTTGGTGCATTCTCTTGTCATCTTATAAATAATGCAACTGTTTCTATGGCCAATATAAATATACTATTTTTAAAAATAAAAAAAAATTAATTTAAAGGAGGTACATGAATTTATAAATAAATTAAAAATTAATTTAATCATTATAAATTAATTTAGCTGAATTTATATTTGAATGCTAGTTTATTCAACCTGTTTTCATCGGGAGAAAATAAAATTTTGCTCAACAATAAACCGGAATTATTGTATTTGTCGTTGAAAGTAATTTTTAAATAAAAAATAATTTTTTTTATAGCTTGAAAAATAAAAAAAAAATAGAAAGGAAAAAAATTAATAAAGGTTAACAATAATTTTTTAATGAAAAATAGTTTTTGAAAAAAAAACAAGGCCTAAATTCGAAAATATCTGCAATTATATGTATTTTTTGAGGACTACTCTTAAGATAAAATTTCAAAAAATTACGGCATGAACTCTTTGAAGTACAAACTTCTCCACAAGAATTCTTACAATCCCACGGCCATACTCTCCGTCTTCAAACTCTCTACCATTGCACGCTCAATCTCATTACACTTCCCTGCAACACAAAAGCGAGATGAACGCCATCAATTTGTGCATCAAAGTCCTCATCTTTGTGACCAAAAATTCGCCGATGAACGCCTCCATTATCTCCTCCAATCGTGCAAGGAATCACGAACCCTCGATTCAATTCAGTCTTTTCACACGCTCAATGTCACAATGGGCGCATTCGCGAGACAACCCGTATACTTCACCGACAACTTGATTTCAATCTACGCCTCTGTTGGCTGTATGGAGATTGCTCGCAAGGTGTTCGATGAAATGCCTCAGAGAAATCTCGTGTCCTATAACACGTTGATTAACGCGTATTGTCGTGTGGGGCGGGTATAGGAAGCTTGGGAGTTGTTTAATGATTTGTGGGTTTGCGGGTTTGTGCCTACCCAGTTCACGATTGCGGGCGTGTTGTCGTGTGATGGTTTGGAGCTCGGTAGAGGGCGAGTTTTGCATTCGTTGATTATAAAGAATGGGCTGTTTTTTAGTGAGAGTTATGTTGGAACTGCTTTGATGGGTTTATTGGGAAGTCATGGTTTAGTGTATGAAGCAATGCAGGTGTTTGAAGATTTGCTGATTAAGAGCTTGGTGTCTTGGAATTCTCTGATAGTTTTGCTAGGGAATCATGGGTATATGGAAGAATATGTGTTCATGTTTCAGGATTTAATGTGGATGGGCATAGGTTTTGAGCTTGTCAAATATTGTCAAATATTTGTTGAAGTAAAGACATTGTCAAATATTGGAGGGACAGAGCTTTTGAGCTTGTGTGAACAATTGCATTCGCTAGTGACGAAAAGTGGACTGGATTATGAGATTCCAGTTTTGAATAGTCTTCTGCATACGTATGTGAAGTGTTTTGGTATTGGGTTAGCAGAAGAGTTATTAAAGATCTTGCCTTTTTGTGATGTTGTGTCGTATAACACGGTAATTAGTGCTTTGGCAAGAAGTGATGAACCCGAAAGAGCATAGGAATTGCTCTTGGATATGTCTCGTAATGGGATTTCGCCTAATGAGATGACTTTTATTGGTCTTGTCAATACGATAAATCGTTAGAAATGCTCTCTGTGGTGAATGAAGCTGATCTTGTGTCATGGAACATACTAATTTCAGCTTGCTCGCATAACGGATACTATACTGAAGTCTTTGAGCTTTTCAAGCTTATGCAATTGGGAAACAATTTTACTGACAAATACACCATGGTGAGCGTTCTATGTGTTTATGCCTATCTCTGGGAAGATCTGTCCATGGATTTTTTATCAAAGCGAAGTTAGACCATATTGACACGTTTTCTAGCAACATACTGATCAACATGTATGGTAAATGCGGAAGCATTGATGATTCAGCGAAAACATTCTGTGAAACACATGAGAAAAATCTTGTGACATGGACATCACTGATTTCAGCACTCGGGTATCATGGTTTTGCGCGCGAGGCATTGGAAAGGTTAAAGGAAATGGAATTGTTGGGTTTGAAACCATGTAGTGTAATGGTTGTATCTTTGTTCTCTACTTGTAGACATGGCGGGATGGTTAAAGAAGGCTTGGAATTGTTCTCAGAAATGGAGAGTGTGTATGGAATTAAGCCTGAGATGGATCATTATCTAGGAATAGTTGATTTGTTGTCAAGATATGGGCATTTGAAGGAGGCAGAGGAAGTGATTGGTAGCATGCCGTTTTCGCCGAATGGTTTGATATGGAGGTCTTTTCTTGAAGGGTGTAAGAGATCGACAGAGAATTAGCAAAGTTTTTTGGTGATGGATTGAGCTTTGTGGTTGTATAAATGTAGTCTAAATGATGTGTTATAACACAATTTGGCAATTTTGAAGGTTGAAAGTGATTGAATATAGTTTTTTTTTTCTCTAAATGATGTATTAACTATTTAATTCCCAATTTTGCCCTCTAATATTGGGTGAAAAATTGGAAATGAACATGTTGGGTAGGAATTTGAAAAGAACTTGTAAATTGAAAAGAGGAATGGACAAAAAAATGTACTAGGCTGGAGAATTGAAGACAATAAATTGGATGGTCAAAATACTATATGGAGAAATTTTTTAAAAAAAATTGAGGTTGAAAAAAGTAAGAAGAACAATTCCAATTTTAATATCATCTAAAAGTCTGTGGGTCGATATAATAAAAATGAGTTTAAGGTACGGGTGTTCAACGGGTCGGGTCACCCGCGACCCGCACTGACCCGACCCGCAATTTGCGGGTTGTGGGTCGACCCGCGACCCGTGCGGGTCGGGTCACGGGTCGAATATTTTTATTTTGCGAGTCGCAGGTCGGGTCGGGTTAAACCCGCGCGGGTTGCGGGTCGACCCGCGACCCGCAATATTTTAAAAAATAGGAAAAATGACTCTTAATAATACTAAGTATCCACTTTAAACCAATAATAATATGAACTTTAAAAATCACTAATAACAATACGAACTATTACGATATTGACCCAATACAATATGTGACTAATTTCCGATAACTTTTCCGGTAGAAAGGCTGACGTGGCAACCGAAAAACCCACATGTCACTTTTATATTTTACACTATTTTCTTCTTCTCTTCTTAATGCCATGTCATTATCATCATACAAAAAAAAACAAATTAAGGGGAAAAATTGATCGATTGTCTCGAACAAAATCACGGATGAAACTCATACTAAAATCAATCAAACCCAAATCATCCAAAAAAAATTAAACTCACATTAAAATCAACCAAACCCAAAATCATCCAAAAAAAATTAAACTCACATTAAAATCAACTAAACCCAGAAAACCCAATTCTCTGTAGACGAGAGCATCTGAGATCCAATTTAAAATCAACCAAAAAAAATTTAAACCCTAAATCTGTAGACGAGAATTAGGGTTGATTGTATATCATTGGTTGATTTGGTAGATTTTAATCTAAGTTTCATATGTTCGAATTTGGTAGATTTTAATTTAGGTTTCACTCGATTTGGTAGAGACAACCAAAAAATTCAGATTCCCAATATATTTTGAATTACGGCTTTTGTATATCATTGGTTGATTTTAATTTAGCTTTCATATGTTCGAGACTCACAAAGAATTGAATTTTTTGGATTTGGTTGATTTTAATTCGAGTTTAATTTTTTGGATGATTTTTGGGTCTGATTGTTGTTTTTTAATTTGAGTTCTCTATATGTTCTCGTCTATATGTTTGAGGTTAAAAAATTTTCAGGTTGATTTTAATTTGGGTCTCAGATGCTATTATCTACAAAGGAATTGTATTTTTTGGATTTGGTTGAATTTAATTTGAGTTTAATTTTTATGTGATTTTGGGTTTGCTTGATTTTAATTTGAGTTTCATCGGTGATTTTGTTTGAGACATTCAGATCGAGTTTTCCACATAGTTTTTTAATTATTTTTGTATGATGATAATGACATGGCATTAAGAAAAAAAAAGGAAAAAAATTGTGTGAAATTTAAAAGTGACATGTAGGTTTTCCGGTTACCACGTCAATCTTTTCACCGGAAAAGTTATCGGAAATTAGTGTCGTATTACATTGGGTTAATATCGTAATAGTTCGTATTATTGTTGGTGATTCTTAAAGTTCGTACTATTATTGGTTCAAAGTGGATACTTGGTATTATTAAGAGTCATTTTTCCTAAAAAATATGTATATTTTTATAATTTTATTAATATATAAACTATTTTTTTAATAAAAATGTCGGGTCGACCCGCAACCCGACCCGCATTGACCCGACCCGAAATTGCGGGTTGCGGGTCGGGTCGCGGGTCAAAACTAAAATTTTTTGCGGGTCGACCCAACCCGACCCGTGAGCATCCCTAGTTTAAGGTGCATCTTGCACACTTATCAGTTGTATATAGTCATGGGTAAAAAAACAAAAACTAACAAGAAATTATACTGTTAAGATTTAGTGAAATTAGTATACTCAAAACATATATTTTAATTAAATCTTACCTCGAAACTAAATTCAAAACTCAAACTTTAACCTAAAACCTATAAATCCTTAATAAACTTTAATTTTCTGAAAATAATTAAATAAACAGTGGAACCCCGGTTTTGAACCGGTTTCACAGTTCCAAAATACCCTAAACCGACACCGGAACTAGAGGAAGGTTGAATCTGGTTCGATTTTGGTTGTGAAACCCATAGTTTTTCCCAATCTAGTTCTGGTTCAGTTCCACGGTTCAAGTGGAATCGGACTATGACTAACTGTATATGAACCCAATGATCGTTTCCAATGCCAATCAATTATCCACCCAAGCTTATAAAGTTATTTTAGTTTCAAATTTGAATGCGAGAATAATATTCCAACAAATTGAATGTAGAGTCGGGATTATATAAGAAAAAATTCTCTTTGCAAGACTCACGCGCGCGTCAAAACCAGATGCACGAATCAAGTAGAGCTTGATGTAGTCAAGGTGAATATTTGGCGAACTAGTGGACAACTCAAAAAAATAGTCCGGATTATATACAACTACAAGAGCTTAATTATCGGATTATGTCTTAATCCTATTAAATTAAAATCCTAAGAGTAGAGTTAAAATTTTAACAAATCTAGAAAAATCATAAAATCGATTTCCCATTAATTTTGACAAATTTATTTTTATACGTATATAACTCTTATTCTAAAACGGTGACCTTTACTTCAAATCTTCAATTGAATTGATCACTTTATGAACATGCATGAACATATGTATGTTTATCCATTACTAGTCGTGTAAATGCTGTTTGCTTACGTGATTGCATTTCGGCTACTAATTAATATGCTTTACCCTTTTTTGAACTGGCCAAGCGTGCAATATCGCATAATTTAATGAAAAGGATAAGGATAGTTCAAATATAATAACGTTATTTGATCTTAGATACGACGTCGTTATCACATGCCAAATTGTGTGGCTAGACGTGGAAAGCGACCCTTTGAATATCCCATCTGCCAAGTGCATTTATTTTTTTAGGCTTGCTTGTTCGGTTTCAGGATTGGAGTATCTCTCATGTCTTTTGTGATTGTAATTATGTAGCGGATTTTATTGATGGATCCTTCATATGTGTCTCCTCTATCGCTTACATCTGACGCGGGTTTGCATACCTTTATCCGTCAGGATACTCTCGGGCGACCACTAACTTATTATTGACCACCTTAATTTCTTTTCTTATAAAAAAATTAAAATAAAAATTCAATAACCGTTTTAATACTTTTGACTTCAATTAATTGCATGAAAATTTTAAAATTTCGCATAAAATCGATCAAAATTCAAGTATTATAACAACACTTATTTTTTATCAGAGAAAATATATACACAAGAAAAGGTTATCGAATTAGAGAAAAAGGAGGCGCCCATCTTATGATTAATCAAGTGCGGTGTGGGTGCAAATGGAGGGTGCTTGAATTAATTTGATAATCGAAAGTTAAATTCCTTTAGACAATGGTGTGTTTGCTCCACTTCATCACCACGCTAGATGCACTGCCGACTCTCGTGGATTGACTGGATTTTCTTTATTGGAGACACAAAAGTTGTGTTTTCATTTGAGATGTATTTTTTATACAAGAAAAAGAAATTTGTTGGGTCAATTCAATGGATTGTCGGCATCTATCTAGATCAGTGTTTTAATAAACGCTAGGTGGGGCTAGACTGTGGGCTGAGGCCTAGACGGTTAGGCGGGGACATAGGCGGGATCTGGGCGGATTGGTATGATTTTTTCATATAGGATTATTATTTGTAATTGGTAAAAATATATAAATAGAGAATAATCTTATCATAATGTCTTTGTATAAATTCAAGCCTAGAGTCTGCCCAAGCTACAAAGAAAGCTGCCTAGTCCGTCTAGCTAGAACCCGCCCAATTCCCCTAGCTCGCACAACTTACCTAACCCACCCAGCCCGCCTAGGCGCCCAGGGCAAAATCGGAACGGTGGACCACTGCCCCAGCGCCTAGGCGGCCGCCTAGGCTATTTTTTAGAATAGGAAGATTTTTAAGATCGTTAAGCGTTGTGCGAGTAGGAAGGTGGTTGAGGATTGTTATTTTCGCAAAATATGATCCGCCACTTTATTAATTTAACTAAAAATACGAGTCAGTTGCCTTATCTCGAATCACTGAAGTGCGACAAGAATGTATATATGCCACAATAAGTTTGATTTTTCATGGATAACACTAAATGTGTACATTGATGACATTTACAAAACAAATGTTGTCACCTTCAATCTCGATCTTCAAATAACCTAAATGGATCGAGTATCTCAATGACTCCATTCTTGAGGTCAAGAGCCTCAGCCACAATCACCCCGTCGCTCACGCGCATATAAAACGACGACATGTCATAGCTCTTCAAACACCTCGCAAATAACTTACCTATCCTATTAATTACTCGAAGGAAGCTACCACGGGTCAAAATTCTGGAAGAAAAGAAACTATTTTCGTAAGGAGAGAAGCTTGTTGTTGCATTCCTCAAACCATGCGCATCGTTTGTAAACAATCCCATTAAATTCTTCATGACATATCATACGAAAATCATCTCTTGCATAATTAACATCTCGAATAAGTCAAGAGGATTACAAATTAATTATCCACTCCGAACTTAGAGCGATACTAACCGATTGAACCAGACGACTCATAAGACAATTTCAAAAAAAGTCTAAACCCTAAAAAATACCTAATAAGAAATTTCCAAATCAGAAATTTTAACTTATACCCTTAAAACAAAACCATTTTATGTATTCATTAAAATTAGAGGAGGATCGATGCATAGGTGCACCTGGCCGGTGTTCCATTGCCCAACATTGCTTTAAGCTCCGTTTGGCTGGACGGAAAGCATGATCTTTGTTTTACCTAATTAAGATTAGTGATCGAATTAATTCCTGTTGAATTTCTTGCTTTTAATTTCGTCTTATTCGCTATACTTAAATCTTATGCAAGGAAAAGTTTTCCAAAGTACTAGTGCAAAATGACATACGTTATAACATTTTGAAAGGATTTGTTATATCACTTAACTGATCGAAACTCTATCAAGTGTCGTAGGATACGAAAAAGTCAGCTTATAACATTCTTATGGATGAGGACACGAAAAAGTTCATAATGGGTCTGTATTTGATTGAAACTACACAAGTGTCGTAGAAACACAATCAAAGCAGTCGTCTTGTTGTAGTCGTGACGCACGTGTTGAATTCGAACAACCTCGAAAGACTGCAAAAAAAAAGAGTGTCGGCGATCAACATCTCTATTTTTCAAGGACCGTTTAATGCATTTATTACAATTAAGTTGTCACATCGTATCTGATCAACGGACTTCTCTAGCTTATTCATCCTCAACAATGGAACTGCTTGATGGCCTAAAACTTAAAGTTCTCATTCGCAAAGTTATCCCAGGGTACATTGTTGTTATGAGAGGTCGAACGAGAACAATAAACAGAATCAACACAGATATTTACGTGGTTCGGTAACGATGTGTTACCTAGCTATGTCCACGGACAGAGAAACAAAATATTATTATGGAGGCATATTACAAAGTACATTTAGATCATTAGATATTTCGAGAGCTTATATAGAGACTGAAGAAACCCTATTACAACTTATGGGTCGTAGGCTCAAACCGATCGCGAGAGGCCCAATAACAAATAATATTGTGCACCGCCGAGGGAAGATGCCCCTCGAACTCCCTGTCAAGAGACTCCACCCCCGAACCCCTGACGGATTCCGATCAATGACAGATCCAAGACATGTTAATCGTAGTTAACGTCGCCCTAATTCTCTCCTTGTTTAATTAAAAAAATAAGTCTCTACCCTTTCGAACTTGGAAAACAACTCAATACTATCATCACTTACTTAATTCAGAGCACTAATCTCTTCGACATCAAGAAGTCTTACTTTCATTTCTAAATCAATTTTTCTATATACAATCTAAGCACATGCAATCTTGTCTTCATGCTAATTATTCCCTTCATAAATAGAAGTTTATTCTCAACTCCTTTAGTACATTGATCATCTTCCATTTCCATCTCTCCACATATAGATTTATTTTGCTCAAGCTTTCTGGTTTTGTAATCCATGGCTAAACAAACCTCATTACTCCAAGGACTAATTACCATGGCACTCATATTTCATTTCCTCTTGGTTGGTTTGCAGGCACGTGATTTGCACATGTATAACCCTCAAGTTAAGAGTGATGTTCTTCTCCATGAACTAGGGTTTGATCACTCCAAACTCTATAAGACGAGAATGGAAGTTAAACCAACTGTTGATAGAGTTGCTCCGGGTGGGCCCGATGGTCAACATCATTTTAAGCCATTGACTCGGTGTTTGCTTTGTTAACTATGTGTTTTTTTTGGTAGAATGCTTTGTTAATTGTGTTTTTTTTTGGTAGAATGCTTTGTTAAATGTTTTTTTGGTAAATGTAATGTCTTTGTAGGAAAATTAAGCTTATTTCCCGATCCAAAAGTGTAACATTTTCAATTATTATATAATGTAACAATTAACTATTATCCTACTTTTTTTTCTTGCCTTTGGCTCGCCCGGTTCGATCGGTTAGTAACGTTCTATGTCCGGACTGGGTACTTTGCGGCCCCATTTTGGGGAGACCCTCCAATATCAATTTTTCATACATACCGTCAGTAAGGTTCGAACTTCGAATCTCATGGACAAAAGTTGAGGAGTCTAGCACCACTTCACCACTAAACCAACTGAGTATTGGTAACTGTTATCCTATTTTAGTTGTTTTTTTGGTCAAAATAGTTTTTTTTTTAGTTGAAGGAGAGATGGTGCGAAAAAAGATTAGAGGGTATTTAAGAGATGAGATGTCGTCCAAAAAATAAATGAAAGATTGGAGAGAAGTATGCTCATCAAGACTAAAAATCAGAAGAATCTAAATAAATTACCACTAACAATTACAGATAAACCAAGATGGAAAAGGGTTGGGATTACTTGCTTTGCTCCACGTAACCTAATTTCGTCAAACTCAATTTTGATGGGGCTAAGAATGAAGTTGATGCCTCGTCGTTTAGCTTTATTCGTAGAAACTCCCTTGAGAACATTGTTTTTTGAATGGTGGATTTGCAGGTTCTCAGTTTGTGCTTATGGCCGAGACTCTTGCCTTGAGGGGGTATCCAAGAATTCGTTCGTTGTGGTTGCTCCCGTGTTGAGATTGAAGGAGACAACCAATGTCTGATTGACGCCATTAATAGTGTTCGCCACTATCCATCGGAAATCGAGATTGTCTTCACCGATATTCTGTTCAAGCTTGGACGCCTTCAGTCGTGGAGTCTCACACACATGTTTAGGGAGGTCAACTCTGTCACTGACTACATCACTCGTTCATTTCTCAAAGTCCATTCCACTTTATTGGCAGCCGATTCAAGTCTCCTTTACCTCATTCATGTTGATGCTCTAGGGCGAAAGACATCACGTTGTTGACGCCCCTCCCATCTAATCCCTTTTCTTATTAAAAATTTAAGAAAATGTTTTCACACGTACATTTAATATTGGAACCTAATTATAACGTTTTTATGCTTAAAAGTAGAGGAGAAAGTGCAATACTTGTAATGAACCGATCACTGAGGGCCTATTTGGTTGTAACTTATAAAAATGTAAACGAAAATGAAATGAAGTCTACTTTAATATCATGATAGATTAACGAAATTTTTTCATATCGACTAGCGGCGTCTCATTTCTTAAAATTAAAATGGACTTGTATCTCACTATGATGGAGGTGTTATTTTCATGATATAGAGGTCATTTTCAAAATAGTGAAATTATTGTATCTCACTCACCCATCTTTAAACATACAAATATGAAATATCAAGAGCCAAGTGAAAATTTTCATAAATTTATCATATAACAAAGTGGACTAGATTCGTGTTCTTTTCATTTACGTTTCATTCGCAGTAACTAAACGAGCCTTGAAGTAACAAACACTACATTGACACAAGCATATATATATATATATATATAATAATGTTTATATCTCACTTTCAATTAATTTTTAGTGTTATTTTTATTCAATTATTCTTATTCGTTGAATAAGTTAGGTATTTAAGAAAGTTATATAACAACAATTGAAGTACAACAAAAAGTGGTCATCAAGTTCTTCAACAAGGGAAAAAAAAAGTAGTCATAAATTTGATTATATAGGTGCATGTGCATGCTTTACAATACTCTTGTATTATATTTAAGCCTTAAATTATCTAAATAGCAATTTTATTTTATCTTTTGTGTGACTTAGAGCGATTATAATTTACATGTGTAGTTGGATAAATTTCTGTTAATATGCCTTGAATCTGTCGTTAATAGGAACCAGCCAAGGGTTCAAGGTCGGACCCCCCCGACAGGGAGTCCGCGGGGTAGCGTCGGGCTGCACTTCGGCGGTGGTCTCCCTGCTAAAATGGTATACAATATTATTTGTTATTGGGCCTCTCGCGATTTGTTTGGGCCTACGACCCATATGATGTAATATGGTTTCTCGAGTCTTTATGTAAGCTCTCAAATACCTAATAATTTATACTCTGTCTCCATAATAATATTCTGTTTCTCTGTTCATGGTCTTAGGTAATACATTGTTGTCAAACCACACTAATATCTGTATCGATTCTGTTTATTTTTCTCGTTCGATCTCTCGTTACAATAATTCCAATCGCTCTAAGTCACACAAATCAAATCATTTGTATAATATCACATGATTCACATACAATCAACATGAAATCAAAAATCCAATAAGAGATGACTCATGAAGAAAACTATACTATTACTTTCCGTCCATGAAGAAAACTACGATATATTTCTATGATTTTAAAAATTCATAGACCTCCTTTATGTTTGGAATCGTTTGTTCCCATCATTTTTGCTCGCTAGCTCTTTCTCTTTAGGGTTTTATTAAAATAAATTAATCATGTTTTGATGCCTCCTATAGCTCAAAGTTTTCAAATGGCTCATAAGCAAGTCCAAGAGCCACGAATTGAAAAGGTTTGATGATCTTAGTACGATCTTATACTATAAATAATTTAAGTCTTATATCATTTGTTCAGCACAAAATCTATTCATAAAAAAAAATAGCAAACAAAATCCCGACATAAAATGGTGCACATCTAATATTCTAACTTCTATTTCATCCCTTGCATTTCTAGCAAATTTGGGGCCGTACATAGCACTCATTTCTTCGATCGCTAACTTTTTTCAAATGAATCTCTTCGATTACAAACAAAAAGGGTTGTGAATGAATAGAGTCGTTCGTGAAAATTTTGATGTTCTGCTCAGTTGATTAGTTTTGTTCGTGTTTGATTTAATTTTTAAACGAGCCAAGCTTGAGCACGGTTTTAAGGGTCAAAAGATGAATGAACTGAGCTTGAACACAATATAACTCGGCTCGTTTGTTCATGAACAGACTCGATTATATGCTCATGAGCAAGCTCGATTATACATTCGTAACAAATTAGATTATATATTCATGAAAATGTTGAGAGGGAGTTTTCTAAAAACCTAAAAAAACAAAGCAGACACGCGGGTAAAAAAAACAAAGGGGGCTTCGAAAACAGGTTATATATACTATGAGCCCTCGATCCATACCTACCGAGAATCATTGTTTGATGTCGTCCCAAAGTTCATACGCATCTTCATTACATGAGATCGTGAATCGCGGGGATGCTTCAATAGTATTAAATATATCATGGAATCGATTGTAAACTACTTTGAATTCTAAAGAACTTTCATCGGGTTGTATAATACTTCCATCAATAAATCCGAATTTATTGTTAATTTGCACCCTTCGTAATTTGCATCCTTCATTCGAACTTGGGTGATAATATTGCTCGGATTATCATAAAATGTCAAAGGGCAAGGAGGTGCCAATTTCTTGTGCTTAACATCGCCATCACTACGATGTTGCCACATTGATCTCTAGATCTTCAGCTGAAGCAAAATATATATTGTTCAATGACCACGGGGAGTTGTAAGCTCAATTGACTACGATGTCTTCTTGTGATACGCTACAAATATGGTCTAGGGCCGGTTCTTTCCCATGACACTTTTATTAAACCGGTAGGACTTAGTATAAATACTCTTAAGTTGTTATGTTTTTAATCAATAAATCAAGAAAGAAAAAATTGAAACCCTAATTCTCTCTAGCCTCCTTATCTATCTTGTCTCCTTCTTCCCCTGGCCAATTGGCCCTTCTTCCTTTCATTTTTATCTGTTTTTTATCCTGCTTTACAGTATTCTGGTACAGTAAGTCTAATAGTATCGTATCTATCTTGTTTCTTTGGATGTTCATCATTCCAATCCAATATTTTACAATGAAACTAAAATAAATTTAATGTGGTCAAAGTCACTTGGAATATGTTCTTACATTAGTTTAACCAGCAGATATATTCACAAAAGCTCTTGAAATTAGTCAATTTCATAAGCTTATTGATAATTAAGTTGAACATTTTTTACATATACGCTCCAACTTGATTGGATATTATATTAAAACTAACGTTGTTACCTTTCATGTGTTATCACTAACTCTTATCACAAAAAATATTATTGTTGACTCATTGATACTTTGTGAGCGAATTTGCACCATGTCTTTAATTGTGACTTTTTACAATTATTTAATAGTGTTTTAATTTTGATATTATAGACTTATAGTTCTAATCTTTAATGACTAGTTAGTAGTTATAGTTTTATCAATTATTTACTTCTAATTAATTTATTATTTATTTGAAAAAAGTTTTATCGATCACCTAGACGATCCAACGTGCATAGCATATATGTGCTCAAAAGAGCTTCATATTTTATGAGATTTTCCTCCCACGTTATATATAAAAAAATAAGATTATATTCTCTTGTCGCCTTATCAGTCTCGTTATATATTAATTGTTCATGTCAAAGCTACGCAATTAAAAATATGTGCACACATTAAAAACATTAAATTTGTAAATTATTTTAAAATTATTCACTAAATTGGAATTAAAAAACCCTTTTAACAAAATTAAAATTACAAATAATTACTAAATTTACTAAAATTAGTATTTTTATTGTGTGCCCATAAACCCCCGTTAGAAAATCCTATAAATAAAATGAACAATAAATAGGCCCACAATACATATTATCCAATAAATAAATAATGACTCATTAAGAAACTAAGTTAATCTTTTAGTTAAACAAATCACCCCTATGCCCTAACTGAATCTGCGGCTAGTGCCCTATTCGATCACTAGTGGCGTATGTTTCCTCTTAATAAATCCCTTTTATTCCCTTTTAATTAGTTCCATTAGCCTGAGATTCTTTTATTTAAATATTATAATTAATTAAATAATTTAAAATTATAAGTTACAGACGTCAAATTCATAATAACCCCCTAAAAAATTCCACATGACCCACACCCAAATCTGTAAGATTCTGAGTGCGCCCTCTTTCAATGATAAGTAGTACAGCCACAAATGGCAAATGGTCCCTTAATCTTTCTCGTTAAATTAATTAATTTAACATATACTATATATTAATCTAATTCAGATGCCTTCCTTTACTTAAGAAAAAGAAAAGAAATTAAACAAGGGTCAAAGATAATGATATGAACAACTAATTAAAACTGCGCCGCCAGCAGCATTAGGAAAATATAGTATAGGATGATAATAATAATAATCCTAATTGGATCCACCAAAAAAATAATAATTTTAATTGATAAATTTTGATGGGTCAATAATAGTATGGGGTCCACACTTCTGTTCGTGAGTATAAGTTTATTATGGGTCTAGTTCATAAGTCAATTGAATTTCATCCTAAAACTAATTGACAATAGCAAAAGTAACTCAAGTGTTTATAGTAGATCTTTATCTTTCAATATTTAGATGCGGGAAGCTGTTTTCTTCCACGCGCCTCCTCAAGTGTAATTGTCTGACCACACAATATACCAGTTACAACATGATGTCGTGTCTTCAGGCCAATCAGCTCATATAAACTAGGAGTCGGGACCCAGTATTAAACAGGCTCTGATACTATATTAAAGTTCGCAGGCTAATAAAAACGGAGAAGGTGTCTGTCATGTGCGCTAATGCACGAATAGGCCTAACACATAAGTCCATTAAATTTCATCATACAACCAATTAAAAATAAGAAGTGTAACTCAAGTATTTATATACTAGACATTTCATCTTTTATTCCACAATAATTCAAAATCCAAACTTGTAAAATCAAGTGGTAACAAACTAACAATATAATGCAACATCCCACTAGCTTCAAGTGGAAGTTATTAACCTACAACTTTATGCCTTCATTTCACTATTTGACGTACATCGGTACATATCAACCTATGTACTACACACATCGACAAAGTAGTACTTGTTTTTTTTTTTAAATTAAAATAATAGATTGGTGTATTAGGTTTTGACAATTTGATTCTCATAAGACATATGATGTTTAACCAATACATATAATATGGTTTGGTGCTAATTGCTACACTTATATTCCACTTGGCCGCTTTCTAACATTGACAATTAGTACATTAAAAAAAAAAAACATAATTTGGATCATGCAATGAGCAACATTCGTAACCCTTTTGACGTGGACATGTGTCAAAGTCATGTGGTGATAAACTAGGAGTCGTGCTAATATATCAGTCTAAATGGATTTTAATTCAAAATCATATACTGATAAATGAGATAAATAGTTCATGGAATTATATACTATTTAATTTTTACTACTACGACTACGACTATGATGGTTACTACGACTACGACTACTACTACTACGATTACGACTACGACTACAACGACTACAAGTACTATGACTACTACGACTACTAATACTACTATTATTACAATTATTGTTATTATTTTAAAAACTAGTAGTAATGTTTATTATATCAAGTAATCTTATAGAAGAAATTTTATATTTTAGCATTGTTTATAGATAGAGGGTAAAAGGCAAGCTAGGACCAAGCCTAAAATTTCTCGTGCTATATATTTTTGACCTTTTTTGGCCTTGCCTTTGTCACTTAGTTCGATCGGTCAATACCGCTCTACGCTCATATTAAATATTTTATGACCTTATTTTAATGAAAATTCTCCCAATATCAGTCTCTCCATACATATTATCAGGAATAATTCAAACCCAAATATACCGAATAATAACACTTAAAAACTCTAGCACTACTTTACCAACCGAATATAAGTTTTAGATTAATAAGTATTATTCATAATATTGCTTAAAGAGATTACATAGGGTGATTTATCATATCCCGATCACAAATTTTCTTAAATTCATAAAAAAAAAAAAAAGGAGCATTATGCAAGATAAAATTCCCCACTCAATTTTTGTAACTTTTTGCTAACAAATGTCACTCCATTAGCGTCCCTATGCGAACGAGTGCAATACAACCATCTGTCATCCCTCTTCCTTAATCAAATTTCTGCATTTGGTCACTAGTGTATAGGAATCATTTAACAATAGTTACACCATTCATCAAATCAAAGATTTGCCTCTATTAAATTAAAGTTCATGGGCCGATATAGTGAGAGTCGTATATATAACGAGCATAACATACAAGTCCAATGAAGTTTCAACTCAGAATTATAGAGAATGGGTAGAGTAACTCATAAGATTATATAGGCAATTTTAGTCCCAACTTTCAGATGTGAGATCATATTCTCAACAACGTCTCCCAAATGTCGTGAAAGCTTTGATGAACTTGTCATTGTAATCGCAGTGTTGTAATGTGATAAAAGCGAAGAAAGACACAAAGATTTTGCGTGGTTAGTGCGTTAATTAGCTACGTGGGCAGAGAACCGAATTCTTATTATGGAGGCTAAGAGAACAAATTACAATAATGAGGCGTTTCACTGTAGTGGGCGCTTCCCACTTGCCATTGTAATCGCGGTGTTGTAACGTGATAAAAGCGAAAAAAGACACAGAGAGTTTGTGTGGTTCACTAACAGTGCGTTAGCTACGTCCACGTGCAGAAAAACCGAATTCTTATTACGGAGTCTAAGAGAACAAATTACAATAGTGCCCCCCCCCCCCCCCCCGAACCCCTGGTGGATATCGTTGAACAACAGATTCAAGGTACATTAACACACAACCAATTCGCTCGGAACAAAGGAGCCTTTGGTATTGAGTTTTATCACTTGGTGCAACTTTTGTTGTTCCAAGGTGGTCAATGTTAACCCATTACGGATTGTATAGATTTGTTAGGTAGCTTGGAAGATGTGGGATTGTGGGTACTAATCACTATTGTTAATATTGCATGAAAAAAAAAAGTTAAAGTAATACCATTACTATAGCAAGGAATACCACATTAAATTTATGCAAGCTAGCCCTAGCTAGCTAGGCTTGAGAAATGAATCTTTTTCTCAACATGTAATAAAAGAACAAGTCAAAGAATATATAATTAATTACTTCATATTAAAAACTTACAAATAGCGGAAACTACATTATTATTTTCTAGTACGAAATCTCACCTATAAATATATGGCCTTGAGCTTCACCACTAACAAAAAAAACATATCCAATACAAAAACCCTTAGAAAAACAAAGCTACCAATGGCAAAACACTCAATCTCTTACTTGGCCATTGTATTACTACTACTCACCTTCTTCATCATCACACTAACCAGCACGTGCCATGCACGTGATCTTCGCCATCACCACTCTCCATCATCCACTCAATTCATGGTAAACAAAGATAGCTACAAGCTCTTAAAGAAGCTCAATTTCCATGGCGTCCACCGACATCATTATCGACAAGAACTCGACGATATCGGAGAACAGAGGGTTTCGCCCGGCGGACCAGACCCTCATCACCACGAAGAGCCGCCGTCCGCCATGTTTCCTTGATCCATCATACATCTACCCTTAAAAAAAAGAGTTATCTCATGCACTTTTGATTTAATAGGGCTCCATTTTTCTTATTGTTTTCTTTGTAAACTTTTCTCCAATCTAAGAGAGAAAGGAAGGCTAGGAAAGAGTGTGAATGGGGCTAGAGAGATACATTAACCTGGCTGGATCTCCCACAAGGGAAAGAAATATAAGGTCACATGTGTCAACATGCATCCTCTTTTTTTTTTGTCGAAGGAGAGATAGCACTCTCCGAAATTTTATTTAAGTACGTCAAGACCCTCTATTTTTATTCTGTGAGTGCGTTTTAATCTTCTGGGTATATCGAAAACATCTTCTCACTCATGCGTACAACTCGACTCTTCAGACCTATTCATATTGGAATCCAATATCGAAACATGGGTTGTGCAACCCACTAGTATATAAGAAAAGAAATCTTACCGATTGACTTAGGCTTTATTTGCCAAAACTAGTGGTAATGGGTAGTTATAGTTGTAGTAATTAACAGAAAGGTTGTAAGAAAATGTACTTGTAATAAGTAAGATCACTATAGTATATGTCTATATGATATTCAAATAATTATTATAGAGCGGATATACGATATTGATAAATACTAAGAGGAAAAAGATAATGATGATATTAATAACGAAGTGTATAATAAGGTAAGATTATGAAATTATTTTTCTAGAAAAAATAATTTCACCTAGGGTTAGATAGTATCCGCGGGTGATTAAACCGGCCACTTCATCTGACCCAAATATGTAATTGAAAAACCGAACAAAAGCGGGTGATAGGTGGGTCGAATCAAAGCATGAGTGATGAGGCACTCTATGACGTCTATAACCAGTTCGAATTAAGCTATTCATGAATAGATTACAAATGTATCACTCTTTCAACGAAGCCCAACTAATGATGTGGGTCCAACCCAATGGGCCAAGTGGCTCAATGGTGTAGTTCTTAGAGGCCCAACCGCTATCCAAAATAGACCACCAAAACCCACCACTTGATAAAATCATAAAAATGGTATAGTTTGAAGTTAAAAAATTAACCTATTCACTTGTTGAACCACTCGCTCCTTATTATCATGAACATACATGCATACACATCCATTATAGCTTACGAAAAAACAACTTACATATTCATACATTCAACTTACAAGAACACAATCACCAAAACCTTAGAAACCACTAGATGATCCAAAAAAACATAACCCTCCATGGCCTAGTTTGTAGTCTATTTAGGCACACCATTTATTTGCAAGTACATTACCAAAGCAAAAACACTTCAAAAACAAACAAACAAACAAACTACCAAAAGACCAAATTTAGACTTGTGTTCATTCACACACATCTACTCTCCCTATTCTTCTTTTCACAAGCACCACATGTTTTGTCCTCTTCCTCAAAGGTGGGGTCCACATGCGCCGCCACGGGCGGCGGCGACACCATTCCCTGTGCAATCTCAGCAATGGTTTCTCCGATGGCTCCCAACACGCCACCTCCCTCCTCCACCACCTTCTCCACCGTTATTCCCCCGTGCTGATCCGTCGTCTCCCTGGTGGTGGTGGTGGTGGTGGTTCGCTCCGACACCGCCCCTCCACCACCGGCCTTCCTCGACTCCACTCCGGCCGCCAGATTGCTCAATGGAGCTTGACATTGCTAATTAATTTCCCAAATGCAAAATTATATATTACTTATGTAAATACTAAATAAATTTATTAATAACTAAGAATATAAATAGCAAATAAATTTATTGATAACTAATGAAACAAGCAAATTAATGTCTCTATAAATACCAATTAAATATATTAATAACTGAGAAAATAAATACAAAATAAATTTATTAATAATTAATGAAATAAACAAAATTATGTACGTATAAATACTAATTAAATATATTGGTGAATAAATTTTTAATAACTAATGAAATAAACAAAATTATGTTTATATAAATACTAATTAAATATATTAATAACTAAGCAAATAAATACTAACCAATTTTATTAATAATTAGTGAAATAAACCACATATACTAATTAATGAAATAAACAAAATTATGTATGTATAAATACTAATTAAATATATCAGTGAATAAATTTTATACTAACTAATGAAATAAACAAAATTATGTTTATATAAATACTAATTAAATATATTAATAACTAAGCAAATAAGTACTAAACAATTTTATTAATAACTAATTAAATATAACTTACTCTTTTCTTGGCCTCCAATTCATGTTTGGCCGCCTCCTTCTTCCTACCGGCATAGTCCGTCACCGTCTCTCCGGCAGCCACCGCCGTCCCCTCCACGTACCCGCCCGTCCTCTTCCCCGTATCAACCACCACATCCTTGGCAACCGCCGCCGTGTCTGCGGTGTACCCAGCCACTCCCTTCACAACTCCTGCCACCGCCTTGGTCGCCCCCACGGCCAAACCTCCGGCATACTCCGCCGTCCCCCACCCTGCTACCACCGCCCTATCCTTCACCTCCGCCGCCACATCCACCGCCTTCTCCGCCGCCGTCTTCCCCGTTTCCACCGCCTTGGATCCCACCGTCTTACCGGTCTCCACCGCCTTGGCCCCTACCGTCTTCCCCGCCTCCGCCGCCTTCTGGGCGGCCGTCTTCCCCGTCTCCGCCGCCTTCTGGGCCGCCGTCTTACTATAATCAGCCGCCGTCTGTCCGGCGCCGGCGACAGTCTCCTTAGTCGCAACAAACCCTTTCTGAGCCGTCTCCACCGCCGTTTCCTTCGCCGGAGCCGCCTTTTCCGACACATACTGGATTCCTCCAAGCGTCTGGTCCTTCGCCTTAGATCCAAGACTAGCCGCGTACGTGGCGGCGGCTCCGATCCCATGAGAAGCCGATTCCTTGGCCTCCTGAGCGGCGGTGGCGGCTAAATTCTTCGCCTTCGAGTACCGCTCCTCCGCCGCCCTGATCGCCTCCGCCGAATTCTGCTGGGCCGTCTGCCTATACCCCGAAACCTCCTCCAACGACGGCGCGATCCGACTCCCTTGATCCTTGTCCTCTTCATCCTTGACTTGAAATTTTCCGACCTCGTAAGCAGAGCCCTGTTTTTGTCCCTCGCCGGAAAAGCCCTGTTTTTGACCCTCCCCTGTTTTCCCCTGTTTCAATCCCTCGCGGGAAAAGCCCTGTTTCTGACCCTCCCCTGTTTTACCCTGTTTGATCCCCTCGCCGGAACGCTCCGTCCTTTGCTTCTCTTGACCGATAGCGGCGGCGTCGCCTGTGCCACGATCGCCGGTCACCTTGCCGGAGATGGATTCAAAGTGGGTCTTTTCCCCTTTTGGTGATTCTGTGTCTTTGAGATCCATTCTCCGGAGCACCTTGTGAGCTTCCTCTACAATCGGAGCTCCGGTAGCGATGCCGCCGGTGGATGTGGTGGTTGTGGTGGTGGTGGTGGAGATGGTGGCGGTGTCGCCTCCCTGGGATTTATCAGCAAGGGCCTCAAATTTGCTTGCGAGTTTGGGGACTTTGTGTTCTTCCACTTTCACTTCTCTCTCGTTTGTTTTGTTTTCTCTCCTTTGTTGTTGTGTGGACGCCATTGCTGAAATTTGCTAAGAAAGTTTGATTCTTGAAACTTTTAAGATTTGGGCAAAATGTGTTTATGGGTTGTGAATTGTGATTGAGTTTGTTGGATGTGTTTTGCTTGGATGTTGAGAGGGTTTAAAACAGAGTAAAATGATCAAGATGAAGCTTCAGTACAAAGGAAAACAGGACACGTGTCGAAATGGGTGAGTTCAAAAGGGTGAGTAAGAGTGGTGTTTGTTTAAACGTGTCAAATTTTCGAGTTACGAAGGATTGACCATGTATAAGAAATGGAAGAGGATTTGACTTTTTTGATTCTTATGGTTTGGAAGATGCCACGTAATATTTGCATGTTATGACACGTGGAATTCTATTGGGTTATGTGATGTGGGCGAGCCCAAATAGAAGTTGAAGAAGGAAACGTATATGGGAGCCCAAAGTCCATTTGTAATTTTGTATAGTGATACTTATCCGAGAACTTTTGAGGTCAAGATTAGTCCATGGTGGGCTTATTATTATAGATCCATCTACTCTTAAACATTGTTAAAATTAAATCTATTTGTTAGGATTATGAATTTTATGATTGTTGTGAGCATATTTCTGTTTTCACACGATCAAAATGTAAGAATAGTCTCGGGAATTCGAGATAACTTAGTGATAAGAGGTATCGATGAATGGTGGAAGATTTCGGGTTCGATTTCTGAATTTGACCCCTTACTGAAATGATACATTAAATCTCGCCATTTTTTATTCTACTGATTTAAGTCGAAAGGTGTAAACCGATTTACTTGACTCTTGACCCGTGTCGACTGGACTATGAATGTGGAATTCGCCAACGAAGATAGTTCTTCGTCATAAAACATGTAAATAATATATTTAACTAGTGATTTATACATGTTTTTATAGCAAATTCATTCTATGCGAATTAAAATTCACACATTTTTTGTGTTGTTTAAAATTGTGAACATATAGTGATACACATGTACATTTTAATGAAGTCATGATAATATGACTCGATCAATATTTGACTTGTCAACTTGACCGGTTTCAACATATTGGTCTCTTGTTTTGATTGACATTGATCGATGGGTCAATACCAAAGACCGATCAAGTTGACCCGTCAGCTCTTAATTGGGTCATGTACATCTTTATTAAAATAAAAAATGTTTCATAATACACATTTATGAGCACAATGGTTTGCATAGTTCATAGTGGAAAGGGTGTCATAATATACAAATATAAACAATGAATAAAAATAAATAAGTCTTCTCAAAAAAAAAAAAGTGCTTCAAAAAATCAAAAAAAAAAAAGACCACAATTTAACTAAAATAGCTGAATTAAATTTAGTACTTGAGAATTTTGCCCCAAGACCAAAATTGAAGTCTACAAACACACAAAGACAAAGCATTAACAATAATACTCTAGTGATCAAGTCAATCACCATTAACAATACCCTAAACCTAAACAGAATCTCTACACTAATCTTGCAACAATGCTTCAAAAACCAATCAAATATTATACCACCAATCCCTCTAACCCAATCAATCAAGAAAAAATTAAGAAAAGTTCCCCAATTTTCTTGTTAATTTCCCCAAATATTTGACCGATCCGAAACATCATTGAAATAGGGCGTTATAGAAAAGCAAGTTCCAAGTATCGGGCACCCCGGGCAGGCACCAATGGCTACAATCCGTGCCCGGGTGGAGCCCGCTATACGCCGAGGGGTGCCCGTCCTTGCGTAGGTTCGAGAGGTTGGTGACGTCGATCCAGTACACCGGCTTCTTCATCCGCTGCATCACCCGCTCCACCACTGCCCACGCCACAGGCGTCCCTCCCGGATATTTGGCCCCCCAATACGGTTCCGTTTGACCCTTGCACGACTTCCAAGGCTCGTTCCAATCACTTCCCCTGCATTTGTTGAAGTGATTTAAGTTAGAGATGAAAATCATCCATGGATATTTTGATACATCCGAACATCTAATCCGAATAATTAGATAAAAAATCAATCTTAGTTGAGTGCTAGTTTGGGAAGGATGCGGCTCAAGATACATCCGACCCACCACCCAATTACATCCGACCCATCTAAAAAAATAGTTTTTAGATGTATTTCGCAAGTTCAAATCCGAAAAAAAAATGCAAGAAAGAACAAATAATAAATTCATATGACCCGCAAAAAATCCCGACAAATGGTAAATTGGTTAGAAGGAGACTAGGTGATAAGTTTCATGAATAATAGGTGGGTCAAATCCGAAAAAAAACGCTAGAAATCAAACATATTAATTTCATCTGACCCATCGAAATCCCGGCAAATGGTAAATTGGTTGGAAGGAGGCTAAGTGACAAGTTTCATGAATAATAGGCGGGTCAGATGAAGCATTTATATATGCAAGAGTTGTATAACAGAAGTGATTCACTCACTCATCATCCGACCCATTTACATTCCTACTTCAAGTTACTTACATGTAATGGCTAGCAGAGATCCCGAGGAAGAAGACCTTCGTCTTCGAAGGATCAACGTTCCGATCCACCCATCTCGCCCAAGTCGTTAGCGCCTTGTAATACGCCACCATCCGATTCATGTCCTTGTAGATCTTGCCACCGTCTTGTATGTAAGACCAGCTGGACCAATCAAAATCAAGAAAGTTTAGAATGACTAGTACGTAGGATCCAGCAAGATTGGATATGAAGTAAGTTGATCGTACGGCTGAGAATTTCCGGTGTGGGTCCACCAATGCCACGTGTTGAAGATCAGCATGTCCATCCCTTTCCAGACTATACCGTTACGTATGGAGTCCAGTTTCAGAACCGTGCCTAGCCCTTTCTCGTTCACAAGGTCCACCAAAAACGTTGCTCGGTATAATAATAGTGTGACGTCATAATCCTGTTTATATTTAAAAATGAATTTTTTGCACGTTTAAACAATAATGCTACATACGAAAAAAATGTAGTATAAAGCATACTATGATTATGGAAAATTTATTTTGATATCCCTGAATTTTTGTCTTTTTTTATATGCTTAAAAAATTATTTTTCTCGCTATCCTTTAAGATTTTGGTTTTTCCAAATAGTGCCTTTTTTTAGATTCAAATTGATTAAAACTAAAGCTCATTATTGTGTTTCTCACCTTATAATTAGCATGATTTGATTCTTAAAAAACCTAAATTCATAAACGAATCATCCCGATTTTTATTTATAAATATCTATGCTTAAAAGCTCTTAAAATGAAAAAATGTTTAGAAATTCAAATCAGAATAGTTTCATTTTAAATTTCGGTATTTTAAAAGTCGGATCCTAGTAATAAAAGGGTAGAAAACACATTTGGTGGACTTAAATTTAATTAATTTAAACGAGAAAAAAAGACACCAACAAGAAGAAAAAAAAAATCTGAAAAATACTGTAATTTTTTCTTAAAATACTAAAAAAAAGTAATAATATGGGATACACAAGAATTCCATATCATTATCAATTATCATACATGCAAATCCAATCAGAACGTAGTAAAAAAATGCAAGAAAAATTATTCGGTGGAAAAGCTAAAAAAAAAGGTGAACAAGACCCGGGGCCTGGGCCACTGGAGTGTAAAAATCAAGACCGGGTCCTACGGAGAAAGAACACAAGGATGTTGATTTATCAATTAATTCCGGTCATTAATGTTGGCCAGTGTTGCCCCACAATATACTTTTCCCTATTGAATGTCAATTTTTCTATTTTCAATAAAGGAAATAAATAAAATTTTAACCAAAAAATATAAAGGGAAAAAATATAAAAGGGAAAAAAATAACCAAAATAAATAAAGGAAAAAAAAACATAAAATAAAAGGCACCCTTTTCCTTCAACATTTTTAAGATCATGGACATATAAAATATACAAATATATATAGGCTTGTCTCATTTATCTGGCTCAAATTCGCTGATCGTCGTTGAGATTATATTTTTATATACGATTTTTCTAATATATGTTCGTTTATAGATGTACAAATATATGAAATACTTAGAGAAACTTCTATGCTCCTTTTATGGGATGTAAATAATATTAGAGGCGTTTTAGTTAGTGGGACTAAATAAGAGAAATTAATGAACACTTTGCTAATTTACTAACATACAATCTAAATTATTACTCCAATGACTATTTAGATACATCATTAATGTACAAAAGCTAGGGACATAAATTGCATAATGTGGGTCCATAAGAAGGAATTTTGTCATATTTGCATATTTAAGTAATCCATTAGATACTAAGAAAAGAAGTCTAGGCAAATCTCTACTAACAATATAACTTAAGTTTTCACTTGAATATAACACTATGGTTCATTGGTTTGTACCATTTTTCAAGGAAAAATCAAATCTTTTGTCTTTTTACAAAAAAGGTAGAAGACAAACACACATCACTTTTAACATGGCTAGTGCAATACAATAATAATACTCTACACAATAAATAAATGTGCCGCCCTATTCAAACACACACACACATCAAAGACCACGCAAAATGACTAATAAAATAACTTTTTTTCACCCAAAAAAAAAAAAGATAACATAGCATGATACAACAATAAATACACAAATAAATGCTCGTAAAAATTTATTAAAAAACAGTAAAAAAAATAAATAAAATTAACCCATACCTCAAATGTAAGAGAAGAAAGAATCTGCGTTCTCACAAGCGTCGTCCTGGCATTGGGCACCCACGAATGCACCATACACGCCATGGATTCCCACTGATTCTGGCTCAACGAATCCCCCACGAACATAATCTTCTTCCCCCTCCATTTCTTCAGGAAATAAACCCCATTAAACCTGAATCAATCCCAATTAGCCACTCAATTAACCAATTAATCCCAATTCAAATCCAAATCCGCCACCGACACTCTCAAAAAAGAAGGAATTTAATTAATTACCTTGGCAAATTGCAGTCAAATGGCTGCCATCGGTACTTCTGGTACAAGCTATCGGGTCGCCCGTATTTCTGGCAGTCGAATTCCGGGTCGATGAAGGGGCAATTGGAGGGCTGGTAGAGGGGATAAGACGGGTCGAAGACCCATTTCCCGTTGAACGGGTTGCAATTGGAGGTTTGCTTTGAGTAGAGTGTTCGGTTTGTTCTGGGCTCGTCGTCGTTTGCGCTTGCGTTGTGGTGGAGAGGGAGAGCGGAAAACGCGGCGTTTTGGGGTGGGAAGAGGCAGAACGACAGGAACAGGGTTGCGAGCGCAAAGGCCATGGTTTGGATCCGGCCCCGGGAAAAGGGAAACTTTTAGGGAGTGTTTGGTGGGAGGAGAAAATTTAGAGTGTGGTGTGGTTGTGTTTTATAGTGAGAGTGAATGTGGGTAGGAGGAAGAATTAAAGTGTCAATTTTTTAAAAAAAAAAATTAATAAGGAAAGAAATTAGGGAGACCACTAACAGGCTAGCGGCCTCTTTAGAGCATCCTGACAAACGAGGTTCCGGAGAACTGGAAGGGGGACGGAACAGATGCGGCGAAACGAGACAGCAATGTAGTCTGCCACTGTGTTGCAATCCCGAGAGATATGGACAATAATCCAACATCTGAAGCGGACAAGCGAACAGTGGATATCAGCACGTAACATCTCGATCTCCTAAGGACAACGCCTGTCACCAAGAATGGCCTTGACCAGCTGAAGATTGCCGCCTTCGATTTGGAGGTGGAATTTTTTAAAGTTATTCATGCTTATTGGTTGTTTTGTACATTATTATCTTTTTGAGATGGTTATTGTTTTTATATTTTTATAGATTTGTTATTTTAGCTTGAATTTTTTATTTAATAATTTTTGTTATTTGAGATATTTTATCTATTTTTTCAATCATAATCCTACTATTTAAAAAAATTACATAAATCTACAATAAAAGGTAAAAATTAAGGATATTTAAGTTAAGCTAAACAATTTCTTAGTTTTTGAGACAAGTTTTAAAACGAAAAGTTTATCAGACACATCCTCGTAACTAGACATGGGTCCGAGTGGAACCAAGGAACTAGAACCGGAACCGAACCATCAAATCGGTGGTTCGGAACTGTATGGAACTGTCGGTTCCGACAAACACGCGATCAAGGCACCTTGGCTCGCGGTTGCGCTTTTGCATTATATTTCCAACAGGTGAAATTGCGGTCGGAACTAAGAAGAATCGTCGGAACCGAGACCGAAACCGTGAAACCGACCAAATTTCGGTTATGGTTCCAATTACAGATTTCAGAAGAATCGGAACCGTCGGTCCCTAAACCGAACCCAATTCTACTTCTATTATAGTATCATGCTCAAGATATGCATGCCCTTATCTTGACCTTCCATAATATGTTTGAGTCGGACCTGATGATGTCCAAAACAATAAAAGCAAAAAGTGGGCCCACGAGGACCCCCATAGGCAAGTTGGGTACCCACGTCCACGTGGTTATCTAAAAACAAAACTCCCAACGGATGCGAGGTCTCTCAAACATCCCGGGACGAGGTCTCGACCTCGTCACCGACTCTGCTAAAAGCGCCCGCCCGCTCGAACCAATCACCAGCGACCTCACTCCCGAACCAATCACCGGTAACCTCACTCCCAAACCAATCACAGGTGACCTCACTCATGGACCAATCAAAAACCCTTATTTCAAGTATCCCACATCGAACATTGGCCTAAACTCAGCCCCTCAATTCTCTATAAATAGAGAAGGACCTCGTAGGAAGAGGGGGTCGAAAAACCACTTGAACTCAAGAACCCTCTTGTTTGTTAAAGATCGACGTGATAGGAATACCGTCAAAAGACCTCGCTACAGATAAGAGAAGTCCACAAAAAGACTCCAAGTCATACAAAGACCTCGCCTACACTAAAGACCTCGCTACAAAAATCTCACGAAGCTCTCTACACCACGTACCCAAATCCACCTCGCCCTAGAGTCAACCTCGCAATATTTAGGTTTGATCTCGGAACCTCGTAGGAGGTCTAGGTGTAATTCTTAAAGTTGTTCATCAACCTCGTAGGTTTGTAACCTCGTTATTTGGGAGAAAAACATAAATAAAGAAGCAAGTGTTTGCACTCAAATATAATAATCTTATTTTTTGTCTCGTAGCTTAGCCGTCATTACGGGTTTCATCAGGACCATAGTGGATGATGATGTTGATGTTGTTTTTTTATTTTGTTTTTATACAAAAAAATTCAAAGGAATTTTTAGCATTATGTGCTTCAATCTGTGAGTAATTGATGGATGATTTGCGGAAGATTTTTGTGCACTTGTGGAACAGATCTAAATCATGGACCAAAGTGATTGTGTTTCATCATGGAATGAAATAAGGGTTTGGCTTTTTTTGCTTTAAAAAAGTCACTTTCTAGGTTTCTCCCTTTCACTTTTTATTAGTTTTATCTCTTCTTAATTGGAAATTGTTGAGCAAATTTTGGTTATTTTTGTAGTTTCCCGCGTGGTTTAGAGTCAAGTGTGAAAAGGGTAGTGAGCAAAAAAGGACTTTTTGGGGTTTTCAAAACTATAATGATCTTGACTAACCTATTGTAGAAGATTAAGATTATTTCCAAAATATTTTGGATGATTCTAAATCTTTTTTTGGATATTTACTATCTTTTGAAGTATTTTTTTTCCTTCTTGAAAAGGTAACAATCATATTACAAAAACGATTTTTCTAGGACATAGGTTAAGCTATTTAAAATGGCAAGATTTTATAAATTTGTATTTATTTAGAATTAATTAGTTTTTATAAAAGAGTTTGTTAATTTTCTAATAGGGTTTTAGTTCCCTTTAATAGTATGTTTCCTTAACCATTACAAAAACTCCATGAATTAATCCATGGATTTTTTTTTTCAACTCTATTGGAACCAGATTTCCAAACCAGGCGATCCAAATCAACTTAGATCGTTTTTTCCTAAACACATGCTTAAATCCATTTAACTTGAGATACTAGACACATTTATTCAAGTATCAAATGACTTTATTTGAAATTTGGTATTGATCGAATGCCGGAAATGAGAAGGTATGACCAAAAGAGGTTCATTATGCACTCCCAAATAGAGATGATTCATTTTTCCTGCTTACAGGCGATGTCGTGTTTGTAGTGCTCGGCTCACCCATCTCGTCCTCTTTATTAGCTTCCGTTCGTTTTTCAGGTGTCTCCCTTGCTTGTCAGGAGTTTATCTGTATTCGTGCTCTTTTATCGGATGGTCTGATTACCAATTGTTTCAGTCTCTCGATCTATTAGACATTCTAGCAAATCGAATTCCTTTCTTTATCAAAAAAGAATAAGAAAAGAGGTGACCCATATTAGCTTAGAAAGCTATCTCACAAAAACATGCTTAAGTCCACTTAACTTGCTTTTAATATTCTTTGTAACATCCATATGTGAATTCGTCTACAACTATTAACTTTGCAAGACTTATTACGTTCATTTGCACGTACAAATCCAAAATGTTGATTGTTCATATAGAAAAAGTTACAATGTGATGTGACCACCCAAGCAAAAGCCATCCATGTGCTAATCTCGTGCAGATTGTAAGTCGATCTGTTCTATACTCCTTCTATTGTTTTTTTTAGTTCTGGATCTGAACATTTCTATCATTTTATGTACTGAAAATACAACTTTAAATTTTGGCTTTTGTCCCCCTTATAATAAAAAAAAATTGTTTTTTTTTCCTTTGGCATGTTACATTTTTCTTCACACAATTAAAATTAAAAAAAAAATAATATTGGTAGACCAGTAAAAAATTGCCACATTTTATAAAATGGCGAGGAATTCATGACCATGTGATGTTCCACGTTTCCTGCCTCATTCCATTCCAAAAATTGGAATTAAATTAAATACATTGACATTTTAATTAACTTGTGGGGTAAGTTAATTAGATTCTACGTTACACTATGATGAAGAAATAACTACAAAAAAATTTAAAAAATGTGACACATTGTTTTTTGTTTGGATAATGCATACTATATCAAATCACGGTACTATATTATGGAGTGTCTAATTATATGCATTAAATGACAATTTTAATAAATAAATGGATTGCAATAAATACGAGAACGTGTATTGTTTGTGTGTGAGAGAATTATGAGATTCAATAAATGGTTCGTTTGGTAAACTGGTATTTATCGGTGTTGAAGTAAGGCTCCGTTCGTTAGTGTTGATATGTTAGTTGAAATGCGTTTATATAGTTGATCCTATAAAAATTTTAACTAGTATGAGTGTTTGGTACATAGAGTTGAATTAGGTGTTTATTCAGATAAGTTAGGAAGTGTTCGGTAGGTACTTGTTTATAGATGTTTTTTCGGTAAATTAAAAAAAAACAATTAATATTAAAAAATAATACAGTAATATATAATAAATAAAATACTCTAAACCCTTTAAAAATTAAAAATAAATGATAAATTAGTTCGATAAACTTGATAAGTTAGGGGTGTTGATTATTTGTTAACCATTCGTTAGAGTTGAAATGGGAGTTGAAATGAGTTTACGTAGTTGAAATGAAAAATATTTCAACTATATGGGTGTTCGGGTGTGGTAGTTGATACTAGTTGAAATTTTGAGAAAAAAATAAAGTGAGAAGGAGGACCTTATGAAGTTGAAATGTATTTTTTAACTAGTTGAAATTTAATTCAACATTTTTACCTTCTTTTTCAACTCTCGTAAACTACTTTTTTTCAAATATTGGCTCCGTTCGTTAGTGTTGATATGCTAGTTGAAATGCGTTTATGTAGTTGATCCTATAAAAATTTCAACTAGTGTGAGTGTTTGGTAGATAGAGTTGAAACGCGTTTATGTTGTTGATACTAGTTGAAATCTTAGGAAAAAAATAAGGTGGGGGGAGGGACCTTATGGAGTTGAAATGAGTTTGTTTTCCCCCATTAAAAATTTGTTCCTTTTTCTACCCCTCCTTTTTATCCATACGTAACCCCGATACTCTCACAATTGTTCTTCTTTCGCGTTCGCTTCTCGCACGCCGTATTTTCTCTTCTCTATTCTCGACTCATATTCTCCATTTTGCTCTATATTCTGCATATATCGACACTAACAAAACAAACAAGAACACCACTAAACTTCATGCACAATTTCTCGATGATAGCTAAGTTAACGTCTTCCAGACTAAATTTTTTTTCTTCCACACTGAGTGCATGCAAGTTTATAAAAAAAAATTACCAAAAAACAAACAAACAAAAACACCACTAAACTTACAAAATGGAGTCCATCAGATTTCTCTATAACTTATGCCCTTAATTGTAATTTTACATTAATTTTCAACTCTTATAAATTATTCTTTTCCGAACACTATATAGTTTATATAAAAAATAAACATCTCATTTCAACTACAAATTTCAACACATAATTTCAGCATCAACTACATCAACATCAACTACATCAGCATCAACTCATATAAGTACATTGTTACCGAACGGAGCCATTATGTATCTTATATAAAAAATAAACATCTATTTCACTACTAATTTCAGCATCAACCATATTAGTATCAATATCAACATCAACTCATATAAGTACATCGTTGCCGAATAAAAAGCTCGAAATAATCTCAATATACTTCCATAAATTTAGCATTGTCAAACACGTACAACATAGCTTATTTTTCTCTATAAACAATTTTCTCGATAAACATGATAAGCTCCCTAATAGGCCAAAGGGCCATCATTTCACATTTTCATTTGGCGCCCTTTTACGTGGTTTTTGGCGGGTTCTGTTGGATATTTTGGATAGGGTTTTTAGGTATTGGGCCAACAATGGGCCTAAATCAATGAACAAAATAAGCCCAACTCTGTTCAGGCCCACTTTGTTAATTGGCCCAGTATACTAAATGACTAACGCATATTCAACAATTCTAGTACGTCCTATAAATTCCTAATATTGCCCAATATACTAAATAATTTTTTTTTTGGGTTGGACATTATTATTTACTAGCTAATTACTACTATACTATTTGCCATTCGAAAGAGATCTATCATCTTGCGAATTACTGTTTACTGCTTTCTAGGATGCGAATGTTTGAAATTTCATATTTGAAAAATGATTAATTATTATTAAATGGAAGCTTTAGGTTATGCCCATTGGTATTTGAATTCTATAATACTATAAGTGATCTGATGTGAGCCCCACCAGGACGGCTAGCCAAGACGAGGATGACATGTCCGTGCGCTCCGATGGACCGATCACACGAGCCAGGACTCGAGCCGTAGCCCGAGCCACTACGTCCATCGTCATGCGTGCCATCGCAAGCCTCGGCACAGCCACCGTCGAGCCCCTCACCCGGTGCGTCTCCTTCATCGAAGGCGCGCCGGCACACCAGGCCGACGCCACGCACCATGGCACCGAGAACCTCATTCTCGGTGTCGTGCCCGTCCCTCGGATCGAGCACCTCGCCACGCCGAGCCACCCCGGCTCGGGAACTTGAGGTTCTGGTGCGCTCCAGCCTCGCCACACGAGGTTCGGGTGCGCACCAGCCCTGTCGACCACGAAGTCGTGCCGCGCCCATGTCGCGACATGCCTTTGGCGCGCCGACGCCTTGTCACGGCCTTGTCGTGACACTCGCGACTAGACCACCGTGACCTATCTTTATTTCTTTCCATTTTTAGAACTATTTCCATTCCGACACCTTGCTACTTGTGTTTTTACTATTTTTATGAGTTTTGGGCTTGGGCCAAGTGGTTGGGCCGCATGCTTGCTTACCCCTTCACTTCCCCACGCCGCCTAGGGTTTCGAGAACTAGGGCGCGCCTCCTTTCCCCTATAAAAGGAGCACGCCTCTCATTGTTTTGCTTACACTTTGTTTGAATATACCGTTACTCTGTCGAGTTGTCTCCAGATTCGTTTCTTAAAGGCGTCACCCAATATTCTCTTCTCATCCCATATTCTTCCGGTCTCCCTCAAAAGAGATTACCTTCTCATCCTTTCACTTCTTTTATCATCAAAGTTTAGTCGTTCATCGACTAAAAACCTATCCCAATTCGTAAGAGAAGACCATTTACGAGTCCAAGATCGATCCTCATCATTAATCCTTCAACGGGGTTCACATCATGATCTTGCTAATTACTACATCTTTGTGGTATGTTCGTTGATTTTCAATAATTATAATCAAAATAAAACACTAAACCGTCAAAGCCGATTTAAACCCAGGTTCAGACCGTAATGATCAGATCCGATCCATGGTCTGTATACATGACTTTTCATACAAAATAATCATTAATGTATTTGGTTTGATCAGAAATCAAAATGTTATCTTATCATAAACCAAAATCGGTTGAAAAGTACGGTTGATTGATATCAAACATATTTCAAACTAATCACTTAATTGCCCTCTCTCTCTTTGTTTAATCATTGTCGAGTATCACGGTTGATCACATTTTATTTCAAAAAAACAGTTGATTTAGTAGTAAAGTGATACTAGACTCCTTAAGTGATTTTTAGAAGAGTTGAAGTTCGAATCTCGTTGGACACTGGCGATATGTATGGATAAACTGATATTGGCAGGGTCACTTTCAAAATGGGGCCACGAAGTATCCGATCCGGACATAGAACGGTGCTGACCAATCGAACCGGGAAAGCCAAAAGCAAGCCAAAAAAAAATTATTTCAAACAAATTACAAATTTTGGTAGGTAATGGGACAAAAGATTCCAGGTTAGCTGATGATTTAAATATTTAATAATGGTATTATGTATAATTGAGGTTATAAATCCTATAAATGTAATGAATTTTTGATAATATGACAAGCGACAACCTATCCTCACAATAATCTCCATATTATCATGCAATCTCAATCCTTAATTATCTTAAAATTTTAAGGACAACTCTAGATATTCTTAAATTATATTAGTCAATCTACTATGTATATAAAAGCAATAAGGTTTGGAGACTTCTCATTACGCCATCTAGAATTTCGCCACATGTCGATCCTATATTAAGCCACCTCATATTTTTACACGTGTCATTTTCTTATAATTTAGACGTCTTTATAAATATTTCATGTCATAGTCCACATGTCAAAAAATTTCCATATCACTCATATATTATGTACACATCATATTGCCACATAATCTACAAATATCAATCAATTTTTTTAATTTTTTTTATATTGGATTACAATAATGTTTTTTTGAAAATTTATTTACATATAAAAATATTTTTTATCATATCTTTATGATCTTAACAACTCCCCAATATAATCTACCAAAAAAAACTCATATAAATATATACCGAGATCTTATCTTATAATATAAATATATACCGAGATCTTATCCTATAATATATTAAGTCAATTTTATTTGCTAATCCATATTAAAAGTCCCATTATTTTCATTTTTGTTATCAAAATATTTAATTTAGAATTATGCTTTTTTTCACAATTTTTATAAATCACCAATTCACAATTATTATATATATAATATTTTTATTTATTAATATCTTTTTTATAATATATCTAAAAAATATCGATTCATAGTCGTGCATGGCATGACGGGGACAACTAGTAAAATATAAATGGCAACTTACGATCTCAATTCTTCCTTATAAGAAGTGTAACTTTTTTTTTTTGAGCAAAATTGACCAATCAAACATATGGAGTATTAATTAACCAAAACAGAGTTTACAAAAATTTAAGAAAAGATTCATACACCATATATACACCCGTAATTTAAGAAAGAAAATCAATTTCAGTATCCACTATGAAGATGTGAAGTCTATAATGTGACGCATTTCCATTGATCCTACACATTAATTTGGAAGTTACAAACATGAAGAGAAAAGTAATTGTCACAAAATATATTCTACTAAGTACTCACTAATATTTGACTTATTTTCTTTGAAAAAAAAAGACAAAATTAATTACAAAATATTAACACATTTATTGTCACAAAAAGATAACCTTACTAAAAATGAGAGTTACAAATTTAGAGTTGGAATATATTTTGTATGACAATGTATTGCATATTGTATATATGAAATAATATATCAACGATTCAAAACTAAGAGTGTGTTATCTACCAAAATAAATAGTTGTCAATATTTGAACCGTGATCTACGGGCAATTTGAAAAATTCTTTACCACTAAGTTATGTAAAATTATTTTATTATTTAAAATAATAAGTTCTCATAAAAATAAATATTATGTACTCCGTAATAAATATGGCAATGAATGTGGTTTTGTACACGGGTATTTCTAATTAAATTGAGAGTTACAAATATGAAAAGAAAAGAAACGGTCACAATAAATATAAAACTTAATTATGCAAAATGATGTTAGATTAACATTCCTACTATAACCTATTCTACCCACTAATATTTGACTTAATTAAATTGAGAGTTACAAATATGAAAAGAAAAGAAACGGTCACAATAAATACGGAGTATAAAACTTAATTATGCAAAATGATGTTAGATTAACATTCCTATAACCTATTCTACCCACTAAGACTTAATTTTTGAAATAAACATAAATACGTTTTTTTTTTTTTTTCGCTCTCGCGCCTGGTTCACCCGTACGGGATACGTCCAGATCGGGGTACTGAATGAGATTACGGCAGACCCCTCCCAACGACATTGCGGGGAATTGAAATAAACATAAATACGTTTTTTCTATATTGTGTTCTAAGAACACATTATAAACAACCTAAATTGAAAAACTAAAAACCCTAAAATAACACATTTATTATATCCTATTTAAAAAATTACACAATCTTTCCGAAATTTTCTTTTAAGGGAACATTATTAAAAAAAAAATCTTATACTCCAATATTAACACATTTATTGTTACCAAAAATAACGTTGCTAGTAGGTAAAATATATTAAAGGGTTTTAATTTTAACATGTAATAAATTAAAAATGTAAAATAAATATATGACAAAGATTTGATAATTTTTTTGACAAGATTAACTTTCCTTATTAATCACGGTGAATCGCTTCAATTTTAGCTAGAAAAAATCACATTTACTTGTATAAATACCCTCTCATTCTTCTCCTCCAATCCTAAACCACGATCAATTACACTTAAACATTAACCCTAATTTTCAAAACATCATCAAATTCCATAGAAATGGCTAAAGCAGTTGCGGTTTTCTTCATTACCATGTTGTGTCTTGGTAAATAGTCACAATCTTATATGTTTATTTATACTCTATCGACTTAGTTCTACTTATTTTTCTAAATATAAAATTTTGTTCATTAAATTTTGTTTTTTTAATTTTTTTATTTAATTAATATGTTGGCAAATGTTTGTATTGATTTTTATTTCTATCTATCTATTAGCTCTAAATTTTGGATTTTAAATAGTATATTTTATATTTTCAATAAATTTTTTAATATATGCGAAAAAAATTAGAAGGACAACTAGAACTAAACGGACAAAACACTTATTATCCTCTTACTAACAATCTTATTATTTAATTTAATTCATTATTGTTGTGTAGGTTTTTTTGGAGTGGCAATTGGACAAGAACAAAATTCAATTTGTTGCCAAGAACATAACTTAGCCTCTGGACCATGTACCGATAATAACAAGTGTAATGACTATTGTTCATATTCGTGTAGGGGTGGAGAGTGCAAGCTTCGCAACCATAAGCATGTTTGTCATTGCTTTTGCTAGATATATACATAATTACTTAGCATATAGCTTAAGTACTTCTAATTTATGAATAATGCAATTTCTTCATGAAATTGTGTATCTCTACAAGAATGTAATTTGATTATTGCATCAATTTAAATAAAGTTGTTACCACTAGTATAATTGATGTTTTTTAAGGCCACAATTGGTCAGAGTCTCTCACTCTACTTATATTTTTATTGTCAAAACTTGACCCGATCTCGAAGTTTTTTTTAGGTTGAAGCCTGACCTAGAAATTAGTGGGTCAAGAGTAACAATTCAACCTGGTCAAACCCATAAATTTAGCGACCCGAAATCGATTGACCCATTTGACCGGTCTACTCACTATCCATGAGAATCAAAATGAATATTTCATGGTATTATATATTCTGAAGTTCTAGCCGTTTGGTTAAACCCTTAAAAAAGTATAAAAAAAATGATAATCTAGTTCGATAAACTTGATAAGATTTTTAGGTATTGGGCCAACAATAGGCGTAAATCAATGAACAAAATAAGCCCAACTCTTTTCTGGGCCACTTTGTTAATTGGCCCAGTATACTAAATTACTAATACATATTCAACAATTCAGTACGTCCTATAAATTCCTAATATTGCCCCTCAAAATCATCCATGTTTGACTTATTTTATATTGAGATCGATTTCATAGATCGAGATGCACACACTCTTATCCCGAGAAATGGAGAAATTTTAGGCCCTGTTTAATAGTGAAAGGGGAAACGAAAACGTAAACGAATTGAAAAAATAAGAGTCACGAATTAAAAAATCGGTGAAATTTAACGCACCCTAAATTCAAATGTTGGGTTCGTCCCTGGATCAATGGAAACAATAGATTGTCAATCATTAGTGCAATAATTTCTACTAATTTTAATTCGCAAATATTGTTCTTGACTCCACTTCGAGTTGCAATTCTGAATAGTTGTATGGTAAACTCTAAGTTACCAAGTTCAATTTTTTTTTGAGCAAAACCAATCAAACATACGGATCGAGTATTAATTAACAAAATAAGAGTTTACAAAGATTTAAGATTTAAGATAAGATCATACACCATATACATTAATACACACACTAATACACCCATAATTCTTTTCACTCTGCCTCTTGAAGAAAAGATTCATAACATTCAAAAAATTAATTTCATTATCCGATATGAAGATGTTAAGTCTATAATTTGATGCATTTTCATTGATCCTCTACCTTAAATTGGGAGTTACAAAGATGAAAAGAAAATAACGGTCACAATAAATATAAAACTTAATTATTATTCTACAAAACGTTGTTACATTAACATTCCTATAACCCATTCTACCCACTAATATTTGACTTATTTTTTGAAATAAATAAAATTATAAATATGGTCTTTCCATAGTGTGTTCTAAGGACACGTTATAAACAACTTAAATTGAAAAACTAAAACCCTAAAAATAGAACTAATAAACCCTAAAGAGAAATAATTAATTACATCCTTCCTAATTAAAATATAACACAATCTTTTCGAAATCTTCTTATAAGGGCACATTATAAAAAAAAAATCCTTATACTTCGATATTAAAACATTTATTATCACCAAATAACGTTGCTAATAGTCTTCACCAAAAATAACGTTGCTACTAGTCTTGACAAGTAATAAATTAAAAAATGTATAATAAATATATGACAAAAATATGATAATTTTATGATCAGATTAAGTTTCCTTCTTAAAATTATAACTTATTTAAATTTAAATTTAAATTCTATAACAAGAAGTCAAGAAGACCCATATAATTATATCTCCCCATATATACAGTTACATTCCATTAATAAATATGGAGTATTGATATTGCAATTAAGATTAAACCCATTATAATCACGGTGAATCTTTCAATTTTAGCAAGAAAAATCACATTTACTAGTATAAATATCCTATCATTCTTCCCCTCCAACCCTAAACCACGATCAATTACACTTGAGCACTAACCCTAATTTTCAAAACATCATCAAATTTCATAGAAATGGCTAGAACAGTTGCTGTTTTCTTCATTGCCATGTTGTGTCTCGGTAAATAGTCACAATCTTATATGTTTATTTATACTCTATCCACTTAGTTCTACTAATTTTTCTATCTTTAAAATTTTGTTCATTAAAATTTATTTTTTAAAAAATTATTTAATCAATATGTTGAAAAATGTTTGTATTTATTTGTATTTCTCTCTATATATTAGCTCTAAATAACTGTTAGTAATAAATCGGTTATTACATTTAGTAAATTTTGGATTTTCAATAGTATATTTTATATTTTCAATAAACTTTTTAATATATGTGGAAAAAAAATTAGAAGGACAATTAGAACTACACAAAAAGAGTATTTATTATCCTCTTACTAACAATCTTATTATTTAATCTAATAGAGTATTTATTTATACACTATCCACTTAGTTCTACTAATTTTTCTAGCTTTAAAATTTTTTTCATTAAAATTTATTTTTTTCATTTTTTTTATTTAATTAATATGTTGAAAAATGTTTGTATTTATTTGTATTTCTCTCTATCTATTATCTCTAAATAACTATTAGTAATAAATCAGTTATTACATTTAGTAAATTTTGGATTTTCAATAGTACATTTTATATTTTGAATAAACTTTTTAATATATGTGGAAAAAAAATTTGAAGGACAATTAGAACTACACAAAAAGAGTATTTATTATCCTCTTACTAACAATCTTATTATTTAATCTAATAGAGTATTTATTTATACTCTATCTGTAACACCCCGACTTCCGTCGAGGCGCTACTAGGGAATAGACCTTACAAGGTACTATTATTTAGGTTGACAACTACACTGTAGGACCTTACAACTCGGGCACGACGAGAAAACATAATAAAACATCCAACCTTTCTTTAATAAAACTTAGAAAACATAGTTATGCATGAAATCCCGAAAATCATAAATATCCAAAAACGTTACCACACCCACCAAAACTGAACTATCCAAACAAAAATAATAATAAACGAAACGCAATACCAACTCTGTCTAACAAATATTAAAATCAACATCCTAACTATTTTAAATAACTAATAAAAACCAAATCCCACTATGACACGCGCTCTCTATCGCTCCGGCCCGCCATCTTGCCTCGGTTCCTGCACGGCTCCCTGATTCATATCTGGAACTGAAAAATGTTCCCCGAAGGGTCAGCGTCTAATCTACCAAGCTAGAAAGAATATGGAAACTGTAGAACGCTTTGAAATCATTTATCTAAAGTCAGCATACAATTCCACAATCGCAATCATAACTCTAAAGGCCAATACCTAAATTAGTTATATCAGTCACACAAGTCACATACGCATTTACAATCACAATCACACAGCAATGCAATTCTTCCTTTGTCCACAATCCGTCTTCCAAGGCGCTCATCACCGCGCCGAGTGCAGAGGCAGGCCCTCCCACTCCACTTCCCAATCTCCCTTCTAACTCCGGGCTAAGCCTCCACTGGAGCGCTTGCCAAAAACACACAGATAATAATTTTCGTTTGAAGGGGTACGATTTTCCCAGTCGCACGGGTCAAAGTAGCCAACTCTTCCTCAACACCAGCTACGATGGGCCGTGTCGGAAACGGTACCAACACAGAGAAAACGTTCCAAAATAATTTCCGATAAAACACATTTAAAATCATTAACGCACGCAACACACAAGGAGTTCAAAACAATTTAAAAGGTATTCGGGACTAGTTCCCAAAACCCGCCCTACAATATCGATACGCAATCTAACAAGGTAGAGAAGAACCGAGCAAGTCGAAAAACGACTTACCTCAAAAAGCGGATTCTTAGAAGGTTTCGAGAAGTTCACGAGCAAGAGGAAACGGGTTCCCTGGGTTGGATTTTAAAAAGCAAACAAAAGAATCAATAAACGAATCTAATGATTTGCTTTATTCTAAGACTCCATTGGACAACAAAATTGATTAGCTAACAACGATCATTGCTAACTATTCTCAACATTCTAATATAGTAAAAACAGTAACCCACTATTCTTACAACTAACAAATTAATTAAACTATAGTTTTTGACTAGCTAGCCTAACTTACTCCTAGTCTAACATTACACACCACTAGCAACCATTTCATCTCCCTATAATTAAACAATTATACCCGAATCACGAATTCACAATTGATAGACTATAACCCCCGTTAGCTTACTTGATCCCTCGCTTACCCAAAGGCAACTATTAGGCCATACTAATCCTCCTAATTAACTTCTAAACTAGGAAAACGCCCACTCTTCTCGGGACTTTCTAACCACTGCCAAGAAAAAAACAAATTACAATTTTTTTTCTTCCTAAACAATTCTCTCACAGAACCAAACCCCAACTTAAAGAAAGCATTGAACTAAACAGATCAACACTAATTAATGTAGTCCAAAATCGATTTTAAACTACACCACTAACAAGGACACAATAGGGAGAGGGAGAACGGCTTCGTCCATACCCGAAAACGCCGGACCGGTGAAGTTGGTCGGCTGGGAACGACGGACGGGATGAACGCAACCAATGCGGCCTAAGTACTCCGAAAACAGGGGAAGAGTTGCGTCTTGGGTGCGGCGAAACGTCAACGATTCCAAGCGTTCTTAACTCTGGGACGTTGCATCGACAAAGGCATGAGAGTTCGACACCGTACAACAAGGCAACATCATCGACGGTGGCGCAAACTGAAGACGAAGAAGACGAGCGATCGCGGCGTTGACGAACCCATTCGGTCAGACGAAGAAGAGAAGGATGTGATCGAGATTTCGAGCGGCAGGTTGAAAGCTTTTGGATGGAGACGGGGATTGGAGTTCGAGGAGTTTTATACTTAGGGTTAATGAGGATTTGTCTAACTAGATAAGGTTTAAAAGATTTAACTTATAATTAAGGTCATAGATATGGATATATTATATCGCATGGTTAAACTAACATTCACACATATAAATATAGGAGATTAAGGGTATTGATAAGTCTAACGGATTGTAAGAATTACGTCCTATACTCGAGGTTACTTGCGGGTCAAAATTATGATTACTTGTGGGCCAAGAAATTTGTGCTCCCGAACTAAAAACAACATCGGGTATTACACTATCCACTTAGTTCTACTAATTTTTCTAGCTTTAAAATTCTGTTTATTAAAATTTATTTTTTTATTTTTTTTTATTTAATTAATATGTTGAAAAATGTTTGTATTGATTTGTATTTCTCTCTATATATTAGCTCTAAATAACTGTTAGTAATAAATCAGTTATTACATTTAGTAAATTTTGGATTTTCAATAGTATATTTTATATTTTCAATAAACTTTTTAATATATGTGGAAAAAAAATTAGAAGGACAATTAGAACTACACAAAAAGAGTATATATTATCCTCTTACTAACAATCTTATTATTTACTAATTTAATTCATTGTTTTGTGTAGGGTTTTTTGGAGTGGCAATTGGACAAGAACAAAATTCAATTTGTTGCGAAGAACATAACTTAGCCTCTGGACCATGTACCGATAACAGCAAGTGTAATGACTATTGTTCATCTTCGTGTAGGGGAGGAGAGTGCAAGCTTCACAACCATAAGCATGTTTGTCATTGCTTTTGCTAGACATTTACATAATTACTTAGCATATAGCTTAAGTACTACTAATTTATGAATAATGCAATTTCTTCATGAAATTATATTTCTCTAAAAGAATGTAATTTGAATATTGCATCCTTTTTTAAATAAAGTTATTACTGATTAGTATGCTTGATTTTTTAAGGCATCGATTTCTTTATTGTGCTTATTGTTTCATTGTTTTTATGCATGCCCGCATATGATAAAAAATCTATAAAATATTTTTTTTTTGTATATGATAGATTGAAACCCCCTAAAATGTAATTACAAAAATATTTTATATATTAATTTTTCTAATATATGTCCTAACGATCTTTACAATCAAAAATATTCTATATGATAGATTCAAACTCCCTAAAACCTAATTACAAAATATTTTGTATTAAAAAAAAGTCGATTTTAAGGTCTTAACCTAAAAATCGTTTATATGTTATATGATATAAGAACAAATTAGATTACTCTATTTCATAATCCATAGCATACAATGTAAATATGCATTAATTTATTAAATTGAAATGCTTAAATTCACACCTTTTTAAATTTTACTTTTCTCCGAATCTATCGTAAATATCCTCACCCTCTTTTACACCCTAATATGTATTTATTAAAATAGTATGAGTTAATTTGTGAAGTACGTAACAACTTTTTATAGATATCACAAATTCACAATTCAATTTGTAACGATTTTGGGACGTATTTTAATCGTGGCGTATTGAACTATTGATGTAACACAAAATTTCTAGCTCATTTGGTGTTATTACGAACCTATCAATGATCTTTATCATTCGATAAAAATAACGCTAATTTAAAACTAGGCACATATCTAACATAAATTGAATATAGTATATGCTCTAGGATGAAGGCTACATTTTTCGACTTAAATCATTACTTATCCAAGCTCAAATTCTATCGCTTTTTATTATACTCTATATATGTATGCTTGTATTTAGAAATAAATTCACTGAAACATCAATACGATATATATTTTGACATCCATACAATTAACATTATTAATATCCTTAGGTTAACAAACTTAAAAATAGGAAAGAATATAAAGTACATAATTTAAAAGTATTTATTTATCTATAGAATTTATGAAATTTTTAAAAATTTTATCTTTTATAAATAATTATTACTAACGATATTCGTAAGGGGTTTGGGGTCGGAGCCCCTAACAACACCAGGTTTCAGAGGACAACGCCCCACATTGGTGGGTGATACGATCCTAACGGGGGTTGGGAACAGTGTCATCCCACCAAAATAATATGTTATGTTTTTTTATTAACAGACTTATCGTGATCTGTATTAAGCTTACGGGCTACGGCCCATAATTTAATTAGGATTTCGTGTTTTATGTTGTTATATATATACTTATAAAACACATTATTATAATTTACTCTTATTAGTTATTAGTCTCCACAATAAAAATACAGCTTCTTTATTCGTAAATGTAGCTAACACCGTTGATAAACCACTTATTGATATATTTCTTTATGCTTTACTATATCTATGAAACATAATTTTATAACCAAGATTCTTTCCAACGTGCCACCAATGTGCACAAAATGGCAAATTATTTATTAAAGCAAAAATTTCGACGCAAACTACAACCGGTCTCTATCAATTACTTAACCCTCAAACTAAAGAATTGAACAATTATTCAGACAAAATAATAAACAATTGTTTCAAGCTGATTGGCTTACAAATTGCAATATATTAAACCCCTTCAAACCTATACTCTTTCAAACCCTTCCCAAAACATGGAGTACTTGATCAATTCCGCCATTAATCAGACATGGAAGCTCTGCACTTTCGCAGGCTTTCTCGCCCTTTTCCTCCTCACCCTTCTCATCTCCAACAATTCGGAAACAATAGAAATCCCGGATCCTTCTAGAAGTTCTAACTCTGTCGATGAAATCGACGTCACCTTCATCACAACAACCACTACTGTTTCCGCCCCACCTCCTACCACCACCACCACCACCAGAGTTGACTTTCATCCCAACTCAACCACGGTCAACGCCAAGGCGCCTATATCAACTCCGGTGGTGGTGGTGGTCAACGCGACTACCACCACCACCAGAGTTGACTTTCAGCCCAACTCAACCATGATCAACGCCAAGGCGCCTATATCAACTCCAGCGGTGGTGGTGGTCAACGCGACTACCACCACCACCAGAGTTGACTTTCAGCCCAACTCAACCATGGTCAACACCAAGGGGCCTATATCAACTCCGGTGGTGGTGGTGGTCAACGCGACTAAAAAAAGCAATGGAAAGAGGAAGAGTAAGTGTAAGATGTATGAAGGAAAGTGGGTATATAACCCGGACTTGAACCCGAGATATAAAGTCAACCAATGCCCTTTTCTCGAAGAGAAGATGAGTTGCCGCCAAAACGGACGGCCCGATCTTGAATATGAAGGTTGGGGTTGGGAGGCTAACGATTGCAACATACCATTGTACGTAAGTTTTCAATTGACATTATGTTTTTGTATTTTTTTTAACGAGGTCCATCTTTAGTAGTAAAAATCCCGACAAAGCTCACAAATTAAGTAAATTAGTTTGCACTGATCGACTCGAGCCTCGAACCTTCTAGTATCCTAAGGCCTCTTACCACTAGACTATCTGTGTGTGGGACAAGCAATTGATATTATTATGTGGTTTTTTTTTGCAACATACCACTGTTTTGATATATTTTTTAACGAGAGATTCATCTTTAGTGATAAATTGGACTGGACTCATAAACTAGCCGATAAAACACATGAACTAGGTAAACCGGTTTGTACCGACCGACTCTAACCTAGTCTCCTACCACTAGGCTATATATCCGTGTGGGGGGCAATGAATTAATATTATTATTCGGGTTATTTTTTGGTTTAATTTAATTAATTAGGTTATTGTGGTTCATTAATTTATGTAGGTTTGATGGAAGAAAAATGATGAAGAGATTAAGGGGAAAGAGGGTGATAATAGCGGGAGATTCCCTTAATAGGAACATGTGGGAATCTCTTGCTTGTCTTCTCTACACCTCCATTTCTCCTCGTCGTGCTATTGTTGATGCTCGTGGTTCTTCTTACAAGGTCTTCAAGGCTAAGGTACATATACATAGTATTATAGATGAAAACTCACCTTTGGTGGCAGACTTTGAATTCGTGATTCAACCAAATAGATAAAAGGATAGTGAGATCTGTTTTTCACTGTATTCAAGTAAAGACAGAGACAAACATTGAAACCTTTCAACATTTCTCCTCCATACCTCCTACTACAAGTCACTCTTACTTTAATACTAATTATGGGTCGGGTTTAAACTAAGCTCGACTCAAAATTTAGATCCATTAATTAATACAAACAATTAGTGGGTTTAGGTTGAATAAATAGGACCAGACTTGTGTAAATTTACATATTTTCTTTGTTCATATTCACTTTTATTTATGGACATGCTATACGGGCTAGTCCGGACGTACTTAGACATCCACCTCTATTTGCAGGCTGGTTGGACGGGTCAGTCCGGACTTACCCAAGTCCATAACATTTATATATAGAGTTTTTTTTTTACCGGAAACCACCTGTATAATACACCATATTATATTTAACCACTCGGTTAATTACAAATTACTGAAAACTACCCGTATAATAAATTCCGTAAGAAATTAACCGCCCACCATAAAGATTTCGTTACAGGTCTGTTAAGTGTATAATAAATTCCGTTAGAAGGGTGATTTTCAATAATTTATAATTGACCGGGTGGTTAAATGTAACATGTTATATAATACGGGTGGTTTCTGGTAACAAAAAAAACTCTTACATATATGATTGATGATTCAAATAACCGGCCAAAAATGATTCATGTAGGACTACAATTTCACTTTGGAGTTTTATTGGGCTCCATTTTTGGTGAATCTAGACCGGTCCGGCAAGAGCGGCCGGAGGGTGGTCGTCCTCGACAGCCTCGTGCCGTCGGCCGTGAGGTGGCGGGGTGCTGACGTCATGGTGTTCAACACCGGCCACTGGTGGACCCACTCCGGCAAGATTAAAGCGTAAGCATGCACTAATTAATGCATTATTGGTTTTTATAAAATCCTATAAGAAAATAGATGAATTTTTTTAAAAATTAATTATATATATACAAATTAATAAAATATTATCATCTTAATAAACATAAAATCAACTTTATAAGAAAATAATCTATATATTTAACTAGCTTAATTTGCTGGCTCACAAGGTATTTTAGAAGTTAGAACATATATCCACCAATAATTGTAGGAGTTGTTACGTGCGATTACATATAATGTTCTTAAACATAATTAATGTCTTAATTATTTTGTGGGTCGCTCACCTAACGTCATAATTTTGTAAAATAAGTCTCTGACCAAATCAAGTACACCGAACGAGTTAGTAAATTAAATTTTAATGTACTTGTATACTTTACGTGGCCTCCATAACAGATTTCTTATTTTGTTTTTTTTTTCCTATAAGTTTTGGTATATGAATCGCTTTACATTTATGGATGTCGATCTTCAACATAAATCATACGTTTCTAGGTTGAAAACGTTACTACAAAAAATGATAATGACTTTTTACTTGTACAATGTGTAAATGCGACGTCGACTTTCATCACAATTTTGCATACTATTCTTTGATTTTTTTTTGATTAGTACCCTTAAATTTAAGGATATTTCGTTTAATGTTTTTGAGTTTATGTCTTATTAAGTTTGTGTCCTTATGGTTTGGATTTTTCGGTTATTGTGTTCCCTTTCGGTTCAAATTGATCAAATTCAAGACGTTTTATTATGCTTTACGATCTCAAACAGTGAAATTTGACTCTTGAAATACCAAAATTTATACCCTAACTCAACCATTTTGATTTAAATTTCTAGTTTGTCTCATTTCTAAACAATCCTTTATTTCAACGAATTTTTTTAAGGACACTTAGAGAACTGTTTTGACTCTTTTGAGTCACCGTTTATCGTCTTCCTTGACATCTCACGAGTTGAGCCATACCAGAACCCCACACCAAGATGAGCTCAATTGATTCATGCTCGAGCAACACAAAGACTCCTTTCCGACCAAGGTTATTGAACCATATTCGAGCAACACAAAAAACCCTAAACCGGATATTAGTTATATTTTGGGCACCAACTGAAATATTGTTAAACTCTAGGACATCAATCATAATTTTCCTATTTGCTTTTATCATATTTTAATTTCATATATTTGTTTGACTAGTGTATGGGGTTGTTTTTATTCTTTGGCCCTCTAAATAAATAAATTTCGCATATGGGGCCCGCAGGTGGGACCTGTTCCAATACGAAGGCAAACAGGTAGAGCAAATGAAGACAGAACTCGCCTACGAGCGGGCCCTATCCACCTGGGCCCACTGGATCCACCACAACGTGGACCCCACAAAGACCAAAGTCTTCTTCCGCAGCGTCTCCCCGGAGCACAAGTCAAAGAACACGTGTCTCAACGCCAGCCGTCCGATCACGGACGAGTCGTACCAGCAGCTCTTCCCGCGATCCCTGATCAACGTCGCGGAGAGCGCGATCAGGGAGATGAAAGGCAACGCGACGTACCTGAACATCACCAAGCTCTCGAGTTACAGGCGCGACGCCCACCCTTCGTTCTACCGATTCAAGGACTGGAAATCAATGGCGGAAGACGAGTACAGGCGATTCGCCGATTGTAGCCATTGGTGCCTTCCTGGCTTGCCTGATACTTGGAATCGTATCTTGTACGCTTCCCTCTTCTTCGACAATCTCAGCCCTGGAGATTTAATTTGACCGATTCAATTGATTCTCAGATTGAAGAATCGATTCAGAGAGTAAAAATTGTTGTAATTCAAGTGAGATTAGTGTTCAATTTGCACAGTGAATCAATCGTATCGAAGTTTGAAGAAAGAATTTTGCTGTTGGTAATTTAAATCTCAAATGAATACGATAGGGGAGGGGGAAAGACACTTCAATGGCGGATTCTAGAGAATCTCCCAACCGGATTCCAAGGAGCTACTCTCAGATTCCAATGGCGATGCAGAATCCATCATTTCCAATGGCTTAAGCTGCTCCTTACACTTGCTGCTTGACCATCTTCTTCTCAGTTGGAACACATCTTGAATCTTCCTCTACACAACAGATTTACAGATAAGAGTTTAAGGCCTGTTTGGTTTGGTTAAATAGGCAAGAAAGTTTGGAGTTTGATATTTACCTTGTATGATCTTTTCTCGCCTTGAAGATCATCTGCAATGGAGATATGTTCACAACTGTCAACCAGCACACAGGATTCGTCGTGCTTGATCTCACTAAAATTTTCAGAATCTTGAACTTGAAGTTCTTCTTTGACACCAGCATTGCTCTCAATTTCAGGTAGTTCATCAGACACTCCTGTAAAAGGAAACCAGAAGACATAGCAGGCTCAATCCAGTTAGCTATGTCACACGGAAACAGACATGAAAACGGGAAACTGAAAGGATTCGTCAAGCTTCATCTTACCAATTTGTTCAGAGACTTGAACCTGATGTTCTTCTTTGACATCAGCATTGCTCTCAATTTCATCCTCAGCTTGTTCATAAGACATTCCTTTTAAAAAGAAACCAAAGAACATGACAGGCTCAATCTGTTAGTTATGGTATAGAGTAACAGATATGAAAACAGTAAACAGAAATGGAAACGAACAACGTTGTCTTATTTGGAGTTTTCGGGTAACATATCCTATTTGTAGAAAATATGGCAAATACTTTATCTCACTTTTTGTTTTTGAATAAACGACAATTCATTTATGTTAAGTGGTCAAGCAAAATACTGATACTAACAATCTAACATCATCATCATCATTGACCCAATCTAACATCATCATCATCATTGACCCAGTGAGGCTCCACAACAGCGGAATCTGCGGGTCAAGATGCGGTACCTCTGCCCAAGGGAAAAGGAGTACGCCCAATAGACCCAGGAAAAACTGAAATTCAGCTATATGACAATAATAACCGAATTTATACCAAAATTGATCTAGGGACTAAATCCATCTCAAAGGCAGTGTATAAAAGTTAATGAGCATGAGGATGTGCTCCAAAAATACGAATACTAAATCGTTCAATTTTACGTATTTGTCAATACGAAGCAAAAAAACAAACAATGTAACTATAAAAGTACTTACCATCTGACTTTTTGGGCAGATCATTGTCATTCTCACATTCATCACATATAACAGGACCAGATGAACTTATAATGGATGAGGTACTAGCAATGCATTCAACATTCTCGGGGTTGGGCATTGTAGCAACACCATCTTCTATTGTTGTTTCTTCCATCACTGATACTTCTGAAGAATGCAGCTTCTCTTCAGAATCATCATCATCATCAAAGCATGTAGAATCAGCAGACGAATATTCACTCAGATTGCTCAAGTCGCTACTATATCCAGAGACATTCAATTCAGAATCAAGAGGCTTATACTCATTTCTCATGACAGGCTTCTCAAATACTCTACCCATATAAAAATTATACACCATGTTCCATTCCGGATTTTCTTGCTCCATCGGATTCCATTCGCCATGTTCTTGCTCAATTGGAACATCTAACAGAGGAAACAATTCACCTATGGCATCTGAGCAGAACTTCTGAACACTATCACCAACAGATTTAACCTGATTTTCATCATATTTGACAAATTCATGAGCATTAAAACTGTGACATTGTAGGATCCTGGTACAATTTATGCACAACAACAACAATGAACAAAAACATAAGGGCCCGTTTGGTTCTATACCTAGGGTATAAGGAATCGGGTTAGGTATGACCTATCCCGTTTTTGGTATGAATGAAACCTATTCCAACCCGATTCCTGGTATAGAAACAAATGGAGCCTAAGAAAATATGTGATAGAGAAAATTTCAGATTCTCTTCTACCTCAACACAAATGGCCTCAAATTTCTGGTACACTTCGCCAAGCCAGGAGCTCGCGTTCGGGTCCATAGTTGTCACAACTTTCTCAGCTGAAGAATATGCATCACAAAGTTAACAATTAGTAAGACAGAAATCCAATTCTGAAACAGTTAAACAAATTTACTAATTTAGCACATCAGTATAGAAAAACCCACAAATTCAAGTCCAAGAACAACATCAGAAAGCAAACCCAAAGTAAAACAATCAGTAAGACAGAAATCCAATTCTGAAACAGTTGAACAAATTTAGCACAGCATTATGGCAAAACCCACAAATTCAAGTCCAAGACCAAGATCAACATCAGAAAGCAAACCCCAATTAAAAAATTAGTTCAGATCTACCAATTCATCACTAAGAAACCTGTTTGCATCAAGATTCCACCGAATAACCTTTTTAAACCCCTATAAATAAATGAACTGATGAAGCCAAAAAGATTGTAACTTTTTCAATTATGATATCTTTCAACAATAGTGTGCTTCAAAAGGTAACCACGATTCGATATGCCATACTCAAATACAACAACGAAATTCAATTGATTACCAACGTGTTTAACCACACAGAAAAAAAAATCCCTTTACGATAATGCTATAAACACAAAGCTATCAAAATCTTCAGTACTTAAGCGTTCTAATGGCGGAAAAGAAAGCTAATGCTGAGAAATTAAAGGAATACAGAAGCCAAAAACCTCTCAAATATGCGAAAGATCGTCAACAGTCAAAGGAAAGGGTTTTGAGAGGGTTGAAGACGACGACGAAAAGTGTTAAAAAGAGTTTACCGAATTATCTGGGCAAAGAACGTATGACAAGTCCACTTGGAGATTTTGAAGATTTTTTTTGGGTTAAAAAAAATGAGGAGATTTTGAAGATAAAAAAGAGAGAAACAAATTAACAAAATTCACAGCTTAAAAGATTATTATCACATAAAGATAATAAAAACATTTTTTTTAAATAACAAACAAGATCAAATTAAAAAAAATGTGTAATTCAATTAGAAGGCATAGGGTATTACACAAAAGGAAATATTACAGAATAAAACCCAATCTTTAGGAGATGTAGCATTTAGTAGCCTCTCTCCAAGAGTTTCAGAACATTAAAATCCTTCATGTTAATAGAGGCTCTAATACTGTGCCGATCATATTGCCAGAATGGGCCACAGACCACAGTCTCATCTGTCAGGATGACCTAGAACGTCCTCCTTAACGGAGTGGTTAAGTAATTTATTGCTTGTACAATGTATATTTTTTTAATCAAATATTATATTATTCATATTTTATTACTTTATACGTACGTAAATTTAGAGATTATCAAATATTTTATTATCTATTTTTATTAACTTTAAACATTATAAATATTTATCATTAATTTTTTTTATAAAATAAATCAATATATATCTATAAATAAATTTTTCAAAAGATATATGCTAAAAGATTTATATTTATTTTTTAAATACTTAAAATATTTTATCTTTAATTTTAAATACTTGTATAAAGAAGCTTTCAAAAAATATTGTTATAATAAATAGATATTTGTTTGATGTTAGAGATAAATTTAAATAGTTAAAAAAATTTAATAAAAAAAGTTATAATAATATAAATAAAAATTACTTTTTTAAATATGATGTGAGGTCAGAATCGTTATGGTGGCTCAAAAAGGTGCAACTTTAATATATAGTTAAAGATTTTTTTATTATTTATAATAATGTACTTTATAATCTTATTCATTTGTCACATCATAACTTGGTTTATTATGATATGTCTAAGTTGTTATTATTTGCAACATCATTTTCTTTTGTTCTTGTCTTTTGGCTCTCTCGCTTCGATCGGTCGGACATCGCTATACATCTGGACCGGCCAACCGGTACTTCGTGGCCTCATTTTAGGAGAGACCCTCCTAATTTCAGTTTCTCCATACATGCCGTCAGTGGGATTCGAACTACTGGACAACCCTCAAAGAGTCTAATACCACTTTACCACTAGATCAACTGAGTATTGGTCGTTTGCCACATCATTATAAAAGTTTAATAAATATTTTAAATACCCGTTTTTTTGCTTTTCACCCTCTCTACGATTTGGTCTTTTAGGTTCGCAGTTTACTCTAGCAGGATTGAAATACCCGCTTCACCCATATCCTTAGGGAAATGAATTGTGCCCCTAACTCCCTCGCAGAATTTGCTTCCGGTTTTTCTCTTGATTTTCATCTTCTTTTTGAGCCCTCAGAGGGCATTGTTGCTTTTCTTTTTGATAGACTTTCACGAACGAGCTTGTTCCCGGCTCATTTGTTTGTAACTGTTTCTTAGTTACCTAATTTCCTGAGGAGATATTGCCTTCTCGTACCAAAAAACAAGTGTTTTTACCTTGACTCAAAAATTTATAAATTATAAAATAAAATAAGACGTGACGTGGCATTCCAGCTTCCGGGTCGTTGTATCTTGACGAGGAAGCCACGTGAAATGTGAAGGCGCGCTCTTACAAATATCCAATCATCGCTCCATGACCGCTCTCTCACATTCTCCAGTGCAAAACCGCCACCATTCTGTTTCGCTCCCCAACAGCTTCAACTGAGAGCAAACATGGAGGAGGAGAAGAATCACCATGAACACGACGAAGAATTCAATGCTGCGCTTTCCAAAGCCAAGAAGAAGCTCCCTCTCGAGTCTTACTACAACGCTCTCGCCTCTGGCGACTATAATGTCCTCACTGTCCCTCAACTCAATCAGGTAATTAGATCTCTCTCTCTCTTCAATTTTTCCATCCGAATTTCAATTCGTTTCAAATTCAAACAGATGCAATGTTCGTTTCTCGTTCTCCTGGATTTGAATTGCAGTTTCGAACTCTGCTATTCGCGTTTCCTCTGTTTGCTTTCAACGATGTTTTCAATGAAAATTTTGAATTGCAGTTTCGTGCTCATTTTTTTTTCTTCTGAATTTGCTTCTTCGAACAGGTTATCAGATCCGAATTTCAACTCGTTTAAATTCAAACAGATGCAATATTCGTTTCTCGCTGTCCTGGATTTGAATTGCATTTTCGAACTCTGCAATTTGCGTTTCCTCTTTTCGCTTTTCAACGATGATTTTCACTGAAATTTCGCAGAGAATTTCGTCGCTAATTGGCGGTAATTTTTTTTGAATTTACTTTTTTCGAACAGATTCTCTCTATACATGGCTACAAGCGGCTTATAAAAAGCAAGAAGGTACGGATTTCTAATATAACACGCGAAGCTCTTCAATCTATGGCATCTCTCTGTCGCTCCATTTGACTGTTTTCTACAGATTGAAGTGGTGGAGGCGGTAAGAGCAATAGATCTGAAGAGTTTCTCGCGATCTACGCTCGGTGAATCTGTGCAACCAGCGCCGATGTCTCTGAACGACGTGATCTAAGACCTCACTGAGCTGAACTGGCAAACTTATCCTGTGGCCTCCGTCAAATCGATCGATTCAACGCACTACAATAATACAGCGTTTTCTACTTGCAATCCAAATGCTTCTGTTGATCCTACTGGCCTCAAATCGGAAAAGAAGAAGAAGACGGAGGCTGGACCAGCAAGCAACGGATCCGGCGAGCAAGCTTGCTCTGTGGTTAATGACTCTTCTTCTACTTGCGCTCCTATGGCGGTCATTGCACAGAACAACATAAGTTGTGTCCAAATCGGCGTCATGGCTTCTAGTGGTGGAGATAACTCCGGTGATCGGAAAGAGTATGGGCCGGTGACGATCGGAGCTTCTTGCTCCTCTTCAGTTATGGCGGACGAGTTTCCAATGCCTGAAAACAAGAGGAAGAGGAAGTTGAACAAAAAGAGCCTGGAGGATCTCTTGAGCCGCCCAATCTGACTGGAGGTATGTTCAATCGAGTTTAGTTCAGTGGATCTGGAAATTTTTCAAGAATTATACGAGGTACCGGCCTGATTATAGAAAATACTCCAGTAGATTTACGTTTTTAAACCTGTGACATAATTGTTCTCTGGTTCTAAGAGATTTGCAAATGTAATTTTGTTGTTCAACATACATTACCATATCAAGTTTACTAGTTGGCTAATAGTAGCATATGAACTTTCAGTTGCCACTTTCTTTTGCTAGTGTGTTCATTTATTTGTTCGTACAATTGCCAGTGTTTTTGAGTGCGTAGAAGAATTTGAATATGTTAAAGTGCACCTCCACGGCTCCACCTTCCAATTTAGGTGCTAGTTTGTACCCAATCAATTTCACATTTGCAAATAACACATGATGGTGCTGATTATTTCATTGAAAAAAAAAGAATAATAATTCTTGGAATATGTTTATAATGCAAATTTCATATTACGTACATATTGAAAAAACATATAATATGAAATTTGAAATAAGAGGCCACAAATGGTAAAATCCTTTTTATTTTAAGCAGAAAAGTTAAAACTTAAAATTTCAAAGTTGAGTAAAACATTGGTATGCTTAGAAGATACAATAAGGGGTGACAAATAAAAAAACTCTTTTACCTAACGATTTTATGAATAAGAAAATAAGGATGATATTTTAAAATTTACTCCGATATAAATTGAGTTGGCTTTCTAAAAATGATAAATATTGGTATTCTCAAAAGATACCTTAAATTGTGGGTGGTTTGATATAATTAATTATAAAGCCAAAAATAAATAAATAAAACCATATAGTAACAATTTATCAAAATTAGAGACTAAATTAATCATTTGCAAAGGTTGAGAGAACCAATAGTGAACAAGATTGATAGGTTACTCTAAAATTGTAACCAAAATCTTATTTCTTATCTAGTTTCCTTTGGTTGAAATATTATTTTTGTTTCTATAGATGGTTTAATTTAAAATAAAACTTAGTTAAGTGTTTGTCAAAACTAGTGGTAGCGGATAGCTGTAGCTGTAATACTAGTTGTAGCGGTTGAAAGTAACGGTAATGTGTGTTTGGGTTAGGTAGTTTTTGATTTAACTTATACTTATAAAATGACAAAATGAGACATATGATTTATTAAAGAAGATGTAATTGTCCTTTTTAGTTAAGTGTAGATATGGAACAAAAAACTCAAACTCTAGTTCAAATCTCAAAAAGGTTTCTGGAATAGCTTTCAAAATCCAAGTTGTTGAACGCTAGGTACACGTCTATCGCTGATTATATCAAACACTATAATAGCGTTTAAAATGATATTTTAAGAGCTAAACAGTAGCGTTTTAGGCTGGGCAAACAAGGCCTTAATTAATTAAAAAAAACTTCATTAACTCGCCTTTAGAAAATCCTCAACTCAGAAAAATGAAATGATGACGTGGCTTTTCCAGCAATCAGGTCGTTAAATCTTGGCGAAGAAGCCACGTGAAGACGGGGGTCGCTGCTCTCTTACAAATCTCCCCATTCGCCTCACACTTTTCAAGTGCATAACCGCCCGATTCTGTTTCGCATAGCGACAAGAGAGAAAAAAAAATGGAGGAGACGAATCTCCATGAATACGGAGCTGACGAAGAACTCAATCCTGCGTTCAACAATGGCAATTGGAGGCTCTCTCTCGAGAATTACCATAGCTTCCTTGCTTCCGGCGACTATAGTCTCCTCACTCACAAACATCTCAATCAGGTTGCGATTTCTCAACTCTAAATCGATCTCTCCACGAAATTAATCCTTCTCTCTCGAGTTGCGAGTTTTTCTATGCTGTCTGTTAATCCATCCGAATTCCGATCTGCATCTGCTTTTTTAATTTGAACAGATTAACTATTATCAGTATTATGTTTCTCGATGAACCGTTGTCATGGACTTTAATGGCGGTTTCGAACTGATATGTGCTGGAATTTGGATTATAGCTCGTAGAGATGCTATCTACATTTCGTATTTTGCTTTTAACCTATGATAATTATAAATTCTGCTTCAAATCGGTATCGTGTTGAAGTATATTTGCTAATTTGTTGTGTCTTCGAACAGGTCATCTCCATCCATGGGTTCAGGCAACCCAGAAAAGGCAACAGGGTACGAAATTCTGATAGAAATTAGTAAAACTTTTCAACATCTCTGTATTTATATGATTATATCACTCTGTGGCTTTATTTGACGATCTTTTACAGCACGAATTGGTGGAGCTGATAAGAACAGTCGAGCTGAAGGATTTCTGTCGATCTACACTCAATGAATGCATCCATCCAGCACCGATGTCCCAGGCTGAAGTGGTCAAAGACCTCACACTGCTGAACTGGGATACTTGCCCTGTGGTCTCCGTTAGATCCATCAATTCAGCTCCTGACAATGGCATGGCCTGTTCTTGCAACCCTAAAAATCCCGAATCAGGAAAGGATAAGAAGAAGAAGAAGACAGTAGCGGCCAGCAAGCAGAAGAGCTATGGCAAGAGTTGTGTATCTGACCAGACAGAGTACGAGGCGGTAACGATTGGAACTTCTTGCTCTTCGTCTGCCATGGCACAGGAGATGCCAAATGCAGGAAGTAAGAGGAAGAGGAAAGTGAACACAAAGTGCCTAGCATTTCTCTCGAGCGGAGCCATGCTAAAGCTCGGCCAGGAACTCGGTCTCTTTCCTTGATTCGAGTTTATTTAAGTTTGATCATGGAATTTTCTAACTCTTTGAGATCTGGAATCCTATTCTATGGTTTGCATTTTGAGGGAGCTTTGTACTGTGATCTTGGATCAATAAATTTGTAGAGCAATCACTCTTGATTTTTAGTAGTTAAGATCTATCATATCTGAGTTTACTAGCTGGCTAATAGCATATGAACTTTTCCTTTTGCAAGTTCCGCTTAGTTTTGATTTCTCGTCGCTTTGGTTTCCCATTCCTTGTGCTTGCTGTTGTGTTTTGTTTTCACTTTGGTTTTTAGTCGTTTCCTTTTGTTTTGTCTTTGTGCTTTTCTTGCTTGGTTTTGCTTTCGCTCTTTGCTTGTTACAATTGTCGTAGGCTTTCGGTCTCGTTGGGTCTCTCGGTCGCACCTCCGCAGCTCTAAGCCAGGGGTGCCCCATCTTGAACCCCCAGATACTCTCTCGTGGGGTACTGAATTGGGTCAATCTCAATATTTTTGTTGTTGTATCATCCAAATCAAATCTTCACTAATTTCTCAAATAAGCAGAACAATCACCACTACAGCCAAATCAAATCTTCACTTAGAATCTTGAATTCCAGTTACCTATCATGTATAGCAATCAACATTGACTGATGAACAGATGGGATGTTGGAAAATGACTAGAATGCAGATTTCATAGCATCTGTTTTCAAAGAAGATCATCTACAAGCGCTAGTTTTAGACTTTGCTTGAGACAAATTACAGAGAAAGGAAGCCAAACATTTGTTTTGATCTTTCAACTAGATTCAGGTGACCATTTTGTTTCAACATTACATCACATAGGTAAATGATATGAATCACAATCCTCTATTTGTCAGGCGCCTGTTGCATATGCACGGGTCCATTCTTTGGCTGCCAAGTATTTCAAACAAAGATCATGCATGAGCAGCAACGCAAAATGTGAATAGCAAAATGCTACAAATTGTACCAAAATTTTACACTTTAAATGAGTTTCCGGTTTCCGAAATGAAGCGTAAGCAAGAAACGCTTTCCGAATAGAGTTTCCATGTATCATAATAGCTTGTACTCCAAAGAGGAATAAATGAGCAAGAAAGGGCGAGAAAAAGACCTGTTTCAACAGCTTCAGCTTCATTGCTCTTCCAATGCTTGGCAACGTTCTCAGAAAGAGGGTCATCGGGGTTAGGAGCACTTAGAAGAGCTTGAACGCTGATACAGTAAACATTATTATAACATCAGCCTTTCTGCATGAACTTCCTCAAATGAATCATACATAATGAATCAGATGCGGGTTGAAAAATCAATGTAATCGCTATCCATTTTATGGTAAAGGAGAGAATCATCACCTTAACAACACAGTACGGATCTGGAGTGCTGGACTCCACTTATCTTTAAGAATGTCAAGGCATATTCTTCCAAGCTTGTCAATGTTGGGATGGTAAATCTTGGTCAGGAAGCGCACCTGCAGCGTTGGAACAGGAATTTATGAAAACATAAAGTCAATCCAAATGTTCAGACCTAATGTTTGTAGGAGTCCTAAGATTGCATACTTATGAAAAAGTTGAAAGAAGATGCACATACTCTCTCAAAGTCAGTTTTACCTTTTAGCCCTTAATCTTGTTAGTAAGAGTTTGTCGTTTTAGAATTTTAGGTAATGATTTATAAGTGAGTTAGTTCTGTTATTAGAAAATGCACATATTAACTCTTTTGACGCAAATACTTTATTCAATTACTATAAATGGGGTGGGTAGTTAATAATTAATATTTCCTTAAAAGTTGTGTCATAACCAAAAACGATAATCTTCAGCGAACAAGGAAGTATAACAAAAGATTTGTCTGAAACTCAACCCCATAAGACATTCCATGCGAACGTATGAGAACATTAGGATAAGTGCTGAAGACGATAATCCTTAGTGAACAGGAAGTATAATAAAAGCTTTGTATGAAACTCAGCCCAATAAGACATTTCATGCAAACAAATAATGCCGAAAACGATAACCTTTTTTTTTTTATCAATCCGAAAACAATATCTTTAGTGAACAGGAAGTTGTATGAAACTCAACCCAATAAGACATTTCATGCAAACAAATGAGAACATCAGAATCAAGTGTTTAACTTATAGAAGTATCCCTTGATGTGTAGTCAAGTAAACTACAGTTCTAGTTTCGGATTCGGGAATTACCAGCCTCCTAACTTAAGTGTCAGTACTCAGTAGAGCACAGCAAGTTATTAACAGCTCTACCATATACTAGCACGATTCTAGACACAACACAATGAGCACCACACTTCCGCATAGAGCATTAAAGTGTAATTGTATAAAAAGAACAATTGCTTAGACACAATCAGTGATAGATAACTTGAAATGTATGAAATCCCAAACAGAAGATTTTCATTCAAAGTGATAAGAAGGTAAAGTTCATCAAATTTGGCACACCAATCTCATTCAAAGGTGAAATCATAAATTCAGATTAGAGACTATATAGACTACCTTTGGTGGAGCCATTGGGTACTCTTCAGGCAAAAACAATTCCAGCTTGAAGACACCACCTGAACAAAAACGTCATCAAAGAGTTCCATTTCACTTACAATAGAAGTAAAAGTGCAGAATAATACCAAAGTAAGGAAAAGTGAAACCCTAAACCTAAATTTAGCAATCCACGCATTACTAGAACTAGAAAGAGCATTACGCTTGAATGATTAAATTAGAAGTGAAAATCTGAAAAATTGATTGATTAACCTTCATAAGGAGACTGAGAAGGGCCAAGAATCATGACATTGAAGTAACGCATGTTATCTTCCGAAGGAGAAGCACTGATTCCAGGAGCTTCATCAGCACAAAAAAAATACACAAATCAGAAGTAAAAAACCAAATCAATTACATCAGCAAACCAATACGCGAATCTCGCGCCGACTTGTTTCACGGAACAGTAGAATCGGACCTGGCTCGCTGAGAAGCCTTTGCGTTTCCTGCTCAATCGAAGAACAAATCAATAAAGTACTACAAAATCACTAAAGCGAAGTGTAAAAGAGCAACGAAGAGGATCAATTTCGCGAGAGATCCGGAGTTACAGAGAGACGGAAGGAGATGGAGAAGTTTGGGAAATGAATCGCGAATTGGCTGTGGAGAAGAATTGAAAGTACCTTGATGATCCTTCGAGGTAGATTGCTGTTCGCCATTGAAGAACGATTGAGAAGATCGGAGAATTGGAGGAGGAGTCGGGGAATGCTGAGGGAGATGAAAGGGTTTTTATAGGATTAGGGGTTCGTGTGTTCAATGGTTAAAGGATTCCTTTTTGAGGAGCGCCTGTTTTTGTTTAAGTTTTTTGTGTGCTAAGAGCAACCCAACGGATTTTCTAAATATTTCTTCAAAATGAGAAAACATAAGTCATTTTTTTTAAAATATATTTGCTCTAAGTCCAATAATTTCTCTATTTTAGAGAATATAACATTTATTATTATATAATAATTTATTTATTTATTAATTAAGTCAATCAAAAATTATTTTTACACTCTCTCTCTATTATAGGGAATTGTCTCATTCCCTAAATTTAGGGAAAAGACTTAATATTTTTACCTCTTTCCCCATTATAGAGAATAAGATGGGGAAATTATTGGGCTAAAAACATGCCCTTGCTTCCCCAAAAATTCAATTTTTAAGAATTTGGGGAAGCTGTTGGAGTTGCTCTAATAGACCAATATAATAGTATTTTTATACTACTAATCTAATATTTAACACTAGATAATTAAATAATTGTATGTTGTATATAGTGGAATGATTATATAGACGAATAAATATGAAATATATGTCATAATTCCTTTACATTCCTTTTTTTACTTTTATGGGTAGATTTTATGAAAAATGATGCAAATATGACATGCTTAAATTGAATCATTGGTAAGATGACTTGCACATATGGAGGAGAATATTGATGATATCTACATGCTCTAAGCAAAACCCTACACCTAGTTATAAACATGAGATCATGCTCTAAGCAAGGGGTAAAAGATTATCTATTGTTCTTTGTTTTTCAATAGTTGAAACCTAGATCTAAATGAAAACAAGATTATAAAGCACCAGTGCACCACTAAGCAGGAAGAACTTAATAGACAAGATCAAATGACATCACGAAATGATCAAACCACAAAGGCACAATACTCTCTCATCTCTCTCTCTATCTCGTCACGATTCACCTCCGATGAGCGATGGCAGAATCACCATAAAGAGGCTTGGTAAGCTACAACTGAGCAGAAATAAACAATATGCCTCGATCTCTAGGGTTCAGATCTTTGTTTTTATATCAATCCTATCTCCTAAACAACGTTGTTTTATGTCAAGTGTGTATCATTAAGTCCAACACTGTGTTTGAATTAATGTTTTCCAACGAGCACAAAAACAAAGCGGTCATATAAACATCAATCAAGATTAGGCCCAAATCACATACGAGATCAACCCAAGCATTTGAATTAATCATAAACCAAGAGCCATATAATTTGGGCCTAATCTTGATTGAAAACTAGTTACTAACAAATTTTAGAGAAGAATGGACATGCTGCCGTCTATGGGGTTCAAAACTATGCCCTCAAGGTACTTATTACCTCAAAGTCTTAACCGTTGAACCAAATATCCGAAGAAGGCATATAATTTCACTTATGAATCTGATTGTTTCATTATCCTTGTTTGACAACCTTACTCTACGTTTAATGTATATACAAGCAAGCAATTTACCAATTCAAAATCTCCAAAAAAATGCATTTTAGATAAATTGTACGTTGAGTGAAAATTACAAGCTTGAAAACTGGCATACAATCTTCATGATTCGTGGCACGTACGTTTAAGATCATCGAAGTTGCATGTTTTGTGTTCTCTCAAACTCCTATAAATCCGTAACAATAATAGCCACAAATAGAAATTTCATACTTACCAACTAAGTTATAGTCTTATAAGTTGGGAAAATTGCATTTAACCACCCGTTATTTTACACATTTTGCATTTAACCACCCCTTATATTATTTTCATCAAAAAACCACCCCTTATTTTACAAAATATAGCATTTAACCACCTTTTTTAACAGATTCCGTTTATTATCTGTCAAGTATTGCAAGTTACGTATTTGCCCTTCATTATTATATTTATTTACAAAATATTAACCATAATTCTGCCCTTCTTTTCTCCTTTTTGTTTTGCCATCTTCTCGTTTGGGTTCTACCTTTTAGTTGGATTAGGGAGGGGTTCGTGTCTGGCAAATCAAATACTACACTGTCGTCATCTCTACCAAGAACAACAGATCCGCCATTAGCAAAGACGAAGTACTTAGAAGCAATATTAAATTTTACAATTTGAGACTGGATGAGTTGAAAAACAAGCACAATCTGATTTTATATAATTGGATAATGGTAGCAACGCTCACTATGCCCAATCTTTGTTGTCCAGCAAGCAAGAAAGAGGACGTCTACCCAATTCGTGGAAGCATCCTAACCCCTTTCTCTTTCCAAATGCAAAAATTCAAGGCCAAAATAAGACCTCACTCTAGAGTAGAGCTCTCACTGTAGGCTTGAATTCTGTATTATTCTCTAATTGGTCCAAGTCTGAACGATTTCTACAAAAAATACATCAACACATACACAATCTTGTTATTGCCCTTTGAAATTCCCCCTGAATCGCTAATCCCCAACTTCAATTCCAACACCTTTTACAACATAACTCTCAATTAAAACCTCTGTACCTCCAATTTGATTCACATCTCATCCAATTAGGCAGTGCAAATTTCCAGCCTTCTTTCTTCTTCTAATTACGCAGCAATAAGTCCCAATTCAATTTGCCCTAAAAAATCTACCGGGTAAAGCTGCTAATACACAGATGTGTTTTTTCGTTAAAAAAAATTAAAACAAGGGCAAAATTGTAGTTTACTGGGGCAAACGGAAATTCAAACGAGATTTGTCAATTAATGGTTAAATGCATCATAATGAAAAATAAAGGGTGGTTAAGTGTAGAAAATAAAATAAGGGGTGGTGAAATGCAACATTACTAAAATAACGGGTAGTTAAATGCAATTTTCCCTTATAAGTTATATAGATTAGTAAACCGTTTAGACTTCTCTAGAGCCTAAACACGAAGAATTGGAAACACTTACTGAAGTTTCTTTCAGGCCCAATAGGCCCAATATAATAAATGGGCCATACGGCCCAATAGTCTCAACCCGGCAAATTTGAACCACATCCCGTCCCGCAGATTTTTCTTATGGCGTGCAATATCTGAAACCAAAATTTCATCGACACCTTTCAATTGAGACAACAATGGCGATCCTGAACTACTACTTCAGAGTCTACTCAACGGCCACCACTCCAACCTCCCAAGAGCCACCAACGCCGCCACGTCTGCAAGAATCAATACCAAATCCAAGGCAGACGAAGATCATTCTCCCCAAAAAGAAGCCCATGAAATGGACGAACGGTATTTCGCCTGGCGACTATGGAGGTCCACCGACCACAACGAAGCTCCGAAAGTATTGGGGCGGAAAGCAGGAAGATCCGGTTACTTCGTCGGAGTTGATCTGGAACAAAGATTTCATGCCTCAAATGGAGAAATTGGTTCAGGATCAACCAGACAAAGATTCCGCTACTCGGTTTCCTCCAACTCGGGTAAAATTTAACTGCTCTTACTCATCATTGATTCCTTAATTCCTGATTTCTGTATTGGATTTGAGTGGAATTTGCTGTATTAGTGGCGCTAGATTATTTCTAGGGTTTTGGTAATTTTGAGGATTCTGTGTTGGCATTGGAATTAAAGTCTGTTCATTGCAAGTGAATTGCTGAAGCTAAAATCTTTAAAACTGAATGTTTTATAAGCAGGAAGTGTCTTCTGGATTCCTTAGTCTCAATAGAGCTATGAGCCTTGACAGGTTTGTCATATATTTCTCAATTGAACTTAAAAATTGCCTCTAGCATGGTAAATTATGCAATTTGACCTTTTTACATGTTTTTAGTATGGAGGTTGATCTGAGTGCTTCACTGAAACCATCTCCAAAGGCAGAAGTGGTGCATCAAGCTGAAACAACTGAAGTAAGATGATATGATGTGATTAGTTTGAGAATGAAGTAATAATTCATATGATTTATGACATGGAAAAATTCTCAGAAAACCAGAAAGGCAACACAGAGGTGGAAACTAGCACCCACACGACGAGAGCAGGACAAATGGGATAGGGCAATAAAGGCGGCAACCGGAGGCAGTGTAAGTGCATCCATGGATGGAAACTTTTAGAAGCAATTCACTCTTGCAATTCTGATTAGAGTCATACTTAATTAACATTAGGATGTGATGTTTCGTGAGCTGAGAAAGCCTCGAGGGGACCCACAAGTGTTGGCTGCCCAGGCCCGTGAACAGTATGATAAGGTAACTTAACTTGGTGCAAGTATTAATGCCGTAATGGTATGAAGGCCTTCACTCTTACTGGAATCTGTAAAATGACTGTTGCAGCTAAAGAACAAGCTGCAAGTTCTCACTATGAGCATTGGCGGTGTCGGTCTAGTTTCAGCTTATTTTTCTTATACCCCGGAAATTGCAGCTAGGTATGATCATTTTTTGATTTAATAAAAGTCAAGTTGCAAATATTTGTTGAATATTTCCTGACTAGCATTATCTTTCTGGAAATCCTCTCTTAGTTTTTGGTAGCGGAATGTCATTCAACTTGCCTTCTGTTCTTGAGCTTTGGTAACATGTTGAGATAGTACTGATTTAATTTACCAAACCTCATATGTTAATGCATATCAAGTAATGTGGATTAATTCTCTTCAAGCTTCCTGATTGGATGTTTTCCTGTTTCTACCTTTCAGCTTTGGTGCTGGGCTAATTGGGTCACTGATCTATATACGAATGCTTGGAAGTACTGTGGATTCTATGGCAAATGCATCCGAAGGATTGATGAAGTATGTATTGTAACAGAATTACTTTTTCATGTCTCATGTCATAAGTATAATAGAAGGAAATTAAGCTATACAACAACAACATCTACCCAGGTGGAACCCGGTATGGACGGGATCTAGGGGGTTGAGATGTACGCATCCTTACCCCGACTCAAAAATCGGGAGGGTATTTAAGGAAAATAAACTATATTATAAGGTAATTTCATTATTTCCTCATGTAAGCTTGCTCGGTACGGAATTGCAGGGGAGCAGTTGGGCAGCCAAGGCTGTTGGTTCCAGTGACTCTCGTCATGATATATAACCGATGGAACCAGTAAGTACTGAACTTGAGAGACATTCTATTGATTATTAAACATTTTGAATCTTATTAGGATTGTTCACGGTCGGATAAAGCCAAACCGAGCTTATTTTGTTCTGTTTTTGGTTTTCTTATTGTAAGGTTTCGGTTTTCGGTTCAATTCATTCAAACTGAACTTTTTTTTTAACAAAAAACTAGAAAGTAGAACCCCAACCCTTAAAAAGCCCTAAGATTCGGTCATTGTTCGGTTTAATTCGGTTTTGATCACTTTGGTCCACTTGTTTTTATAAAATTTACAAAAAACTATAAAAACCGAACCAAATCTGAACCGATCTGAGTTACTTCGGTTTGGTTTCGGTTCACCACATTCTGATTTCAGTTTTATTGATTCATTTCAGTTCTGGATCGATGAACAGCCATAAAATTAGGAACCTAATGATCATTCTATTAATCTCAGCCTTTTTTCTGAAATAATTTTCTCATGGACAGGATTGTTGTTCCTGAATACGGATTTATGCACTTAGAACTGATACCAATGCTCGTGGGCTTCTTCACCTACAAAATCGCGACATTCATCCAGGCTATCGACGACGCTGTTTCCCCATTGAGGAATGAATCTGAGACATGAAATTTTCACTCCATCATCTCTACAATCACACCCTATTTTCATTGCCAAATCTGGTTTCTATAGGTAACCATCTTCTCTTATCCTTCATTAACCAGTTGTGAAATGCAGATTTTGTTTACCAGTTTTCTGTGAAATTTGCATTTCAGCTCAACTTGGTATCTGGGCATTCTCAACTGCACAATTGTGAGTTTCTGTACATAAACAATAAGGATAATTCTATCTACGAAAATTGTATATGAATGAATATTGAAGCAATTAACTTCACTTTTTGATATAGTTATGTATAATCATATAGTAGATGATTGATAATTTGATATAGTTATGTATAATCATATAGTAGACAAAATAACGCCATGAAAGAAGGAATTAGTAGAAACATTGCACTAGCCCTTGCCTTCCTCCTCACCGTTCTCCACCGCGCCACCGCTGCCAACCACACCACCGACGAGCCCCACCACCCGCTCGACCCGCTCACGGTCCAGGAGCTGAACCGGGTTCGCACCATCCTCTCTTCACACTCGCTCTTCCGAGGAGGTGTATTCCACGCGCTACACTCCGTGGTGTTAGATGACCATCATGGCTCCCTTCACTAGCGTTGAGTTCAATCGGTCCGTTATAAGTCGTGGAGTTGATCTTGAGGATGTGTTTTGTCTGCCCTTATGGAAAACAACTATAGTAGAATTACTTTCAGTTAAGGTCCGCTCTTTCCCGGGACACTTTATTTGAACCATTAGGTTTTAGGTTTAATTAGGGTTTGATTCAAGCCTTGACCAACAAGGTTCCGATACGAATCCACATCGGGTTCGTATTAGTTTTGCTGGGTGATTTTGCAACTAAAAAATCACCTTTGTTTGGTTGTGTTTTAGGAATCTCAAGTTAGATTACCTTGATCTTTATCTGATACACTGGCCAATAAGCTCAAAGAAAGGGGTGTACGAGTACCCGGTTAAGAAGGATGAGTTTTGTGCTATGGACTACAAGGGTGTATGGGCAGCCATGGAAGAATGCCAAAGAGCTGGTCTTACAAAGGCCATTGGAGTGAGCAATTTCACTCTCAAGAAGCTGTCTGAGATCCTGTCGGCTGCTACAATCCCTCCTGCTGTCAACCAAGTAGGACTAACTAAGACGGTGTGCTCTGAATTTAGTTTGAATCCCTCTGTTTGTTTCTGGTGTGATGGTAAGCTTTGGTGAATTTAATAGGTTGAGGTGAACTCATCTTAGCTCTCAATCTTGAACTCATCTTGACAGGTTTCTTAGCTCTTTTTTTTTTTTATTTAGAAGAAGCTATGCTTGAGCTAGCGCATTCTGCTTCTTGTTTCTAGGGTGTCCTTAATTTGAACTGTCTAAAAGTTATTAGTATCCATGTAAAGTGATCAAGTGATAACAGTACAAGTTAAGCTCTTAATCTGTACAAGTTTGCTCCATCTATAAAAAGACTATTTCAGATTCTGGGGATTAGTTAACCTGAAAGAACTTAGCCAGTTTCTGGGATACAGACTGCTGTTGGTATTCCAACAAGCTGTCTTCATTGCCATCATATTCGTCATCATTCTCATACACTAGACAAATCCTGTAACTTCTTAGCTCGACACTTCTGGCATATATCCTTAGCATTGACACTTCCAATTTGTCACCATCTTCTAATTTGGAGACAAGAGGATGAAAATCTTTGAATCTGCACAAGTACAACTGATCCTCACAGGTACTTGGCATTGCATTCAACCTTGGTGTTGTCCTGCATATTGGATCCGCACGGCCTGTTCTTATGATCTTTACCTGAATCGCCGCTAGTGGTGAAGATGCTAGCTCATCCCTTATATCAGTCTTCACTGACAGAACAACACCAATTATGACTGATTTAAGTGCAGAGTTCACATGGCTTCTGTAAATAACCGCCCCTTGAGAAAACCAATCAGGGATTCGGCTTCCTGGAATGCCCAAATAACTCAGTTTCTCGTATGTTACCTGCACAGAAACAATTGTTTCATGGGTCACCATGATTAAGATGATGTAAGGGTTTGCTTGGATTACATGAGAATACACTATCTTGTATTAAATTCTGCATTTAATGCACTATAAACCAAGACAGTGTATTAAAATGTCATATTACAGCTGTACCTTGCTCAGTCTTTTCTTTACTGCAGAAGCACTTGCATCGCAACCAGCCATGTAAACTTGTCTCAAGGATCTCAAGTGTTCAATGCCAGGAACATCTTGTAGTTTGCCACAGTTTGTGAACTGCAACTCTACTAAGTTTGTGAGATTTGAAATATCAGGTATGCTACACATGACACTACAATTGGGAGCATTTAGTTGGATCAAACTCGAAGGGAGAGGAGGAAGCAGCTCAAGGTTTTGACAATTAGGAAGCTGAAGCTTCTTCAGGACCGAAAGGCCCTCAAGATTAGAAGGTAGACTTTGAAAGCTATTGTAACCAAGGTCCAGGGTTTCCATTGAAGACAGCATCTTGAAATTCTCAGGTATCCTACCAGTGATATTCCATCTACGAGCATCGAATTCTTGTAGCTTATACAGGTTGCCAAATGACACAGGAAGTTCAATTCGCTTCTCAGGATTCACCTTTTTCTTCATCTTCAATATCACAAGCTTTGAAAGCATTCCGATGTTTTCGGGTAATTCAGTGATGGCAGTTTCTTCCATCCAGAGATGATACAAAGACTTTAACTGTCCAAATGAACTGGGCAGCGTGCTGAGGTTTGTACATTTATTTAAGCGCAGAGTTATGAGATTTTCCAACATTCCTATGGACTCGGGAAGCTTTTCGATGGAAGTATGTACTAGATTCAGCTTAGAAAGGGAGGACAGATTCCCAATTGACTCGGGAAGTTTTGTAAGTGAAGTACAATCACCCATATCAAGAGTCTGAATTACCTTCAAGGAGCTAATCTCATCAGGCAGCTCAAGAATCTGACTTCCATGCAGATGAAGCTCAACGATAGAAGCTAATCCTTTGATTGAAGCTGGAAGAGAATCAAGTGGACATTTCCCAACTGACAAGGACTTGAGATAAGGTAGTGAACAACATGAATCTGGCAGCTGACTAATACAAGTGTTTGTCAACTGCAGAATTGACAGCGACTTGATTTCTCCGACAGAATCGGGAATGTTTATGAGCGATGAGCAGTGCTCTAACTTCAGTTGCTCAAGGCTCTGCAGAAGTCTAATAGTATCGGGTAATTCTTCGACTCCGGAACCGGTAAGGGAGAGGATTTTTAAAGAGCCCATGTTTCCTATGCATGTAGGTAGACGTTTCAGCTGGGTACAATGATCTAGCATCATCGATTCGACTCTCGTGAGGTGAAACAAGGTGGGCAACTCTGTAACCCCAGTTCTATCAAGATGAAGCTCTCTTAAAGATTTCAGGCTGCTCAAATTACACGGCAATTGGGTTAGTCCACTGCAGTCTGAGAGAATCAACTCCTCAAGACGTTTGAGCCCACTTATATCTCTTGGAAGAGCAATTAGGCTTGTACACCGTGTTAACTTCAACTGAACTAATGAAGTCATATGCCCCAAGGAGTCATGAATCTTGCTCAAATTAACACAATCCTCAAGAACTAGCTTCGTTACTTTGCAATGCCCAGAAAAATCTGGTAAAGATGTTAGGCGATGGCAGTTGCTGAGTTTTAAGACTGTCAAGTCCTTGACCACCTGTAAAAAGAAAGAAGAAACTCCACAGGAAAATGAGAAATCATAATGCTATAAAAGTAACGAAGAAAAAAATTATGAACAAATTTTTCAATTGAAATTGTAGGGGATATATGCTGCTGAAATCAGAAGAAAATGACTAATTAGTAAGATTTCTTGTCACTATTCCTAGAATAAAATAGACATATCTCAAGTAACTTGAAAGTTGTACATCTACATCTAAATAGCAAAATGAAAAAGTATATATGCACCTGATTTGTACTGGAGAACAGCCAGCTTGAACTCCAAAGACATTCTATAGTGCTTTCTGAGAGGTCTAGGACTCTGATTTCTTGAGGAAGTGCAGATGGAAGAGCTTTCCATGGACGTCCTTTCCATCTGAGCCACCTCAATGCAGGTGGCATGTAGTTGACTTCACCTCTAATGTTCACCTCATTGATCTGCAACAGCTTAAGTTTCAGCAGACGTTGAAATGATACATTGTTAAGATCTGAATTTTCTGATCCATATGAGATGAAGCTTCTCAAAGCATCTAGCAGAGGGCAAGTCTTGACAACAACCCGGTTCATCAGCGACTTGTTTTTTCCGGTGTCCAGGATGATCCCTCGTACCTTTTCTGTACCCTGATCACATAAAAAGAATGGATGAATCAACAACCCGGCCTGATCACATAAAAATGCGCCCTAGAGTAACTAAATTTGTAATTATACCGTGTTATTTGTAAGAACATTGGCAACATCATCATAACTCCAAAGTCTGCTTCGGTTACCAAGATTCTCAACGTCTTGCTCTATAACAATCTGTCTTCCCATGTCTCTTATCTGATCATGCATCCATAAGACATCATCATGTTGGGTGATTTTCAAGAGCGATTTTGTCACGAGTTTCCCAATTGCTTCCTCAGCATTAAACCCACACCCAAGGAATACATCAATGGCATCTACTCTCTTCATTCCAACGTGAACGAACAAGCACGAAATATCAAGAAACATACATTTTTGCTCACGATCCAGCTCATCATAGCTAATCCTCAACACGTCCTGCAAACGAGAAGGGCGAATCAGTCTCAACTTCTGCAGAGCTCTTTCCCACTCTCTTCTTGTCCTCTTATCAAGCAACACCGAGCCAAAGACTTCAATTGCCAAAGGCAGTCTCCCGGTCAAGGACACCATTTCCTTAGCGAGACTCTTTAATTCTTCCGTGGGCTCCTTCCTTCTTAATGCATGATAGCTAAACAGCTCAAGAGCCTCAGAATCAAGCAACCCTTTTGCCTCATAAAGCTCGTCTTCATGAACAAAAGATAACCTATCTTTGTCTCTGCTGGTAGCTATAATCCGGCTACCTTCACTGAAGCGTTTTCTCTGTATCCCAATTTCCTCTAGCTGCTTAACACCGATGACATCGTCAAGAACAACTAATGCTGGCTCCCCAATCGGTGCATCCTCATCATCTAAAAGACGAGTGAGTTTATTCTTGATAGAGAGCACGCCTTCTTTCTCCACTGTTTCCTTGAGATTGGCGATGAAGCAGCGCCTTTTGAAGTAAGCGACAAGTCGACTGAAAACGGCCTTGGCCAAGGTTGTCTTGCCTATCCCTGGCTGTCCGTGGATTCCAAGGAAGCGAACGTCGCTGTGCTGAAGATTCAAGAGGCTGATGACATGGTCTACGCGAGAGCCCAGCCCAACGGGGTATGCTGCAACTTGAACTGGGATTGTACTTAGCTCACTCAAAACTCTCCTAACTATCCTTTGTATTACCTCAGATTCATCACTGCCAACGCACATAACCAAAAAACATCAAAGTATGGAGATGAAAGTCAACAAATTAAGAGCTGCATTATTTATAAAAATTAGGGGCTGTCGAAATTTGACCCGACCCGTGAAACCCTCCCGATCCGTCCGACTCCGAACCTGACCCGACCCGAGAAAAAGAAAAAGTTTTATACCCGAGACATGTTTGATCCGAACAGATTTGACCCGAATCCGAAAAAACCCGAACTCAAGATTAACCCAAACCCGATTATATCCGAATGGACTAAGCCTGATGCAACCCGATATACGATGCTACCCGACCTGAAGTCATCCAAAAATCCGACCCGACCCGAAAGCATCCGAAAATTTCATTATGTTTTAAAATATTAATGATAGTGAATATTTGGTATAATTATGTTTTTAATTTAAATGTTACATTAAATATTTAGACCCTGGAGTAGTTAAACTACGAAAAATCATCATTCTATATATGGTCTGAATCAAAATCCGCTTACTAGAAATCAGATTAACCAGAAATTCGGTCAAAGTCGAAATCCAATTCACCTAAAATCCGACAAACCCGAAACCCGACTCACCCGAAATCCGATTAAATCCGAAACTAACTAAACCCGAAACTGGACTTATCCGAATCAAATTGGACCGAAAACTGAATGACCCGACCGAAATTGACCCAAAACCCAACTTTGCCCGATTAGATGGGTGACCCGACCTGATGGCCGGATCGATGGAAGGGAATGATGGTGCAAAGAGATCGCCACGAGAATCCAAGGAATTCCGACAATAAACACCACGCAACTGACCCGTCTTCAACTAGATGGATCTTCCTCGTCCGAACTCGGAATTGAGTGATTCCAATTCGAGAAGTTAGATCTCTGAGTCTAGTTTAATCTCTCAAAATTTCAGACCTAGATAATGAGTGGATTAAAAGATATGTCGATTTTACTGAGGGGGTACAGAAACCACCGAGATGGATGATGGATCGAAATGGGGAGAACAAGGGGATATGGATGCTTGACAACTTGGATATGACTCACCAAGCTCTCAAACAAACTAAGATGCCCAAATTGTCGGATATTACTCACCAACAACTTGAACAACGATAATTGAACGAACGAAATACAAGAACAAGACTTGAATTGAAATTGCAAGGAAAAGTAAGCAACAAGAGAGTATTTTCGTCCAATCTCTAGCAATGAGGAGGAGGAGGAGGCCGACCTTAAACCTAACACAAAGCCTTACAAAATCAACCCCCTCACTTAAGGAAATTACATAAATTAACCCGAAATCCCGAAAACTTATAAAGTGTCCTTAACCGTAGAAATGTCACTTAGAACCGTGAAGCACAATAAAACTCCAACCTTCACCGTCATTAGCCATCGGAAACTTATGAGCCATGAGCTCCTCCTTGATTTTGTCTAGTATAGACTTAGCTAGGGCTCGTGTGATGCGCCCAAGATTGGGCATGGCTCTTTGACTCGGCTTCTTAGCGCCTCGAACATCGTCTTTGGTTGCTTGTCCAAGTATTGGCTCCCCTTTATCGTGCACATTGGGCTTGTCTTTAGGGATGGAATCTTCACTCAACTCATGGGGCCATGACTCGGTAGATGGAATCACATCACGACCCGAAATGATCCAACGCAATTTGACCCGATTTTCAAAATATCCGAATTTGACTCGAATCCAAACTTATCCGAAACCAAATTGACCCGACCCAAACCCGAGTCGACCCGCCCTATTGAGACCCCTTTAAATATCCCCAAAAAATCAATCAACAGCTCTCTAGAAGACCAATTCATAGTAGCATTTTGCCAATCAATAAGTTACACAGCAATATGTCAGCAGACAAGCACATGATATGAGCTGTTCCATTAGATAAATAATTAATATCCAAGATAGTTGTTAGCTTGTAATATGCTCAGCATCTTTCAGTAAAACATCTTACCCACCTCTGATCTAATTCCAACACAAAGCCGGATCTGTTGCCAGCCATCTGGAGCGCCTTTTTCCACCTCTCGACCCGCTCATGGCCGTGATCCCGGGCCAGGACACGAAAGGCGTCGCCAAACGGGCCAGTCTGCGAGCGAACATGAGACGGGTTGACCCGGTAGAAGACAGGGATGACGAGCTTCCGACACTCGAAGAGCGTAACTAGCTCCTCGAGGCACCACCGGGAGTCGGCGTACCTCGGGGAGATGACGGCGACCGACGCAGCGGAGTCGTGGATGGCTTCGACAAGGCTCGGAGCGATCTCGTCTCCGCTGCTGAGCCCCTCGTTGTCGATGAAAGTTCGGACGCCTCTGCTATGCAGGGCCGAGTAGAGCTGGCCAGTGAAGTTGTGACGCGTGTCCTCGCCTCGGAAGCTCAGGAACACGTCCCAGCTGAGCCGCATTGCGAGTAGGGACGGTGCCAGTGGCTGATCCGATGCTGAGACTTCCTCCTCCATGGCTCAATCCTTCTTGCCGATTTAACAAACAAACAAAAAAACAAACAAATTTTATAGCTCAAGTTCTCTTCTTGGAAAGATGTCAACGGCTACTGAGATAACTGCTATTTATATAGCTAAACCCTACTAGAAATAGTACGGACAAGACTAAGCCCGGTTCAACACTCAATAATGAAATAAAGAGGAGAACCGGTTCACAACAATTTTTTCAGCAAAATTAAAGCAGGGACGGATGCAGGAATTTTAAGCAAAATTAAAGCACTCTAATTGTGGTGAACTTACCCTTATCTACAAGTTGAGCCTTAGCTCTTTCAATCTCACCAATAGGTTTGAATTTAACTTTATACACCCACTTCGAGCCTATAACTTTCTTTCCAGCCAGTAAAGAGGTCAGTTCCCATGTGTGATTCTGTTCTAAGGCTTGAATCTCAGTTTGGTATTCCAGCACCGTAGACCTCTGTTGCAATTTAGCCAATAGCCCGACGTAATCCTCGTAGTGGTGAGGATCAAATCGTTGTTTCACTGCTTCCAAGAAAGCATCCCATCCAACTCTGCAGGCAATTACTCCTTCGCTGATATCGGAACCAATCAGAAGCCGGTGAATCAATGAACATACCGACCAACTGTAACCTCTCGTGTGCTGGTGTCCGGAAATAGTCCAAGTAAATTTGCACTTTGTACACCCAACCTGATACGGAAACAACTTCAAATATGAGACCATCAAGAGTTCGTCGTCGTCCAAGACGATATGAAGATTAATCTTTTATATTTATATTAAGTATTTTACAATTTTTGAGTAGGATTTTATAATTTCAGTTTTATATTCAATTTATGTAATTTTTATAAACTAGAGTTTTGCTCTCTTCTCGGGTTTTCTTTATGGTTTTTTCCCGGGACGCCTTTTTTGAATCGTTAGGGCTTAGGTATAAATACTCTTGGAACTCATTATCATAATTTATCCAAGAAAATAGTTTGCCCTAATTTTCCTTTAGCTTCTTTGTTTTCTGCCTTTCACCCTTCCGAGTCGGATTCCACACCGGAATAGGCTCAACCCCCTTGACCAACAAGGGTTCGATACGTGATCTACATCGGGTCCGTATCACAACCCGACGGATCTGACTATCCGACCTATTGAAACGCGGTGCGTCCAAGCGAATTTCAACCAAAAAGACTCCCATTATTTATTTCAACCAAAAAAAAGTAAAATTACTCTAAATTTACTAATTTTTTATGTAATTGCGCATTCTACCCTAAATAGTGTCCACACTTTAGATAAAATTGCAAACTAGCCCTCACCTTTTTATTTTATGGCAAAAAATGTCCAATTCTTGTACAATCAAAATTTCAAAAATTAGAAATCTTGTTCTTAAGGAATTAAAACATTCAAAATAATCATTTTAGATTTATTTTTTTGTTTCCAACACATTTCTACTAAAAATTAATTTTCTTTTACTAAAAATATATTGGGAAAGATTAATAATCTTTTGGATAAGGACTAAAGGATATGATTCTCATGTCTTCATTGAAGGCGGACTTTCATTGATTAAGGTTGTTAAAGGTAATTGGAGTTGTTCTAGAAAAATTGAGATGATTCAGTCGAATATTTTGTGCCCACTAACTTAGCGAAACACATGGGAGATGGGAGATGAGTTACATCATCTCCCATCTCCTATGTGTTTCGCTAAGTTAACTTCAGCCTCGTTGTGACTTGTGATGTGTGTCGTCTGTTCCGCTTGCTGTTAATCTCTCTGGTCTTCGTGATCTCATACCAATGCTCGTGGGCTTCTTCACCTACAAAATCGCGACATTCATCCAGGCTATCGACGACGCGGTTTCCACATTGAGGAATGAATCTGAGACATGAAATCTTTTCATCTCTATATTCACACCATATTTTCATTGCCAAATCTGGTTTCTATTGGTAACCATCTTCTCTTATCTTTCATTAACCAGTTGTAAAATGCAGATTTTTTTTACCAGTTTTCTGTAAATTTTCCATTTCAGATCAATTTGGCATCTGGGCATTCTCAGCTGCACAATTGTTGGTCAATGAAGAATAATGCATATCGGATACTCTTGACATGTTCAAAAGATGGAGGATCATAATTAAATGGGCCTGAGTGATGGCAGAAATTGTATATGAATGAATATTGAACGAGCAATTAACTTTACTTGAGATATAGTTATGTATAATCTTATAGTAGATGATTGATACTTTGAATATGGTAATGTTTATATGTAATTCTCAGAACTATGTCATTTTACTATTTTGCTGACGGGTATTATAAAAATTAGAAAAGTTGCCGTCTAGAAATTTACAAACGAGTACATATAGCTTTGTTTACCTTTGACCAAAAAAAATATTTAGTTATTTCATCACTTTCATTGTGATAAGTTTATCTGTAGTTTTTTTGAACCAGTTGTTTATATGTAGTCGTTCAATATTAAAATATGCATTTCTATCTTAGAAAACATATACAAATTACAACAATCATCTTTCAATGTTGATTGTCTTATCAAACTTGCGCACTACTTTTTTTATAAGGAAAGAAATTCGATGTATAACACAGACTTTTAAAAAAACTATTATGTTAACGGATCGACCTGACCCAACTTGCGACTTGTAACTTGTACGGGTCGGGTCGACCTATCAAAAAAAATTAATCGATCCATGACCCAACGCATTTGACTTTGACCTGTTGACCCGACCCGTAATAAAATATATAAAAATATTTAATTATCTATTATAAAAAATAAATATAATTATCTATTAAAAAAATATGTTAAAAAATTAATATTACGGGTCAGGTTACGAGTCAATAATCCGACCTGTAATCTCAGTGTCCCATCCTGTAATTTACGGGTTAGGTCGAATCGGATTCCGGTTCATCCGTCATTTTGCACAATTCTAGAATCCTATGGTCGGATTACGTATTTAAAGTGATCAAAGCTAAGCTCGTAAGACTTGTACTTTTTTGTTTGGTTTTCCGTAATAATTGGTACTTAATTTCATAGCTAATGATATATGCATCGAATAGTCAATTTCAACTTACAAGCCGTTCTTGTCATGATCGATCACCTATATTAAAAAAAAAAACTTACAATAATCACCCCCTAGCCAACCAACCCAACCTTTGATCACTTTAAATACGTATACTAATGATGTTGGAAAAAATTATCAAACAATAATACACACTAATCTCTTAATTAAAACCACAATTAACTATTTAACGCCATGAAAGAAGGAATTAGTAAAAACATTGCACTAGCCCTTGCCATCCTCCTCACCGTTCTCCACCGTGCCACCGCCGTCGCCGCCACCAACCACACCACCGACGAGCCCCGCCACCCGCTCGACCCGCTCACGGTCCACGAGCTGAACCGGGTTCGCACCATCCTCTCTTCACACTCGCTCTTCCGAGGAGGTGCATCCCACGCGCTACACTCCGTGGTGCTAGACGAGCCTCCAAAGTCAACGGTGCTGACGTGGAAGGTCGGCGAGCCTCTATTGGCTAGACGGGCCAACGTCGTGGCACGTGTCGATGGCGTGTTATATGTGCTCGTCGTTGACATAGGGACGGGCCGGGTCACCCGGGCCCAAACGGGCCCGGTTTCCGGATACCCGGTGTTGACCAACGAAGATTTGACCGAGACCATCATGGCGCCCTTCACTAGCGTTGAGTTCAATCGGTCCATTATGAGTCGTGGAGTTGATCTTGAGGATGTGTTTTGTCTGCCCTTTTCACCTGGTAATTCAATTGTTCCTATGTGTTAATTTATAGCCATAGTTTGTTAATATTGTAAGGGAAGGTGTAATTTTATCCATTGACTTTAAGACTTTAGGTTAAAAGTGGATCATGCATGATTATCTAAATGTAATTTAGGTCAAGCTAGTTAAATTACTTGAGAGGGTGTGTTAGAATTCCACATCGTAAAACACATAATAAATATGAAGGTTAATTTGGTTAATCCTGATTTCGGTTAATCAAATTTCGATTAATCATGATTTTAGTTAGTTAAAATTATTAATTGTACCTGATAGGACTGTCAAAAAATAACCGAAACTAAAAAAATAAATCGAAAACCGAAAAACAGACCCTTTTTTGATTAATCGAACCTTTATTTTTTTATATAATTTTGGTTTGGTTATTTGAAATGATATATTTTGCTGTTTTACTGTTTTGTTAAGGTTTGATATATTAATACTCTTGGTTAACCGGGTTAACTTTGATTTCGTTAGTAAAAATTATTAATTTTGGTTAACCAAAAAGAAGACATAATTAAGTAATAAATGATAGTAATAAAAAAGAATATATACTTATGGAAAATTGAATACAACTCCAAATTCTCAAAATAAACATGCAATTTCATTAAGTCAATGTATACTTAATGTTTAATTTAAATAATTAAAAATATATTATGATTTTTTGGTTAACCGAGCGTATCAATATGTTGAACCACAATCAACCTGTAAAACCACAAAAAAATCGGTCTAATTAACCAAACCGAAATTGTAAAAAAAATAATGGTTCGGTTAACTAAAAAAGTGTCAATTTTTTCGATATTTCGGTTTTAGTTTTTTTTTTCGACAACCCTAATAAAAACTACTAATATATATTGGAAAGTGAAATTTTGTCCATTGAATTAAGTGTTTTTGGTTCAAAGGTATATGTCTAAATGATTGAAACCCTAATATACCACTTGTTTAATCACGGGCCGCTCGAATTTGATATTATCATATGATCGATTCATCTATATGTTTGTATATAAGTAACATATGTTACACTTATTATTGACGAATTAACATGATGAATCAGGATGGTATGGGAATGATAAAGAAAAGTTCAGTGAAACTCTGCCCATTGACTTAAACTTTTTGGTTCAGGGTATATGTCTAAATGATTGAAACCTTGACATGCCACTCATCTAACCATGGGCCGTTCGAATTTGGTATTATTATATGATCGATTCATCTATATGTTTGTATATAAGTAACATATGTTATACTTATTATTGACGAATTAACATGATGAATTCAGGATGGTATGGGAAAGATGAAGAAAACCGAAGGCTAATGAAGGCACAATGCTTTTCCACAAAGGACACAATCAACTTATACTTGTGTCCCATTGAAGGCATAACCATACTAATCGACATCGACACTAAACAAGTCCTTAAAGTCATCGACACCGGCAAAGGCATCCCCATCCCCGGATCAGCCAACACCGAGTATCGCTACTCTCACCTCCCACACAACCAAAATCCCGCCTCTGACATCAACTTAATCTCCCAAGATCAGTCCAAAGGACCAAGCTTCAGTGTCTCAGGCCACATGGTAAGATGGGCAAACTGGGAGTTTCACCTGAAACCGGACCCGAGATCCGGTTTGATCATCTCACAAGCTAGGGTTAAAGATCCAGAGACCGGGGAGCCAAGGAGTGTATTGTACAAGGGAATGATATCCGAGATGTTTGTGCCCTACATGGATCCTACCGAAGCTTGGTACTTTAAGACGTATATGGATGAGGGTGAGTATGGTTTGGGCTTGCTGGCGGCGTCCCTTGAACCGCTCAACGATTGCCCGAGGAATGCAAAGTACATGGACGCGGTGTTTGCGGCGAGTGATGGGACGCCGTATGTGCAAGAGAATGTAGTTTGTATCTTTGAGCGTTATGGTGGGGATATTGGGTGGCGTCACTCGGAAAGTGGTTTGAAAGTAAGTAATTATTGATAATACTTTTCCCACATCGATCTACAGTTAAGATTGGTTAAATTATACTACTATATAGTCACGACCAAAGGTGCGAGCCCGTCTGGGCCAAATTGGCCCGGCCCGGCCAGCCGAGCCAAACCCGTCTGGGCCAAGGGCCGGGCTCGGGTTGGGGAATTGTGGCTTGGCCTGGCTCAGATAAATAAGTACAAAAAAAGGATCGAGCCTTTATATAGCAGTTCGGCCCGGTCCGGGGCTCGGCTCACTCCCGCCCAATATAAATACCGAGCCGGTCACGAGCCCTACTTCTTCGGCCCGTGTCCTTGACTACTATTATATAATTTCTTGAGTTACTCCTATTGCCAATTGGTTTTATGATGTAAACTTACTTAGTATTAATTTCTTGAGTTACTCCTATTGCCAATTGGTTTTATGATGTAAACTTACTTAGTATTAAGCTTACGTATACACGACCCTCTGTTATAGCCCACGAACTTTCATACTAAAATTATATTTGGTTCTGTGAAAGAATGTTATCTCACATCGGAATAACTTGTCCAATATATATATCATTGGGCGGGCTACTCTTCCAATTGCTATTTGGTTTTAGGATGGAACCTCGTGGACATTGTGTTGGACCTAACGTGCATATGCGCATGAATGGATGTGTGTACCCCCACATTATATTGGCCCACCGAAATTTAACAATGTCTTACCGATGAGAAATAAGTGTGATATATTAAACTTGTTAATTGCAATCGATTAAACCTAATTTAACAATTAATCAAAAAGAATCGATTATATATTAATTATGTTAAACGCATGAAATATACAGATAAGCGAGGTGAAGCCAAAAGTGACACTTGTGGTAAGAATGGTAGCAACAGTGGGCAACTACGATTATATTACTGATTGGGAGTTTCAAAATGATGGCCTAATCAGAATGGAGGTGTGTAACTTCTTACATTCTTTTTCTTAACCATTGTCTAATTGCATCTCTCTTATATATGTGAAATCCTAATAAAAATACATTCATCAATTGGTCATCATCTATATTATAAATTTGAAAAGTTAATTCAAAAAAATACTATTGTTGACATATTTTCTTTGAGATATGTGTAATAGTTAACCAGTATTCTAAAAAACATTAGACATACCTAGGTGGCCTAAACGAACTGGAAGGCTAGGCGGCTGGGCTAGCATCTTCCAGTGTCTAGGCGGGGTCTAGACGGAGTTAGACATAAATTTTTAAAATAGTGTAGTTAGCCCATGATCAAACTATTTTCTTACTTACAAAATTGTGAATTATGATCACAGGTTGGGTTGAGTGGCATACCGATAGTCAAAGGAACACCTTACACAAACATGGATCAAGTCCCTCTTAACACTTCCCTCTACGTCACCTTGTTACCGGATAACCGGATCGGAATCGTGCACGATCATTTCCTAACCTACTATCTTGACATGGACATCGAAGATCAACATAATTCCTTCCTCAAACTTCACTTGGAGAAACAATTAACATCCCAAGACAATCCTAGGAAGAGTTACATGAAAGTCACAAAGAACTTGGCCAAGACCGAAAAGGATGCTCAGATTAAGCTAAGTCTCTATGATCCGTCCGAGTTTCATGTGATCAATCCGAATAAGAAAAGCAAAGTTGGGAACCCGGTGGGGTACAAGGTTGTCCCCCATGGAAACGCGGCTAGCTTGCTTGATCTGAACGACCCGCCCCAGATGAGGGCGGCTTTTACCAATAATCAGATATGGGTCACTCCTTATAATCGGTCTGAGGAATGGGCAGGCGGCTTTTTTGTGTGGCAAAGCCATGGAGATGACACTCTTGCCGTTTGGTCTAATAGGTATGAAATTAACCGGGTTGGTTGACTAATCGTCCTATTTTCAATTAATTTTAGAATGAAACTCCATTGACTTTATGCATTGGTTTACATGTGTACAATCCCTAGTTTATCAGGTTACGAACTTTCACGTGGTTACAAAATAGAACAACTTGTCCTAGTTTCGTCGATCTTTTGACTATTTGTGTTGGGCTGGGTTGGGTTTGACTATAAAAAGACTAAGATGTCACCACTTATTGTTAGACTGATTAGCTATAAACATATTGAGATACTAGACCTGTAATTTGGATTTCAATTGGGCTAATAGGCTGTACAAGTAGGGACGTGTTGAAATAATAGTTCTCACAACACAAGTTTGGGACCAAAATAGTCGAGTATATAAAGTTGGTGGACCACTTCTTTGAAATAGAACCCTGTTGAAATTATGTATTTTTTTTTGATCTGATAAGGTTTTGGATAGCCCAAGTATTACTTGGTCTAGCCTAGTAGCACCCATTAACGGATGAGAATTGTGAACAGTTCTAGAAATTTAATTTCAAGGCTTCGTCGGTAGTGGGTGTCCAAACATCGACCTTGAGGCTACCCCCAAGGACCAAACTGTTAGATTGAGCTCCTCACCCGCATTGAATTTATGTATTGTGCTTGTGCCTATATGTGCATGATTTCAATCTATTAGCTCATTTTTTCCATAATTTTTTATAACAATTATATTTTTCGAATAATTGCAGGAACAGAGCAATCGATAACAAGGATATAGTATTGTGGTACACATTAGGGTTCCATCATATACCGTGCCAAGAAGACTTTCCGGTGATGCCAACAGTGTCGTCGAGCTTTGAACTCAAGCCCGTTAACTTCTTCGAGAGGAACCCTATTCTTGTGGTTCCATCCTTCGACAAGAACGATTTGCCGGTTTGTAAGGCCCCTTAAAGAATGGCTAATTTGTGTGTGGGTGTGTGTTTTTCTTTTTCCCTAATAATATCCAATGCTTGATGTGTAAAGTAATTTGTATTACACTTACGCATGCATCTTGTTAATTGTTGATTTATTTAGTCTCGATCTAAATAATATGCAACTGTGTGCAAAATTGTGTTGTTTGTAAATGCAACTTGATCAAAAGTGCAAATAATGTATTAGTATATTTAGGGCAAGTTAATTGAATACTACTTTTAGAAGCTTAACCGTTAAATTATTGTTGCACCTAAAATAAATTTAGGCATCAATCAACTTTCAAGTTAGGACTCTCCAATCCAATCTGACGCCTAACTTGAGGGGACATAACATAATTAAATCTATTTTGTTAATGTATCTAGATAATATATATCTTGGTTCTAATATCCATTCTTATGATTGTTTATGTTTTCATGAGCTTTATAGGGTGAGGAGCCCAGTCCAACGATTGGTCCTTGGGAAAAATTAATCCTGAGGTCGTTGTTTCGACACCCACCAACGACAAAGTCATAATATTTATTTCTTTAGAACTGTTCACTGTTCTCACCAATTTATAGGTAATGTAGGTTAGTCCAAGTACTATTTGAACTATCTTAAATCTTTTCGAATAAAAAAAAAATATCTTTCATGACCTTTATCTTAAATATCTAGTTGTCGGTCAAGTTGTTACTTTTATTTATGTAGAATCTCATTAAATATAGTTGGTAGAGATCCTTTTAATTATTTATGTAGAATCTCATTAAATATAGTTGTGAAAAACACTACATAAATATTTTCTTTTAGATAACTTCAAAATAATAATTTATATGAGATGGTTAGGATAATATTTTTTTGATACAATTTATTTAAAAAATAGTATTTGCTAGATAAATTTAAAAAATAATTTGTGTTAGATCAATTAGAATACCACGATATTTTTAATCAAGTGTTTATTAAAAAAGATTTTTAGATAAATTTATAATAATTTTTTGTATAAAATTATTAGAATAATAGAATATTATTAAATCAAATTTTTGTTAAAAATAAGTTGTAGTTGTTCGTGATGGAAGTGGAAAAATGGGTAGGTATTTTTGATAAAATTTATCAAAAAAATAATTTTAACATGTTCACATGTGACAAGGGGCATAAATTTTACAACATATTTAGGTTTTTACTTTATAATTGTACTACTGGGTAGACTTTTTTTTGGGTCTTTGGTACTTTTTATAAGTAGTACTCCCTCTGTTTCCATTTGTCGTCCTCTTTTGTTTGTCCACTTTTCTTTTATATCTATATTTTTCTTACATTATTACCCCTATCTAATATCAACTTTTACCCATTTTCTAATTACTAATACTACTTTACATATTTTATCCCTATAAAATTACAAACATATTCCCAATAATCTCACTTTTTCCTCATTTTTCCAATTATCAATACTACTTTACACCCTCTTTAAACTCATTTTTTCAATTACCAATACTACTTTACACCCTTTTTAATAACCATAAAAACCGTCCTTTTAGACAAACAAACCGGGACGGAGGGAGTATAAAAAAGGAAACTACCATAAAGTCTAATCGATTGATTAGACGTTCCAAATCATCGGCACTTTATTTAGTACCACCAATTAGTTCAACCCAAATCTTCATTAACTAAAAACATAAACCAATTCAAACAAAACAAACACAAACCATGGACACAAAAAGAATCAAAACCAAACCCTATAAAACCGCTCTCGCCTACACACTAGCCCTCGCTTCCATCCTCCTCCTCCTCACCACCACCACCTTCACCACCACCACCACCACCACCTCCGATCTCGCCAACCGCCTCTCAACCACCACCTCCACCGTTCCCCACCACCCGCTCGATCCACTCACCGTCCCGGAACTCAACCGTATCCGCGCCATCCTCTCCTCCCACTCGCTCTTCAAACGCGGTGTCCCCCACGCGCTCCACTCCGTAACGCTCGAGGAGCCTCGAAAATCATCCGTGCTGACTTGGAACGAGGGGGACCCGCTTTTGCCCAGGCGGGCCAGCGTCGTCGCACGTGTCGGCGGGGAGTTGCACGTGCTCGTTGTGGATATCGAGACGGGTCGGGTCACCCGCCGTAAAACGGGCCCGGTAAATGGATACCCCATGTTGACCGCGGAGGATTTCGCGACGGCGCCGTTGGCTCCGTTTAGTAACGCCGAGTTTAACCGTTCGGTTATGAGCCGCGGGGTTGATGTTAAGGATGTCGTTTGTTTACCGGTTGCACCTGGTATGTTTTTTTTTTAATCTGTATAAAAAATTACAAAGAATGTGATTATGTGACTATTTTAATTAATTGTTTAACTAGTTACTAGTTGAAAAAAAATATTTGGTAAGTTAAAATTAATTGGTTATTAGTTGATTAACTAGTTAATTTAAATAAATATCAAAAAGCAACATATTTTTGGTAATCATTTGAAATTATTTGGAATAAAATAACTAAAACAAAAATAAAAGTATTGAATTTGTTAATAAAAATAAGAATTATAACTTGTAATTAGTTATAACTAAGTTATTTATGTCTAAATGGTATTTTTTAATTTATTTCAACTTTAACACATATTTTGCTAGGGGTGTGCATAAAAAAACCGAAACCGAAAAACTGAACAAAAAACCGAAAAATCGATTATTTTTTAGGTTACTCAAACCGACTTTTTTTTGAAATTTCGGTTTGGTTAATCGAAAACGATCGTTGAAATGCCAAGAACGAGGTTTTTGGCTATAGAAAGATGGCCTTCGAAACAAAAATTGACCAAAGGTTTTTACCTTGTTCCATTGCAAAATACTGCATTTTTATCACCAGCCCTTCAGGACTTAGACCAAGATAGATACGATGAAACGGAAAGGATCCGAGTGAATGGAAAGGACAAAACAAAGGATGAATTCCACTTTCACTTAACAGAAGAAGATAAAGACCTCTTCTGGTTTGAAACCGAAAATATTTTCGGTTTATTGGTTCGGTTTCGGTTCACGACTTTACACATAACGGTTAACCGAAAAACCGAAAATATATTAATATTTTATTCAAATATTAGTTGTTTTTGATTTATTTAGTGGTTAAACTCTATGATCTTCAAAGTGTTAATGTAGTTTAAGTCTTTCCTTCTTCAATTTTAACAATTTACACATTATTTTTCCACTTCACATTGATATAAGAGTCGCTTATTAAATTTGATTGGATAAAAATTAATACACACAATGTTTGATTCTACACAATATAGTATATACTCTCGATATTTGTTTACAAACAACCAAAACAATATGATATAACTACATATTTAAAATAAAAGTCTAGCTTGATTACTTTTTGTATTCAAATTTTATTATTTTAATCTTAATTATTTAAGGTAAAATTACATAAACGGTTATCGGTTAACCGAGAAAATCAAACCGAAAAATTGGTTAATCGAACTACGGTTAACTAGGATTCAGGGTTCGATTTCGGTTCTCGATTTTAACTAACCGAAATCATGGTTAACCGAACTTCGATTAACCATGATCTCGGTTAACCAGGTTTGGACACCCCTAGTTAATCAATAACAATAGTAACATTTAATATTATTTCAAAACTTTTCCCTAAATTAAAATTGATGAACCCTTATAAAAAAATTAAAATAATAAACAATAACCAAATTTATTAAAATTAATATTTTTATTATATGTCCATAAACACATATTATAATCTCTTTTAACATAAATCTAGCTAGACATAAATAAAAAAAAAAACTGATTGAAATATCAACCTTTCCAAGTCTCAACAAATTATAATCTTTCATTATAATTCATTTAAAATCTTGGGCCTACTAATAAATGGACTTAAATTGGCCACGAGACATTTGTACCAAAAATGAATATATGGACTAAATGGACTTAAATGGCTAAGGTCCCATAGGTTAGGAAAAAAATCCTATGTTAGTCCCATCTTATAAAGAGAATAGGTTAGGAAAATCTATGTTGGATTATTTTTATTGGATTTATTTTTTTATTAAGGCAATTGTTTTCTAATAATGTATTTTAATCATTTGTTAAAAGATCGATTGTAATAATTAGATCAAACTTAATTTATTTGTATATTCTGATTAAAGGCAATAAGTTAGATATAATTACCAATTTTAAATCGGGTGACTTAGTTTACTTTTTTTTGTTAAAGGAGAGACGACACTTTTCGATCCATCAATGGAGAATTTTATGTTATAAAAAAGAAATCAAATAAACAACAATTATATTTCTTTCTCTTCAATTTTTTTGGTGGAAGTTGTTTAATTTGTTCATACATGCTGTATCAAGAACTCCTTATAATATTGAAGAATTGTTACAACGATTTTTGCTAGTTTGTATTTATTTCGAATTAGTTATTTTTATAAAAGAGTATTAATTTCATTATAGGGTTTTAATTCTTTTAAATAATATGTATAACTTATGTCTTAAGAACATTTGTTATAAAAATCGTTTTTACTAGCTAAATTATGGTGTGGATATTTTTAGGGATTGCTCGTTGATCCTATCAACCTTTCATTCTCAAATCTTGGGCCTACTAATAAATGGACTTAACTAAGGTCCTTATAGCTAGCCATCTTTTTTTTTGATCTATTATAGCTAGCCAACATAGGTAAAGTTTCTTTATACGTACGGAATATATGTTAATACCGCTCTTTTAAAAGCAAAGGTTAAAAAAAATGTGTTGGATACATGTTTTATTTTGATCTTATTCTATAGATTTTATTTTAAAAAAATTATGGGTGAAATTACAAACCTATAGCAAATTAATGAATTCTAGATAAAATAATTAAAAATAAAAATAATGAATTGGATAATTGATATGAAAAGTATAAAATCTCATATGAAGAGTTGATTTTTCATTTAACAAGATTGTTCAAACTATATATAAATATATTTTTTTATCAATTCAACTAAAACTAGATCCGTTTTTTAATTGGCTTATTGTTGGGAGTTGGCATTCAATGTCAAAATTTGGTACTACCTCGGTTTCGTAATATAAGTCGTTTTTTGATTTTATACATGAATTAAGACAAATTTAAAATGAAAAAGATGATAATTTAATGCTTGTTTTTATCAATGCACTATTAACTATTCAACTACTAGAATTGTTTGAGTTAATAAATTTTGTTGGAATGTTAAGTAAATTAAATAGAGTAATAATCTATTTTGAAAAGTTTTATACTCCCTCCGTTCTATTCTACTTGTCCATGAAGGCTTAATAAACACATATTAAGGCATGGTATGATCTTACCAAATTACCTTTATTAATTACCCTTATTAATTATACATTTCTCTTTTTTTAGAGACTTATCCCAAGTGTATTAATTACATACAAAGGGTACAAATGGAAAATCTTGCACAAATATAGTTTCAAGGACAAATAGAACTGAAAAAGAATTTAAGGCCTCATGGACAAGTAGAATAGAATGAATGGAGTATTAAATAAGGGAAAAAATGACTTACATTATGAAACACCTTTTTTTAGAGATAGAAATGACCTACATTGCAAAACGGATGGAGTACTAGAAAAGCTACAAATTAAATGTCATACAATGTCATACAATTTGTGATTTTGTATGGTATCGCACATGCAGGATGGTTCGGCAAGAGCGAAGAAAACCGAAGGCTAATGAAGGTCCAATGCTTCTCCACCAAAGATACGATCAATCTATACATGTGACCCATCGAAGGCTTGACCATACTCGTCGACATCGATACCAAACAAGTCCTAAAAATCACCGACACGGGCAAGCACTTGCCTGTGCCCGGGGCAGCCAACACCGATTACCGCTACTCTCACTTACCACACCCCCAAAACCTGACCCACAAAATAAACCCTGTTTCTATGGAGCAGCCCATGGGCCCGAGCTTCACAGTCTCGGGCCACACGGTCAAATGGGCAAACTAGGAATTTCACCTCAAGCCTGACCCGAGAGTCGGTCTGGTCGTCTCTCGGGCCAGGTTTAGGGATCCCAATACGGGCACAATGAGGAACGCCATGTATAAGGGAATGGTATCAGAGCTGTTTGTTCCTTACATGGATCCTAGCGAAGCATGGTATTTTAGGACTTACTTGGATGCGGGCGAGTACGGGTTCGGGTTGCAAGCGTTTCCGCTTGACCCGATTAACGATTGCCCGAGAAATGCACGGTTCATGGACGTGGCGTTCGCGGCGAGCGACGGGACGCCGTTCGTGCAAGAGAAGGTGATTTGTATCTTTGAGCGTTATGCTGGGGATATTGGGTGGCGACACTCCGAGAGTCCCTTAAGTGGTATCAAGGTAAGCACAAAGTATACTTATTTACAAAAGTACATGATAAAATAGGGGCATTTGCAAAGAATCACTATTGCAGGGCATTTGCAAAAAAAAAAAAAAAAACTTATTTTACTTTTTATAAAAACACACCCCTTATTATGGAGAACTTATAAAAAATCACTTCTTAGTGAACCATCCTATCTTGTTTTCCATCTAACCGTCAAATTAGTGTTAAAATTAATATATAATTGGAGAGAGAGAGCTTCATGATCGATAGAGAGAGGAAAGACTGGCTCAAGGGTAGATATGAGGCCGGTTATAGGGGAACCGGCTGAAACTGGATCCTGAACTGGAACGACACTACGGTTCCGATTCTGGTTCCTCCACTCAAGGAATCAAGGAACTGGCGGAAAAAATAGAAGTAACCTAATCGCGATCACGGTTAGGCTATTAGAACGAAAACCGGGGTTGGGACCCATTAGACCGCAACCGTGATTTTCGTTCGGGCGGAAAAACTGAGATTTAATTTAATTTTTTATTATTATTTGTGGTTCTGGAACCAGAACCGAGAGGAACTGACCGGCCGGAACCGTAACCAGCCCAAAGTCGAATCCGGTTCTGATTCCATGGTTCAATGGAACCGGAACCGCTAGTTCAGGAACCGGACCTATGTCCGGGTGCTTCATGATCGACAATCTTGCTAGTGGGAGAGCTCAACTCGGCGAGACAATTATCTGTCAGAGATTGAAATAGGAAGGGTAATTGATAAACACCCTCAAGCTAGTCTTTCCTTTGTCAACCCTCTCTCGATCTCTAGTACCTTCTAGCGAGTCTATAGAAAATTAAGTCATAAATTTGTTATTAGTGTATTTTTTTGGTTGAATTGAAATTAGTTTTATACAATGTTGCTTGCTGACAAGAACGATCAATTTTGGTGGACATGTACCTAATGATACTATAGATAACTGAGGTGAGGCCCAAAGTTACACTTGTGATAAGAATGGCAGCATCAGTGGGCAACTACGATTACATAATCGATTGGGAATTCCAAAATGACGGTCTTATCAGAATAAATGTGAGCTTTCATTTTCCCATAGAATTTACTTTATACATATTGCGTATTATTTTTACAATTTTCAAATACAAATATCACGTAACAATATTTATAACAGGTTGGTTTAAGCGGTATATTGATGGTCAAAGCAACACCCTACACAAACATGGACCAAGTCCCTCTTAACACAACATTGTACGGCACCCTATTATCGGATAACCGAATCGGAGTCGTCCACGATCATTATGTCACATATTATCTCGACATGGACGTCGACGATCCGCAAAATTCATTCTTCAAAGTCCACTTGGCGAAACAAATGACTTCGCAAGAAGAAGAAGAAGAAGAAGCCGACATTAATCCTAGAAAAAGTTACATCAAAGTCACAAAAACTTTAGCCAAGACCGAAAACGATGCTAAGGTTAAGCTGAGCCTCTATGACCCATGTGAGTTCCACGTGATCAACCCGAATAGGAAGACCAAGGTCGGGAACCCTGTCGGGTACAAGGTGGTCCCACATGGAACTGCGGCTAGCTTGCTTGACTTGATGGACCCGCCCCAGATGAGGGCCGGTTTTACCAATAATCAAATATGGGTCACCCCTTATAACCGGTCCGAGGAGTGGGCCGCTGGAATGTACGAGTGGCAAAGCAAGGGAGACGATACACTCGCAACGTGTTCTAATAGGTAAAATACCAACCATAACGTACAAATGTTTTGCGACTTTAACCATAAACTTTTATAAGCATTGATATTAATAATATACTCGGTAGGAAAAAAGTATACAATAAAAAAAATTAAACAGTGGGGGCAACGACCTCCTCTGCCGCCCTGCCTCTATCTAAAACCAATTAGTAGTTCTAGCGTTCTCCCATTATTCTCAAAACGATAGCGTAAACGCTGCCTCCTTAGGGGTAGGAGGATGCAAAATCTAGTCTGCTCCCGCTCCTCTGTTCTGATGGTAATTCCTCTAATGCCAAACGAATCCTAAATTGTGTAGCCCTCAAACCGCTGGTTTTGGTTCTGGTTCCGATTTGAAAACCAATATCAATCGGAAATACCAATTCTTCAACCCTCGAAAAAGAACCTAAGTTGCGGATGGGTTGGCATGCCGATTTCGATTTCGGTTTTGATCCAGTTTGGTTCGTTTTTCCGGTTTATATGCATCTCTATTCTATTCACAAGGTTGGTAGTATTTAACATCAACTCCTCTTTTTTTTTGCAGGAATAGAGCAATAGATAATAGGGATATAGTAATGTGGTACACATTAGGGTTTCATCATGTGCCTTGCCAAGAGGACTTTCCGATAATGCCAACGGTGTCGTCGAGTTTCGAACTTAAGCCAGTGAACTTCTTCGAGAGAAACCCAATTCTTCACATTCCTCCCTACAATGAGAAGGACTTGCCGGTTTGCAAGGCCTCTAGTTCACATTAGTTATAGGTTTACTTTGTGTTTCTCCATTTCCCTACATTAATAATTCCAAATTTTATGTGTGAAAATAGGATGAAAATATAGGGTAAGGCTATGTTTGTTAAGTCACCAAAAAAAACTTGTTGGAGTTGTAAAACTAGCTGAAGTTGTAAAACTACCTGTAAAAGTAGTTGGCATTTTAAAAATATATTAAACACTATTTGATAATGTTCAACTAGTTTATTGTAGTAATTAATAATTTAAAATTTTATTTTATTATAGAGTTATTCTTATTTAGGAAATAATTATTTTTCTAATTCGAAAAAGTACTAAAAACTAGTGCAAAAGCTTTAAAAACTAGCTTTGTCAAAAAGCTAGTTTTACAACTAGTTGCTAGTTTTTATGTGTCAAACAAACAATATTTATACGAGTTTCTATAACTAGTTGGAAAACTCCAACTAATTTTTAGTACCCAACAAACACATACGTCAATATGTGCTATCATTACAAATTTATAATGTTTTAAGGGTGTTAATATTTTTAAATGAAACAATTTAAATATACACTATTTGATTAAAAATTGTTGTGAGTGATAACACCCAGTATTGTTATCGATTGTTGCTAACTGCCCGTGTCAAGATTGAGTTCTTTGTGCGCCTGCTGTCTTTCGTAGATGTGGTCATTGTTTCTCCAAGTATCCTCTCTAGACTTGAACCCAAGAGGGAGCCTAGAAAAAAGTTGACACACCCAGGGAAAGACAAGATGCGAGCAAATGCCATAGAGCTTCTAGTCAAGTGGTTAAACCTCCAAGAATAATACCCAGAGGTCTCTGGTTCGACTCTCTTGGGTAGTGCTCTTCACAAAAAAAAAGATATCAACAAATAATCCAATGTTAAGGATATAAGTTTTCCACATCTGAAAGTTGAGTCTAGCATATAATCTTGTGGGTTAATTCTTCTATTGTCCGTTGGGCATACATACGTACGATTCCAGTCCATCAGCACATGGAAAGTTCAATCTACTATATATATAAAAGCAATAAGGTTTGGAGCCACCACATTGCGCCACGTCAGCGTTGTCCACATGTCGCTTCTATAATATGCCACATCGGATTTTGCCACATGTCGTACTTTCCTTAAGCCATGTCATTTAATTTTTTGACATGTCATATGCCATGTCATATTAATTTCACCCCGTCACTTACATTCCATATTTAACTACAATTATAAAAAATCTACTATACAATTTTTGGATACAAAAATCTTTTCCTTAATGAAAAATTATTACATACAAAATTTCCTAAATAGATTTACTACAAATCTTCCTCTAAAAAATTACGAAATATTTAAAAGAAATATTAAAAAAATATTTAACGTATTTTATCAACAAGATTTACTACAAATCTTCCTCTAAAAAATTACGAAATATTTAAAAGAAATATTAAAAAAAATATTTAACGTATTTTATCAACAAGACATTAACATTTTACAAGAAATATTCAATAAACATATTTGTATTAATCTTTAATTTGTTCAATTTCTTAAAAGAAATATTAACGTTTTTTGTATGATTTTTTTTATAATAAGCTTTCTACTATTTGATATGAGAAATATGGATAAATATTAACTTAATTTGAAAAAAGAGAAAAATTATTTATTCTAAAAAAGATTTACATTTAAAAATATTAAAGATCAAATATAATGAAAATTTGTTTCCAAAAACTATCATATTTTTGTGAATCTACTATCTATAACTATATATTAAATCTATACCTTTTCGAGTCACCAAAACGATTCTGCCACACCTCATTTAAAAAATTAATTTTTATTTCTATTATTTTAACTTCTTTCAATTAAATTCTTTTTTAACTATTTAAATCTAATATATGTATATAAAAAGCAATGAGGTTTGGAGTCACCTCATTGCGCCACGTCAACTTTGTCCACATGTCGTTTCTAGAATACGCCACATCGGATTTTGCCACATGTCGTCTTTTCCTTAAGCCATGTCATGTAATTTTGACACGTCATATGCCACATCGTATTATTTTCACCCCGTCACTTACATGTCATATTTAACTATAATGATAAAAAAATGATTTACTTATAAAAAATATTTTATATAAATTGATAATTATAGGCCTATATATTTTGAAAAATCTATGCTTTTTTTAATCAAAATATTTCCTTATGAGAAGTTTGGTCAAAATAATTTACTTTTATTGCAACTCACAATTTGAAAATTTACTATAACAATTTATGAGCATTGTATATATTATTCTCATTATTTGAAAATTTAGCATAACATTTCATGAGTATTGTAACTATTGTATATATTATTCTCATTATTTAACTTAATAATCTAAATTTAATTTATTTGATTTGATTTTAAAAAATAAAATAATTTTTATACATATTACGATCAACAAATTACTTACATTGAATATTATATTATATTTTTGTTTATTAATATTTTTTATAGTATATCTAACAAATATCGAGTAATAGTCGTGCATGGCACAACGGGAACAACTAGTACCCAACAATTAGAGTCGAAACAGAATTTTTGTGATACCGCCCTAAAATCCTAACGTTGTAGAAAGTCGAAACGAAATCCTCATAATACTACCCTAAGTCCTAGCATCGTAAAATGTCCTTTGCTATGAGAATTTGTTCATTTACAAAGGCTCATGGGCTGAAAATATAGCCTAATGGGCCCTTTTTATTGAAGCCCATCTATATGGGCCTCAATTTTGCATTATGGGCCAAAATAGGCCCAAATGAACTGGTTAGAACAATGTTGTTCACAACAAAACAACATAATGTGACAAAACGGTAAAAACTTTAAAAGAGAGAGACAAACAATCTCAAAGTGAAAACCATGTCCAATCCCCAAATATATCAAGTCTAATCCAAAAGATGTGAAGATGTGATAGGATGGTGGTGCCATATCTCTTGGATTGGAAATTTGGAGACATGTAACTTTCAGCCAAAAGTTTTTTTTATTTTTCCTTTTCTTTTCATAAATTTTGTTTATATTTTTCTTGCCTTTTTTGGTGGGGTTAAAGTTGTCTTTCACCTTTCTTTGTAAATATTCCTTGAATGACTGACTTTGTGACCTTTGATGTGGACAAATTAAGCACTGTCGGCAATAGAAGCCAAAAAAACATTCACTTCAACTTACAAAAATTACCATAGCCATTCAAACTCTTGACTATAGTGTTCGGTATATATATTTTTTTACCACATATCAGAATTTTTCTATATTTTTAATTATCCTTAATTGATTAGCTTAGAACTCACAAATATATTAAAAAATTGTAACATAAAATTCAGAGTTCTAAAAAATGTTAGGTTTCCCCTAGCATCTATGCGGTATAAACGAGCGTCTAGACGGGTTAAAAGATCTCCTAGACGGAGTGAAAAGCTAGGCGGGTTAGAACCTTCAAGCGCTTAGGCGAAGTCTAGAAAGAGTTAGGCAGTGATTTTTAAAATAGTGAGTTACGTTTTATTTTTCAGTATATAAAAGCAAGTGATAATGATACTAGGTAAAATAATATTTTTTTTGTTTATAATTTATTGTGGAAGCATGTTACTTGTCAAGCTATAGTTAATTAGTTACTCATAAGATTAAAATAATTTGGATGCATGCTACCTTCAAAATAAGGTTATAAACATATAATTGATTCATAAGTGTCTCCTAACCTCTAACAACAAGCATGCTTATATTACATATCTTTGATGCTTTCCCACGTCAAGTTCACCTCTCAATGGGCCTGTAGGCCCGCCCATATATTGTACGGAAATGGGCTCGGTCCACAATTGTTTCTAAAATTTAATTAATTTTTTATGTGAAAAGCATTGTCCGTGAAAGTTGAACTGAAGACTTTTCGGACTTTCTTTGAAAGCTTAAGTACTTGATTAGATACTTGAAGGTTCTAAAATTTAATTTTGTTGATATATCAAGGGGCGGGTTTGGGTGAGAGCATCTGTCCATGCGAGAACCGAGAACATTAATTTGTAGATTAATGTTTGAGATCCAACGTAATTGAATGGAAATTATGGGTAAATTTTTGGTCGTGATGATATAACTTAGTGTGCATAAACTAAACTTAATTTTATGTAATCAAGTATGCATGACCTTTTGACTCAATATGCTTGACCTTATACATAAGCGTACATGATCGCACACTCTTTCAATCACGGCGGGGGAGCAAGTACTTGGTCCTCAGCTTTATGAAAGAGTTGTCTTTCCAGTGGAAGGGAAGTAAGGTGAGAGCCAGAAGATAATTTGTCATTAAGCTCGTTATATAGTCACTTACACTCAGTTATAAAAGTCATACATACTCGGTCATAAAATATTAATTCGAGCTATTAGTTTATTTAAAATCTGATTGTCGTCGCACTTATATTTTCAATTCTCTCTTGAGCGGCTATTCTCACGAGATCCAATTCCATAAATCAAATGTACACTTGCTCACAAGCAAAACTTAAATTTAAACATGAAATCATAATTTTATTACAATTTAATGAATAAATCACGAATTATATATCAAAAAGAACATATTTTTGAAATACATTTTTGTTTTTCACCTAGCCTTTTCATCCCATTATGAGACAAAAGATAGTTGCATTAAATATGCCTTTGCTAACTCACGAAACTATTCCGTTTATAGGAATGTCAATTATAGAAGCTCATGTCCATGTCCATGTCCATCAGTTCATCTAGCACGTACAGCCTGCTCACGTTAACAATTTTATTTTCTTATGAAATATCAACGTTCATATCTTTAGGTCGAACAACAAAGTTAAAACAGGGCGGTTAAAAGGACAAAAAAAAAATTACTGTGGGAAAGTTTGCCAAGTTGTGTTTCACCTTTGTGTAGTGAATAATAAAAAGAGTGGGTCACGGGTAAAATGTTACAAACATCTTCAAGAGGGTACAAGATCGGGTAAAATGTAATTTTATTATTTTTGAAAAATAAAATAAATAGATGAATTTTGAAATAACTTAGCCCTCGTTTGGTTCAACATTGGAATTCAATTTTCAGGAATTTAAGTTACTGAAAAGTAATTTCATGAAAATTGAAATTTATAGAAAATATAAAATTATGTTTGGTTTAAAATTAGTTGATTTTGTTTATGTATGTATGAAATCGACTGGTCTATGAAGTCATTTGCACCTACAAAATAATTTCATTAATAGTGCACCATCATTTTGCACGATCATTTTTAATTTATACCATGAAAATTAAAACTCCGGAATGAGTTGATATTAATTCTTCATTTCATTTATAATTTTTTAAATAAGAGATGCACCTTATAATTAATAATTCGTTATAGCGCGCCTTAATTCGGTGGTATATCGATTTTGCATTATAATATAGAGTATTTTCTTAAAGAAGATAGTACTTCCGAACATGCTGCAGTAGTGAAGTATTATTCTATATACAAATTTAATACTTCGCTACTGCAACATGTTGTAGTGTTGTACATACATTTTTTTCAGAATATTATAATTCAAAAACAATGCATTATAAATAAAAATTGTGTGCGGCCAAATAAACCATATGTAACTATAGTTCTAAAATATGTCGTATAAGAACTCAATTGCTACCTTAAGATTGATCAAATTAGGTTAACAATTTTTGTACATCTAATCAATTGCAAAAAAAAACACAAATCTAAAAATAGGAAGAATGTAAATTGAATTTTGGGGTAGGGGTCGGATGGCACTTAGCATGCCATGAAAAATCAATTGAAAAGACCAAAGATTATAGTGTTCTCTCTTCTTTCAAGGATGCTTTTGGGGCCTATTTATGTCCTTTAATATTCATAGGCTTGTATATGAACTTTTTGAAGCATTTGTCCATTTGTAAACTCATAATTGATTCCAACCTCTCATATTAACAAGTTGAGAGATTTTTATTTGTAATTTTCATCAAGCATCAAATGTTTCTTGTTATCAACATTGATTCAACAATTATAGATGCGTTTACGCGTGGATCCGACATTAGCTGTCAATTCGCACACTGTCTTTTCAAGAGCTTTCGGTCAGCCTGATGTAACTCTGAACCTACCGTAACTCTTTCCTTTCTGCACGCTATATGTCACCCTTATTACCTTTTAAATATCCATTTAAGTTCATTAATATTCTCTCTAAAAAAATTTATATCATAGAGCACACGTCATGCTTATTGTATGTGGACACAATCTTAAATTTATCTACTCAAAAAAATTATTTTTATCTAATGGACACTAATTTATCAAATGATCTTAATTCTTAAACTTTTTATTCCTATTTTCTATTTTAAACTAGCTTATTAATTAACTTATATAACAAGGTACGAATTTGCCTAAGATATCAGCATATTTACAATACATTTTATGTATTTTATACTCTTTTTATCCCTTTTCTTTTTATTCTAATGTTTTAGAAAATTTACCGTGTATGTCTTGCACGAGTGGGTTTGTAAAGGGCATCATCATATATTGAGCATTGTTACAATTTTTTATAAGGAAAGAGATTAGGGTGGCCACTAACAAACTAGTGATCGTCCGAGCATGTGTACAGTTTGCATCAGAGTTAGTCTACTCAGTATTAAAATGCTTAATATTTTTTATGGAAAATAGAATTTTTTTTGGCTATTTACCCATTAGTGAACCTTATTAAATTCATATTAAAGATACCCAGTATTTGTATTTGAAATAAACTTTAAAATTTTAATATTTATATACACTAAACTTAATAAAAATGGCACTACCAAATTTTGCTTTAAGACTTTAATTAATGCATTAATGCCTGATTGCGATTCAACAATTTAAAATAATTGAACCAATTGTCACCTCCTAATAATTTCCCTAACCATTCATATTTTAATAATTGTCTATAAACTTATATCAATATGGTTATTTTTTTTATTATTTTAACTCTAATACAACTGTTTACTCTTCATAATGCCTTATACAACTTTGTGCTTATTCATCATACTTATAAATTAATTATTACATTTTCCTTGTGATTTTTTTTAAAGAATTTCTCTATAGTATGCCCTTATGTCACATAATAAATTAGATGTAATTTTTAAGATTAGTTGAGATTTTTCTTATAAAACTTATTTGTTTTTTTAGATTTATTTTTTACATCAAAACACATTGTAATAACTCATAATTAAGTACTTTTTTTATAAATAATCTAATTGAAAAAGAAAGGAATCTCTAGAAAAAGTTCGGGCCCTTAAGTTACAAACCCATTCTTGGAAAGGACTGACCAAATAGGAGATCCGTTCGAACGCGTTAATTCTGGAAATGAAATGAAATTCAATTTGCCGACAAATTGTGCTCCAGCTAATGCCACCAAGAAAAGAAATTGAATTTATAGTGTGTTTATATACCTAGAATAAATAATTACATAATATCAATGTAATTTAATACATTAAATTGCGACCCTTAGCTTAATTTTATAATTTAATATTTTTTATTATAAAAAATAGGGTTAGTAAAATCTTCACACATTAATAAAGAAAGAAGAAAAAATTATTTATGAAGTAAGGTTTCAAAGTACTGAACAGATTTGGTACATCGAGAGTCTGATATTGACAATAAGTGAAAATATCAATTGACATAAAAAGCATACAACAATGAAAAAACTAAAGACGAAAACAACAACAAAAACAACAACGATAAAAAAAACCCTTCGCTAATTCAGGAACGAAAACATTAGCGATAAATTAACAACATTGTTGTAAGCGCAAGTTAAATAGGACATCGCTTGATAAAATGAAAAATAAATTATTATTACATTTTCCATCAGGAGTCTTGAATGCGTCTAAAACCTCAATAAATACAACTTGATCCACACTAAAAACCGATTCCACAAGAATTACACCATAACTTCAATTCAAATAGAGCAAAGATGGTCTTGTAAAATTGCAATCCTTCAAGGATTTTAGCTAAAATAACGGTTGATTCTATTGTTTGTCAATTTCACTTGTTAAATGACAACCAAATTCAACATAACACGAAATTTTAAGTTCTCATCCGAAAAAAAATTCTACGTAAATCTTTCAAGTTTTGTCTATTTTTTACTGACTCAAAAAACCAAATGAAAGATGCTACATGTTCTTGGGAGCTAATGGAACCGAAAAAATCCTTCTATCCAAATATGCAATAACCAATCTTGTATGTTGTAATTTTTTTAGTAGAAGAGGGGCAACACTCTTCGGAATATTGACTACTTAACTCATTTTTTAACTCATACCATGCATAGCAAATCGGCTAGATTAAAATGCGAAATCAATTGATAAAAATGTAACATTAATTGGTATATGTATGACTCATTGACTCTAAAAAAAAAAACAAAGTAGTTACCAATTATCAATTGGTCTAATAGGATAAGGCGCATATTTTCTTAAACGTCTGTTTAGGAGTTTGAGTTGAAATATCTTCATGACAATATATATGAAAAGATTAAATTGAGTGGGTTGTCTTAATTAAAGTCTTATGCATTACCCAGTCTAGACGTAGAGTGCGGACGGATTGAATCGGACGGGAGATTAAAAAAACCAAAGTACGTAGTTGAGTTTAGGGGAGAGCAACCGGATATATCCGATTCGATCCAATATAGTGGATATGTGGTAAAAAATTCCTTAAAATTCTGATCCGCTATGACCAGATATTCGATAAAAAGTATTTTCTTGGGTCGTACCAAGATATCCGTCGATCCGGCTAAAATTTAAGAGAAAGTTCACATACTTAAAGAGAATTGAATCCTTGATGAGTTGAAATTTTACAAAATACTCATTAAAACATCTATACGTACTACTTAAAATTAATATACACTTTCTAAAAATATATACAGTACCGAATATCCGATTGCCTTAAAACCTCAATCCGTATCCAATCCGACTATGTAGAAAACATTCACGAATCGGATACGAATAAAAAAATTATGATCCATCTGAATCCGAAATTTATTAGATCGGATAGGTCGGATAGACAGATCGGATCAACGGATTGAATATTTTTGCTCGTGCAACCATGCAAAGAGACGGCTCTTCCGGGGGGTTGAAAGGGCAAACTCCATAGTCCGTACAAACAGTTTACAACATGAAATGGAAGCTCAATAAGAAAACGACCCTGCCAAATTGAATGGCAATTGGCATCTTTTCTTGTAAATATTAATTTACAGTCCAGTTAAAAACTCCTCTTCATATATATCGTCAGTCAATCTGATTTTCACTTGGGGATCAAATCTCTGCATTCTGCAAAATCAAGTACTGGACCGACTGGTTTTTGTTAATTTGTGCCAGTGTACACACATACTATAGTTCTATATCATTGTCTTTTGACCATCTGTTTTTTGGTTTGATTTTTGTTCTTTGTTTTCAATGCATCCTAAATTTTACTACTAGCATGTGCAAATTTTAATAACTAGGTATGTAAATTTTTTAAAGTGCTTGTGTAAATTTTGGCAGTAAAATTGTTAAAGTTCGGCGGGCCACAATACGAATGAATGGAGAGACCTTCTCAATGCACATGCGCGATAGCCCCATCACATAAGCCCATAAGGTTCCAAACTAAAACCAATTGGTAATATGAGGTGTAACCGAAGAGTATATATTTAGGCTAATATTTCTTTAGCTTTTCGATGTGAGAATTCTTTCTTCCACAAAATTAATTAAATTAAGGTAATTTAGCCCATCCAGAATAAATCGATGAAATTTAGCCCACTCGAATTTCAAATCCTAGGTTTGTCCCTGCATGTGAGTATTTTAACATGCGTGTGCAAATTTTATCAACTAAATATGCAAATTTTATATATTCGTCGTGCTAAATTTCTCCGAATTTATTTAAAACATAATTGATTCTTAGTTCTTGCTTCAACATCCGTTCTCATCCGATCCCTCATACATATATGTTTTGCTTGTGAAGTACATCCTTTTTTCGCATCGTTTATAATATTTCCTTTTTGTTTGTATCGTATAATATATTTTTATGTAAATAATTAATCTTTTTATGAATGTGTAGCTACTAGCTAGAGGCGCGCCGGCTGCAGAAACATTGGACCCATCGGCTATATAAGCCGTCGTGGCCAAGGTCGCGTTTTTTACGCTTTAATTTTTTTATAGACTTAGGATTCGTTTGGATGATTAATTATAATTTTTTATATTGTGTCTCTCAAACATATTTCGTTTTATCGAGAATTTGAAGTTCTTATAGTGTGACAAAATAACAATCGGTGCATGTTCTTGCACATCTCATGGTTCAATTTTATGTGTTACACCGAGACATTATTAATAATTGCTTCTGGTATAGTTAATACAAAAACCTAATTCACGATCGAGTAATTTTAGGGTTATGTAGAAGATTGTATGATTGATTTTGGGTTTATGTTAAATGTAAGGTTTCGGGCCGGGCCTTATAAACACTATTTTATATGAACTTAAGGACTTTTCAAAAGAACACTTATTCTTGTATTACTCTCGCTCCAGTACTCTTAACTATTGAGTTTTTTGTCCTCACTCGAATTCAGAAAATAAAGAGTTCTTGTTGACATAAATAACGCCTCAATGTGTTATAAATTAAAGGGATGTTACATCAAAAGTTCTATAAAACCTAGATATTCCTGTTCAAGTAACAATGGAAATTTCTTCGCAAGTTCATGCATGTGCTTTCATGATGGAATGCATGAAAATGCTCTCACTAATACAAAAAAAAAATGTCAGGTGTATTTAAGGTAGAGAACAAATTTGAAAAATCAATTAAAATACAAATAACCAAATGAAAATAAATCTTGACAGCAGCCATATTTGTGCAGAGGTATATATAGCTTTAGTCAAGCTCACCAAGATTTACACTTATGAAAATATTGCACAAATTATTGGAAGCAAGTGATAAGCCTAAACTGAGGGCACTGTGGCCAATCACTTTATTAATTATTGCTAGTGACAGTAATTAAAATAGTAATTAAATACAAAGAAAATAAAGCAACTTTAGTTCTTTTTCTCAATGGATCCTATTCTATGTAGCTTGATTTGTTTTAATTAAATTTTCACCATAGTGCAAGGGGATGAAAAATTGATATGACGTCACTCATTCACCCCAACTATGATGTCATATCAATTTTGCATCCCCTTGCACTAAAGTGAAAATTTAATTAAAAAAAAATTCGTGTGGTCACCACAAAGTTTTATAAATTTCGCACAGTGTTTAAGATTTTTTAAATCTCGCATATAGATTTTTAATGAAGCATGGAGATATGGTGGGAGAGAGCTAGAAACCCTACATGACCCCCCTAGTTTACGCCCTAGGAACATGCTATCTTTAGCACATGTAAAATGGATCCTAAATAAAATGTATTTAGACGAAAATGGTGGGGAGTCTCGATCTTATCACCTGGCTAGGGCCAGGGAAAAGAAGATTAGAAATCGAGATTGAGTTAGGTATATTACGACGAGGAAAGGTAAGGGTTAGTCGATGTTCAACTGTTCAAGCAAAGTTGGCAGAGGTATTTATTCGAGTTACTCAACGACGGGGTAAAGAACATGCAATCGAAAAGAAGACTCATTAGTGTACTGGTGATTGATTTTACAAGCGCGCCTTGTGAAGGAGGTAGTTGAGCTTGGTTGAGATCTCGGTTGAAGTGTAGAAGTGTCTACGAAAATGTGGTTTTGGATTGGCTCACTCCACTATTCAATGTGATCTTTAGAAAAGCCAAAATAATGTAAGTCATGAAAACAGAGGCTCAACAGCTTGATCTCATTGTATAAGAAAAGAAAAAATGTGCAACATTGTGGCAACTTTGAGTCATTTCCTATTCATCATATATCGATGAATGCGTTGTTGGGAGAGATGCAAGGCGAGGTCTCGTGGTTTTTAGGCCACCAGACATCTAGTCAAGGAGACTAAGACTTCAGGATGGTACTATGAGGTATCTGTTTTGACTCCCATGGCCATGAGCAATGCTCTTGAAAAACCGAATGAAAAAAAAGTAGGTTTTTAGGGCTAAGTTTTGCCGGATTGTCGGGTAGGGTTTTAGGGTACGTCTATGGATTGATGATGTATTTATGGGCGAGTTTTCGTTTGTGTTTTGGGTAGTGTCAACCGAAAACAACCTCTCGACTTTATATATCTCAACTCTCAGACCCTGCTTAATTGTGCGAAATACACTCAATATAGATGTGGTCATATTATATGCTATACACTTATACATGATCGATCATTATTAATTAGAAAATACATGGTTAAGAAAGATATTACCTATATATTTACAGCCAAATTAAAGATGTACACATTCACTATAACTATCCCAATAAACACACACACGTACTTAATACTTGGCAATCCACAGGCAAGATTAGTCAAAAATAATACAACCCTACACAACTACACACCACAAAGCTAAAAATGTGTCATATTCAATGTCACACTATTTTTTCTACCATTTGGAATCTTTTTATTTCACCACTACGCCCAACAAAACAAAATAAAAATAAAAGTACACCTATCATTCAACATTATCTTTGATTTGAACTCATTAACCACAAGACCCTTTCCTTTAATTTCTCTCCCTTCATCCACTCACTCACTCACTCACTAAACCAAACTCTCCCTTCATTATATATGCAAACTCTCTCCACCTCCCCAGCACCACCAATTCAACCACCATGGACCGAGGCGGCGGAATCAGTGGCGGAGGCGGAGGCAATTACTACTACAACTACCACGACCACCACCACCATCATCATGCTCCCTCCTCTGCAGAGGAGGGGGCATCTGATGTCAGCAACACCTTCCTCCAGCAAACACAACCCCCAAGTCGGTACGAGTCCCAAAAACGCCGAGACTGGAACACATTCGGGCAGTACCTGAAGAACCAGCGACCGCCAATGCCGCTATCCCAGTGCACGTGCAACCACGTGCTTGATTTCCTCAGGTACCTAGACCAGTTTGGGAAGACTAAGGTTCACCTTCAGGGTTGCATGTTCTACGGGCAGCCCGACCCGCCCGCTCCATGCGCGTGCCCGCTCCGCCAGGCCTGGGGCAGCCTCGATGCCCTCATCGGGCGGCTCAGAGCCGCCTACGAGGAGAACGGCGGCTCCCCGGAGACAAACCCGTTCGCGAATAGCGGAATTAGGGTTTACTTGAGGGAGGTGAGGGAGTGTCAAGCTAAAGCTAGAGGGATTCCATACAAGAAGAAGAAGAAGAATCCTACTACTAATTCTACTTCCTCTTCTTCGTCTTCTTCCTCCACTTCCTTGCATTTTTCTTGATCTGGGCTACAAAGAGGTAATTAATTAATTAAGTATATTGATCAATGATCTTGATTTAAATTCTTTTAGGTTTTGATGATTTTTTTGTTAAGTATTATTTCGTTGTTATTCTGTCGGAACGGTCTCCATCTCTGTTTCGATTGATTAAATTTTCATGATCTATAAGTATGTTATGAATTTTAATTTGTTGCTCTCGAGGGTGGCATTTGATGTTGATCATGGTTTAAATTTGAGCTTTTAGTATGAATTTAAACACTCATAGTTCAACAAGTTAACAACAAGTATGATAAGTGTTATGTGGTGAAATTTGATGTTGAATTGGTGAGTTTGGATTGAAGGCTACGTGAAGAAATTAATTGATTGATTGATCGAGGAGATTGCATTTTATTTACCCCCTTTTTAGGAAACCCTAGATCCGGTTGAGATTAATTAATTAATTGTCCAATTTTGATGGAACATGCACTAGAATTTAATTGGACACTTATCAAATCAAAGTACTAATTAATTAACTATAGTGGAATTTTAGTATACCAATGGGCTGTCGGTAGATTTGCTTCTGGTTTCTGCTGACACTGGTTTAGCCTGTGTCTTTAGAGTACTTAAACCACAATTTTTTTGTATGCACTATGATTGGATGATTTATTTTTTATATATTTAATTAAAATGACATTTTAAAAAAATAAATAAATAAATAGTTCAACCAAATATAATGAGAAAGTAGGTTCTTATGAAATATATAGAAGATCTAGATTGACATTTATGTAATTTGAATGATGGGTGCATAAATGGGTTACATATATCGATTTTTCTAACATATATTTTAAGGGTATATGTTAAGATCCCTAAAATACAAATAAATTTGTAACTTGTATTTATTTAAAATTTATGAATTTTCTTTGACGGGTTCATTAGTTTTCAAATACGGAGTAGGGTTTTAGTTTCTAAAAAGAACAATTTTAACCTATGCCCGTAATAGATTAGAAAAACCGTATATATTGATATATCTAGTTTATGAGAGTAGTTAATTTGGCGCGCGGTGATGCTTAGGGTGTGTTTGTTTATCCATTTAAATTTAAACTAGTTTAAATGTTAAACTATCAATGTTGGTTTAAGATTCTAAATTCACACAAAATTCTTATGTATACTGTTTACAAAGCTACAACTTTTGACAAATTAATCAAATTATTCCACCAATCAGGTCTTTTAAATTGATGTAGCCTTGCAAAAGAATATTACAGATTAATTTAATTAAGTACTCTTATCCTTGTAAAAGTGTATCATATATTATAATACACATTGGATTTTCCTGGGTATTATTTTACGAGTTCTTTCCAGATTCTGAGTCCCACAAATATGGGCACTTAAGATTGCAGGGTTGAAATGAAGGCTTCAAGGTTTTATATTCTCATGAAATTATTTGTTTAATGAGCAATGCATTAACTTTATCCTTAATTAACTTTCAAATCACATTTTTTTATTCATAACCGATCAATTGAAAGGCATGAAAACAGTGCCAAGGTATATTAATTAAGGACCTCTCAAATCAAGTGTAGTTAGTTAAGTGTAGTTTTTTATTTGTGTGTAATGATGAGGAAATTTCATGTAGTGCTTAGTTTTTTATGCCCTTCATTTTTTTTGGTTTTTGTTTGTTACTTATTCCGGTCCAAAATAATTGTCGTTTTCGCTTTCGATACAAGAATTAAGAAAATCATTTACTAAACTCAAAAAGATAAATTTTCTATAAACTTTACCATCCATCACCTTTTTTCAACCAATGAATGACTAACATTAATTAATAAAAACACATTCCAATAACAATTCTCATAACTCATTCTTAATCAATTGCCTAAAAAACCTAAAACGACATATAAAATGGATCAAATTTAAAGTGCTACACCGATAATTAATTTGAATCAGAAGGAGTAGGATTCTTACTCGATTTTTAGGAAATTATGTAATTGTTTTCTCTAATTAATAGTTTGTTTGGGTGACGATTGTTTCAATTAATCTCTCAATCTACCAGTGTAACCAGTCTGTCTGGTACATAGAATAGTTTGTTTTTTTTAAATGATGAAGGAATTTCATAGGCGTTTGCCTTATGCTATGAAAAAAATACTTGGTTTTTTATGTGGAAGAAAAAATTACTAGTTTAATGGATTTGCGCGAGGAGGAAAAATGATTAATTAACTTTTTGATGTAAGTATTGTGGAAAAAAAATGAGTGTACATCTAGCTTAACAATGGATCATTTGGTGCTCTAATCTAAATAATAAATATGTTGTTTTTTATTGGGCTAATTAATAATGAACATGTTTGTTTTGGGCTGATTAATTATGAATATGTTGTTTTTTACAGGAAAATGTGATGCAAAGGTGTTAAGATTGTGATGATTAAGGCCATATATAAACATCATGAAGCTGAAGTCCTGGAGTTGTTAATTAAATCTGTTTGCTAAGAACTCATCAATCCAAGGATTAAACTTTGTTTTTGTATCAGATTAGATGCCCCATGAGGCAGGTCTGTCAATATATATAGTACTATACTATTATATATGCATTTCATCAATATATATGTGTCATACATTGTATAATTACATACGTATGTATGTACTTTTGATCAATTGATTCGTGTTTCTAAAAATTAGATTTGACATGTTCATGAAACTGCACAATCTTTTTTTTTATTAAGATACGAGCATCCTTATGTATGAGGCCTCAAAGGTCATCAGAATGGATAAAACATATCAGAACGAGTTAATGAAATTTGGAAGGCCTAAGGGCCTGCTCGGATGTAATAAAGTAAGAAATATATATACATTATTGATTTGAACATTAAATTAAAAATGTAGTATCTAATTTAAAGTAATTAATACTTGACAAAAACAAGCATTATACTACATAAAACATGTTCTATAGAATAAGTTTTGTGCTTCTCGAAACACACATTTATTTTTTGTATTGCAGATCGTTGAGGGTAGTTTCGATCCGAATAGTATTTCGACTACTTCTCAACGAATAGGGAATGATTTTGGGTTGTGATTTAGGTTTTAGAACATTTGGTAATTTCTTCTCCAACCAGGATAAAAGAACCCATTGAAGCGGCTATTCCCATGCGGATTATATATACATTTGGTTGCACAAGTTGCATACCAACATCAAAATAGCTATTTCGGTAATACCCACATGTCAGGACAACTTATAAACAAATATAAATCGCGGGTTTGATCCTCTATACTGAGATTTACGATAATGCGAATAAGATAATTCGAGATCTCGATCATAATCTCTTGGGTGGTTGAGGTCGTGGACATTGTTGCGACTTCTAAAGATCTTTCATCTATGTGGAGGCAACGTTTTTGGTATTTTTACTTTACCCAGAAAATGTCTCGTTTAACCTTCTTCCAGCGGCACCTTGGTCTTTTGAGCACTATTCTTCCATTTCCTAATCTCATTTATTTCCTTAAGCATTTGTTGTAGTATTTTGTTTCGCTAGGTCCTTTGTTTTCACTTCTTGATTGTTCTTTGCTCTAGCTGTCGCTTAGTCAACCTCTCAATATACCGAACTTGTCTGGTACATCAACCTCATAAAAAATAGTGAAGCGTTTGAGGGTCGCTAGAAGGCTCTCCTCATCAACCTAACTTGGCTGACTTTCTTGGAAGTAGTTGGAACTTCCTAATTTGACATAAAGGTTTATGTCTAGATTTGTCTAAGTTTTTTGTTTAACGCAACCGGGAAGAAGAACAATTGAGTGTCTCCATTTTTTGTCTAAGATAACTAGCTGTTTTTTTTTGTTGCTCACTGGTTCGTTGGAGTTTCGTCTTAGCTGCGTCCAGCTTAAACCGGGTCACATACTTGATTTTGGCGAGTGAGTCTCCCAAAGAGATTTTTTTATATCCACTGGAGTTAAATCCTAGACCTCGTGGATGTAAAGCATGTTGCTTTCTACCCAAGGGCAGATCCATGATTATCTAGAAGGGGCAGACTTTAAACAGATTAATATTATTGGCCCTTCCCAAATACACCCCAGTCTTCCCCACCTTCTGCCTTGTCCTACCTCGGGATGAATATGGGGCGAAAGCTCAATTTTTTTTATCTCCCAGACTCTTTTGGTAAAACTTATCGCTCCTCCAATCCGATGTGGGGGCGGTCGCCCCAATGTTGCCCGCACCCCCTAAATCCGCCATGTTACTACCTGAGCTAACTTTCTTTTATAAGATAACTAACTTTTATTGGAAAGTTAGAAAGTATATGAAGGTAGGTAAGTAAAAGAAGTTTCACTAAGCATTTTTTTTTGGTTGAAAGAAGTTTCACTAAGCTTAAGTGAAGGGAAGTTTATCTTCAAAACTTGCCTTTATAGGAATGTGGGAATTATTAAGTAATCGAGTTTTAGTATCTTTGATTTCTTTTCACTTCCCCTTCTTCATTTAGATAGCTTTCAATGAGAGAAACAACCGATTTCAGTCATCCAATGTATCGGTACTCTAATCCATAACACAATATTTATAGTAATAATGAAGTTCAATGATTGAAGATTAACTTGCAAAATGATGGCTCAAATTGGACTTGTCACTTCGTGAATCAAATTAATAATTAGATCAAAGATGGACATGTCACTTCGGAATCAAATCAAATTAATAATAGAGCAATGAATGTAGCACTTGGTGTATTGTATGATTACGGCAAATATGGCTTAAACTTTACCAAAGTTTGTCGAGCTTATATTCATTTTTTTTTCATTTTGGAAGTGGAAACTTAAATTTGAAAAAATAATGAATGTGTTTTTTCAACCCTAAATCCAATGTTCTTCAAAATATTAGGCGAATTTTGGGTGGAGAGAAGTTGTCAAGTGTCTAGATAGTCTAAACAGTTGCCTAGACAGGTCTAGACTGGCGCCTAGGCGAGCTCGAAGGTTATGCGGGTTGGGACCTTCCATCGTAGTCACGAAAAAATCGGCGGTTCCGGGATCGGAACCGATAACGGCTATTTCTTTGCAAAGGGTCGGAACTGAACCAAAATCGAAAGAAATCGTCTTGAAACCAGTAAACAAAACGGAACTGGGAATCAAGCCAAGGGTTAGCCGATCCTAGCTACATGGTTCCGAAACCGTGAAACCACTGGTTTCGAAAACGAAAACCATAACCATGACTATTCTAGCGCCTGGACGAGACCTAAGCAACAATTTTAAAACAGTGCCTATGTCTTATAAATCCTATAAATCTTGATAATTATTTATAAATATTAATTCACAAATACTTTGCTTCAATATATATATTTGGTGTACCCATCTGGTTCCCAAAAGCTTCGCTTCTAAGTTTATTCGGATTCGACCCAAGTTGCACGCACGTCATTTGGTGGGTGAGTCTCCCAAGTCCCAATATAGCAGCTGATACTCTAGTAAAGTTGAGGCTAGGCTAGTAGTTGATGTTAGAATTTTGGTCAAAAGCATTGAAAAGTGCAAGGATTTGCATGGTTTGTCAAATGGGCTCCAACTGGCCCATGGACTTGGCCCATGAAAAATTAAATTGGGCCACATACTCAATTATGAAACATAACCCATGTACTTAAAATTGGGCTCAATGAATGGGAAATTGAAAGTGGTTATTGGTCCATGGGATTCAGAATGGTCTGCAAGACTGCAACATATTTTTGAAACCTCTCATTCGTGTTGAAAATGTTTTTGTTTTTTTCAAATACATTTGCAAAAAATAACAAAGTAAAGATTCACTTAGCACATGAAACCAATAAAACAGGATTCACTTGGCACAATACATCGAAAAGATTAAACTTACATTCATATCGATTGATTAAAAACTGCTGCAAAATGTATAAGCAGACAGATTGCTATTTTCAGATTCAAAACATCAAAATTTGTGGCAAAATGTAAAATCAGACAGACAGATTAAAATTTTCAGAATTCAGAACAGAATCCACCAACCAAGATGAAACTGAAATTCAAATCAATCACAAAATTCTGACATCAACTAAACTGTAACCAAATTCTGACATTTGACATATACCAGAAAAGTAACATAAGTCAGCAAGTTAACATAATCAAGTGACAACCACTAACAAACGTTAACATCTTCAGCTAAAGAAGATGTCCAATATAACAAAAAAGATATAAAAAAAAACCTGCTGTTACCACAAGAACAAAAGGCTTACACAAACGTTACTTACTCCCAACTCTGCAACTGCACAAGTAATGGGGTTACTAAGAGTATTGACAGATGGTCGCCTATGATGATTTCAGTGTTGGACAAATCCTGCTTCTCAGGATTCCACAGATCTAAACATTGCTCTCAAATTAAACTTACAAAAGACAGAGATTCGGCGTGAATTCGATGTTCTTCTGTGCCCCGAGCCATTAGCTACTACTAATAACTGTCTGTTACAATCAAAGAGCTAGTTAGAATGATAGTAATGAGTATTTTGAAAGAACAAATCATGCAGAAAACCAACCATGGAATCATCGAGATACAACAACAACAACAACAACAACAACATTTATCCAATATCATGAACATGCACATTTTACATGGAAAAGGGAAACAGAAACGACATGGACATGGGAAACTTATAGTTACCAAAATTTAACCTAAAAATGAGTTTCTGGGTTTTCGGTTTCCAAGTTTCCGCATAAGACAGGGAATGTTGTCCTATTAGAGTTTTCGGGTAATATAGGCTCAAGGTATGGGGGTTGAGTTGTACGCACCCATATCCCGAACAAGTCTAGAGGAATTATAGTCTATACTCTATAGGAAAGATCTTCTCAACTTGCTCGGGGCTATGTTACATGAAAACGGGAAACGGGAAACGGGAAACAGAAACAACATGGACACGGGGAAACTTATAGTTACCAAAATTTTAAACTAAAAATGAGTTTCCAGGTTTTCGGTTTCCAAGTTTCCGCATAAAACAGGAAACATTGTCCTATAAGAGTTTTCGGGTAACATAGGTCCGGGGTATGGAAACGTACAACTCGACACCCCACACCTTGCATGTGCGGAATACATGGAATCATCGGGATATGCATGAAAATAAATATGAGTTTCGAGCAACTCCAATTAAGGAAAGATCCTAAAGATGTAAACTGAATTCCCATGTTCAAACTTAATATTCAGTATGCGAAGCGTGAAAGTGAAACGAGTTGTGACAGAGTGATTCTATATAACTAATGCAAATGGCAAAATCTTTCAGTTCAGCATCATGTAGCTGGAAACAAGTTTCTTGTGAATCAAGTGCTGAAAAATAAATACCAGACCATGAATTAGATCAGCTACTACATAAGGACTAGGAGTCATTTGACTCATTTCTATAGCCAAAACCAATAAAAAGAATTAGATGCTTTCACTGTGTCATTTGTGAAGAGATGGGTGTAAAGCCTGATCAGGAAAAAGATTAAGAGGGATGAATTATATTTATATCCTTAAGAAGAAACTTCTATTCAAATTGAAGGAGGGAAAAGAGCATCAGAAAAGTTCACAGTAAAAAGCACAATCAATGGCAAATTCGTTAAATCTAAACCAGAAAATCAATTCATGTAAGCATTAACAGCTTAAACAATCTCACAACATCATACTTTTTCTGCAATTTCTCGCTTCTAAACTCACAGAGCAATTCCACACAAATATCCCAGAGACAAATGCAAAGTTGAGAACATTCCCTTTCCTCAAAAGTCTAGTCTTCTATATTTGTAAACAGATGCTAATTACAACATAATGATCAATTAAACCATACATTTCAATGATGTTTATAGAAACTTAGCACCAATTTGTGAAGAGCAGCAACATTTTTAACAATGGAAGTTATGCTTCAATTGTACCAGATAATTTAATTCAACTCATCAGCAAACTCCAAAAGTGTTAACTAGCAATAAAGGATCATCATCATAAGGTATGGGATGATAAACAGAAGAGTAGATTGTTCAAAAGAAAGCAAACTCACCAGCATCAGCATCGTTAGAAGGCTTCATCCTCTTAATCTTAGCAAGTTTGAGTTGAGTTTCCATCAAAAGCTTCATCCTCTGAAACTCCAGCTCTTTAGCGAATTGCATCCTGTGCTTCTCAAGTTCAATCATCTGATCCTGTTTCATCCCTTCCACTCTCTCGTAAATCTCCCCAAACCTCATAATCGCCTCCGCCAATTGCCTACAACCGTCGCCGGAACCGGAACCGGAACCACCACCGCCTTCCTTCCTCCATCCCCGTCGCCTGCTCCCAGCCCCGCTAGACCTAGAAGTCTCCGGCTCCTCCCTCTCGTTCTCTCCATCCTCGTCGTCCGACTCCGACGCAGCCGCCGCGGCCGCCGCGAAAGTCCGTCGGAAAAACGAATCGTCCATCGCGGCCGGCCTCTTCGGCTTCAACGACCTAGGTCCAACAGGAACGTGCGAGGTTAGAGCGAGAGCGCGGCACGGAGTCGGCGAAGGCGCAGACGACTTCCTACGGAACAGATCGGCGGAGGACGTCGCCGCCGGCGAAGGCGTGGAGGTGGAGAATTTCTTGACGGTGGAATCGCCGATTAGCGAATCGAGGCGGGAGAAGAACGGCCAAGGGCTGACGTAAGCGCCGCGGGATTCGACGGTTTTCCCCTTCTCGATCTTGTACTTCTTCTTGATCGTGTCGATCCGGTTCTTGCACTGGATATCGGACCGCCTCGTCTTCTTCGTATGCCCATGGGCGGCGTTGACGGCGTCGGCGACCTCCTGCCAGTGCTTCTGCCGGAGATTTCCCTTGTTAAGCTCCACGTACCGGTCGCCCCAGGCCTCGATCAGAGTCGCCGTCGCCTCCTCCGACCAGCAGTCCTCGCGAACAGGCATCGGCCGCGACGGCGGAGCTGAGGACGGCGCCGATTGGGGCTTCAGCGGCGGAGAAGAAGGCGGAGGCGGAGGAGGATCGGAGGGGGGAGACTCGTCGCCGATTGGCGTGTCCATGTCGGAGTCGGCGGAGGCGGAGGCCATGGTAACGGTGGAGAGGAGATGGAGAGAGAGGGGGGCTGGAGGAGGAGGAGGAGGAGGGCTTCCGGTGAATAATGGTGACGGGGCAGGGGCCATGGTTTTTTTTTTTTCGCCTTCCTTTTAAAAATATTAAGAAAAAGGGAAATTTATTTTGTTTTGTGTGTGTGATCGGCGGCGACTGATGAGAAAGTTGGGAGCGTGCCGAGAGCGAGAGACGGGTTCGTTGAGAGAGGGAATTGGGCTGGGCTGAGGTGGACTCGGTTTTGGGCCGTGTATTGGGCCGGAACTTATTTATTGTAAGTTTTGAGCCCATATATCATTCGGCCCGTTTATTTGTTTTTGGTGCATTGAGATGTAACTCGTCAACTCTCCATTTTTGTATTGAAGTTGCCTTGTGGAGTCTATAATGCTTTGCAGCAACGAGATCACTCTATTTCATATGTTAATCTAGCTTGTAATGATTATTTATTTAGCCCAATAAAAGAGTGATGGGTCCAAAGTGGTGGTTCATGAGCCTTGAGAAGTTATTTGGGTTTGCGAGTCTTTATGAGCATGTTCAACTATTCAAGCAACAAGCCCCGAGTCCCAGCATAAGAGTTGTCGATCCAAATGTGACGGTCCACAAACCTTGAGTGATCGGGTCTCATAGTGGTGGTTCATCAACCTTGAGGGATTATTCGGGATTTTAGCCTTTATGAGCATGTTCAACTATTCGAGCGGCCTACCCCAAGTCCCAGCACAAGTGTTGCTGATCCAAATGTGACGGTCCACAAACCTTGAGGGATTTGTCTAAGTAGCAATTGGAGGGGGCGTGTTAAGAGTTTTCCCACAAGGAAAAATTAGGAATCAAATGCCTACTATTAAATCTTATCTTTGAAAATAATATTTTATTTCATTCTTAAGAATAAAGAATCTCTGTCATATTGAAGGAAGGGTCTTAACTTATGATTTTTGTCTAGCATACTATCTAATAAGGATAGATACGAGGGATCATTTAAAGAAACTTCTGACTTAGTCTGAATCCTATGACAAATACTAAAATGTAAAAGTTTTTTTACAATTCTTTTTTTTTTGTGTTACAACGCAAAATCCCGAATTTATCGGTCCACTAGACTTCATTAGATGTACTAATTATTTTAACCAATGTCCTTAAAAATTCAAATTTGATCGAAAAAAAATATTTCTATATTTATGAGCTAGACTTCATTAGATTGCTTTTAGGATTTTGTTTTCATATTGACAAAAACAGCTGTAAAATACAAATTCTTATCCTATAACTTAAAAAAGACAATTGATATAAAGAGTTTATGTACTCGGATTAGATTCCCACAAAGTTTATAATCATTCCCCTTCTAGAAAAGATGAGCAAAATGCATGTATATGTAGATAATGAAGTAACAATTGTCAAGATGGTACATCATTGTACAAAGTTTTGATTCCTCTCATGAAGGAAATATTGAAATAAAAAAGGTGGTAATATTTTTACGACTTTATGTGTTATTTATGTTGGAGGAGGCTGTATAAACTATAAAATGAGTAGTGCAAATGAGAGTTGTGTACGTTAAATCAAATCGGCATCAATGAGTCAATGGCCACCAACTCTTAGTCCCCACATAAGTCCTGGCCACAAATAATTAGGTCATGTTCTAGTTTGTGGTTGAAAATATTTTTTATTAATTTTAAAAAAAAAATTGATTTGTTAAAACTAGAACAAGGTTTTAATGAGTAATAAATTCCGATGAACTGATAATATGGGATCATGCATATAAACAAAGCTAATATATAGGTGGAAATTCTTAATCGATTGGCCGAAAATTTGTGGATCGTATATAAAATGGGTCTAATATACAAATTTAAAGAGGTTTCATTTCAAAACTATATAATAACGGGTGGAGTACCTCATGGGATTATATAATACGTAATTTAGTCTCAATTTTCTTAATGTAGAAACTCTCAACATGCTCCTCAAATGGCAACTGCTTAGGGCCTAGGCCATTTGTCACTTAGACACGATTTCTCAAGGCTTGTGGATCGTCATATTTTGATCGACAACGCTCTTGTATTGGGTGGGCTGCTTGAATATGTTCATAAGGTCGACAAGTCAAAATAATCTCTCAAGACTGACGAACCATCACTTTTTGGGACCGATCGCTTCTTTATTGAGCGAGTTGCATGAAAGAGCCTATGAAATGGCAAATATGAAGATTTCATGAAATTAACCGACACCAAAACTCGCTCTGATACCATGATAATGTCCACTTGCTCGATAATCTAAACTTTGTGCATATAATAAATCTAACATACAAGTGCGTTGATGTTTAACCCAAATCTAGGTATAATTCAAAGTCATCGGACACATGTGAATGTTCGACGAAAATGTGAGAGGGGAGACAACATTATTTATTCTTAGGCCAATTTTTTTTTACTTAGGCCAAAATTTATTCTCGGGCCAAAACTTTCCTAAGATGTGAATAAGTCGACGAATATTTTCACATTTAGTACATGCTTTAATAAAGATATAATTTTTTTTGTCTTGTCTTTTTTATTCGCCCGGTTCAATCAGTCGTACACCGCTCTACATCTAGATCGGATATTTCGTGACCCTATTTTGAGAGTGATCCTCCCAATATCAATTTCTTCATACATGTCGTCAGTGATTCAAACTTCGAATCACCTGGACAACACTTAAGGAGTTTAACATCACTTTACCACTAAACCAACTGAGTATTGGTACAAATAACATAATTATACATAATTTTGTAAATATTTTTACATTTTTTTTCCTAAAAAAAAGAAAAGGTAAAGCAAACCCACCACGAGATAAATTGGTTATTCCTAGCCGCCCACCCTACTATTGGCCCCCAGGCCGGGCCCCAATCAGTCTAAAATCCCACGTGGCAGCATTAGACTTGGGACACAAGTACACAATCTATTGCCTATGATTTAAATTTATTCAATCTAAAATGGAAATTGCTAAAAAGAATGATTATTGTAAGCTAAAAAGCTACGACAATTTTTTTTTTCCAAGGGACATACATAAAAAAAGGGCAAAGTAGTTTTTGGAAAAGGAAAATTAAGCATTATCTAGTTTCTTCCACTTATCTTTCTTTCTTTCTTTGTAGAGAATATGAATAACACACCCCACCCTCATCCATGAGCCATTAGAATAATAGCGTGATTGACCCCTTGGGAAATGTTATAAAATTACATATTGGCTTTAAGTTTTTGAAAAACCAAGATTAATACATGGATTTTATATTCTAGAGTGGAACCGAATCAGAAAAAAACGGTGGTTTCAAAACTAGGATCGGAATCGATGAAATCGGAGACTGAACGGTCCTAGTTCCACGTTCCCTCGAACCAGAGAACCGACAGTTCTGCTGATTTCAAAACCAATGGAACCAGAACCGGCAGGGTCCCATTCGTTGAGGCTTGCCCGGAGGTCGAGCACCTCCCGCGTCCACGAAGCCCCCTGAGAAAAAATCGAACCAGAACTGAAAATCGAACAGAAGAACCGATAGTTAGTTTGTTCTGGAACCGAACACACATCTATTGTAAGTTCGTAACCTTCCAATTTTTTGCCTAGGTATACTCTTCTTCGTAATGAAAGAAATTAGAGAATCAAGTTAATGGTTAGTTAGGTATCTTAGAAAATCAATGTAGATGAGATCTTCAAGATTTTGCGGGTTATGGGTCAAATTTTTTTAGTTTACGGGCTGACCCGTATATTAAAAAAAATTGTTGTAGATAGTGAAAGAGAGAAATACTATCAAATGGGTCAAAAAGGATAAAATATGACGGGTCCAAAAGGGTCGAACGAATCCAATTTGACCCATTTGACCCTTTTCAACCCATTTGACCCATTCAAACAGGTTAACTCATAACCCGACCCGTAAAACAGGTTGCGGGTCGACTTTATTTTTTACGGGTCAACGAGTCGACCCTTAACCATAAAACAGGTTGTGGGCCGGGTTTGGTCGACCCGTTAAACCGTCCTAGTTTCCTATTGTCTATAAAAAATTTACAAATTGTGGGTCGGATCAAGTCGACCCATTAGACAACCCTAGTTCCTATTGCCCATAAAAAAGCCACACCCTAATCCTTTTCTTCCATAAAAAAAGGCTTCCAAAATTTTCATAACCAGGGAAACCTACCCTCCCCTATGTAATTATTTTTGATACAAGGGTCAAAGTGCAAAGTTACACATTTTTGGCCCTATAGTCAAAGTGACGTGACCATGTAACATGTCCTAGATCCTTCTTTAGAACATGTTAGATTTTTTTTCTTGCACAAATGGTAAAAAAAAAATAAACAGGAAAGGGAAAAATATCACGTGCACCGCTGTTATAAGCAGACCATCCAACTCCACACTGTACTACCCCTGTCCCTCTCTCCTTATCTTCTATTCACAACTACTTTTAATAGATTTTTTATTTTTAATTTAAGTTGAATTTCACAAAACCACCCGTAAATTATAAATTTGTGCATAAAATCGTTTAAAAAATTGAAATTTTAAAAAAATATCCATGCAAATATTTCGTTTGCAAAAGACAACTCAAATCTATAATTCCGTTAAATCTCTCGTTAGAAAAAAATAACTTATCTTCTCATTATCAGAAGCCACCTCTAACACATTCTGCCTCATCATCACTAACGATAGGTCTTTAATTTGAGCAGCCTGCCTCCGCCTCCTCTCCCCCCCACACCGAAGCAGCCTCTCCCATCACCCTCAAGTCCGTACTCGCTGCCATGCGATGCCACCGAGATCTCGACTCCTTCGTCTATGCCGCCATCACCTCTGAACGTGGCCATCATCGTCTTCCTTCTCGGCTTCCAAAACACCAAATTCTACTATTCAAGCACAAAAATCCAACTCTAAATTTTGAATTAATGAACGTTTTCTTTTCCGAATATGAAAAACGAGATATCACCACCGATGCTTTTAGCCAAATCCCAAACACAAAATACTAATTCATCTCCCTGGTGAAATCGAATCAATCGAATCGTTCATTCGTCCTCCTCGTTCTTTTTTCACATAGAAAATATATTTTTTTACAGTATTAAGCAAACGAGCATTTTTGCAACCTTCTTAGTATTCAACGGGGAATTTAACAGAATTATGAACTTGGGTAGTATTTTGCAAATATAATATTTTTTCGGATAATTTGCTGAAATTCTAATTTGTACGGGTAATTTTGTGTAAAATCTATAATTAGTGAGTGGTTTTGTGAAATAAAGAGAGAAACTATCAAAAAATCAAAACTAAAATCCGAAAAGACAAACAAACAGATAAAATCAAAGTATGGGATAAGCCTCTCCGAAAAACCAGTCCATCCCGCTCTCCTCCCCCACTCTCCCCAAATCTCACATCCCATCTTCGGCGCGTGACGCCCACCGCCATGCCGACGGCCGCCGTCTCCGCCGCCACCACCATCCACGACCTCCCGGACGCGATCCTCGCGCACATATTCTCCACCATGCTCACGGACACCCGGAGCCGGAACGCCGCCGCACTCGTCTGCCGGAAATGGCTAGCCCTAGACCGCGCCACCCGCGGCCGCCTCTCCCTCCGCGGAAACTTCCGCGGCCTCTTCCTCCTCCCGACCGCCTTCCGATCCGTCACCGACCTCGACCTCTCGCTCCTCTCCCCCTGGGGCTTCCCGATCGCCGCCTCCTCCTCCTCCGCCGTCCTCCTCGCGCAACGCATCCTCCTCTGCTTCCCCGCCGTCTCCGTCCTCACCATCTACTACCGCTCCTCGTCCTCCTCCCTCCTTTGCCTCCTCCTCTCCTCGCCGGACCAGTGGCCGTCGCTCTCCCACCTGAAGCTCGTCCGATGGCACCAGCGGCCGCCCGGCCCCGTCGGCGCCGATTTTCTCCCCCTTTTCGAACGCTTCCACCACCACGGCCGGACGCTCACCTCCCTCGACCTCTCAGCCTTCTATTGCTGGACGGAAGATCTCCCCGCCGCGCTCGAGGCCTTCCCTGGCGTCGGCCGGAGCCTCCTCCGGCTCGATCTGATGAACTTATCGTTCGCCGAGGGTTTCAAATCGCACGAGATTCGTTCGATTGTGACCGCTTGCCCTAATCTCCGCGAATTCCTCGTCGCTTGCACTTTTGATCCCAGGTACATTGGCTTCATCGGCGACGACGCACTCCTCGCGATCTCCTCCAATTGCAAGAGCCTCCGTGTTCTCCACCTCGCCGATATCTCCGCCAACACCAGGGGAATCGGAATCGGAATCGGAATCGGAGGTGGAGAAGGCGGAGATCAGGATGCAGGTGAGGAGGCCGGCTTCACGGCGCTAGGTCTGATTGAGTTCTTTGGCGGATTAGGGCTTATAGAGGAATTGAGGCTAGATGTTTGTAAAAATGTCAGAGAGAGCTGGATAGTAATGGATGCTTTATCCACCAAGTGCCCCAATCTCAGATGCCTCAAACTCGGCCATTTCCACACACTCTGCAAAGCAATCGAATCCCAGCTCGACGGGCTCGCACTCTGCAAGTCCCTAGCCTCCCTCTCAATCAAGAACTCCGCGGATTTGACCGATTCCAGGCTGATCGCAATCGGGAGAGGGTGCTCGGTCCTGGAAAAGCTCGAGATCCATGGCTGCCATAGAGTAACAATGAGAGGCTTCAGAACCTTAACCTGCCTACTTCAAAAAACGCTTGTGGATGTCACCATCTCCGACTGCAAAGGCCTCAACGCCGAAGCGTCTTTACAGGCGGTGGACCCGATCCGGCACCAGATCAAACGCTTGCACATTGACTGCATATGGGAAAGCATCGAACAGCAACCGATCAAAGACTTTGATCTCAATGAAATAGTGCCCATGATCAACTACGAATCGGACGACCAAGAATGCGAAGGTAGTAGCCATGGGAGATCAAAGAGGAGAAAGACCAGATCAGCTGGATATTGGCCAAAGCTCGAGTTTCTTTCGCTATGGATCCCTGTAGGAGAGCGTCTTCCGCCATTAACAGAAGCAGGCCTAGATGAATGCCCTAATTTATCAGAGATCCACATCAAGGTTGAAGGCGATTGCAGGCAGGGACCGAGCCCCTCCAGGCTAACATTCGGCCTAGGCACATTGAACCGATTCCCGAGTCTCGTGAAGATGAAACTAGACCTAGGGGAAACAATTGGGTATGCATTGACAGCTCCATCAGGTCAAATGGACCTTAGCCTGTGGGAGAGATTCTACCTCCATGGGATCGGCGATCTCGGGGTTCAGCTAAGGGAGCTCGATTACTGGCCGCCTCAAGATCGGGAGGTGAACCAGAGGAGCTTGTCGCTTCCGGCTGCCGGGTTGCTGGCTCAATGTGGGTCCCTTAGGAAGCTGTTTATTCATGGGACTGCTCATGAACACTTCATGAATTTCTTGTTGAATATCAGGGATCTTAGAGATGTGCAGCTTAGAGAGGATTACTATCCGGCGCCCGAGGACGATATGAGTACTGAGATGAGGGTTGATTCGTGTTGCCGGTTTGAGGATGCCCTTAATCAGAGGCTTATACCTGACTGAGTTTGTTGAATTTTTTTTACTACTTGGTGTTGAGAAACAAAAACACCAACATTGTTGTGCAAATTGGAGGTGATGTTGATTGTTGACAGTTCTTCCTTTCTAACCTGCATTTTGAGTTGTAATAGTCTCATACTTGGATGTTCAGTTCAGCTGTTGCTTGTGGAAATGCTAAAAGCTTTGATATTTACTTATATTCTATATTTGTGCTTTTGATATGTATATGGTCAAGTGTTAAATTGATATAGCTTCGTAATCTTTTATGAATGGGGGGTATTTAAGAAAATCAAATTCACAAAAAAATACATATTTTCCCTACCTAATTTCTTAAATCTACAATAACTTAGAATTTAACATCTAATCTGATATATCCATGCAAACTATATGGCCTAAAATCCAGCTAATTTTTCTACAGAAAAGATATATAGTCATAGAGAGATGGATTTTCATGCAAACCATGGTTAAAAAACCACTCAAAATGACACTTAATGTCATTGCATTGCATTTTGAAAACAAAGATCAAACGACATTATTCGTGTCATTTAAAACAAAAGACAACCTTGATCCTAGTCTAGGTGTTGTTTTATGAGAATTTTACTGTACAATGGTGTCTTTTGCTTTCCTGAATCATCAGCAGAGCACACGCTCACAGTCTACCAAGCGCGAGAGGATCTCCTCGCAGCTTGGTCTATCATTTTGTTCAGCCCAGCAATCTGCACGGCAATGGATTAAGCACAATTTATCAACAGTTTAAATTATCCCCTAAGCTCCAAAATTGTTTGATCTATATACTAGTATTCAACAGTTGAAGTGTGTACCTGCAATAATCTTGCCTAGAGGCCCTTCAGGAATCTCTAGTCGCGACCCTTCATAAGCAATAGCATGAACTACCTGCACAGCACAACATAACGCAACACATGAATAAAGCTCAATTGATAATAATAATAATAAACAAAGAAACACTTGTTTTACAATAAGCACTGATCCACAATTGATAATAATAAACAAAAAAAGTCTTTTTGTACTTACAATAAGTACAAAAAAGACTTGTTTGATTGGGTGAAGAAGATACTAATCATTTTTGTTCAAACCTGGTCTGGTGGAACTCCTTCCCATGGTTTTCTTAAAGAGCAGAGCTCCCATATTATGACCCCTAGACTAAAAATATCACACTTTTCAGTGAAGGGCTCGTTGCGCATAAGTTCAGGAGCCATCCACTCAGGAGTGCCAGCAGATGCCGTATCCTTGATGGGTTTTTCTGCCATTATCTTTGAGAAACCAAAATCACATATCTTGATCATCCAGTGCTTATTCACCAAACAGTTGGCGCTCTTGATATCCCGATGGACTATATTCATCCTGTGTATGCACATCAACCCCCTTCCGTTTTCAGCAGAAAAGGATCACATAGTCAGTTTTTACTATACAGTAACAAGCATTAACCAAACCGAAAACGTATCATTCAGAGTACTTCAAAAGTTACCTGCATATATCCCGTAGCATTTTCAATCTCCTTCTCCAGCTGAGTCTCGTTTTCTGGCCACTCAAATGAAGCACAAAATACAACGAACCCATTTCCATGTACTCTGTGACCATTGATAGTTGGGGTGGCTTTGTGCAAGCACCAAGGAACAAGATCACTACACAAAAGAAAAAAACAAAGGACATCATTTTGAGCAACAAACTTTTCACTAAAAAAATGGGATAAATTAGATTTGCCTTAGATACTTCTAACAAGTCTGACATTGACACAATTCACCAGACAAGTTCTTTGGCTTCTACATCAAGAAGCAGTGGGGCCTGTTACTTTGAAGAAGCAGAGCATTTTTTTTCTACATTTTGAGGGGTTTTTTTTATTCAACAATTTCCTCCACCGTCCACATAGAGACCATATCTTTGTCTAATTACTAAACAAATGTATAGCATTTACAGTGAATGATAGTGACTTTCTGAAAAAGGCAATAGGGTTAGCACTTACCATTAGGGTGTCGAAGTCGGCTGCAGCAATAAAAAAAGCACACAAGATGTGTCAGATACGTTTGGATATGCATTTGCAGCAAATAAAAGAAGAGGCAAAATAAGAAGGAAAAACCTCAGAATGGATATTTCATTGCAGAAATCCTCCATATTTTCAGCTGTTAAATCCTGCTCAAGAAAAACCTTAATGGCAACTTCTGTCCCATTCCAGATACCACGGAAAACCTCTCCGAAAAAACCTAGACAAAAAGAAAGGAAAGTTTAGATGTGGACAAACCCTTCATTAATTCAGGGCTCAGGCTAATTTCAGTAAGCAAAATTCAATAATCACCTTAGTTCCCCTCAATTCCACAAATTTCTGAGTAATCTTAATATTTTTTCATATACCCTCAACACCAGCAAACTAAATAAGCTTTTCCCTAGGTTTTCAGCATTATATTCAAGCAAAGTATTTTACATTGAAAACATAGAAAACATAGAATTAGAAAACATAGAAAACAGTTTTTATACTAGACATTCTAAGCCACAAATCAAGAAAACATGGCGACGATCTTTATCTACTAAGTGTCACAGAAAACATAAAATCTTACCAATTCCAACACGAGTTCCTACAGTCAACTCCGAGAAATCAATATTCCACTCCGCATATGGAAGCAGGGACTTATCATCGTTCAAATGACATTCCAAAATCTTGTTCCACGTTTCCTTTGTGACATGATCCAATTGGCTCCTTTCAGAATTATGATTTCTGAATTCATGGGGAGATGATGGAAGAGACATTGCCCTTTGAGAACTTCCATCTCCACGCTGCAAACAAGATCCATTCCCAATCAATGATCACAAGAGAACTAGGAGAGGATTCAGATCTTCTGGCATTAGAAAGTAAAATATGCGTTCAGTGTCCAGCCTACTACAATCCTACCTACTCCTTATTTTTATTCATTTCATTGATAAATAAAGTATATCCATTTACTAAACTGAATTGTTTTTACCATTACCCCTCCCTTTCACTTGCAAGACAAAAGAGTACCATCTTCAAACAGATAAAAGAATGTTTTCGTCCAGTTATATAATCTTTAAATATGTAACTAAAATTACAGGGGATATCTACAGTGGAAAGAAGAAAGTAACCGATATATTGTGAAGCAATAGCCATGAAAGGTAAACATGTGAAGCACAAACCAATCAGTTCAAGGAAATGAGAATTTCAGGTTGAGCATACATTCTTCTGGGGGTCTGTACTGATTCTGTCATTTGGAGAACCTGGAAGTGATGTATCATTTGCACCAGCTTGCCCTCTCATAAGACGATCTTGTTTTAATGTTTCATTCATTGCTCGAACAGCCCTGGAAGTACAAGTTCACATACATCAGTTTAAGGGAGGTATCACCCACTAGACTACAAAGTTGTTATAATACAATACAGCTGTAACTCTGTAAGATATTTCAAAAATGATGCAAAAGCTCAAGGTTATACATAGATACCAAATGTTGAAAGAAATTTAGAATGGACGTTTTATATTGGGTAAAATATTCACAAAAGAAATAGTCAAAAGAACAAAAAATAATATCGATATAAACAACCTCTAAACATGTAAACACAGGAAGGAGATGCTTTCTGAAGATCAAAAAAAGAGAGGATATTAACCAAAAGGCGGTTGTGGTGTATTCCATCAAATAAAGAGAAAACTATATATGCATATAATAAAGTACAAGTTAATTATAAGGTATCCTTTCTGCACCATCACCGGCATCACAACTTAAAAATGATGAGTTGACTCTCCCAACTCAGCAAAAAAATTTAGGATGAGGGAAATATTTATGCATTTCATATATATACATATGCAAGATTGAAATTACTTTATATTATACATTAAAGAATTAGTAAGAAAACAGAGATGTTTGAAAGGAGTAAGTTATATCTGGCAACATAAAGAGATTTTGGGCTTTATTCATGTTAGATTACGTTTCCTGAGGAATATATAATGTTAAAAGATCAACACTTACCATTATAAATTTTGCACAGTATACTAACAAGATTATTAATATTATAATGTTCAGAGATTATTAATTTTATTAAGAAAAACACACAAGTATAATAGCACACAATGCAGATGACATACATATCAATTAACACAAGGAACACATTTCTATAAGAATCTTAGTATATGAAGCCACAACCTTACTATCTCGTCACCAATCTCAGGAGTAATACTGATACTTCTTCTCCTTCTCACTCTCAAAGCAGGTGATGATGGGGTACCACCTGACCTGCGTCAGAGATCAGAAGTTGAGAAGATGTTCCTCGTCGGTAGAAAGCAAGAATCAGATTTCAATACCAAATACCAAATTGGACAAAAAATGTCAGTTACTTTAAATTAAATTTTTTTATCACAAAATAAAGGTTGAATTTTTTTAAATTTAAGTTTTAATAAGTATACAACAACTTATAACAATCAGCCACCAGACACTGCATGGCATCAGTGGAAGCGGTCATTATGTCGAAACAGACAAAAAAGATCACCCAACGGACAAAATATATGATAATAAATGCATCAAGTCCATAAAGTTACAAACCTTGAGGTGGAAGCATCACCACCAAGCATAGATCTTCCATGTGCACGGAAAGAAGGATGCTCTGGACTGCAGTAAGCAGTTAAGTATCAGAAGCTAATAAGCAGATTATATTAAAGATGTACTTTTCTGTTTCATATCGTTGAATAATATAATTACTCAAGTTGAGATAATTATAAAAAGAAATGAAGTATTTTACTAAGAACTTACATACTCAGTGCTGCCAGGACCATAAAAATAGAATTCTCATTTTATCGATAACTATCTTTTAAAATTGTAACCTTGCAATATCATTTAGCCCATAGAAAAAGAACAGGGGGTGACAAATTTCTATATCTAGCAGATCAAGGAGACCAGTCCACATTCGACAAATTAAACGGCAGATGATAGAAATTAAAGGTTATGACTACAAATACATAAAAAGGGAAAAAAAAGAAAACAACATACAGAACTTGTGCAAATTGCACAAAATGACTAATAATAGGAATTTAAAGACCTTGTACAAGCACTGTGTTGCTCAGCAATGACCTTCCTCCGACTCTGCAAAAGTGACGTTGCAACATTGGGTTCACTGTGTGATAAGCTGGGAAAAGGTGATAAGCTGGGAAAAGTACAAGTGTTAGATAACCATTTGAACTTCCTGATAGCTTCTAAACTAGAAGATGCAACAGCTAGTGTAATATTTACAGTAAAATAATTACCTAAAAGCAGAGGTTGAACGTTGCAATCTACTCTGGAATGGTAGACCAGAAGCATTTGCTGATGTATCTAACCTCCGCGGATATCGAACAGCATCATCTTTCTCGCCATGGCTGAATTCAGAGAAAACATGAAATAAATATCAAATACATAAGTCTTATTCATCTGATTAAAAGTTTTTGTCTTAAATGTGCATTCATGATAAAAAAAAAAAAAAAAAAAAAAAAAAAAAAAATTAGCCAACCAATCCATGGATTAAAGAGCTCATTCCATATAATACTACAAGACAGCCAAATGTCATGTTTAATATGAATAAGAATATTTAACAACCTATCACTATCAACTCTCTCGGAAAATCCACATAGGGGGCTATTGGGTTCCAACGGAGAATCACAAGAGTCATTTTCAGCAGAATCACTCTCCCCTGCAGCAGAAATATGTGTCATGACGATGGCTTTAGTTGATAGAGGTATCAGTTGACCAGGAGATCGCATAAGATCAATCAATAGCTCCACTGAATTCAAGATCACTGTAACAGACATATGCTTATACGAGTCTGTGCACTCAATTTCTCCTTCGCTTGACAATCCCTGGCAAAACGATGATACATGAGCACGCGAAAACAGAAAAACCAGAGCTTACAAGAATGAAAGAGAATCTCTGAGCAGTTATCCAGTAGAAGTCGACAAACCATCATAAGGCTAGTTTCAAAGCCAACAGTATCTGCAAGAAATTTAAACAAAATTGCACGGGGACGACATGAGCCGTGCTTTATTTGACCTAGCAACTGAAGGCATCGAATATTTGAGGCCTGGGAAGCTTCCTCTAGTACACCTCTCTTAGGACTCGATTCCATATTTGGTCGCTTAAAAAAATCAGAGACCTGGCATCAAGTATTAAGTGCATTACTTTGTAAAATTGCACTAGCAGCATGAGAAATTAGTAAAGATTATTTACATTAATAAAGAGAATACAGGTAAGAATCTTTACATTAACAAAAAAAAAAATACAACAAATTACTTACTATACAAAGTACAGTGCGTTTTACTTACTTTACAAAGTACAGTGCATTTTTCAAGTATCACAGTATAGATATTCCATTAATGATTGATAAAACTCATATTGCATTTCATCAGAAAGGGCACAAAACAAACTAAAAACTAAAAATCATTTTAGTAACATAAGACTATGCAATTTCTAGCTAAGAATCCTCACCACTCCAGCAATCTTTTTAATCATAGCTGGTGGGTTTGAATGGAGTCCTCTAACAAGAGCTGCATTCAGTTGCTTGAACGCCATAAGTTTCTTATCCTTCCGTGTATCCACGACAATTACATCGGCTCTAATCCCCTCTCTCTCAAGCTGAGAAAGCTCTTCCAAAGTAGGAAGTTGATGAAACATGTCTTTAAGCTTTTTGTCCTGCACATTTTCATAAGATGTTTTTATCTACACCAATTCTAATAGAAAACTCCGCATAGCTCTCATAAAAAAGTAAACTGACAATATCCATAGCACACAAGGAAGTGCTTACAGAAACCACCGAGTAAAATCCATCTGTAATTGGCTCAGAGAGGATTCCAGTATGCCAGAGTATATCAGATGCTGTTTGAGAAGGCAAATCATCTACCCTCGCGTTACTGCTTTCTCCCAATGAAACAGATCCAAATTTCTCCACGAAATCTGATGGCCACTTCTCCTCCATTTTGTAGAGTACTGAAATTGCAAAACCATAGCACCTACTCGCTACCCCATGATGGGATTTGTTGATTACTCACGAGATTTCATACAAGTAATACTACCTAAAACACACAAAAGAAACCAAAATCAAAGCCCTAACACAGTCTGAATATTCCATCAAGAAGTCAATCACAAATATTAGCACTACCATCAAGAAAACGCCCTAATCCACCAATTCACATTCCCCAACTCAAATGCCAAAATCCACATTCCATAATCATTCAAGAAAATTGAAACTACCAGTAATTACTCCATTTATATTGAGAATTGAGTTCATGAATAACTTCAAAACGCAGTCATCTTGAATCAAACAAGTAAATAAACAGAAATAACCAGATCAGAAATGGAGAAAGGCGATTTTGTTAAGTACTGAAATTGCAAAACCATTGCACCTACTCGCTACCCCCGTGATGGGATTTATTGATTACTCACGAGATTTCATACAAGTAATACTACCTAAAACACACAAAAGAAATCAAAATCAAAGCCCTAACACAGTCTGAATATTCCATCAAGAAGTCAATCACAAATAATCATACAGGGATGAGGATGAGCACTCTCATCAAGAAAACGCCCTAATCGACAATTTCACATTCCGCAGTTCAAATGCCAAAATCCACATTCCACAATCATTCAAGAAAATCGAAACCACCAGCAATCACTCCATTTGCATTGACAATTGAGTTCATGAATAGCTTCGAAACGCAATCATCTCGAATCAAACAAGCAAACAAACACAAACAACCGGATCAGAAGCGGAGAAAGGCGATTACCAGAAGCAAAAACTGCAGATCCAAAACCGAAACTCGATGAATCTGGAGAAGAAGAAGCAGATCACAAAAAAGCATTTGAAGTTGCAACAATCCCTTAGTGGTCGCGCACACGTCGGAATCAAACTAACAACAGCAGAATACAACAATCACACGCTCGGAAAACGATTGCTCGAACGAAGAAAGCGTTCGCCGAGAGGGTGAGACGAGAAAGAGTCTTGGCTGGCTTCTTGAGGGTTTTGTGTGTATCGGAAGGATTCTTGTTTTGCTTGGGCTCTTTTTCCTTTTTTTTGAAAAATCAGTATTTGCTGAGTGTGGGGGGAAATTAGAATATTAAATTTTTTTAAAAAGAAAAGAAAAGGTGGTTTGACGGAAAAGGAAAGGGAAAATGGAGAGAGGGTGTGTGTCACGTGGTTTGCGTGGAGTGGACGGGGCTCGTGTCCGACAGCCAGCTGGCAGTTGGGTGGCTCCCCCAACTTCCACATAGCTTCTTCCGCGTGAATTAAATATTCATGATTTTATTTTATTTTATTGTACTTCTTTTTTTAAAGTGGAATTTTATTGTACTTTTATGGCGGTCAGTTTCTCATTAATTACTCTGAAAAAAACTGTTAGACATTGAAATAACTAACTATATTTAGAATTTAATCTTACGATTCCAAACCCGAGCAATAATAATAAATTAGGGTTATTATACGACCAAAAAATAAATTAGGGTTATTATTCATATAGTTTAAGGTCTTTCATTCTTTATACGGAGTATGTAATAACGGTTAATAGTATAGGTTAAGCATATTAATAGAAGGGAACTAAGGGCTCGTATATCATATATCGGTATCAGGTATCGGTATCGGGTATCGATATCAATATCGGTATTGGATATGGGATATCATTCATATCTCATATCCCCCATACCTCTTTTATTTGGGGTATATCAAAAAACATGAAAAATGGCTTGTTTTGATATCAAGTATATGGCCTGATATCCATATACTTCCATACCAAACACTAGATATGGCCTGATACCGATATCTGAATTCATATACTCTCATACCAAACACAAGATATGACCCGATACCGATATCTGATATCAGAATATCAATACCAAACGGGCCCTAAAACCTATTAGAAAAGTAATGAAATCTTTTACAAAATCTAATTAATCCTAAATAAATACAAATTTATAAAATTATGTCATTTTGAGGCGCTTAACCTATGATCTAAGGGTATAAGTTAGAAAAATCGAAATAATAATAATAATATATTTATAATGTGAATTATCGACTGAATTGTTCTTCTCAATCGAAATAGAGAAATCCTTGTCTTAGAATCGTACTTGAAGTAAATTATCACGGGTGATGGTGCGCAAAATAACCCGCTAATTAATAAGGGGGAATTAGCAAATATAAAGTACAAAAGAGATAAATTGCCGCGTTATACATACGCGTCAAAGCTCAATATATATAATCTATATGCTGGCTCGCATGAATCATGGTCATGCCACCATGCATATTCCACGTAAGCATTGGCTTATGATTTTCATAAGAAAACTCGTCCCACATCGTATGTTTGTGTACAAGCTAGCATGTGGATGATTATATAAATAGGAAGGCACTATGATCAAATAAAAGGATCGAAAATCCTCTATGGCTCAAGAACTATCTCGTTTGTCAAAGCTCGACGTGTTTGATCTCCGAGTGAGATCGCGCTATAAACGTTATAAGGTCTAAAGGCTTTATTCGTAAAAAGCACACAATCGGTTGAGGGGTGCGGAGGAGGAATAATCCGCGTACGATAACCGTTTGGTTGTACGAATTCCCGAGAGTTAGTATTTTTATAATCCCGTTTATAGCGCAGATTATATCGGGTTTCAACACTGGCGCCGTCCGTGGGGAGCTAGCTCTCCCTATCCGACCTACTCTCGGGAAACAATCAAGTAGGTCGCGACCTCTCCCCTCCGTTCGGTCACGACAAAAGTTGGCCAACTCAACGAGGTTACAAACGAGGTCCAATAAATGAGCGAGATCGTGGAAGGCTTATTAGCTAAGCTAGCTAAGGAGAGGAATTAATTATCTAGAAAGGCAAGTGGAGTCCATCTCAAAGGAAGGAATGCGGTGTATTTACAAGCATGCGAGGTCTATTTATTTTAATTAGCTAACAGGGCCAAACCCATCAAAAAGGAGGGCTTGCGGGGTCTTTGGCAAGCGCGGCCGAGGTCGTGGCGGTGTGAGTAGCGATGTTGGCCAAACAAGCGTAGCAAGGTGGGCAAGGTTGACTACTTCCAAGCAGGCGAGGTTGGGCCGGCGAGGTTGTGGCATGGCCATCTTGCGAGGTTATTTGTGGTGCAGGTAGCGAGGTCTCCGAGGTATCACGATGTATGGCCATCATGATTCTCCATCCTCGTGGCATGGCATATATATGCGTGGTGGACGTGCACCTCGCATGTCGCCAAGAAACATCGCGGGACATCGCCGAACATCGCGGATTTCTAGCCCGCCCAAACATGGCGATGTGCATACGGGAGTCCAATAATCTCGGCGGTGTTGGGCGTGGTGTCGCCTCGGCTTTGAAACACTGCGCACAACCTCTCCGTACTCTCATCTAGCTAGCCCACCCTATTTGAAGGCCAAAATCAGCGAGGTCTTTAAGAAGGGCCGCAGACATCGCGGTCTCTTTGCGCGCCGATCATCTCGTTCTTCGTGGGTGGGTGGGTGAGGTCTTGATGCGGGGTTTTCTCTTGGCTTTCTTGTTCGCCGGGGTCCGCGATCGTCGTCGCCCGGACACTTCCCGTAGCCTTCTTGTTAGGCCAAGTGGCTAGCTAGCGGGGTCTTCGGGGTCCTTTGGCGCGCGAGGTTGCTTCGGGATGGCAGGGTCTGCACGACATTCAAATCAGGCGGGTTTTCGCGACTACATGCGCCATCACCATCCGTGTTCGTGCGTTCACGAGAGGCAGGGCTAACTAGAATGGAAGAATAGCAAATGGAAGGAGAGGTAGGTATAGTTGATTGTTCCTTCATGATAATTATGCGCCATTTACATAATTACGTGCATGATAATCATGAAGTGCATAGGCTGGGCTGGGCTTAAACGTCTTAGGCCATATATATATTTGGGCCAAGAAAGCCTATACGTAGCCATGCACACCAAGTGCACTCAAAATCTGGTGGTAGCCTCGCTAAATATTGCTGGATTAGAAGGCATTGACGCACTAACGAGGCCGTAACCTCCGTTCTGAAAATCACGCGTCACATGATCGTGGAATGAGGTAAGCCTTGTAAACTTGACTCGCTAGTTCAATATACTCGGTATATACTCGCACGCTTGAACAAAGTTCCTAATTTTCTGTTATAATTAATCCACCCCTCGCTTCCCGCTTGGGGTTGGAGATTTTCGAAAAGTGCGCAAATCCACCCCTCGCTTCCCGCTTGGGGTTGGAGATTCTCAAAAAGTGCGCTAGTCCACCCCTTGCTTCCCGCTTGGGGTTGGAGATTTTCGAAAAGTGCGCAAATCCACCCCTCGCTTCCCGCTTGGGGTTGGAGATTCTCAAAAAGTGCGCTAGTCCACCCCTCGCTTCGCGCTTGGGGTTGGAGATTTTCGAAAAGTGATCGAATCCACCCCTCGCTTCCCGCTTGGGGTTGGAGATTCTCGGTTCTATGGTTTCGAAGTCCACCCCTCGTTTCCCGCTTGGGGTCGGAGAATCTCGTTAAAATCCACCCCTCGCTTCCCGCTTGGGGTTGGAGAATCTCGTTAAGGTCCACCCCTCGCTTCCCGCTTGGGGTTGGAGAATCTCGTTAAGGTCCACCCCTCGCTTCCCGCTTGGGGTTGGAGAATCTCGTTAAGGTCCACCCCTCGCTTCCCGCTTGGGGTTGGAGAATCTCGGAAAGTGCGCTAATCCACCCCTCGCTTCCCGCTTGGGGTTGGAGATTCCCAATGGACAAGGTCCAAACTCTCTATGGACGAGGTCCAGACTCTCTCATGGACAAGGTCCAAACTCTCTATGGACGAGGTCCAAATTCTCTTATGGACAAGGTCCAAACTCTCTATGGACGAGGTCCAGACTCTCTTATGGACAAGGTCCAAACTCTCTATGAACGAGGTCCAAATTCTCTTATGGACGAGGTCCAGACTCTCTTATGGACGAGGTCCAGACTCTCTTATGGACGAGGTCCGATAACTCTCTATGGACGAGGTCCAAGCTCTCTATGGACAAGGTCCAAATTCTCTTATGGACAAGGTCCAAACTCTCTATGGACGAGGTTCAGACTCTCTTATGGACAAGGTCCAAACTCTCTATGAACGAGGTCCAGACTCTCTTATGGACGAGGTCCGATAACTCTCTATGGACGAGGTCCGATAACTCTCTAAGGACGAGGTCCAAACTCTCAATGGACGAGGTCCAAACTCTCTAAAGAACGAGGTCCTAATAATCTAAAGGGCGAGGTCCCAACTCTCTAAACGAACGAGGTTCGATAACACTCTCTAAGGACGAGGTCTAAACTACCTAAGCAAAGTGTGCTCACCCTGCTTGATCTCGGGTTTAGATCACATCGCATAAAATTGATAAGCTGCGCACCTGTTTGTTGTCTCGTTGCCCTCGAGGAACGAGGACACCAAGCCAAGGGGTTGTGATGGTGCGCAAAATAACCCGTTAATTAATAAGGGGGAATTAGCAAATATAAAGTACAAAAGAGATAAATTGCCGCGTTATACATACGCGTCAAAGCTCAATATATATAATCTATATGCTGGCTCGCATGAATCATGGTCATGCCACCATGCATATTCCACCTAAGCATTGGCTTATGATTTTCATAAGAAAACTCGTCCCACATCGAATGTTTGTGTACAAGCTAGTACGTGGATGATTATATAAATAGGAAGGCACTATGATCAAATAAAAGGATCGAAAATCCTCTATGGCTCGAGAACTATCTCGTTTGCCAAAGCTCGACGTGTTTGATCTCCGAGTGAGATCGCGCTATAAACGGTATAAGGTCTAAAGGCTTTATTCGTAAAAAGCACACAATCGGCTGAGGGGTGGGGAGGAGGAATAATCCGCGTACGATAACCGTTTGGTTGTACGAATTTCCGAGAGTTAAGTATTTTTATAATCCCGTTTATAGCGTAGATTATATCGGGTTTCAACAACGGGGGTATGGATTTCAATGATTTTCATAGGGACAGAGGTATAACAAATAAGGGCTAGAAGAAAGTTATAAACTAAGATTTTCTTTTCTAGATATTTCAGCAGATTCGGCAAACTGTATGGATCTTTAGAGGGAGAGAATTGCAGTGGAGGAGCGGGTAGTGGGCTAGTCAGTTAAGGAGGGGGTCGTCTTTCTTTTTGCTTCTTTGTTTCTTGTTTTTTCACTCTGGTTTTGTCTGCGTAATTCTTTCATTGTGCGGTTTTTATAGCTAGCCCGGTTGTTTTCTTTATTTTGAGCCTTCTTTTACACACTCCCTCGATTTCTTAGATTAAGTGAGGGTAGGTACATCTTAGCCTCTTAGACTTCGCACGACACATACATGTCTACCTCGGGTTATTATTGTATTTAAAGAAAAAAGGTTTAATTTTAATAGTCACTTTCTTGTCCCAATTATAATGACATATGTTTTTAATTTTATTTTTCCGAAAAATACAATATTTAATTTATAATCCCTTGCACATGAGTCATAATAATTATGTCATGAAATTCGACCAAACAAGTAATGATGTCATGAAAACTAAATCTTTCACGTGACCAAATTAATTTCTTCTCAAACACCGTATTGGGTTGATTTTGATTAAGAGATGCAATGCACATGCATTATAAAACATTAAATCTAGATTAATGAAGTGGCAAAGTGATTTCAAGAATCAGATTCCCACAATCATATAGTACTAAATTATTCCACATCATGAAAAAGGAAAAATAAAAAGCAAAAGGTCGATGATTAAAAAAAATAAAAAAATAAAAAGAGGAGAGGACTATAATTCTATAAAAGGAATTATAAGAAAGAAAAAGGGTTCACCGGACAAGAATTTAAAGTTACAAATTAAAAAGATAGAGGCTATGATGCGATCTTGGTCTCACAAGAGTTTAAAGGCGGCTCGAATCGGGATCTAAACCGCGTAACTGGTATCGTTTAGTCTTGCACCGCGAAAACAAGGACACAACTCGAGGTTGCGTCGAAAGAGCGGATCCTATGTTAAGGATCAATGGAGTCTCAACGTGATTAGACTTGAATCAAGATCAACGCGATCGGAGCAATGAGCTTGTTTGATGTGGCTTATTTCGTACCGAAAAAGTCAATTTATGAATAAGGATTAATTTTACTTCCCCACCTCGCTGCTCTGGGTTGGGGGTAGGACCCGATGGGGAAGTTATAGATACTTTCTCATACTTTGTATCGAAAGTACTTCATTTAATTTCCCCGATAGTATTAGGCTTGGGTAGGATTTATCATGCACTTTTGGGTCCTAATACTTTTGAGAACCTCGAAGATGAACGAGTTTTTGGATTGTTTTGGAACTTGATAAATGACGCAAGACTCACGGAATAGGAGGATAAACACTCTCTACTATAATTATGAGATTAAAAGTTGTGTAACCTTACCCTAGAAGCTTATGAGGGCTTATATATGCAAGGCCATTAAGAAAATAAGGTTTAGAAATAACATGGGACAAGCCCATCAATCATAATGAGTCACACGCCCATGTATTACCAAAAGTACTAATATAAGAAAGGATAAGCACAAGGTCGTGGTCAAGGCACTCGGAGTATCAAGACCGACGTCGAGTGATGGGCGCACATACATGCTAGGCCAAGCGAAACCTCAAGTGGCGTCGACTTCGGCCGGTGCAAAGGCTCGAACTTTCGCCCTCGGCACCGATGGAGATCTAGATGATGCAGACAAGGATCGACGCCGGTGCTAGTGCGTCGTGGCACCTTGCGATGACTCGTGCCACGACCAATTGTGTTGCCAACGCGATACTCTTGGTGTGGCTCCTAGTGACCAGACCATCCAAAAGTTCAAAAACTTGATTTATTTCTTATTATCACTATATCGATCGATCTGATCCAACAATTTTAATGATTTTACGATCCGAAAATGCCGATCTTCAACTTTGTGTAGAATCTTATTACAACAAAAACAAACCATAACTAATTGCAATTAAAAATTGTTAAAAGTTTATACGACCCAATTTTACATACGATTATAACACCTTTATATGAGTATACTATTCACATGTTAATAATTCGTTCAAATTTACATCTCAATTCTATTCAACTACTAGCCCGATATGTCTTAATAACATTGTTACTTTTTTTTTGGGTAGAAATAACATTGTTGCTTTTATGTTTATAATGTTTTCACTTTACATACTGTTACTATGTAATTAAATTTTACGATTAAACGGTCCGATCTAGAATTTTGATTTTAATAACTTCGGCATGCTTAGACCCACGCTTGATACCGTAGCACCGTTGCTTTGACATGCCATACTTCTTGTGTCAATTGATCTAGAACTAGATTTGTCTCCACGTAGACCTTGGGAAAATTGTGCTAATAATCAAAATTTGTGTGGACCATATTAACCTTTTTTTTGGTCTTCGCACACGTACTCGAGTACTCGATTAGATGAAGATATTTTTCTTCTTACATGTGGTAAATATCAATACGAACAACTCTTTCATATGTAGGCCATATCTAACAAGGACGTGTAGTAGTTGACTTAAGTAGACTCTAGGCCAGGCAAATTCAGTTCAAAAGGAGGGGAGCGGCGCGCCCCAAATTCCTAAGGCAACAACGATACCAATTTTTGATCATGGCGCGACGATACATGGGAGGCGCTCGTCTGGGTGTCGCCCACCAAGCTTACGGTGGGGAGGCGCCCTTGTTGTTACTTTGCTTCATTGTTTTCTCCCTCTCCGTCGTCTCCGTGGTGGTGTTGGCATGCGCCGACGGTGGAGAGAAGAGGAGGAGGAAGCGCTTCTCTGGTGGTGATGGCGGTGGAGGTGGTGGTTGTGGGACAACTGATGTTGGTGGCGGCCACCACCACCATGGAGGCGGTGGTGGCTGTGGAGGTGGCGGCGGAGGCGGTGGTTGTGGTGGGGGTGGCACCACTTAAGTATTGTCTATATATGCAACGTATGGAGTGTTTTGTGTGTCGTTTGTATTGTGAGGTAAAAGATTGAATTTAATGTGATTTAATATAAAATAATGTATTAGTGCAAATATACTCATATGTGATTTGGCATATTTTGCTTAATAAATCCTGTTTTGAGTCTTATACTTTTATATGCGCAGGAAGTATTATGACCTTTTAATAAGTATATATTTTTTTAATACTCGTAATAGCTAGGAAAGGTGTTTTGTAAACAACAATGATATTAGTCATGGATACGAGCCGGGCTGGGCAGGGCCCGGGCCGGGTCGGAGAAGTAGGGTCCGGGACCGGCTCGGTATTGTACCGGGCTGGAGCGGGCTGGGTTGATATATATATAGGCCCGATTCTTTTATTTTTATTTTCTTATACATTAAATTTCCTGGGCGGGCCGAGCCATTTTGGCCCACAATTGCGGGCCGGGCTGGACTGGGCTAGTCCGCACTAATGGCCATCACTAAATGATATAGACTCATAGTTTTACTAGATCTGTCTTGTAGATCGAAAAAAAGGGTTGCGGGCTTCATGTAATTTGCTTGAGTCATGAGGTTGCGGGCTCGACAATTAATTAGCTTGTTGACAGACTCAAGAATCTTGTGGGAAATTAGATTTGGAATTTTATGGTCAAGCATATCCAAAGGCAAGTAATTAAGTGTCTGATTGGGCTATTCAAATTTAGCAAATCCTTTCTACAAAAAAAAAATAGCAAATCCTATTTCGACCAAAAAAAAAGTTAGCAATTCCTATATGGGAAGTTTTATTTTATTTGAAGAACCTCCAGAAAGACATTAGAAAGATCTTAGATATGGATAAAATTATGAATATTATATAATATAATCTTAAATATTTTTAATTAAATAAAATGGGTTATAATCTTTCCTTTATCATCAAAAAAATTAACAGTATTTTTACAGATTGAATGAATTATTTAAAACTTACATACAAAAAATATAAATACACAATTTTAGTTTACAAAAACTTTCCAAATATGCAATCCGATTAGACTTATCGATACATTATCTTGATGACTTCATGTAATGACCCCCGAGAAATGGGCCGTCTCTTATCATGGGCCTTTCCTTATGGGCCCAACTATTTACGGCCCAAACATTTCCTCTATAAAAACCGGCGTTGGTAGGTGCTAGTTTAACCCAACGTTAACACATTATAACGTACAATCATATGGCGAGATACATGGGAGGTGCTGGTCTGGTTGTCGTCCACCAAGCTTACGGTGGGCCCGCGGAGCCCTTGTTCATGCTTTGCTTCATTGCCCTGTCCCTCTCCGTCTTCGCTATGGTGGTGCTCGCATGCGCCGGCGGCGGCAACGACGACGGAAACGCTAGGAAGAAGAAGAAGCGTTCCTCTAGTGGGTTCGTTTGGACTGGAGTAGCCGCCAGCGGTGGCGGCGCTTGTGGGACCGCGACCAATGTTGGTGGCCATGGCGGCCATGGAGGTGGTTGTGGCGGCGGCGGTCATGGAGGAGGAGGCGGTGGTGGATGTGGAGGAGGCGGAGGCTGTGGCGGCGGTGGTGGATGTGGAGGAGGAGGCGGTTGCTAATTAGTAATTAATTACTATATATGTATGGTAATAAAAGTAATTATGTGTTTTGTTTGTATTGTGAAGTAGTAGTATTAATTAAGTGCAATATTAGTATGTAATCGGTCGATCAGTCAAGAGATAAAACTAGGTTTAAGTTATTAGTTTAACTAAATTAATTAGGCTGGTTATTGTTATCATTATGTACTCCGTAATTGACTTTGCTAATATATGTACGTGCATGTTTTTTTACCACTTGTTTTTTTACCTCTTTGACTCTTTCAGTGCAACTGGTACTTTTTCAAGCAGGCATTTATATATAGATTGTTAGCTTGTTACCTTAAAATGGAAAGTGGAATATAATAGGACAATAATTCATCAATATAAGACATAGAGAACTATGTGAAATAAGTTGAATGTGTACGTGGAGAGTAACATGTCAACACTTCGAGCTTAAAAACACTAGCTTCGAGTAACATTTCAACATCAATATCAGTATATTAATGACGATAGATTGTTAATTGTAGTAATCCGTATTTAATTGGTACATAAAAGGGTATATGTACATTTTTTTGTAAGGAAAAATGGAAATATTTATGTACCATTAGCTATATTATGCAAATGGTCCTATTGTACACGTGTCAAGCTATGGATGGAGAAGATATAGAAGAAGTAGATAAGAGAGAGTATGGTATGTACCTTTATTTTATTTTATTCGATAAAAATTAGGGTAATCTAAGTACTACTTGAATTAGTCTAGAGTATCGTAAACGAGTGAAAATTGATTAGTAATCTGTCCCGGAGATTCAAACCAGATACCTCAAACACAAGTGTTGAGACATTAACCGACCGAACTATGCGTCAAGTGCATGGTATGATATGTACCTTTATATGTCTAAAGATTACACTAATGTGAAAGAAAAAAAGGATAATTATATTATATTAATGATTATATAGTCTTATGTACTACTCAAGAAGGGGTACACTATTACTATTGACCTAATACCGTTTTAACTTGATTTTTTTGTTCAACGATACTTACCATTTGACTAAAACTTTCCAAATATCCAATCCGATTAGACTTATTTATCGAACACCCCTACTCTTAACATCGTCAAATGCTTCCTATTTAAGCAATCGAGAAACGGGTATTGCTCCGTTAGGTATTTTGTAGCTGGGGCTTTTTCACCCATTCAGCTAGCGGAATGGAAAAAAGCTTGTGAGGAGGAGCTTCTTGAATCCACTCCAGTTAGCTGAATCCGCTCCCATTCTACTACTGTCGAACAGATCGAGCCTAGCTACATCATCTTCATGTAACGACACCCCAGAAATGGGCCGTCTCTGCTCATGGACTTTTCCTTATGGGCCCAACTATTTACGGCCCAATCTTTTCCTCTATAAAAACCGGAGTTGGTAGGTGCTAGTTTAACCCAAAGTTAACACATTATTATTACTATCATATGGCGAGACACATGGGAGGTGCTGGTCTGGTTGTCGTCCACCAAGCTTACGGTGGGGCGGCGGAGCCCTTGTTCTTGCTTTGCTTCATTGTCCTGTCCATCTCCGTCGTCACTATGGTGGTGCTCGCGTGCGCCGGCGGCGGCGACGACGACGGAAAGAAGAAGAAGTCACATGATTGGATTGGAGCAGCCGCCGGAGGCTGTGGATGTGGCGGCGGCGGCGGCTGTGGCGGCTGTGGATGTGGTGGCGGCGGTTGCTAATTAGTACTATATATGTAATGGTAATAAAGTTGTGTGTTTCGTTTGCATTGTGTACGTAAGTGTTAATTAAGTGCAAGTAGTATGTAATGGGTTGATCAGTGAAGAGATGAAACTAGCTTTAAGTTATTAGTTTAACTAAATTAGGTTGGTTAAATGTTATGTTGATATGCCTTGTTGTTGAATATGGTGCTATGTTATGTTTTCTATTAGCGGTCATATATTTCATACATCACACTAGCTAGATCGATATCATATTCATGGAATACGAATCACTTTCCCTTTTCTCAATTTTTATTCGCGTAGAAATTCACAAACTATGGTCGTAGTTGAACTTGACCCATGCTACTCGTGTCACAGCGTAAGCTAGTGATGCTTTCGGACTTATCATGATCTGTTTTAGATTAATGATCTATAATTCGATTAGGGTTTTATATACTCTGAAACGTCATATTATTAGTCTGTTGGGTTTAAATTTCCTAATAAAAGTTTAGTTTTTATGTTTATAAATATAAGTGACAGACTATTATGAAACCATCTAAATCTTTATTTCAATATTTATTGTTTATCATTTTGGTTAAAATATGTTATTCTCCCCATCATGTGTATAATTGACTTGCTACCACATGTTTTTTTTACTTCTTTAGTGCAACTCCATTTCATAACATAGGCACTTTTTTCAGGCAGACATTTATATATAGATTGTAAACTTGTTACCTTAAAATGGAAAGTGAATATAACAGGACAATAATTCATCAATATAAGACCTAGAACTATGTGAAATAAGTTGAATATGTTGTATGTAGAGTAACATGTCAACATCAATATCAGTATATTAATGACGATAGATTGTTAATTGTAGTAATCCGTATTTAATTGGTACATAAAAGGGTATATGTAAATTTTGTTTGTAAGGAAAAATGGAAAAATTTATGCACCTTTTAATGGATAGCTATGTTACTATTCATATGTATTTATAGAAGCATTATTCAAATTAATGGTCCTAATGTAAAAAGAGAGATAGAAGAAGTAAATAAGAGAGAATATGCATGGTATGTGTACTTTTATATATTCGAGGGAGCTGTCAAAAAGCTAATTGAACCCGCCAACGAACCGTCCGATAATTTTAGGGTTAAGATCCGAAAATTTGAACCCGAAATCAACCGAACACGATAGAACTCGAAATCCATTGGGTTGACCGATTTAATATATTTATAGAATTTTTAAAATTATTTTTAAAATTATAATATATTTTATTATTAAAATAAATGAAAATAATATACTATAATTAAATATTATTATTTAATTAAAAATTAATTTTAATAATCATAAAAAAATGATAAATACCCGCTGGTCAACCGGTGACTCATAACGAAATCGAACCAGATTTAACCCGAACCGAAATGATCGAACCCGAATCCGCCGACCCGACTCGATTGACATGTCTAGATACACTAATGTGGAAGAAAAAAAGAAATGGGTACTTAATAGTAACAAATATGATAAATTATATTATGGTGGCCTAATTTATAATATGTTTTATATTTGGCATCATGGATCCTAGCACTTTTTTTCATTTTTTTCATTTTTTCACTAGTAAAGGAGTAGTGAAACATAGTGAAATGGGTGATTTTGAGATGGTTGTTTTTTAGTTGGGGGAAATATATGACATCATTTGTTTTATAAGTATTTTGGGGTTTCATTTGTTTGAAGGGCTGTTCAGAGCTTCAGGCTCAGAAAACTCATCCATCTAAACATGGCAAAGAGGAGTTGCCTCATAGAGCTATGAAGTAGAAACAATGCAGAGCATTTAATTTGCTGTGGACCTGTGGCCAATTCAACCCAAAATCAAAACCCACACCTAAAGTATGCAACAAGAAATACAAAAATTGACATTTAATTATAAGATGGTTTCTTGCCCAATCTGTAGAAATGGTGGGTAACCAATAATCAAAAGCCAACAAAAGAACAGATGTAGAAAACATATATAGAAGCCAACAAACGACAGTTTATGACAGTAAAAAAATTGCAATGACCACCACAAATATGATGATGATGATGATGATGTAATATTCGAGTTCGGTCGTCGTCGAGGTCGGAAAAAAAAAAAAAAAAAAAAAACGAGTTCTTGGAGTTACAAGCTATCGAGTTCTCGAACCACAGACAACCTCGGTTTAGGAAAATATATGTTTTAATAATCCGATCTACTAAGCCGGACTTAGTCATATATATATATATATATATATATATATATATATATATATATATATATATATATATATGTTATGAAATTAATCCTAATTTTGTTTAATCAAATCATAAGGTCCGCTGATATCCACACCTAAATTAACCAACAGTAAATTTTAACCAAAATCTTATCTCTATCTTTCATGTTATCCTTAACCCCTTGTTCGATCCCTACCAACCGAAATCATATCTTAACCAAACAAACTACGATATAAGCCAAGTTCGGACTCCCACGATCGAGTTGTCATCTTCGTCAAAAAGGGACGAGAGTAATCAGACCTCGCGAACCAGGGAGTCCACGGAGTTCGATTGTTGCCGGCGAAGGGCGCAAATTCCGGTAAGGTTGTCGTGGTTTCCGCCCTTCCTCTTCGGCAATTCAATGCCCTGTTTTTTTTTTTCTTCCTCCTCATTCGATCTTTTTTTTTCCTCTATTCGATCAATCTTCCAATTACCGGTAGGGTAGGACGCCACTGGATATCCGAAGGGAATCGTCGGAGTCCACCGTCGCCGTCGATTACCATTGGAGGCAATTACTGGTGAGTTCCCATTCCCCCTGTTATTATATTGTATTAGTGGTCCGAACAAGTCTGTATAATTAGGGAGAGGGGGAGGGTCGTCGGAGGGTGTCGGGGCCCGGAAATCGGCGACGAAGGTGGGTAGCAAATCCGGTTGATGGACGCCGGAGAACGGTGGGTCGGGGCCGTCTGGGTGCTTTGGCGGGGCACGAACAGGGGCAACCGAGGTTGCTCGTCTCCACTCTCCATCGTGGCCGCCGGTTGTGTGTTGGGTGGTCGCTGGGAGCAGAGGAAGGCGAACAGAGGGCCGGCGGAGCCAAGGAAGCAGGGTCGGGGAAACGGAAGTCTGGGCTCGCGAGGTTGAAGATGGATATGGGGTCCACGCGGGGTCAATCTCCCTTGGCCGGTCAAACATAAGGGGGAGATGGGCCGGGAGTTTGGGCCCGAAATTGGGGTTGGTTCTTCCTTGAATTGGGCTAGTCCAAATTAAAGGAGAAGGGTTTCAGATTGGGCTGAAGAGTTGGGCCGGTTAATTTAAATAATGGGCAAGAGAGTATATTTTTGGGTTGGGTTCATTTAATTATTTATTTGGTGGGCTAAGTTGCTAGATAAAGTGGGGTATAAATTATAAGGGGTTAATTAGCATACTCTAATATTTATTAATTAGAATTTTCTTAATAAAAGTTAGGCATATCGGTTTGTGTTTAAGTTAATCTTTCCCTTAATAATTCTTTAGGAAATCGTTCCGTTTGAGATCGTAGCTTCGTCTTTCCGAGAATTCTTCATTCGAGGTAAGTCGTTTTTCGACTTGCTCGGTTCTTTTCTCCCTTGTTAGATTGCGTATCGATATTGTAGGACGGGTTTTGGGAACTAGTCCCGAAATACCTTTTAAATTGATTTGAACTCCTTGAGTGTTGTGTGCGTAAATGATTTTAAATGTGCTTTATCGGGAAATATTTTGGAACGTTTTCTCTGTGTTGGTACCGTTTCCGACACGGCCCATTGTAGCTGGTGTTGAGGAAGAGTTGGCTACTTTGACCCGTGTGACTGGGAAAATCGTACCCCTTCAAACGAAAATTATTATCTGTGTGTTTTTGGCAAGCGCTCCAGTGGAGGCTTAGCCCGAAGTTAGAAGGGAGATTGGGAAGTGGAGTGGGAGGGCCTGCCTCTGCACTCGGCGCGGTGATGAGCGCCTTGGAAGACGGATTGTGGACAAAAGAAGAATTTCATTGATGTGTGATTGTGATTGTGAATGCGTATGTGACTTGTGTGACTGATATAACTAATTTAGGTATTGGCCTTTAGAGTTATGATTGCGGTTGTGGATTTGTGTGCTGACTATAGATAACTGATTTCAAACCGTTCTACAGTTTCCATATTCTTTCTAGCTTGGTAGATTAGACGCTGACCCTTCGGGGAACATTTTTCAGTTCCAGGTATGAATCAGGGAGCCGTGCAGGAACCGAGGCAAGATGGCGGGCCGGAGCGGTAAAGAGCGCGTGTCATAGTGGGATTAGTTATATTAGTTTATTTATTAGTTGGATGTTGATTTTAAATATTTGTTAGACAGAGATAGGACTATGTTTTGGTTATTATTGTTTTGTTCGGATAGTTCAGTTCAGTAGGCGTTGTGACATATTGAAACATTTATGATTTCAGGGATTCATGCATGATTACGTTTTTCTAAGTTTTATTAAATAAAGGTTGGATGTTTTATTATGATTTTCTCGTCGTGCCCGAGTTGTAAGGTCCTACAGTGTAGTTGTCAACCTAAATAATAGTACCCGGTAAGGTCTATTTCCCAGTAGCGCCTCGACGGAAGTCGGGGTGTTACAAATTGGTATCAGAGCGAGGTTGACAACAGGGCACATGGAACTGACCAACAAAGAGTACCCGAGGTCCAACTTAAAATCAAAACCGGCCGGTGTTTTCAAATGTTTTTACTGGGGTAGACATGTTGCATATAGGGGGGTAGGTGACACGTCGCGACTCCGCCCCATCAGCCGAAGGACCTCACGTAGAATAGTAGGAATTACGTTAATAGATAGAATGTTTAAGTTTTGACTGTGGGACTTCCTATTATAGATGGCCCCACCAATCAGAGCTAGAGCTGCTGCAGCTAACGGAAGAGGCCGCGGAAGAGGCCGCGGTAGAGGCCGAGTAGGAGGTCGTGGCAGGGGTAGAGGAGAGATACCTGTAGCTGCTGAGCCAGAGGTACAACAGGATAACCATCAGGAGGAGGTTGCTGAGAGTTAGGATGTGGCTGCTGCTGTTCATCGAGAGGACAGTGCCTCTGTCGCTGGAGGAGGTCTCCCAGCAAACGGGGCTCAGGTGGGAGGAGGAGTACCACCAGCAGGATTGGCCCCAGAGGTGACTGCTGCGATTCAGCTGTTATTGCAGACGTTGATGGGTGCGGGAGCTGCACCGAATCTGAACGCAGCTGCAGGGCAACAAGGAGCTGAGAGGAGGGCACCTGGACCAGATTCTATTTTGGCTGCCCAGCTGGGAGCAGCGCCAGCTTCTGGAGGACCAGTGATAGCTGATCAGGTGGTCGAACCGAGGAGACAGTATCGTGAGCCTCAGCCTGATAAGTGGCTCGCAGAGTTTAGGAAGACTGGAGTACCGAACTTTGCTGGAGCTCAGGGTTCTGACGTAGAGCAGTGGCTGAGGAGAGTAAAATCTGCATTGGATTCTATTAAGGCACCGGAGGAGCGGAAGATGTCTTTAGTACAGAGTCTGCTACAGGAGAGCGCTTTTGACTGGTGGGAGCTGTGTAGGGACCACCAGACTGAGGTTACTTTCGAGGAGTTTGAGAGGCAGATTCGAGATCGGTATTGTCCTCCGGTGGTGAGGGCGGCACGGGAGGCTGCTTTTCGGGATGCTGGACCCAAAAATATCACAGTATCTGAGACTATTCTGAAGTTTCAGCAGGAGTTGGCAGCGGTGCCAAATGCTGCCCCGACTGAGGAGTTGAAGATTGCGACCTTTCTGAAAAGGTTGCAACCGCATTTACGTGCTTATGTGTCTGGTCTCCGACTTACGACATTGGCAGACGTTCAGCAGTCTGCTTTGGCTTATGCTATGGCCACGACCCGACAGAGTCAGCTGGAGGTGCATACCACGGGAAGCAAGAGGCAGAAGTTGTCTGCCCCGACAGAATCTAAGAGAGACAGTCGGCCCGGCTCTTCTCAGCCGCAACGATCAGGGTTTCAGCCACAGGGTCGTCAGGACCATCGTCGTCTGAGTCAGCCCATTGGGGGACAGAGAGAGTGCTTCAACTGTGGAAGTACTGCTCATTTGAGGAGTCAGTGTCCGAAGCCGGTCAGGAGTTGTTTCAGTTGTGGGAAGCCTGGCCATTTGCAGCAGTATTGTACGGTGGGGGCACTTCACAGGGATCTTCACCGGGAACGGTGAATCAGATGCCTCGTCGTCAGCCTCAGCAGTTTCAGCAGACACCGAGTCAGGGCAGAGGACGCGGCGCAGGAGTTAGCAACACCGGGGGCAATCAGCCCCGAGTGTTTGAGATGAGGAGGGCCGATGCCCTACACGCGCCGACTGCTACAGGTACGATTTGGATTCAGTCTAGACCTGTTCACATACTGTTTGATACGGGTGCTACCCATTCTTTTATGTCTTCTGCTTGCGTGGCTAGACTAGGATTGACTTGCACTGAGGGGGTATCTTTTGTTGTGGGGCTGCCTGACGGCAGTAAAGTAAGAGGGAATAAGGAGATTTTACAGTGCCCTATTAGAATAGGGAATAGGGATTGGTATGCAGATTTCATAGTAATGCAGTTATCGCCAGATGATGACGTGATTCTGGGGATGGACTGGATGATGCGTTACCGAGCAGTTTTGGATACACACAGAGGTACGGTTACAGTGACCGCAGATGATGGGACCAGACATGTGTGTCAAGAGGTAGAGCAGGAGGGGCCCGGATCGGTGATTAGTATGGTGAAGGCCGCCAAGTTGCTCAACGACGGATGTGTAGGATATTGGTGTTATGTTCTTCAGGGGGACAAGGCGGAACCGCACATTCAGGATATACCTGTAGTGTGCGAGTTTGAGGACGTTTTTCCTGACGAACTCCCAGGATTACCTCCTCAGAGAGAGGTGGATTTTGGGATTGAGTTGGAGCCGGGAACGAGGCCGATTTCGAGAGCCCCATATCGCATGGCCCCGATGGAGATGCAGGAGCTGAAGACACAATTGGAGGAGCTGTTGGAGAAGGGTTACGTACGACCGAGTGCGTCGCCTTGGGGAGCTCCAGTTCTGTTTGTGAAGAAGAAGGATGGTTCTCTCCGTCTGTGTATCGATTATCGGGAGTTGAACCGCGCTACCATCAAGAACAAGTATCCGCTGCCGCGTATTGATGACTTGTTGGATCAGTTGCAGGGGGCTACTGTGTTCTCCAAAGTGGATTTGAGGTCAGGTTATCACCAGCTGAGGATTCGGGAGGAAGATATACCTAAGACGGCTTTCCGAACGAGGTATGGACATTACGAGTTTGTAGTGATGCCGTTCGGACTGACGAATGCACCCGCTGTATTTATGGAGTTGATGAACCGGGTGTTTATAGACTACTTGGACAGATTCGTAGTAGTATTCATTGACGACATTCTGATCTACTCTCGGAGTAAGGAGGAGCACGCTGAGCATCTTAGGCTGGTGTTGGGAGTATTGAGGCAGCATCGATTGTTTGCTAAGCTGTCCAAGTGTGAGTTCTGGTTGCCTGAAGTTACCTTTCTAGGGCATGTCGTATCAGCTCAGGGAGTCATGGTAGATCCTGCAAAGATTGAAGCTGTAAAGGCATGGGAACCTCCGAAGAATGTGAAGGAGGTGCGGAGTTTTCTGGGATTAGCAGGGTATTACAGGAGGTTTGTGGAAGGATTTTCTCGGATAGCCCAACCACTTACCAACTTGCTTAAGAAGACTACTCGTTTCGAATGGAACGAAGCTTGCCAGCGGAGTTTTGATGAGCTGAAGAGAAGGTTAACTTCGGCTCCTATATTAGCTCTTCCTCAGGGGAATGAGGATTTTGTGATTTACAGTGACGCCTCCAAGATAGGCCTGGGTTGTGTGCTGATGCAGAGGGACAGAGTGATTGCTTATGCTTCTAGACAGTTGAAGCCGAACGAACAGAATTACCCTACTCATGATTTGGAGTTGGCAGCTTTGGTACATGCTCTGAAGATTTGGCGTCATTACTTGTATGGGAGTACCTGCAAAGTGATGACAGATCACAAGAGCCTCAAGTACATCTTCACTCAGAGGGAGTTGAATATGCGACAGAGGAGATGGCTTGAGTTACTGAAGGATTACGACCTTGAGATTCTTTACCACCCAGGGAAAGCGAATGTGGTCGCTGATGCCCTTAGCAGAAAGACGCCTCAGGAGAGTATGTTGGCTCATCTGACGGCGCAACCAGAGTTACAGAGGGAGCTGGTGAGGTACGGAATTGAAGTGCAGATTCAGCGTCATCAGGGTAGTCTGAAAACCCTAGAATGTCGGCCGTCTTTACTTGAGGAAGTAAGGCAGAAGCAGGAAGATTGTTCGATGATTCAGGATTTGAGGCAGAGATTGAGCCGTGGAGAGGCACCCGACTTTGCGGAAAGAGCAGATGGTATTTTGTGTTTACGCGGTCGGATTTGTGTACCTCGAGATGCAGAGTTGAGGCAGAAGATTTTGCAGGAGGCTCATGCTACACCTTACTCAATCCACCCCGGGGCGAGTAAGATGTACAAGGATTTGCGACAGTTTTATTGGTGGGATGGCATGAAGCCGGATGTAGCAAGATTCGTCGCTAAATGTCAGGTCTGCCAGCAGGTGAAGATCGAGCATCAGAGACCCGGAGGAATGCTTCAGTCGCTTCCTATTCCAGAATGGAAATGGGAGGACATCTCCATGGATTTTGTCACCGGTTTGAGACTCAGCAGAGGCCATGATGCCATTTGGGTGGTGGTGGACAGACTGACGAAGACTGCTCGCTTTTTGCCTATCCGAGAGACGTGGCAAGTGAGCAAGTTAGTGGAGGTGTTTATTAATCAGATAGTTAGGCTGCACGGAGTGCCTAAGACGATTGTGTCGGACCGAGATGGGCGTTTCACTTCCAGATATTGGCAGCAAGTGCATGAGGCATTGGGGACGAGATTACATTTCACAACTGCTTACCATCCGCAGTCGGACGGTCAGACAGAGAGGACGATTCATACGTTAGAGGACATGCTGAGATCCTGCGTTTTAGACTGGGGAGGTCAGTGGTCTGATCACTTGGCTTTGGTGGAGTTTGCCTATAACAACAGCTGGCATTCGTCGATTCAGATGGCTCCTTATGAGGCCTTATATGGTCGGAAGTGTAGGACACCACTGTGTTGGGATGATCCCTCGGATGTAGTAGGAGAGAGGCCACAGATGATTGAGGAGACGATCGAGAAAGTAGCCTTAATTAGAGAGAGAATGTTAGCTGCTCAGAGTCGCCAGAAGTCCTATGCAGACAAGAGGCGTAGACCGTTGGAGTTTGAGGTCGGAGCCCATGTTTGGTTGAGAGTATCGCCTACCCGCGGGGTAAGAAGATTCGGGGTAAAAGGGAAGCTGAGTCCCCGATATATCGGTCCATTCGAGATTCTGGAGAGAGTAGGCGAGGTGGCGTACAGGCTAGCGTTGCCGCCTGCTTTGGAAGGAGTGCACCCTGTATTTCACGTCTCACAGCTGAGACAGTATGTTCCGGATCCTAGTCACAGACTGAATTATGAGGATTTGGTGGTAGAACCAGATCACACTTTCCGAGAACAACCGCTGAAGATTTTAGCTCGACGAATGAAGAAGCTGCGGAACAAGGAGATTCCTCTGGTGTTGATTCAGTGGTCTCGACGGGGAGTCGAGGAGGCCACTTGGGAGACGGAGTCTAGGATGAGTGAGAGTTATCCAGAGACCTACTCGGGTTTAGTAGAGGCGTTTGAGGGGAAGGTTAGTAATTAGTGTACAGATTCGATGTTGCTTCGTGATCCTTGTTTGTTTGACTTGTTGTTTGACTGTTTAACTTTTGTTGACGTGCTGCGTATTTTGGATGGCTAGTATTGGTTATTATTACCGTTGTCAATCAATTCCGGTTCGAGGACGAACCTCTTTAAGGGGGAGAGGTTTGTGAGAACTTTGAATATCTTTTCCTTCGAATAAAAGTTTCGGGACGAAACTTTCTTAAGGGGGGTAATATGTAATATTCGAGTTCGGTCGTCGTCGAGGTCGAAAAAAAAAAAAAAAAAAAAAACGATTTCTTGGAGTTACAAACTTTGAATATCTTTTCCTTCGTATAAAAGTTTCGGGACGAAACTTTCTTAAGGGGGGTAATATGTAATATTCGAGTTCGGTCGTCGTCGAGGTCGAAAAAAAAAAAAAAAAAAAACGAGTTCTTGGAGTTACAAGCTATCGAGTTCTCGAACCACAGACAACCTCGGTTTAGGAAAATATATGTTTTAATAATCCGATCTACTAAGCCGGACTTAGTCATATATATATATATATATGTTATGAAATTAATCCTAATTTTGTTTAATCAAATCATAAGGTCCGCTGATATCCACACCTAAATTAACCAACAGTAAATTTTAACCAAAATCTTATCTCTATCTTTCATGTTATCCTTAACCCCTTGTTCGATCCCTACCAACCGAAATCATATCTTAACCAAACAAACTACGATATAAGCCAAGTTCGGACTCCCACGATCGAGTTGTCATCTTCGTCAAAAAGGGACGAGAGTAATCAGACCTCGCGAACCAGGGAGTCCACGGAGTTCGATTGTTGCCGGCGAAGGGCGCAAATTCCGGTAAGGTTGTCGTGGTTTCCGCCCTTCCTCTTCGGCAATTCAATGCCCTGTTTTTTTTTTCTTCCTCCTCATTCGATCTTTTTTTTTCCTCTATTCGATCAATCTTCCAATTACCGGTAGGGTAGGACGCCACTGGATATCCGAAGGGAATCGTCGGAGTCCACCGTCGCCGTCGATTACCATTGGAGGCAATTACTGGTGAGTTCCCATTCCCCCTGTTATTATATTGTATTAGTGGTCCGAACAAGTCTGTATAATTAGGGAGAGGGGGAGGGTCGTCGGAGGGTGTCGGGGCCCGGAAATCGGCGACGAAGGTGGGTAGCAAATCCGGTTGATGGACGCCGGAGAACGGTGGGTCGGGGCCGTCTGGGTGCTTTGGCGGGGCACGAACAGGGGCAACCGAGGTTGCTCGTCTCCACTCTCCATCGTGGCCGCCGGTTGTGTGTTGGGTTGTCGCTGGGAGCAGAGGAAGGCGAACAGAGGGCCGGCGGAGCCAAGGAAGCAGGGTCGGGGAAACGGAAGTCTGGGCTCGCGAGGTTGAAGATGGATATGGGGTCCACGCGGGGTCAATCTCCCTTGGCCGGTCAAACATAAGGGGGAGATGGGCCGGGAGTTTGGGCCCGAAATTGGGGTTGGTTCTTCCTTGAATTGGGCTAGTCCAAATTAAAGGAGAAGGGTTTCAGATTGGGCTGAAGAGTTGGGCCGGTTAATTTAAATAATGGGCAAGAGAGTATATTTTTGGGTTGGGTTCATTTAATTATTTATTTGGTGGGCTAAGTTGCTAGATAAAGTGGGGTATAAATTATAAGGGGTTAATTAGCATACTCTAATATTTATTAATTAGAATTTTCTTAATAAAAGTTAGGCATATCGGTTTGTGTTTAAGTTAATCTTTCCCTTAATAATTCTTTAGGAAATCGTTCCGTTTGAGATCGTAGCTTCGTCTTTCCGAGAATTCTTCATTCGAGGTAAGTCGTTTTTCGACTTGCTCGGTTCTTTTCTCCCTTGTTAGATTGCGTATCGATATTGTAGGACGGGTTTTGGGAACTAGTCCCGAAATACCTTTTAAATTGATTTGAACTCCTTGAGTGTTGTGTGCGTAAATGATTTTAAATGTGCTTTATCGGGAAATATTTTGGAACGTTTTCTCTGTGTTGGTACCGTTTCCGACACGGCCCATTGTAGCTGGTGTTGAGGAAGAGTTGGCTACTTTGACCCGTGTGACTGGGAAAATCGTACCCCTTCAAACGAAAATTATTATCTGTGTGTTTTTGGCAAGCGCTCCAGTGGAGGCTTAGCTCGAAGTTAGAAGGGAGATTGGGAAGTGGAGTGGGAGGGCCTGCCTCTGCACTCGGCGCGGTGATGAGCGCCTTGGAAGACGGATTGTGGACAAAGGAAGAATTTCATTGATGTGTGATTGTGATTGTGAATGCGTATGTGACTTGTGTGACTGATATAACTAATTTAGGTATTGGCCTTTAGAGTTATGATTGCGGTTGTGGATTTGTGTGCTGACTATAGATAACTGATTTCAAACCGTTCTACAGTTTCCATATTCTTTCTAGCTTGGTAGATTAGACGCTGACCCTTCGGGGAACATTTTTCAGTTCCAGGTATGAATCAGGGAGCCGTGCAGGAACCGAGGCAAGATGGCGGGCCGGAGCGGTAAAGAGCGCGTGTCATAGTGGGATTAGTTATATTAGTTTATTTATTAGTTGGATGTTGATTTTAAATATTTGTTAGACAGAGATAGGACTATGTTTTGGTTATTATTGTTTTGTTCGGATAGTTCAGTTCAGTAGGCGTTGTGACATATTGAAACATTTATGATTTCAGGGATTCATGCATGATTACGTTTTTCTAAGTTTTATTAAATAAAGGTTGGATGTTTTATTATGATTTTCTCGTCGTGCCCGAGTTGTAAGGTCCTACAGTGTAGTTGTCAACCTAAATAATAGTACCCGGTAAGGTCTATTTCCCAATAGCGCCTCGACGGAAGTCGGGGTGTTACAGATGATAGGTAGCCAAGGGGGTAATTTTGATTATGTTGGGTACCAAAACTATTTACCAAAGGAGTAAATAGAGAATTCATTAGCGCATTAATTGCCCTCGGTTCACAATCGATTTTCCAGGAAGTTCAACTTTCACAAGTATTTTCAATTCAATACATGTGTTTGGTTCATAAAATAAATGCATGAATTTAATTCTCAAGAATTTATACCCCTCTAAACTGTAGAAAATCTACTTAACATGGTAGGGGTAGATGGAATTCCTTCAATGCATGTGTTTGGAGAGCTTTATTATCTCTTTTGCTTTTTGCAATTCCAAGCCCCCTTAGTTTAGGGTACGATAGATGAAATTCCAACTGATTAGGGATTTGTAGTTGTTTTCTTTGTTCTAAAAAAATTGTTTATCTGGCCAAGTTCTTTGATGGTGGATTTAAGAAACAAAAATGATTACATAATGTAGTTCGATTGTACAAAGAGATTTGATTTAATAAAGGTTTCACAGCCTTCTTGTGAAAGGAGTTAACTTTCCACTTCTCATATTCATTTGGCCTTATCCATGTTTTGGCTTACAGTACTAATTAATGACACTTCAAATGAATCGATTTCATTTCCTGTATTTGTGAACCTAGATTCTGTCATTCTGATGAGATTTTTACTGCAGCCTACTTAGAGATTTACTGAATAACAGCTTGCCAGATCAATGTATAGCAACCCACCAGTTAGTTCATGGCGCTCTTCTTTATTTCTATTTTTTTGAATAGGTAAAGATTTGGGGTACCAAACAGACCTGGCCGCCCGAGCGCCTATCAAGAGATAGCAGTCGAAAGCTCGACAAACAGCAAACAGAGCAAACAACCACAAGTAAGGTAAAATACAACAACCGAAGAAAGGAAAACGAAACGAAATTGGTAGTAGGAGAGAAACGCACGAGAAGTCAAAGCGCCGTAAGACTGGAGGTCAATCCTCACCGATCCTGATTTGAATAATTCATGGCTCAATAAAGATGACAACATATCTATTTTTGCAAATAAAGATGACAATATTTTAGAACTTAGAGATTTACTGAATACATCCACATAATACAAACCATTCATTTTTGGGTCTCTTAAGTGCACCATCCACCCTAGTTATAGGACTATCTATCCCAGAGTGATTTGCACTTTCTGGGTATTGCCTATTTCAGAACCTTTACTAAGATCATATACAGAGACTCAAGATATAGTATCTCTACAACGGTCATCATGCCCATTTTTACTATAGGACTAAAACTTAGATACTTAATAGCCTTCATGATCATTCGCTAGCTGAAGAGACTTATTGTTTCTTACTCAACTATGTTGTTCCCGGAAGTGGGAAGCCAGTTTGCCGTCTCACGTGCTCGGGAATCAGTCTGGCGATCAGTTCAGGTGGTGCTCCAGCCAACTGCAGTGATATACAAGAAAAGCTTGTTATTTTCATAAACATCAGGAAAAAAAGGAAAGGTTGATCGATAATAAGTCAAATGCACAATGACGCGAAAAGTCGAAACCTAAGTGTATAGAATGAAAGTATTTATAGTTGTTTGTTTCCATTTGTTAAAGAATGAGATGCAGCTGAAAAAAAAATCAAGTTCGAGACATACTTCCTGCTTGAAATTGAAAAGCGGTGGCAAAGGGCGGCCATTGGGAAGACGGGCATTTGGATCCCGCAACTCATCAAAGAAAGGATGTGTACAGGCTTCCAGCTGCAAACACAGCATGATTGTGCAAGTAAAAGGTCAAATTTGACTCAAGCAACAGAAATAATCACCTCAGTTATGTTAATATTTAGTACAGAGGTAACTACTTACAGCAGTGCAGCGAAGACTAGGTGAATATTGAAGAAGCCGTGAGGCAAGATCAATGGCTTCGGGAGGCATTCGTTTATGGAAAACCTGATAGCAAAAAAAAGTAAAAGCAGATGCATTAAATAGAAAGGCAGAAATCAAGTAGGCAGAATTACTTTATAATGATGATGAAGATCAAAGCCTTAAGTCACTTTTTAAAATGAATCTTGTACTAATATTTATGAGAATCTTCGTGATGCAAATGGACTATATCTCACTCATTGTTACATGATATGTAACACAGACTTGGCTCAAGGGCAAGACTAAGATTACCATCTAAATATCTATTTTTTTTCATGAATAACAAGAATTATGCGATCACTGAACAATAGAAGACATCATCAAGCTCAGTTAGGGTATGGGATAAACTCATTGTAGTACATGTAACAGTACCTTGTGCCAAGGATGAGCCTTAATCTGTGGAAATCTAAAATCAGTATAGCTCGGATTCATACACCGAATTTCCTCCCTGGTTGGAGTGCCAAGAACCTGCAAGAATATATAAAGAGGTATTTATGTAACTATCCTTTCACAGGCATAAAAAAAATTGCTTCAGTATCAAACTTTCAGTAGTTTTTAGGACCTTGATAATCTCTACAAGTTGGTCAACTGCATTTTCTCCAGGAAAAAGGGGCTGCATAAAAGAAGGAATCAGAATACATCTAATACAGAATTTGTAGTAGCTGAAAAGCCATAAAAGGAGTAAAAATATTGCAAATGACAAATCACCAACCTGGCCAAGAAGAAGCTCTGCAAGAACACAGCCTGCTGACCATATATCAATTGAAGTTGTATACTCAGTAGCACCAAAAATTAATTCTGGTGCCCTATAGTATCGAGAACAGATGTATGATATATTTGGTTCCCCCTTGACCTGATATTCATGCAAAACAGATACATTGTAATTTTTTATCACATATAAAGATTCACAGAAGGCACACACAAATGATACAAATTAATTAAACCCATTTCACCATCTTATCCTACACCTACCAGGTGGAATAATGTTTTTGAATTTTGAGACAAAATGTGTAGTTGTAAACAAGTACTCAGTGTCCAAAGTTACATACATTATCACTTAATTACCATGACACGTGCCTTTTGAATATTAAAAAAAAGACTAGAGGTTATAGGGGATGAGAGATATTAAGTTCCACATTTGACAAATACCCGATAAGAAATACAAGTTTGTCCTATTAAACTGTAGATTAGACATTTTCACAATAGCATATTTCTAAATTTCATGTGAAAATAACACAAGAATGTAAGGATTTACCAGGACTTTAGCACTCCCAAAGTCGCATATTTTAAGCTGATGTGTCAGTGGATCCACCTGTACAACTTTTAAGATAAGTAACATGCACAGAAAATGCTTATATAAAGTGGTGAAAAAAAGGGAAGAAAATGCAACAAACCAAAAGATTCTGAGGTTTCACATCTCTATGGCACACACCAGGAACAGTATGCATATATGCCAATCCACGAAAGATCTGTAGACCATAAAAATAAGAGGTAAGTTAGAGCAATGGATCTCAAAATAAATAGGATAGAGAATATAAGTACGGTCAATACCTGATAGGTATAAAGTTTAACATAAATAAGTGGCATCCTTTGGTTCATACTGCTATAATGCTTAAGAACACGGTATAAGGATTCTGGCATGAATTCCATGACAAGATTAAGGAAAAGTTCATCTCTACTTGTTGTTGAAAAGAAACAGTGCTTCAGGGAGATCACATTTGGGTGATTCATCAATCGCATAAGTTGCAGTTCACGATTTTTGTAACGCCTATCCTGCAAAACCTTCTTTATAGCCACAGTCTCGCCTGTTTCTAAGTATTTTGCCTGTAAAGAAAAATAATTAGTTGAACAGAACCGGAAAAGAATATAAAACGCGGAAAAAATTAATTTGCACCTGAAACACAATGCCAAATGACCCAGTCCCAACCACGCGCTCTGCCATGTAGCTAATTGTCTGCAGTGAAACCACAAACAACTAGTTAGCTCGAAAGACAAAAGTTTACTATGAATCTACACGACTTCAAAGCAAAGTAAAATGAATAAATACAGGACCCAAAAGAACATAAGAAAATGAAAATATACAAGAGGAACAATAGAAAATGCTTACTCTTTTAGGTTCGCCATTTTTACCACCTATAGTTGTCGAAATAACGTGGCCCGTAACTTGATCATTTCCCTCTATTACAGCTGCAGGCATTTCCTGTGACACATACAACAACTAAGAATCAAAAAGACCTATACATTCAAATCATTACCATAGTAATAAATATTCGCAAAATTACTAAACATTTACCAGAGAATCCATATATGACAACTTTAAGTATCCCAGATGTGAGAGCTATAATTACTCCAATGAAACATCAAATATGCAAACTAAATTGAACATATCATCAGCCAAGCTTCCATTTCAAACGCCAATTAGACATGGAAAGAATATAATGAAACCAAACTTTTCAAGAAACCCAGCACAAACTGTTTTGCAGCTTGCATTCCGAACAAGCAACTGGTATGTAAAGAATATAGGACACCAACTGGTTGAAGCAACCCACATCACACACAGAGAACCGTTTAAAACGATACTCAATGCAAATAACAACCAAGGGATCCCTAACAACAAATAAAAAATTCATATCACAATGAAACCGATAGATCTGAAAGGAAAAACTATGGAACCAAACCGGAATAAAGGGGAAAAAATACAAAAAGAGGATCAGAAAACCCTAGAATGAACAGTAAGCTCGAAATCGAAATCACAACCACGATCTAAAGCGTCAAATAGACCCCTCGAAAACCTAGAAGGCAAACAGTGAGATCGGAAATCAACTAGAACAGACTAGATCGCGAAGAAATGAAATATACGGCTATGGAAAAAACAAGCAACTGAAACATACAACAATAGATGAAAAAGAGAACCTTATCATCCGCCATGGAGTCAGGATTTGATGCAGAATCAATGCGGTGGCGCTCCGGTGGCGGATTGTGAGATTCCGGCGCCAATTCAAGCTCTCAATTTCTCTCCAAAATCTCTCTTTCCGTTTTCACTCTCTCACTTCTCTCGTGCCGCTGTCTAAAAGAAAGGGATGGGCGGTGTGAGCCACGCGAGGCGGATGGCGCGTGATAGGCGCATTCTTTATATACAATGAGAGCGAGTGTGAGCTGGCCACTACACAATAGTTTGACTGGAAGACTTTAATTAATTGATTATTATATACTCCCTCCGTTCTATTCTACTTGGTACTTTAGAGCTAAAACTTTGTTCATTAAAACTTGTCTTTTTTAGCCTTTATTTAATTAATGTATTGAAAAGTGTTTATATTGACTTTTTTCTCTCCATCTATTGGTTTTAAGGATGTATTAGTAATTAATTTTTTATTATATTTAAAAAAATTTGGATTTTTAATAATATTTCTTATATTTTCAATGAATTTCTTAATATATGTGAATTTTTCTAAAATGTCAAGTAGAATAGAACGGAGGGAGTAAATAAATTAAGATTTGTATGGTTAATCATGCATCATAATTACTTATAGGATATGAAGGAGAATGAAAAAATAACAACTGGACCCTAAACACTTGATTAAATGTAATGATGTAAGAAAATAATCCCTCCGTCTTATATTAGACGGGGTTTTAACCTTGTACATACATATTAAGAAAGACTACTTTTATTTTAAAATAAGTATTTTTTTTTCTCTTTTTATTTGAAAAGTAAATTTTATTCAATTTAAAAGTGTACCATCTATATTTCTACTTGATAAAATTGACCAAGAAAGACAAACATAGAAAAATCAAAATTCCATATAATATGGGACATGAAAGTTGGGCTAAAACTCTATTTATTTTAGAACGAAGGAATTAATAATCAATATCCCCTCCGTTGTATAATATTTTTCACTTTAGTCTTGTTTTTTGTTACAAAATATTTGTCATTTAAAATTTTTTGTCATATACTTTACAATTATGTCCTTGTATTTATTGTTATTTTTTAATTAATGAAAGAAGATTTGTTAGTAGTATTGGAAAATAAAATAAATAGAATAATAAATAAGGTCATATATATTAATTTACTAATTTTCTTACTAAGCATGAAATGATCTAAAATGAAAAAGCAAGTTTTTTTTAATGGTTGGGATGAGTAAAGCCTAATTTTTCTTGTCCCTTTATGGCAAAACGAGGATTTTTGGGCAAAGGTGAAATTCTCTTTTGTAAAGCTAATTCCAACTACTAGAAAAAGCTAATATTACTTGAAGAAGACCATAATTACTCATTTAGTAATATTTGGAGGAAAAAAAAGTAAATAATAATTCTATTTAGAGAAAGAGCACAATATGATAAAAAATAAGTGTCGTTCAAGTTGACATGTGAAACTCATCTTGATTATGTAAATTATACATACCCTAATCTACCCATTACTCTTCTACTGTTGATACTTTAATATCATTAGAGGGTGTTCTAGTTTGCACTCAAAAAATATATATGTGTGTGAGAGATTCAAAAGTACTTTTATTCACAATGAAATATGTGTAAGGTAATTAACTTTCACAAATTAAATACAAATTAAAGTAATTTGGGACGAAAAATACATTTTGATAGCAATATCATCAGGCCTAACAAATCTCGTGTTATGAATCATCATCTAATAATAATTAAGTTAATTTTTGGATATCTAATCAATTAGTTAGAACCACCCTTAAAGACCAACATTATCCATCTTTGCTAGCAATAAAACACCTAAAATTATTTTATGGTTAGTAAAGAAACGTAAAGCATGTTAAATGCCTGTTAATCTATTATTCAAGCATATTTGGTATACTTGATACATCTGATGTGAGAACATTTTGACAATATTCTTATAAGGCCATAATGGATAAAAAAAAAATAGGCTAAGTGGGAGAAGTAGATGCAAAGCAGAGTATCCAGTCATGCCCAATACCAAAACATGGATGAAACTTTTCAATTTGCAATACTATTTAAGATTGATCTGTTTATTGTCATACAAGGTCATGTTGGCAACTACAAGAAACAAGCTTGCATACTAGCCCATTCCCTTGAATCAAGTCCCAACCCTAACTCAGAATCCATTCTATAAACATAGTTGGCCTTTGTGTGAACATGCACAAAGTCTTGCAGGATGATATAATCATATGATGGTGAGATTGGCCAAGCTTCACCTAATCCTACCTGCCATTGTTAGATCATGGGAGCAACATCAATAAGCATCTCCACGGTGAAAGTATTGATAAAAAAATATTCCCAATCGGGATGGCCCAATGTATGTCCTTTAACAATGTTGCACATTATTGTCTTCTCCTCATCCACCTCCTCATCATCATCAACTTGTATAATTGTAACATGTGTAACACCCCTATTTTGCAACGATAGGTGTTACTGCTAGTGACCTCGGGTTTTACCACCCAAAGTCACCCTAGGCTTTATAAGGTATTAAATTACATAAAAGATGCGGAATTAAAAAGTCATTACATAGAAAAGAGAGTTGCTCACATTTGAGACTTTAAAAGTATCCATTACATAGTTTGTACTTGACTTGACAAATCATAAAGCTTACGCAACGGAATATAAAATTAACATCGTTTAAAACCAACGTGGAGAAAACCCATGCGTACACAAAATGCAATTCTTGAAAATACCCGATCTTCCTTCCTTCACTTGAGTAGTCTTCGTCTTTTATGCCTTCGGTGGAGGTTTCCTAGCGTCTGGCATTTGGCGCGAGAGGCGAGAAATGCCAGGCAAAGATGCGGAAAAACAGAATTAGTCTAAAGAGACTAAGCAAGCGAGAACGGGCATCCTTAAGGTAGTTTGGTAAGTATTGACATTATTATTTATGAAGTATTCGAGATGTGTTTCGAGAGGTGTAACCTTTAAGTGGAGCTTATTAAGAACGGAAATGAGTGAATCTCGAGGCGAGATAACTCTTAACCCGAAAGAACGAACTACTAGATTGTAGAACGTCTTAGAATAGAATGAATGTTGGGAACGTTAATTACACATAAGCTTTCGAAAAACCTCTCGTACCCTTGCGGACCGAGAGCCGGATCGATCATTTGAGACCGGTTCGGTTTTGATTTCTTTTAATGTGCTTTAGCACTTACTTTCTTGCGTGATCAAAACTTTCACATTAGTTAATGATTTTTAAGAGTGTGGGGGGCCATGAATGGGCCGACGTACCACTTACGGGAACTGAGTTCCGGCACCTAGCTAGGGTGCGCACATCCCTCCTCCGAGTAGGAGCAGACATAGATCATGATCCGTACAGTCGTAGGAAAGTTGGTATTTCACGATACGACATAATATGTTATATAGAGGTGTCGGCTGGGCCCGCACCCCTTACTATACTAGTTACGAATTTAATTACGAATCTCGAAAAGAGATTTTAAACAAGCAAACCACACAACAAGTCTAGCAATAATTCCTATTAACGATAGTAATAGTAATAATGCTAACAATGGTCATTATTTCTAACAATCGATATTTCCTAGGTTCGTTTTTATTTAGCAAACAAAGTGTTCCCAACATAGAACAAGTTAACGGAAATTGAATTATCGAAAGGTTCAAGTAGAAAGTCCACTTGCCTTGGATTTCTTTCAGAACTAATCGTAACTCGGAAATATAGCTCCTAGAGACGTCGAACACTTCGACCTATTTGAATTGAAAGGAAAAACGAGCGGAAACTTATTAAAATCCCTATTTTAATATTAAAAAACGCTTTTCTCTTAATTTTCTCTTCTAAGAGAAAGATCACTAAATCTAAATTATTCTAGTTAACAATTTAGATATGGAAAAGAAAATAATAATCTTTATTATTATTTTCAAGACAATGCTTTTTATGGTTTTAAAATATTTATTTTTAAAGACACATGTATAATGTTATTTAAATATAAGGAAAAATCCTTTTAAACCATATGCAATAATTAATACCTACTTAGAATATGATTTTCATGTATTTTATTAATTTACAAGTCGAACTTTATTTTATTTCCAAAAGTTTATTTGACATGGCATAATTTGGACATGCAAGCATATTTATTTATGAATAAACTCTTTTTACAACTATTAACAATTTATACAAAGTACTTAGTACAAATTATTATGATTAACATAATATTAAATATCATGAGTGATATATTATAAAAATATAATAAATTCTCTAATTGACATGCATGCATATATTACCCTAAAAAAATACTTTATTTTCTACATGCAAGATAATATACATAATTAAATAGGGTATGATTATATAAATTCCTTTTTCTTTTAAGAAAAGTAGTATATGTATATTTATTTCTTTACCTATTGAATATAACTAGGTTGCATGCAAGAAAGGATTTTTCACAAATATGTTTATAAAAATCCATGCACAACTATTTAATTTACTTAAGTGGATAAATACCTTATAAGTTTATTTTAACCTCTACATGGTTCAAAATATTTTATCAAATCATTTCAACTAGAATTGACATGCAAAGCATTTTAATTCATCAAAACTTCTTTAACAAGATATGTAAAGATATTTTCATTTTAATTGCTCAAAACTTGTCCTTTTTAACATTTATTCAAACTAGGGAAATAAACAGTCATATAAAAATCCACCAAGTGCTTATATGGACATGCATGAAGATTTCATGCATGCAAACTTTGATTTATGCAATTTATCAAAACTTTATCTTTATAAAACCAATAATCTTTGTGTAAAAAGGGAGATAAGTCTAAGCCTTTTAATATAATTAAAAATCAGATTTTCCAAGTTAAAATCACTTTTATAAGTTTAGGATTTATTAGAATTTCCCATATAACTTGTAAAAATCATTTTCTCTTCAATCCTTTGCATGCATGTTGTAATTCATAAGAAATATGTATTAGTTTTATAAATCCCATAATCTGATTTTTAAGAGATAAAAAGGGAAGATGGGCTCATTAAAAAAAAATACAAAACAAACTCAACCCATATTTGTGTAAATAAAAAGGCCCAAAGGAAAAACAATATACCCTTCCTCCCCTCTTTGTTCTGAAAACACGCAAGAGAGAACCAGGAGAAATCAGAACGGACAACGGCGGCTCAGATGGGGAACGACGCCAGACTGGTGGCTCCGGCGAAGCTCCTTGGCGGCGGCGGATGGGTGGCGCGGCCAGGCGAGGTGGCCAGATGAGGTCGGAGGGGGTGGTTGCTCCCAAAAAACTAAAAACCCAATTTCTTTTGATTTTGGGGAAAAAAATTCAGCTTGTTAAAAAGATGGAAAAGGGAGTGTTTGAGAGTTGATAATGGCTTCTAAATGTCTATGAAGTCTTTTAAATAGGCAACAAGTTAGTGGAGGGGTAGAGAAGGGAGAATCATGTTCATCATCCCTCAAATCTCCATCTATGGTGAGTGGGAGGAAGTGACTTTTATTCCCATTAAAATAGACAGTGTGAGGATGTTAATTCTCTGCATAAAAATCCCCGACAAATCCCCCAATTTAACACCCCAATCGAGCTTCAATCGGACCGAAATTCGGTTTGACAAAAATACCACTGGAAAGAATGGGTTTAAATACAACTAGTTGTATTATTATGTCAGAAAAACAAACTATCATAAATGGTTGAGGAGTGGGGAAGTGGGGGAGGAGGTTAAGGGTTCAAATCTCCTCTCTAATTTTTATAAAACCCCTTTTAATGATATATGGGCTTTTTAAATGGGCCGGACTAAGGCCCATTGCTTTCTTTTTAAGAAAGAAAAGTTGTTAGATTTAAGAGAAACGGAATTTCCATTAGGTTATGAATTTATTAAATTCCGTCTTTAATAAATTTTATTTATTCGTTTAATTATTTCATAAGAGTTATACTCCATTTATTTTAGAAATAATTTTCGAATAAAAAGGAATATTATGAATTTATTTTATTTAATAAATAATTAATGATTAAAAGAAAAAAATTAATCATAAAAATAGCGGTTATTACAACATGTGTCATGTCAAAGGGCCACACATGCCCTTTGAAGAAATGAGTCAGTCTCTGAGTGTACAGAATCTGTCCCGTTGAGGTAACAAGGAAGGCTAGCCCACCCACAACTTCAGCATAATGATCATAATAATCCTCAGCCCTTAGAAACCAATCCAATCCTAGTGCAACGACCACAAAGAGCGGGTCGCTTGGATCTCCTCCATGGTAAGGATACTTCCAACACACATAGTGGGTCGTTCGAGTCGAAGAATATCCCACACCTCTTCGAAGAAGAGCATCTCCTCATCCGTCTTGCATAGTGCTTCTCATTTCTTCTCATTAGAGTTGAACACTAGAAGAGCTTTCCTAGAAGCTGCATAGATACAATCGCCAAGCACCAAGTAAGATTTTATACAATACATCAAGTGCTCTGAATTTGGTATGATTGTTTCAGCCCATGTGCTCTGAATTTGGTACGATTTTTTATTTATATGACTTCTTTTAAGCGGTTGCAACTCTTTCCCCTCTTCTTGTCCACAACTGCCGAGAAAAATAATTTTATTTTCGGAGTGTTGCACTTCCTTTTTTACATCTATCTAAAACACTTCCTACTAATCAAGCATTTAGGTTTGCATAGAAAGAATTAATACCACAATCTACATATTGGATTTTTTTGCTTGAACATCGGAAATTTCAGTCAATCCCCTTGACTTGGAAAGCATAGGATTCAAGTGAAAAGTTTCATCAACTCCTCTCCCAGGCTTAACAAGATATCCTAAAGATACTTCCTGGTAAATCTTCTCGAGCACGTCAATGCAAAGCATAACCTCAGACTTGGAGCAGAGGTAGTCTAGTTCCTCCCGTCCTTTTATATACCCATCTCGGCAAAGCTTCTCTTCCCCTTGGAAAGTGAGACCAACCGACTGGTGCTGAGCTTAGAGGTGATGAGCGATGACGTCTAATAGAGAGTTGTATGTTGTCGTGGTGGTAGTCGTGATGGAGAATTGATCTAAAAGCGTATCCAGCATGTGGATCTGAACCAACGCCCTATCCTTGAACCTAAGGACTTGTCGTTGCTCCATGCCTATGGATTTAACTTGTTATGCACGGAGATATGTCATTATTTCATAAATGAGACGTTGCTTTTTGCATAGAGCTTCCATGTTTCTGGAAATGATATTGAGTAGTGCTAGAAGCATAGTGGTATGAAGTTCCCGCCATTGCCATTGCTAGAGTTGTGCAAAACAATGCACTTAACAAATAAATATATTGCAAAATGTGTGTCCTAACATTTTATGTAAACTATTCAAGGTGAACTTTAATTTATACCTCCCTCGTTGGCGGTAATTGATGAATCACATTTCTATGGCTTCTTTTAAGTGGTTGGAACTCTTTCCCCTCTTCTTGTCGACAACTGCCGAGAAAAATAATTTTATATCCGGAGTGTTGCACTTTCTTTTTTACATCTATCTAAAACACTTTTTACTAATCAAGTCTTACTACAACAATCTTAAAACTTGTTGGGGAAGTGAGCCAACGCTATCCATCTCCCAGAGAAGGGTGTTGTAGCTTTACCAAGCGTCAAACCCCTTGATTTACCTCAGATGATCCAGACCCGAACATGTGAAGCTGGCCTCGAATATTTCATAGAAAAAGTCTGGAGAAACACGTTGCTCGATAAGCGTGAAAAGTTTAGCCTCTAAACTATTAGGGTTTTGAGACGCCCCTAAACTTTGATTTACAAAACCGATAAGCTGCACGAGGTTTGTTATAGTGTCACAAACAAATGTCCATAGTACACCTTGATCGTTAGTATTGAGAACCAACTTTAAGTATTGAACATCAAATAGAGGCTTGGTGATTTGGTTTGAGAATGAATCGTGAAGCCGCCGTCGGTAGGACTCCAACTTAATTAATTATTCGTACCTTTCGAGCAAATGCTACTTGAAGTTCCTAAGAAAGTTTACTAGGCCAACACTACTTTCTTTTTGACGCGGATACCCACAACATAAATATACAACTCTCGCTTCGACTATATGCGGAGTGATTATTGTCCTCATCCAACCTATTGTACGAACATGTAGATTCAGCTCATCCTTGAACGATCTAAAGTAATGCTCCATATATACCCTATAAATAAAATCGTTTTTTTCGGCAAAAGTGGAGAGAAAGAGGGGACAGAATGAGTAGATGTGTAACAAACGTCTCATTGTTGTCCACAATCACCATTGTAAATTGGTTGATCAAAGAGTGCATATTTTTACTTAGTAAAATGAGTTTTGTGAAAATACCTTTCATAATTCGATAAAAATCTATTGTCAATCTGACCATACCGCCTTCCATAATATTCATGGAGCGTCTCAAAAGGGACGTACAACAAACCAACTCTCCCACCTATGTATTTGACCGAATCTAAAGACACTGTCAAATTGTGATTTATGCTGAAATTTTGCAAGACTGCTAGATTGAAGACTGCTTGATCTTGGTTGGTAGCCACCATGAAGTATCTTTTATCCCTTCCAACCATGAAATGAAAGAATTGTCAATTGTTCTCACCTCTAATTATTATGTGTTCGAAGTCTCCAACTCCATTGAAGTTGGGATACAGAGAGACTAAACCCAGAAAAATAAATTTATATCCAGAGTAGGATACATTTGCATGGCTTCTTTTTCGATATTATGTAAACGGTTGCAAATATTTCCCCTCTTCATGTCCACAACTACCGAGAAAAATAATTTTATATTTAGAGTGTACATGAGACAACATCATTGTAGGTTTTTTTAGAGATAAGCTGAATAAAATTTTTTTAACAGTATGTTTCGGGAATGCTGAACAATTTATCAATATGCGAATTGGCAGCTATATACATATGCGGTGGGCATCGGCCTAAGACACAAACTACTTTTCTTCTATTATATTTTCTTCGAACTTCAAACAAAATTGGCTTCATAGGCATGAGCAATTATCCAACTAAGACTAAGAGTACCACTGGCAAAGTCTTCGTAGTTTATTCCCAAACCGCACGCCTCTATTGAATTTTCCTTACTTAAGTGGGGTTTTAGGGATTATCAATGATCAACCTATAGTATATATAGTCTTGTTTTTGACGTATTGGTATGGATATCAAGGTATGACTGTGAGTGATATCTAGATATCCGACATGGGTATGGATATGAGTGATGTTTTTGATACACCAATTTCTTTGGATATATCAAAATAACACTCTAATATTATCATGATATCACTCGATATACTCATATACCAAACAATAGATATCATACTCATATACCAAACAGTAGATATCAATTTGATATCGATATCAAAATATACCAAACACCAGATATGGGTATCAGTCATATCCATACCTATATCTGATATCCTGATATGGATACCAAACATGCCATTATACATTTTCGGTGTTGTGAACCAAGGTATTGGCAAGTCTCGACGTCATAGGGCATTGCCTCATGGTGCACAATTAGGTTCCGTCTTTCAATCCTAAGAAAGATATAATTAACAACGAATCTAGTAAAACTTGGTGCAGAAAGCCAGAAACCAAAAATTATTATGGTGGGTGATCCTCTGACTCACATTGTTATTTGTAGGAATGTGCAAACTGAGACCGGACCGGTAGACAGAATCGGAACTGACCGGATTTTTACGGACTGATCCACGGTCCAAGTTTTTTTATAGAAATTTTCCGATCCCGACCGTAAAACCGATTAAGTTATAAAATGATAAGAACATTGGATTGGGCATTTGGGCCTTGAACTCCAGCCCATTCTAATTTCGACCGACCCAATTTCTTTTGGCTTTGTTAATGTGACCTAACTCTAAATCCCTAATTTAATTTCTACTACCAAGAGATTGGTCGTTGCTCTCTCTTCGAGTCTTCTCCCCGATTGCCCCAGTGGCCACCTAGCTTCTACTCACCTCTCCCAAGGCTCACTAGGCGCCTTAGGCAGCCAACCGACAACTGTTGCTACCCCTAAGTCCCAACCCCATCCCAGCCAGCTAGGCGCTCGACCCGCTCCTCACCAAATCTCGTTATATTTTTAATCTTATTTTATGAGATAAAACTATAAAAGTAAAGTTTTCAATTAATTTTCAAAATTTTTATGTTTTTATTTATATTATTATTTTTAATAAAAGAATATAAATTTTATTAATTTAAATTAATTTTTGTTTCTAAATAGAGCTTTTTAATTATGGAAATTACAATATAATTGCCTTTACATATAAAAAGTTAAATTTATTAGTTCTATCCTAATTTTTTTTAAATCTCTTAAATAGATTATTTATATTCGACAAAAAACCTTGGAGTAATTTTTATAGATGAGGATATATAGAAAAAATATGAATAATGTCCTTATGATACATTCAATTAAAATATATTTGTATGACTTATAAAAAAATCACACACCAATTGAAAAAAGTAATTTTTTTTTATGTGTGTCGTAACTTAAATAAATATGATGAAAATTACATTATTTTTATAATTTTATTTATTTATGTAAAATATTTTTAAAAATCAAATTTTGATAAATAAAAAATTACATTATTTTTTCCTTTTATCTATTTATGTAAATTCTAACTTTAATTTTATTATTTTTATGTAAATATTATTTGAATAGCTCTATCCTATATTACAAAATTAGCATGTCACTAAAAAAATTATTGATTTGATAAAAAGAGTTGATGAGGTACAGAAATTCTATTATTTTATAACTCAAAAGACATGTATTATTTAAATAATTTATATATAAACTAATAAACAATTTTAAACAACATCTCCATAGAAGGTCCGGGCAATTTACTAGTTTGCTCTGTAATCACATTTGCCATAAAACGAATCCTGCATTAATCAACTCAGTTTGAGAAGCTAACCCTTGTTTATCCATTAAAGTTTGGTCACACCTTCTAAAACATAACAGGTCTATCAAAACTGGAGTTTCTGTTTCACAAGTTCACCAAAGTTAAATGGTTGGAGCAACTGATTACAATTGTAGCTCCCCTCACAAATACACCAAAAAAGTTTTGGGCAGAACATAACATCATCACCCGTATTATTCTAAAGAAGAGCAGCTTCATCCAGCAATTGTAAAGTTTCTTATTTGCTCATCATCATCATCATCTGCCTACAATTCTCACTACACTGAGACAACAGTCACTATGAAGATTTTGTTACCTCATTGATAGCATTAGCCAAGTATTCAACGTTCTTCGTTGTCACGCCTGCCATACTGCAAATAAGGCAATAGGATGTTAAGAGCTATAACATGCTTGAGGAAAAATCGCGCATTATAAGTGATAAAGCCTGGGAATTGAGGAAGGTTATACCTAATACGGCCATTGCGAGTCATGTATATGTGATATTCCTTTGTCAAACGGTCGACCTGCTCTGGTGTCATGCCACTATAGCAGAACATGCCAATCTGTTTTGTTACGTGCTCCCATGGCAAGTGTGAGCCCAGTTTCTCAAGATTCTCACGGAGCGAAGTCCTCATTCCAATGATACGATCTGCCATTCCCTGTGATACTTCGCTTTAATCACATTGAAATTGAGACAAAAGAAACTTTTTTAAAGGAAAAATCAACTTAGAAGAACCAGAGGCAATACCTTCACTTCCTTGAGCCATAAATTCTTCAAATCAGGATCGGTGAGGATAATGGAGACAAGAAGAGCGCCATGAACTGGTGGGTTGCTGTACATTGGTCTGGCAAGCTGCTGCAATTGACTTTTTACTGCAACTGCTTGCTTTTCATCTTCACAAAGTAGGCTGTAGGAAAAATCTCATCAGAATGACAGGAAATGAAAATGAATCATTTCAAGTGAGTCATTAATTAGTATGACAAAATATGGTTAAGGTAAAATGAAGTGTATTAACAATGGAAGAATAGTATATTAAGAGCGATTACCTAACGCAGCCAACCCTCTGACCATAGAGTCCCATGTTTTTAGCATAGGATTGGGAAATTCCAATAAAATGTCCATCCTCGAGGAAAATCCTGATGGATTTTGCATCCTTTTCTGGGTCACCACTAGCAAAACCTTGGTACGCCATATCGAAGAAGGGAAAATGTCCTTTTGCCTGATAATAATTTTCAAAGATTTAGAGCATTCGAAGAAAAATCCACTTGTCCTCAGAAACTAAAGTGCTTGGAATGAGGTTAATAATCACCTTGAACAGTTGCGAGATCTCTCGCCATTGCTCCTCTGTAGGATCAACTCCAGTAGGGTTATGGGCGCAAGCATGAAGCAAAAAGAAGGATCCATTTGGTGCATTCTAATGACAGGACAAGTAACAGATAAATATGCATTTTCATCAATGAATACCACAACATAAAAGAAGCTACAAGAGAGTGATACCAGACCTTTATGTCATCCATCATTGCAGAAAAGTGTAACCCCCTTGTTTCTGGATGGTAATAGTGATAGGTTTTCTGTGAGACGTGTGCATCTCTCCAGATATTATGATGGCTGACCAAATCCAATACTCATATACAGTTAGAGTCTAAAGATTGTAAAGGGCAGAAAAAAAGGTGAAGAATGCATCAATACTTACTTGGACCAGGTAGGAACAGGGATGTAAATTTCTGAATCAGGATGAAAACGCTTCTGGAAATCTGCAAAGATTCTGCAAGCACCAGTTCCGGAAAGTGCCTGTATTGCTGCAATTCTGTTATCCCCAATGAACTCAGAATTCTCCCCATAAGCGAGCTTGAGTGTTTCCTCAACCATCTTGTTACTTCCACCCATTGGAAGATATTCCCTAACATAATTATAATAATCCAGTTAAGTTTTGACAGAATCAAATCACATTAGTGTTTTCTATAGCCAACTAGAAGCCTTCATCGAGAATTTTCTAAGTTCAAGAGATCAATGAATACAGCATGAATAATCCAATTCTAATAAAACCTAAAATAGATACGCAAGATCTATAGCAGCCTATCCTTCCTCATCATCTTCATGATCAATAAGACAACTCCTCACCAAATTTGGAAGTCCAATTGGCAATATACTAATTGTCAAACAAAAACAGCTAAGTTAACATTTAGCAGCTGATATACCAAACAAACAAAGCATTTCAGCAGTTGCAAGCAAGATCATGGCATTGCGCATCCAAAATTTGTAGAGTTGTAAGATTCTCCTATCTCGAACTTTCTAGTAATAGAAAAGAGTCCTGAAACTAGTTCTAGCTATCTATAGAGAGAAATATAAAAACAAGTACTTGTACTTACATGTTCAAATTCCCAGCAATTCTCGCCTCTGCTTCCCTGACACACTCGAGCACCACAGGCTTTCCATCATCATCACGGTAAGCACCCTAACAAACAAAAACACACACCAGAATCCAAAATTCGCAATCATGCATCTCAACAAGTCTCAATCAAACCACAAGATAGAAAAATCCAAAGCCAGCTAAACACAATTGTCATGAATCTCAACTCAAATCCAATCAAAGAAGAAAGTATAAGAAAACCTACAACTCCGACATTCACTTTGCTCGGACTCGGATCCGCTAGAAAAGCTTCCGTGACGCCGAGAATCGGATCCTTCGGCGCCGGCTCCACGTGTCCCCACCACGTCGACGCCGATCTAGCTCCTCCGATCGTAGGAATCGACGTCTGGAACCGCCTCGAAATCGCCGCCCGGATCGCCATGGATGAGATTTATGAGTTTGACGGCAATCTAGAGAGAGCGATGTGAGAAAGGAGGCTTCAGGTTTTTGATGCTCGCTCAGTCGCGTGTTTTTAAAGGCGTTCGCTTCTAACCGCTACGTGTCTAGGCGTCTTGTAGTGAAGTTACGATTTTGCCCTTTCTAAATTCGGCCTCTATGACAATATGGAGTAAGTTTCGCCTAATTGTCCCAAACTTTAGTCTATTTTAATCAACTTGGAATGTGTAAACTTATTTTTTGGTAATATAATAGTGCTAGTTATCGTTATAATTGGTCGAGGTATATATATTTGGAAGGAGAAGAAGTTGGTGGGGGTCAAAAAAAAAAGTATTAAAATTGGTTTGGTAGAGTCACATTTTGTGTGGTTTTTAATGGGTCAAAATTGAAAAAAGGGCTAACTGACTCCAAACCAAACAATGGGCCAGCTCTTGATCAATCAATGGGCCGCCCTTTGTAGTTAAATTATGGTTTGGAGAGTGTTTGTTTTTGGATGCTATGACTTCGTGACCTTTTTGGTGAAAAGTGCAGGGATTATCACGGGTCGGGTGCAAAAAAATTTACTTTTGACCTGCTACCCGACCCGCAACTTGATTTGCGGATCGACCCGATTTTTTAATAAAAAAATAGTTTATGTATTAATAAAATTATAAAAATATACATATTTTTAAAAATATTGCGGATCGCGGGTTGTGAGTTAACCCGACCCGACTCGCGACCCACAAAATAAAAAAATTGGACCCGCAACCCGCAAATTGCGGGTCGGGTCAGTGCGGGTTGCGGACGACCCGACCCGTTGAACACCCCTAGAAAAGAGGCCTCACCATTGCACATGTTCTTAAGGGCATTCTAGAGAGTCTTCATTCATTTAGTCAAGTGGTTAAGCCTTAAGGTAGTACTCAGAAGTCTCTACCTTGTATAAATGTAGAACGACTCTGGATTAGGCTTGACAATTTCACCCGCATCCGATGGGTACCCGAAAAACTGACCCGAAAAAACCGGAAAAAAACCCGATTAAAAACGGGTGACGGGTGAGCGGGTGATGGAGCGGGTACGGTTTCGGGTATAGTCTCACCCGACCTGACCCGACCCGACCCGATCACCCGACCCGACCACCCGGTTTTTTGTCCCATATCGGAAAATTGGTAGAAGGAAAGGAGAAGAGGAGCTTATAAAAAAGGATAGAAGAAGAGGAGAGGATTAAGTGTTTGAAGTCTAACCATAGAGATGGACTTTGAGACTTTTAATTAAATCTATTTTTTTGACTAATCCAATGGGTAGGCCCTATATAAATAGGTTTAAACTAGAGTAGTTTCCCGCGCCTTGCGCGGATTTTCTTAATTTTTTATTAGATTTTACTTAATAGTTAAATCTCTTATATAATAAATTTTTTTATTATATACTCCGTTTCACAATACATGTCTTTTTAGCCTTTAATTTGTGTTTCAAAATACATGTCGCTTTGGTTGGCTATTTTAGTCTTTACTTTACATATTTACCCTTATAATTATTAATAAGTTGTTAGTAGCAGTTTTCAATAAAGTGATAATTGAGGGTATAATAGTATTTTTGATAGCTTTCTTAATAAGTGTATAAATAGATAAAAGGACATGTATTATGAAACAGAGGAAGTAAAATTGTATAAAAAAAAGTTAAATCTCTTATATAATAAAAAAATAGTAAAATCTAAAGAATATTACCAAATTATAGATAATCACAAAAAAATACTACGGTTAGTTTTAAATATAATAAAAAGATCATGGAGTAATTAGTTATTAGCTTACTATCCAATATTATTTTTTTATAGAAAACGAACAGAAGCAAAATAAATATTATAATTTGATTTTTGAGGCTCTCAATGGTCGAATCTTATCTATAGTACATCTTCAACGATCTAATTTGAAAAAAAAAACGATTTGGCAAAATATTAAACGATCAAAAAAATATTTGGTATCAAAACCGATTTTGAAAAAATATTTGGTACAAAAATTCAAAATTCCAACTTTCCAAAATATTGAACAATCAAATAAGCATTTTTTAATCCAAATCCAATTCAAAAGAAATAGTTATAGATTAAAAGATTTATTAAAAGAAATATTTTTAATACATTTTTAAATATGAATAAATTTAATTTGTATGTAAATTGGATTAAATGGTAAAAGAATTCCTAATTCAATTTTCCTGATTAGAGATTATCAAATATTTTAATATATCTATTAAATATTATATTACCTATTTCTATTATTTTTAAAGATTATTAGTATTTATCATTAAATTTTTTAATTATAAAATAATATAATATATACCTATAAATAAATTCGTGAAAAGATATCACGCTAAAAGATAAAAGACATTTATACTTATTTTAATTTTTTTTGAATTTTTCATCTTTAATTTTAAATATTTATATAAAGAAGTTTTAAAAAGATATTATTATACTAAATAAATATTTTTTTGATGTTAAAAATACTCTTAAAAAATCAAAAATATGCACCGACAACATACTAATAGATATTTATATTCAAATACAATTTTTTCTAAACTTTTCCCTAGGGCATAACTAATAAGAAATATCTTCACCGAAATATGCACCGAGATATATATAGTGTAACCATAAGGAATTTTGTCATTTAGATAAGATCGTAATCTTATATCAAATCTTTATTATATTATCCATATATATTATATTATTTTCTAAATTTATGTATTTGCAAACAATGATCCAAAATTATACTGGATTCAATTGTTAGAAAAAAAAACTAATCCAACGTCATTTTATTTTAAATTAATAAAAAAATAGAAAAATTAGGATTAAAAAATACGGATAAAATCCAAAATCTTTACATTTATAATATACACATATGTAATAACAAAAAATTTGATATAAAAAAAAGAGACCAAATAAAAATATATTTTTTTAAAAAACTAAAGTAATCTATACATTTATAATATACACATATGTAATAAGTAATAACAAAAATTGATATAAAAAAGAAGCAAAAAAAATATAATTTGTTAAAAAAACTAAAGTATTACTATAAAAATAGTAGTTTAAACATAAAAGATAAAGATAACTCATTCATTGAAAAACTTAAAATATAATTAATTTAATGTGAATGGTATTTAATAAGATTTATATAAGTTGTTTTGATGATAAATAAAAATTAAAAACAAAATTAACGAAGTTGATGTATTATTTTTGGTAAATATTGAGTGGTGGATGGAATTTTTTAACGATTTGAATTTTGAAGTAATGAACAAATATTATTATGATAATACATGAAGATTTTTTTCTTATCTAAAAAGATATGAAGATAGTTTGTTGTAAAAATTACAATAACGTATTTTTCTATAAAGGATCATAATTATATGCACCAAAATATATTTTTAGATTGGAGAAAATATATGCATCGAAATATTATTTAGATAAAAAAAAATATAAGCATTTTCAATAGGCAATGTTGCTTTTGCATTATCTCCCCAAGAAGCCAATTTTCCTTTTGCATTCAAGTGATAGTGTGCAATAAAAAATTTAGTCCAAAATAGATTGATTCGTTCATATAACAATAAACCAAAAAAAAAAAAAACAATCCTGACTAATTTTTATTAGCCTAAGATCGGTGTATAATTATAAAATTTGTATTAGTAATTGAAGTAATGTAATTATATTTAGGGAAATTAATAACAAATCATACCGGAGAGAAATCCATAACCCGAACCCTATTCCAATTAAACATCCATGTTGGTTCTTCTTTGTCTTCCAACTTCTACCATTTGTATAGTTTTTTTTTTGCTAGTTTCTGCAATTGTTTATATATCAACATTTCATTAATATAATCTTTAAATTTTCACATTGACATGGTTAAAATCCCACTAACCATGTGCAATTTAGAGACAGCAGGACGACTTGGATCCAAACGGGAGATTTGAATGACGATTCGAAACAGTAGATCGATCTGGACAATAACTTCATCAATGATATAAGGGAGAACGACGATGATACTTCCGGATCTCCAGTATTGGGAAATAAGATTGTCTATCGACGGGAATAGGAACGAAATCTGTAGTGGGACCTTGGCCTCATCAATAGCATGAAGGGAGACAGGCGAAGATCATTGTGAATTAGAATGATGTGAGAAAATGAATTTGACACTGTGTGTATAATGGCGTTTTAAGAGAAAAATCGCGGTGGAAGTGGTAGAGAAAGTGGTAGAGCGATGTTCGAATATAATGAAAGAACGATATTAGAAAGAGGAACATAAGCAATATACAAAGTTGTATTATTAATGTATGAAAATTATTTGTAATTATATGTAAATATGACAAAATATTTTATATGACATGGACAAATTTATATGACATGTCTTAATTAATAATTAATCATTGTATGACATGGCATATGATGTGTTAAAATATTATGACATGGCTTAAGGAAAAAGTGACATATGGCAAAAGATGAGGTGGCGTATTCTTGGAACGACATGTGGCAAAAGCTGACGTGGCTCAATGTGGAGGCTCCAAACCTTATTGCTTTTATATATATAGTAGATTTTAGTTTATTTTGTTTACGGGTCATCGGTTGACCCGTTAATTTTAGTTTATTTTTTTCATCGGTTGACCCATTGAACAAATAAACTTAAGGTTAATTTATGATTGAAAATTGAAAATTTTAATTTTTTTTTAACACCCGAAAAAAAAAACCCGACCCGACCCGAAAACCGACGGGTTTTGGGTGGGTCGGTTTCGGGTGGAACCCGTCGGGTGAAATTGCCGGGTCGGGTGGGCGGTTTACAACCGCGAGTCGGGTGGTTGAAGTAGTCCACCCGCACCCGACCCGACCCATTGCATGCCTACTCTGGATAATCAAATCGGGAGATGAAAAAAATCACTCTTATATAGGAGCCTAGGAGGCCCTATAAACATCCAATAAAGTATAAATGCAAGCTAGAGTAGTGTCATGAAAAGGCTTGTGTGAGAAAATGCAACATCAACGAACCAATAGTTAAAGGGTAGATTTAGTGTGAATTATCCAACTATTCCCTAAGTTGTAGGGCATTAGTTTTAGGAAAAGAGTTTCAAATTAGTAAACAACAACATGGAATTACTAGTGAGATGGACACGTTAGAAAAAAAAAGTTGTTATATACTTATGTTTTTAGTTTATTTTCTGATCTCTCATTCTCTCATGTGGTTTAATCTGCAAAGTCGTATCTATATTAGTGAGACAACAAACATTCTCTCATGTGTTTTTAGTTTACTAGTGAGACAACAACATGGACCCTTCCATTTGAATTTCTCAGTGTGATTAATATTATTTTTGTAAGAGCTATATGTTACCTAAAAAGTCGTATCTATATTAGTGCCATCATTTTTTTTTTGTTAGGAACTAATATAAGCTAGAAAACAAGCCCTACCCCTCAAGTCACTATTATTTTGTTAGGAACTAATATAAGCTAGAAACCTAATGGACTCCTAATCCCCACCCTCGAATCAATCATAAAAACGTATCCTACAATCTAATATAATCTATTAACAAAGTTGAAAATTAGACCCTTCTACAAATTTAACCATAAATCATCGAAATGTTGACAAAAACTACATTGTTAAAGTTATGGATTATTTAACCAATCAAAGACCAAATTCAAGAGAGGACAATGACAAGTAACGAAGTTAGGCATGTGTGAATTGCAAGTGCAAGTTACTAATACAAGTTGGACAGTAAGTATGTTCTATAAAATCACAAGTCAAAGGTCATGTTAGCAACTACAAGAAGCAAGCTTGCATACCAGCCCATTCCCTTGAATCAAGTCCCAACCCTAACTCAACATCCATTCTATAAACATAGCTGGCCTTTGTGTGAACACGCACGAACTCTATCGGGATATAATCATCTGATGGCGAGATTGGCCAGGCCTTGCCTAATCCTACCCGACGCCATTGTTGGATCCTGGGAGCAGCATCACTAAGCATCTCCACTGTGAAAGTATTGATAAAAAGATAATCTCGATTACAATATGGATAGCCCAATGTATGTCCATTAATAATGCTGCACATTATTGTCTTCTCCTCCTCATCGTCGTCATCAACTTGTATAATTGTACCATGTGTCATCTGAAAGGGCCACACAAGCCTCTTGAAGAAATGAGTCAATCTCTGAGTGCAAAGAATCCGCCCTGTTGATGTGACAAGGAAGGCTAGCCCATCCACAACTTCAGCATAATGATCATAATAGTCCCCGCCCCCCGGAAACCAATCTGATCCTAGTGCAACGATCACATAGAGCGGGTCGCTTGGATCTTCTCCGTAGTAAGGATATCTTCCAACACACCTAGTGGGTCGTTCGTGTCGAAGAATATCCCACACCTCTTCGAAGAAGAGCATCTCCTCGTTCATCCAGGATAGTGCTTCCCATTTCTTCTCATTAGAGTCGAACACTAGACGAGCTTCTCTAGAAGCTGCATAGATGCGGTCGCCAAGCACCAAGTAAGATTTTATGCAATACATCAAGTGCTCTGAATTTGGTGTGATTGTTTCAGCCCAGGTACCAGTATCAGGGTTAAAAGCCTCGTGGAAAAATATGCAATTAGAACAGTATCTGTTAAACCGGGCAGGAGCGGAGTCAATCACGTGAATTTGGCCATTAATCTCCTCAACTATAGGCCATGCTTTGGGCTCTTTCAGTTTCCATATGTGGTTTTTGGATTCAGAGAGAGAGAGCGTAGCAGCCGTAGCAGCAACATCGTCACTCAGAGACAAGCCATAGGTGAGACAAGATGTGCCTTTGATTGTGTGTGTACAAAATTTGTTGTAGCACTTTTTGGTATTCAAACTCTTCCCTAATGATGGCTCTGATGGCCTGTGCCCACCAATCATGTATGCATTTGACCTCCATTTGAATAAACTCCCTATGGTTGGAAGACTCTCCTCCCGCAAGTCCATGGTGGCGATTCTAGAAATAAATGGTACATCCGCAACATTGTTGAAGGTATGATCTTTGCTCTGTTTGAGATCCAAGCAAAATATCTCAAACCCATTCGTTACACAAAGATACCTTTGCTTGTTTACCGTCTTTTCTTCATTCTCCATTCTTGGCTGATGAAATTTCCGGATCTGAGTAGTAGTACCAAATAATTAATACGTTTGTTAAACTAAAATCAAAACTTAGCCAATAGTAAACTCAAATCAAGCATTCAAGTTTGCATAGAAAGAATTAATACCTCAAATTGCCTATGAGATGATTCTTTTGCTTCAAAAGCGGGAATTTCAGCCAATCCCATTGACTCCGAAAGCATAGGATTCAAGTGAAAAGTTTCATCAACTACTCTACGAGGCTTAGCGAAGCTCAAAGGAAGTTGTCCCAAGGATATTTCCTGGTAAATCTTCTCGAGCACGTCAATGCAATTCATAACCACAGACTTGGAGCAGAAGCGGTCTATTTCCTCCTGTCCTCTTATATATCTATCTCGACAAAGCTTCTCTTCCTCCTGGAAACTGAGCTCAACCGACTGGTGCAGAACTTGAAGGCGATGAGCGATGGCGTCAAGTGGACAGGAGGAACTAGACCGCCCCTGCTCAAACAAATGGTGCAGAACATGGAGGCGAAGAGATTGGATGACGTCAAGTGGAGAGTTGTACGTCGTGGCGGTGGTGGTACTGGTGTTGGAGAACTGATCTAAAAGCTTTTCGAGCATATAGATCTGAACCGGCACCCTATCTGAACCTCAGGACTCGTCGCTGCTCCATGCCTATGGATTTAGCTTGTTCTGCACGGATTGATCTCATTAATTCATCAATGAGACGTCGCTTCTCGCAGAGTTCTTCCATGTTTCTGGAGATGATGCTGAGTGCGATGTTGGTGCTAGGAGCATACCGGTATGAAGTTCCCGTCATTGTCATTACTGGAGTTATGGAAAACAATGCACTTTAACAAATAAATATATACTCTATACGCTAATTTTGTTCTAAAAGAAACAAACTCTTGCATTCATTCATGTTAGATCTAAGGGCCCGTTTGGTATCCATATCAGAATATCAGATATGGGTATGGATATGACTGATACCCATATCTGGTGTTTGGTATATCCTGATATCGATATCAGACTGATTTGTGCTGTTTGGTATAGGAGTATATCGATATCAGCTGATATCAGAAGGATATCAGAGTGATATTAGAGTGTTATTTTTATATACCCCAGAAAATTGGTATATCAAATATATCACTCATATCCATACCCATATCCGATATCTAGATATCACTCATACCGATATCTTAATATCCATACCGATATTAAGGGCTCGTTTGGTATTGATATCTAAGGTATGAGATATCGGATATCGGTATCGGTAATATTTGCCTTGTTCTCTAGTATCTTCAAGTCATCACTATCAATTTTGCACGTGCGGCTTTGCATATAGCATTGAATGACAATAAATTAAACCAAAGAGAGAAATCTAAAGATTGGATGTGGAAATCGATGAAGACGTACCATGGAAGGAGCGGCGTCGATGGAACGGGGAAACCTCGTCGGCCATCGATCTGGCACAAAAACAATGGAAATTTTAATCTTTCTCAATTGAGAAATAAGAACACAGTTGACATAAAGATATTCGAAACAAGATTCAATTGAGAAGGACGATTTCAAACCGATCAATTTTGAAGTCCGTCGACTCGTACCGTCCTGATTCTTCCGTCATAGGGTTGTTTATTAGATTTATTAGATATTTTTTGAAGAGAGGTTGTTTATTAGATAAAAGTAGTTCAAGACTTCAAGTCGGTATAATTTTATATATTTTATTAAAAGAAATTTAAATAAAATTATATAATAAATAAAAATAATAAATTTTCTTAAGACTCTTATTTATTTTAATTCTATATATATAAAGAAAATAATAAAATATCAACATATAGGTATGAAATTAAATAAGTATGTTATATATTTTATAAAATTTATTAGATATTTAGATATAAATACAAATTATTTTAATTAGAATTATTTAATTTTAAAAAAATTTACAAAAATAAATAAAAAAAGGTAAAAATAATATAAATTATTAAAAAAAATTAATCACATTTAATTATTTTAAATCTCTCAAATGAAAAATATAATTATTAAGAAAAGATGAAAAAATTATGATTAAAGATTAATTTTTTTAAAGATAAAAAATCTTCTATATTTACATGAAAACGTCAAAAAGGAAATTAGTGAAAAGATAATGTAATTTATTTTAATCAAAATTCAATTTAAGCAAGTAATTGTCTATATATGGAATTTTTTATTTTTTTAATCAAAAATTTGATTTAAGATAAATATTTTACATAAATAGATAAAAAGACGAAGATAAAATAATTTTTTCTATTTTTAATTAAAATTCGATTTTATTTTTTACATAATAAATAGAAAATTATTTAATTAGAAAGATAAATAATGTAAAAAGAGTTTAATATAAGGTGGGTCCAAATCAATATGGTGGCTCGAAAAAAAATTACAACTTTGATATATAGTAATTATAGATATTATATCAATAATTTATTATATTAAAAACATCAACATATAGATAAGAGGTCAAAATCTTATTAATTAATATAAATAAATATGTATAAAAAAATAATATAAAATATATCAACATTTAGATCATGTTATTATAATAAAAAAATTACAATAATATATATTATTAAAAAAAAATATTATTATTTTATTCATGTATTATCACGTGATGTAATTTTTTCAACAAATATAATCGTTAAGCCGCCTAATCATCTTCATGATCGTTAAGTCGCCTCCTCACTCCAATTTGGGAACACACTAATTGTCAAACAAAACATTTTAACAGTTACAAGTAATATTCGCCTATCTCGAACTTTCTAGTAATAGAAAAGAGTCCTGAACTAGTTCTGGCAATCTATAGACAGAGAAAAAAGAAGAAGGAAAGACTAAATTATAAGTCACTCCTATTTAGGGTCTCTATAATACTTGCCTCTTGGAGTATAAATGCAAGTAAGAGTAGGCGTCATGAAAAGACTTGTGTGAGAAAAAAAAATATAACATCAATGAACCAATAGTTAAAGGGTCATTTTAGAAGGAAAAAATACACAAGTTAAAAAAAAGTTGTTATGTAATTATATTTTTGAGTTCATTTTTTATCTCTTATGCGAACCAACCATCTTTAATAGGATAGGATAATCCTCCCAATTAATTAAGTCTTTCTTTCAAATTAAAAAATTATTATTATTTTTTTAGGAATTAACATTACCAAAAAAAAGCCGTATCTATATTAGTGTCATTATTATTTTGATAAGAACTAATATAAGCTCGAAACCTAATGGACTCCTAATCCCCACCCTCAAGTCAATCATAAAACGTATCCTACAATCTAATCTAATCTCTTAACAAAGTTGAAAATTAGACCCTCTACAAATTTAACCCTAACTCATCAAAATCTTGACAAAAACTACATTGTAAAGTTATGAATTAGTTAGCCAATCCAAAGACAAAATTCAAGAGAGGACAAAGACGAGTTAGGCATGTGTGAAGTGCAAGTCTTGCCTCTATGACTCGTGCAAGTATCCTTCTCTACACAGTGTGGCCCCATCCTTCCAGGCGCCTCCCAGATTCTTTGCGAAACGCATGGCTCTCACTCTCCCACTTCATCTCCACCACAAACAAAATCGTAATATTCACAATTTCCCCCCTCAATTTCAAAACCCAAATATCCCTTTTCCTTATGTGCCTTCGATTGCTCCCAATTTGAATTGGGTTTCTTTGGTTTTCGTAGAAAATGGCGAATTTGCTTTCACCTGTCCGCACAGATCCGCCCAAATTGAAGAACCCAGTGAAGGGTAGTAGTGGTACTATTTTTGGGGGAAGTAGGTGGAGCTTGGCTTCCACGCGCCGCCGTCGTTGCTCGGCGTTGGAGGCGAGGACGAGGAGGATTGGTCGGGTGAAGGCCGCCATTGACGGTTCAGCTAGAGCGGACGACGTTGCTGATGATTACTACGCGGTTTTGGGTCTTGTAAAGATTCCTCCTTTTTCGCTTTTTATACCTAATTGATACTGCAATTATGTATAATTGTTTGTTGTTTTAGTGTGATCAAAGGTCGTTCAGTCAAATTCTTTGGAAATTAAGATCTGTGTGATGTATCTTGTTCAGGAAGATTTTGGCAAGGATAAATTGATGAGCTTAAACCTGGAGCTTTTACTAGATGCTGGTTGCAAAACTTTTGCATAGGATGATCTGTGATTTTAAAGGGGAAATAGGAAATTTTAAAACCCTTGCATTGCTAAATAAGGTGCCATGTACCTTTGGTTGATGAGAAACTTCATTTGCATAATCAAATTGTACATAATCATTTCATATTTTAGTGTGATCAAAGGTAGTTCAGTCAAGTTCTTTGGAAATTAAGATCTGTGTGATGTATTTTGTTGAGGAAGATCTTTGCAAGGATAAATTGATAAGCTGAACTTTTACTAGATGCTGGTTGCTGAACTTTTGCCTAGGATGATGATCTTTGATTTAAAGGGGAAATAGGAAATTTCAAAAAAATCCTAGTTATGTTGTTTTGCTTGCATTGCTAAATAAGGCGCCATGTGGCTTTGGTTAATGAAAAACTTCATTTACATAATCAAATTGTACATGATTATATGGTTGAACTTGAACCCAGGAACTTTTATTAGATATTGGATAGAAAACTTTTGTATAGGATGATCTTTGAATTGAAGGGGAAATAGGAAGCTTCAAAAAGCCTAGTTATGTCATGTACCTTTGAGATGGTTTTTGTAAGACAAGTATATATTCACATAGAGAATTGATTCCTTCCGACTTTGATTAATGAAAAGCTTCATTTGCATAATGAAATTGTACATGATTATATATGGTTGTTAGTTCCGGAAAATGATAACTGATGCTGAATTTATGTTTGGTGGTCTGTAATTGGGTATCAGCTTCCAGATGCCACACCACAGCAGATTAAGAAAGCGTATTATAATTGCATGAAGTCTTGTCATCCTGACTTGAGTGGTGAAGATCCAGAGACAACCAATTTTTGCATGTTTATCAATGAAGTTTATGAGGTGATTTAAAAGTTTTAGCAAATGATATATATCGCATTCTCTTGTAACTGTTCCATATTGCTAAAGAAGCCTTATTTTTTCATCTGCAGGTTCTGAGTGATCCAGTTCAAAGAATGGTATATGATGAAATTCATGGTTATTCTTTGACAGCTACGAACCCTTTCATGGATGATTCTTCTTTAAGGGATCAAGTATTTGTTGATGAATTTAGCTGCATAGGTACTATATTTAGTGTCAATTAATCTTTATTGACTATAATGATAATAAAGTAGGTATTGTGAGTATTATTGAGGTTAATATGCTGTGTAGGTTGCAAAAACTGTGCTAATGTGGCCCCAGATGTGTTTAACATTGAAGAGGACTTCGGAAGGGCTAGGGCATACAATCAATGTGGGAACTGTGACTTAGTCCAGCAAGCTATTGATAGTTGGTAAGTTCTAATCATTCATAAAGTCCACTAAATTATGCGCTATTTTATTGATGACTCAATTTTAGGCATTGACACAGTTATTACATATAAATTGACTGCAATCTTTTTTAATTTCAGTCCAGTTGACTGCATCCACTGGACTTCTGCTGCACAACTTTCTTTGCTTGAAGATGAAATGCGAAGAGTTGAAAGAGTGAATGTAAGTCAAAAGTGTAGTGTAATGTTAGCAAGCTTGTTTGTCACTGGTATTACTCTCAGCTGCTTTTCACAACAATATCGAAAAGTTGCATAAAAAGTGAATTCCAAACCTTCAGTTTTCACGAGTGTTACACTCAAACAATTTTGCTTATTAGATTTTTGAATGATTAAACTAGATTGGAGTAAAGAGGGTAGTATAACCTAAGTAATTTAATTGATGTTTCCCATGATTGAATGTTTTATATCTCACTATAAGTTGTAACACGGATAAAATATAAACTGACTTGATCATGTGAATTGTTTAAAATCCCGTTTAGGAGACGACTCTAGATTACATTATTGCTTCTCTTTCCTTAAAACAAATTTCAACATGTCTGATTCAGTAATATAAAGGTAGAAAGATATGAAATTTTATGATATATGGCTATGTCTTTAGAAGTTCTTATTTATGAAGCCGTTAAATTTTATATTTCTGATGTGCTTCCAGGTGGCTTTTATGCTCTCTGGAATGGGGTCTGCGTCTGCAGATGTTTTCAGAATGGTAATTTCTTTTCACTTATTCTTGCAAATACAAATCAAGTCACAGATTGGGAGGAAAATCAAGCTTGAAATCCTTGGTTTTTTGAACTTCCCTGAAAAAGTTGCACAATTTTATGATCTGGGTGTCAGATATCTAACTTCATACCCAATACTTGTAAGTTTTGCAGGCAAGTGTTAGGTGGGAAAAGCGGCAATCGAAACTTTTGGTAATTTCTCTCTGACTCTAATCAAAACTCATAATCACACTGATATTGTATCACTTTGAGACAAATGCATTTACTTGCTAAACTTTTGGTAAATTCTGTTTAGAGTAATTGAATCAGCAGCCTTGTCCGCGTTAAAATTTATCTGAAAAAGCTTCCAATGTCCATTAACCACCCTTTTATCAGATATTTCTCACTTGGTTCATGAGAAATTCGATTATTGTTCCAGGATCAAGCGAGAATGAAAATGATGAATGAGAAAGATTCTGATAATTCCAACTCCTACTGGACTAACTTGTGGGGAAGTGAGAAGAAAGACTACAAAAACACAGGTTATGATCCACTTATCTCATACTTTACAACACTTTCTTCTGTATTGCCATCATCATTGACCCAGTGAGGCTCCGCTACAGCGTAATCTGAGGGGTCAAGATGGGGGTACCCCCTGCCCCCAAGGGAAAGGGGTACGCCCGATAGACCCAAGAAAAACTGAAATTCAGCTATGTGACAATAATTACTGAATTTAGTTAGAATGCACCAAAATTGATATAGGGACTAAATCCATCTCAAAGGCAGTGTAATAAAAGCCGATGAGCATGAGGATGCGCCCCAATTCTGTATTGCCATCAGCAATGTTAATGTCCGTCGCTCTATAACTTCTTGTTGTTGATGAATACAGAGGAGGAGGTCAACGAAAGAGCCAAAAGAGCGGCTGCAGCTGCTCGGCGTTGGAGAGAGTACTCAAGAAGAGGAGCAGATAAGCCTCCAACTTACAAACTGCCAGAAGCAGTCTCTACCAAGGAATGATGATTAAACTAGTACATATACCAAATTTCATGACTATTTTTATGCATTGAAATTTACACTAGAAACCAGTACATAATCTAAAATAGGCCACACTATCAAGTATATATGTCTCCTATATCTTGTCCATAAAACTTTTCAAGTTGTAGCAACTGTAAAACAATGCTAAGAAGATTCTAAATTGAAGAAATTTGTACTGATTTCTTGTATTCTGAATCACAAATCCTTTTGCATTTTATTCTTGAATCCCGATCTTGGGTATGATACTATGATCACTCAAGACATGACTTGATTGAACTGTGCTGATCAAACTCAAAATCCAAGGGCCAAAGCATATGTGGCCACTGGCCAGCCCACTTTCACATTGTTTAAAGGAAAGTGGAAATTTCTTCTGACTTCTGATTGAAGTCATAGACAAGACAGTGACATCTTCATACTAATTGGCTAATTGCTAGGAAACATGGGTAATGGATAGCAATTGCAAGGTGCTGCTACTAGCTTCTCTATTAGCCGTGTATAGGCGGAGCCAATAGTCATGGGTAGGGGCGGGAGCTAGAAATTTGACCCAGATGGGGCTAAATTCCGATTACAGAGGAAAAAAATTGTATTTCTCTATATAAAAAAAATTTATACAGAAATTTTTTATTTTTTTATAAAAATTTGTATTTTTCTGTATAAAATTTATTTATTCTTTTGTATATGAGAACTCTTTTTTCATAAAAGAAAATTAATTTGGTTTTTTCTAGTCAAATAAACTAGTTTTTATCAAATAATTTAGTGTTTTTTTATATTTTCAAAAAAAAAGTTTACTAGTTAGAGCAAGATGGGGGTCGTTTGGCTGTATTTGACAATATACATAATGCATGTTTAGTCATTGATTTGTGTAATACTAGTACTTTATATACTAATAATATTTTTTATATTTTATTTTTTAAATTCCAGTGGTGGCTACAGTCCCCACTGATCACCATGTGGCTTCGCCCATGGTCATGGGAAAAAGCGGATCTGGGTCAGGCTCGGCTCAAAATTTAGGTCTACGAACACGAGTAGTTATTGGGTTTGGGCAAGATAAACAGGACATGCGCGCTGTAAATCTAGATATTTTCCTTGTTCATATCCGCCCATATCTGCAAGCGGGCAGAACAGGCTGGGCGGGCCAGCCCGGACTAAATGGACGAGAAATACTTGTATGCAAACACTTTGAAAAATCATGAAGACCATAAACTATTGGTAAAGTTCACAATGTTAATGCCTAGGAAACAAAATCATCCATATATACAATAGCTTGTGAAATTGACACAACTTTATCTAACAGAAGAAGCAAGTAAAGCAACAGCAAGTGCCCACACCTTTAAATGGCTCTTCATACCCTCTTCATCACTTAAAGATGGAAGCTTCCAATTCTTGTTCACCATCATCAATAAAGGTGCAATCTTTTGATCATCCCTCAAAGCCTCAGACAAATTAGGGTTTAATCCAACTGATCCTTTGCTAATTCCTTCTAGTCTCTTCAAGCCAGGCAGAATCGACACTAATCTCGGCGATCTCTTGTCTTCTTCCGAGAACTCGAACCCTGAATCCATGAACCCTTTGAGCTCTTCAAACTCATGCATCAATGAGCTATTGCTTATCTCATCTGATCTCTTTACCTTTCTTCTGATCATATTCTGTGGTTTCTTGTAAGAGAAGTTATCCGCGAACGACGAAGATTCTTCTTTAATGGATGGTTGTTGGTTGGTGAGGATATGATACGAAGATTCTTCTTTTCTAGCTGCCATGGAGATTTTAGGTTGGAGAGGTTTTGATTGAATAAGTGATCATGAATGGGAAAGTTTCATGTTATTATATGGAGGTTGCATAGTACATTATTGCTCATGGTATATATATTCTATCTTTTTATAAAGGTTTTTTTTTAAAGGAATCTATCTTCTATCTAAATAGTAAATTACCCATGCATCAATTTTTTTGTAGTTTTAAATTATTATTTTTATCAATAGTTTGGATCTAATTATATCTAAACCTATTAAATTTTATACCAAATATTTAATATTCGTAATTTAGGCATCTCAAGTTTTATAAATTAAAATATTTGTTTAATTAAGTAATTTTAAAAATATTTTATTTATAAAAATTAAAACAAAATTTGTGTATGACACGAATTCTATTTTTGCAAGTCAAAAGTCGAAGATTTTATATTTATGGTCAATTATTCTGATCCGAAAATTTCATGTAATAGATATACAAGCCTACTAGAAACAATAGAATTCGTTGATTAGTATTTTGGTACACGCTTTCAAGGTTGAGGCCTGATTTTTGTCATGTATGAACTAAATTACCTAATTAGGTTAGAATTGGTAGTTCAAGTGGATAGAAATTAGCACTTAATCTAAGGGAAATTTACCTTTCAAAACCTACAATTTATCCACTTTCGTTACTTCTCATGATCAAAGTTTGAATCTTTATGTGAAAGAGAATAACTTTCAAACATATTATTTTTGAGATTGAGGTTTTTTTTTCGTTAATTGTAACTTAATGTATTAAATTAGTGATTTGAGCCTTATGTTTATATTACATTATTTGAACATTTTGCCAAGGGGGTAATTTTGATTATATTGCATCACTTGTTATTTGGCTTAAAATATATACAACCCTGTACTTGTGCGAATTTGTTATTTAGACACCTTACTTTTAGTTTGGACCTATTGAGCACTTAAACTTAATAATTTGGACCTATTAGACACCTGGTCGCTGACAATCTCGTTGAGTGTAACACACTCGCGCTGACATATCCAATTTTTTGTCCACATGTGTTCCACATAAGCCTATTTTTTGTCCACATATGTGCCACATAAGCGTATTTGGCATTTTGCCACAAAGGCATAATTTATGCCACATAACAATTTGGACCCCCGTCAACACTTGGTTCACTCCCGCCGTTCTCTTCGTCGTCCTCAACCTCGTAATCGGCACCATCGCACTTCGCCACATCAGCGAAGAGGTGTTTAATAGGTCCAAATTGTTAAGTTTAAGTGGTCCAAATTGAACTTAAGTGTTCAACAGATTCAAACCAAAGGTGAGGTGTCTAAGTGACAAATTCACACAAGTACAAGGGGTTGTATATGTTTTAAGCCCTTGTTATTTTGTAGTTTTTTTCCCAACAAAGTAATTTTTTGCTAATAAGTATTTGAATTGATTTTATAATCTATTAACAAAAATCTCAAAAGATATATAGCATACAAAAAAAAAACATAATGAAAAAAGATTACTAAACTTATCTGATAAATGGGCCACGAGGATTTGGGCCACTACTTGGGCCTTTTTCAGCGTAGTAGTAGGCTTCCGAGGTGATATAACAAATATGTACTAAACTTTCCTCTTTGGATATTAACTTTTGTTTTGTAGGCACATATATTTTGTTATCCATTGTCTAGGTTTAGGGTAATAGGGCTCAAAAAAAAAATGTGTAGGGTAATATGGTCCATTTAGGCCTCGTTTGGTTCGATTCTCTTAGAATCGGGAATGGTTGATTCCAGTATACTGTTTAGTTTACCAAAATCATGAATCGATTACATTCTCAGTAATGGCTCATTCCAAGCCCGAAGGCAAAGTTGATTCGAACAAAAAATGAAAGGTATCATCCATTCCAAAAAATTTAATTTTTTATCTTAAACCTTAAAACCCTAAAACTCCTAAACCTTAAATAATAAATTCTGGTTCATTCTGATAGCATACCAAACAAGATGCCACATAATTGGTTCATTCTTTTTCCTAATTCCAATTCGATTCCAACAACAAATCAAACGAGGCCTTATACTCTCTAGATGGATATGGGCATATGGCTCATTGACTTGCTTTTCGACAACACTGCTTGTTGTAGTGGTGGTAGTGCTTGGGTCACCTCTTCTCATGTTGTTTTAGGATTTTCGATGGCCTGCCTAGGCTCTACTTTTTGTTCATTTGAAGTATTTTTATGTTTATACTCTTTTGTCGATTTGTATGGTTGTCGATCATTCTTGTCCTCTTGATCTACCAATTTCTATGCATAATCATCGTTATCGTTGGTCTATTATAGTCCTGCACATTTAAGCTATGGAGGGTTAAGATGGGAGCATTCATACCTTAACTATGTCACGAGGATACGCTCAATAGACCCAAGAAAAAAAAACCAAAATTTAACTATATGACAATAATAATTGAATTTAGTTAAAAATTTCCAAAAATGATATAGTGACAATATCTATCTCAAAGACACAGGTATAAAACAACCAATAAGTAGGAAGAAAATATATAAATTATTAAAATAATATAATTTTTAGGATTTATATTTTCTAAATTAAAAATAATACTCAATATTACAACATCAATGATCATTGATCACCCTTCTTAATAAAAAAAATCACTTGACCAATTCAAACGTACAATAGTTATATGAGTGTTTTCATGTGATAAATCTTCTTGGGTTAGGTAGGTTTATTTTTAGCATTGTACTGTAAATGTACATGTTTAACTAATTGAGCTTGTTAATATAAATGTGCAAAATGGATTTCGATCTGTAAGATTAAAAAAAATAATCGTAATATATTTTGTACGAGCAAAGTTCAATTCGTCACGACTCACGATCAACTCTTGCACATCGACGTTGCTTTCTACAAATCTCCTAAACTTGATTCCCATTCTCTTTAATTAATTTAATTTAATTGAGATTATCTTTCTAATAGATATAATTAATTAATCATTATTCTTTATAAACGTTTATTAAGAAAAATACTTATTCTACCCAAAAAAAAAAAACTTATACGATTCGCGTTGTGTAAGAATTAGTCCGAACTTCGATATATACAAATATAAAAAGTTTTGAAGCTTTCAAGATATTGAAAAATATTAATGTAGTGACGAAATGAGATGGATTAGTTATATAAATACACTATACAAACTAACAATAGTGAGATTAAATACCCACTATGCGTTGTGTAAGAAAAGATTAGAGATTAATCTTAACTAAAATCCAGATTAATCATCCATAAGATTCTCTTCTCTTCTTTTTTTTTTTTTAAATTATTTTAATTTTCACTATGCGCGATTAATTTTTTTTTTTTTAAAAATTTATGTTAAATTTTTTAATGCATACATGTACTATGTACGTTTGATTACTACTTAGCCTTTTTTCATATCAATAAAATTCCCCCTTGAGGGGACAGAGAGTACCGCCTCTCTTTCAACCAAAAAAAAAAAAATAGAGATCATAACACAAACTAATTAATTTGATATAATCTGAAAAATACATATTTATATTTATAATATCCGATTTACAGCTAGCTCAATTTTGATCTATTGTTTATTTTTTATTTTTTGCACATTACGGATTCACTAACAAATATATATATATATATATATATATATATATATATATATATATATATATATATATATGTAAATATCCACTAAAAATTAATATGTCTAATTCATCAATTAATCATTTAATCATGTGAGGCAAAGGGTGTCCCCTTCACGATCAGAGCAAAATCCTATTCACAGTTGTCAATTACTGAAATGGCCCTCCCTCCCAAAAATATTATTGAATTTTTTTTATAGTAAATAACCTAAACTTTTAAAATTTCGGTTGATAACCTCAAGTATGTAATAAGTACGTTACGAGCAATAGTCTAAACATTGTTAAATACGAGATGTTTTTATAGCTAACAACATTATATCCTAAATAATGTTAAAATTAATTAAATTCGTGGAACCATTTCATCATCTTACATTTTGACCTGCAAATTTTACAGGTCCACCAGACCTACACGTCACTCGTAAAATATTTCTCCATTATCCGACATTCTCACCCATTCATCATCCGTGTGTTATTCAGGTGACACGTCACCCTCAAAACTGATATATTCTGTTTCTTTTTACTAGCAACAACGAAAAACATTTCGCCATCTTCACCACCTTAGTTAGAGTACGTTCCACAAGGCTACAAATCATGCATTATGTGATGGAAATATTTATAAAGCTTGTACTTTACTATATGTTAGAGATTAAAATTAGCGCGCGCGCACACACACATATATATATATATAGCTAGGTTAAAAAATGTGGGTTGTACACGAGAGGGTCGGGTGGATGGTGATGGCTGGTCGCGGTTACAGAGATAATAAATCTTATCCATAATTAACCTGTAACTCGTTTCATTCGTCATTCAAATCGTTCGTCATCCGCTTTTGTTTAAGTTTCGCTCTTTTATTTAAATATGGTTATTTTGGATGGATCAATTACCCGTATAAAATATCCAACCCTACTAATCAGACAAATGACCATAATTGAGTTTATTTGTCACAACTTCAAAAGTGCAAGCTATTGTATACAATTAATTCAAAGACCGGGTCATTTTATGAAATTTTCCCATAAAAAATATCTAATACAAGTATTAATACCACCCATAATAATACATTATTGACCAGATTAGCTATGAATACAACTTTAATTCTTATTTATACGGTATTTGCTTGCACGACCCTTTCATCACACTAAAATATTTACAACTTACCCATCCGCCTACGTGATCCTCCACCCCACTTTCTCCCTATTTCATTTTTTTAATCACATTATTTAATCCCAAAAAAATAATAATAATGCAAGCTAAAGCTACTAATACTTAATTAATTAATTAATCAATCCTCCCATCTTCTCCATAATCCAGATTTTGCAGAGCACAATTAATCACATATATATCTCCTCTCTATCTCCCTTCATCTCTCAAAAGAATTTTCCGGCGACCGGCTTTTTTTAAATGAACCAGAGGTTCCGACGGAGCACATTCGCCGACGAGCCACAGAGCTCGTCGGAGACCGCCGCCGATTCGCCGTCCTCCGGAGAAGAAGCCCGCGCCACCACGAGCACCACCACCACCTCCGCCGCGCTATCTCCGAAGAAAGGGTTCGTTTAATTTAATTGTTCGATCTTGTTTTAATTTTTTATTTTTTATTTAATTTTGATTGTGATTGATCGGACGGTGAGGATTGATGGGGTTTTGATTCGGTAGGAGGCGGAGCATACAGAAGCGGGTGGTCAGCATACCGATTGGTGACGTGGAAGGATCTAGAAGCAGTAGTAGCAAAGGGGAGGCGTATCCACCGTCCGATTCGTGGGCGTGGAGGAAGTACGGCCAGAAGCCGATCAAGGGATCTCCTTATCCCAGGTACGTGTTCTTATTATTTGTTCGTTACTCTCAGCCACCGTGTCGCCGCCCTACGCCGCCGCGATTGGACGGCGAAGGGGTGGTTGAGTTATGAAGCTCGGGTTTTTCTGTTGGGTGCGTATTTTAGCATGCGGGGGGCGGCTGGCTAATGTGCGCGGGGTTTAGGAGTAGTTGGAACCGGAAATCTGAAAGCGCAAACGTGGCACACTGCACGCGCGAGCTATGTGCGTCGAGATCACGCGCTCGATCGCTTACCAATAGGTCAAGGGAAGCTTAGCTCCTTTTTTTCTTATTTTAGGACAAACAATAAAAAATCTCGTTTGTAAGATGGATGGGAAATATGGGATTTAGAAGTTTGGCATTTTGAGGCTACGAAAATGAGGTTAATGTTACATGTCGGGTAGTGCATTTGGATAATTCTCTTGTCTATATAGGGTAGGTGATCGATCAAGCTAGTAAAAAAATCACAAGGAGTTATTTTAAAATATAATTTGCTATTTTAATCATTAGTTTGATAAATGATACATAGATAGATGTATTGATATAATTATGAACTACAATGGTCCTATCCATATATATAAAAACTTAAATTAAAAAAAAAAATGGTTTTTATTTACATCTTAATAATATTTTAGATATTGGAAAAGGGAAAGATAGATTTACATATTTTGATTTTCATTATGCGGAAAGACCATATATAGATCACAATTGCAAAACGACAAATTTGCAATTAAAAACCCTTATATACTTTTCACTTTGGTAGTGGATATATAATAGCAATTTGGGACCATAGTCCACAAATTAATCTTCATGGTACATTCATACATACCACAATATAACTTTGAAGAACTTTCCAAACTAAAAATAATGTCGTCCAACACTCCCACCCACCTAGACTAGAGTCCGGTTCCCGACTCGACGGTTTCGGTTTCTCCAAAACCTGGAACCGAATTGAGAGACTAACCGGTTCTACCGTTCTAATTTCGAAGTTGGTTCCTCCCGACCACAAAAATTAAAATTGTTCATATCAAAAAAAAAGAAATCGTAACCACAGTTTCGCTGATGAAAAGGGATAAATTTTGTATTTTGGAATTGCGATCACGATTTCATGGCTTTAGGAATGATAGAATTGGGACGGTGGGACCAGAACCTCCCTTAGAATCGAACTGGCCATTTTTTCCGATTCCGACCGGTTCGACCGATTTTTAATTGAACCGGACCCAAATCTAAGTCATATGATAGTGGCAGCCACGCGCCCGGAAGTTGGAACCTACGAAATTCACAATGTCCTAAAATTTTATCCGCATGGAGTTTGAAAAAGTAGCCAATATTAATAAATATTAAAATGTATGTTTTTTCCTTTTTTTCCTTTTAATGATTTTTTTATTATGATTATCAAATTTGTCTATTTCTAATTTGTTTTCGCACACGCGCCGCGCAGGGGATACTACCGATGCAGCTCCTCCAAAGGCTGCCCCGCCAGAAAACAAGTCGAGCGGAGCCGCGTGGACCCCACCACCCTCCTCATCACCTACGCCGCCGAGCACAACCACCCCGCCCCCACCACCACCAAGCACCACCACCACCCCGCCGCCGCCAACCCCATACCCGCCACCCCCAGCCCCCCGGCGTCACCAACCCCACCCGAACCAGAGCCACTTGAACCAGAGGCGGCGGCGGCGGAGGCTGACGAGCTCCCGTCGGAGGACCGGAAGGAGCTGCTGGCTTGCGCGGCGGAGCTTGGGCTCGGCGGCGCCGTGCTGATGGAGTTCAGTTGGCTATACGACGTCGTAAAGGAGGCGGCCCCGTCGTTTGTGGGGCCCGGTAGCAGCTGGGACGATGACGTGTCGGTTTTGTCGATGAGTAATGTGAACATGAGGGAGGAGGATGAGTCGCTGTTTGCTGACCTGGACGAGCTGCCGGAGTGCTCGGCTGTCTTCAAGAGCCGACGTGGCGCCACGTCGATGTGTGACTTGAGGCCGGTGGCTCCGGCGCCTCTTTGTGGGAGCACTGGATAGAGAGAGTTTTTATACATGGTTTTTTTTTTCCTTCATTTTGGGTGGTGAAGCTGAAGCTTGTTATTTTATTGATTTTTTTTTCCATTAATTGGTTTCCAAGAAAGATCTTTTTAAAAAAAAATTATACTAATATATGTATTCTATATACTCAAAAAAAAAGATTTAACATATAATAAAAATATAAATGGTTTCATTTCTTTATCTTCTATAGCTAGTTAGCTACATAACTGATTTTTCCATTTAAACTCTATAAAAACTTACTATATATACTCATTCAAAACACTCTGAATTTGCACATTTAAAAAAAAATTACACTTTTAAATTTCAACAAGTCCGGGTTGGCCCCCAGCAAATTAGTGTGGCTTTGATATTTTGAAAGTCCCTTCGTGTTATCGTGTATGTTCTTCTGAGATGATACTGTGTTGGTGGATGAAAGATCTGGTTAACAACAACCTAAGTCACGAGAGAGGGGCGTTTGGGTCGAAAGGCTTTAGTTTGAGCAGAATCATGACAGAATATGTAGAGTTTGACTTTAGAAGGATTTCGGAGAGAGTCTGAGATGTGATGCTTGGAGAAGAGTGTATCAAAATGAAGGAGAGTTTCGGATATATGGAATTTGTCATGCAAAGCGGTGGGGGAATTGACATAAATATTAGACACCAGATCTAGGTAGGTTTATAAAATTATAAAGGCTCGGCCCATTAGCCCGGCCCAACTCCTCGACTAAATTTTTTACATCAAGCCCAACTCGAATCCGCTTATGTACATGTCTGTGCACTTTAGTAGTACAAAGAAATTAATTTTTTTTTCGTAGAAAGAGAGACGACACTCTTCTTTTAGTGCACAAACAAACTGTCTAGTTCCAACGAAGCTATAGAAAGAGAGGAGATAAATTATGATCATTAAATAATAAATGGACTAAGACTAGATTCTTCTCTAAAAACCCTACCGAAATTGTGCAACATTTTGTTGAGCACCCTTCCAATCTTCCATAGTTACTTGATTTTGTTGTCAATGTTCCAGGCCGAAGAGACCGGCCCATTATGTTATATTTGGGCTGAACCAGAAGGCCCATTACATTAAAGCCCTGAAAGGTTGACACTAATAAAGAACCAGCTGGCTTTGTCTGTCGTAATAAAATTTGAAAGAAACCAACCATTTGACAGCCAAAAGTAGGGAAAAGTAAATACCGTCGGACACCAGCCGTGACCAGCTAGCAACGCTCTTTAGTAGAGTGAGTAAATTTGGTACGACTAGCTAGCACCTCGACCCACAAAATTTGGTACTTCTAGAGTAATAATGTTTCTTTATGTCTCATTGGTTAAAAAATATGTTAGAATCTTCTGTTATCTAGTCAAGTGGTTAATATCTAATCAAGTAGTGTTTATTAAAAAAAATATCTTAACTAAAAAGACGAAATATATATATCAATTTGTATTTTTGAATATTAGATCATTTGGGTGTATGGTTGTATATTTGAGTTGGTTACTCCAAATAACATAGTAATAAAACTGATCTTGGTATGGACCAAGTTGTTATTGTTAAGGATGTAGTTGTATTCCAAGCTCCTGAATATTCGTCATTTCGGTAGAAAAACATTATGCAATCCATCTAGGTTATTCGACGTTACGATTCTAATTCCTAATTCGGCCTTTTCTGAAGATCTGTTTTTGTTTATTGATTGTGTTTTCTCCAGCTCCTCGGCTTTGATCTCTTCTATTTTGTTGTTGCTTATCATTTTTTTTTTACCTCATCTAGGTTGATCACTTAATGTACCATATATGCTATCTAGCTATTGATTTACATCTCTTAATTTATCACTTTATTCATTATATTAAATCCCTTTCTAATACTCTCACCGATCATAAATAATTGTCGTTTTAACACTTAACATAAGTTTAAAAAAACATTACTAAACTCAAAATTAAATTTTTTTAAAATCAATCTTATCATTTTTTAAATATTCATCACCATTTTTACTCATTAAATAAAGAGTAAACAAAAGAAATTCAAATAGTAATTTTTATATATTACTTATAATTTATTATTTAGAAAATCTAAATAAAAAAAATTAAAATTCAAATACTAAAATGATAATTTATCATATTATCCATATGATAAATCTACTAATCAAATTAAAAAAGAATTAGATCCAAGATTTGCTTTACCTTTATCTCATTAATAATTCATAAAAATAAAGACATTCGTCACATTCTTACTGACACACCGCCATTCTAGTTTCCCACCTTTTTTTCACACAACCGCGTTCAACTTGTAAAACCCACTCTTCCTCCCTCCTTCCTTCCCCTTCCTTTCTCCCACTATAAATACCCCTCCCATGGAACCTCTCCTCTCCTCTCACTCCCCTCCACTCTCCAACCTCTCTCACAACAATGGCGGCCTCCACCGTACTCACAATCCTCTCTCTCCCTCTCCTCCTCTCCTCCTTCCTCCTCTCCACCGCCTCCGCCACCTTCCACCGCGACGTCGACGTCACCTGGGGCGACGGCCGCGGCAAGATCCTCGATTCCGGCCGCCTCCTCACTCTCTCCCTCGACAAATACTCCGGCTCCGGCTTCGAGTCCAAGCAATCCTTCCTCTTCTCCAAAATCGACATCAAAATCAAGCTCGTTCCCGGAAACTCCGCCGGCTCCGTCACCACCTATTACGTAAGCTCTCTCACTTTCAATCGACATCTCTAAACCCTAATTTGAGTAATTTTCCCCAAAATCCCCAATTTCCTGACCTAACTTTTTGAATTTCCTCCGCAGCTTTCTTCTAAAGGCGACAAGCACGACGAGATCGACTTCGAGTTCCTCGGGAACGAGACCGGCCAGCCTTACACTCTCCACACGAACGTCTTCGCCAGCGGGCAGGGAAACCGTGAGCAACAGTTTCGTCTGTGGTTCGATCCGACCGCCGATTTCCACACTTACTCGATCCTCTGGAATCCTCAAAGAATCATGTATGAAATTAACTTCAATCACTCACAAATTCGTTCGATTCTGCTTCATTCGAGATCATTCCGCTTATCAATTTTGTTTTTGGCTTCAGATTTCTCGTGGATGGAACGGCGATCAGAGAGTTCAAGAACATGGAGTCAATCGGAGTGCCGTTCCCCAAATCTCAGCCGATGAAGATGTACTCCAGTCTCTGGAATGCGGACGATTGGGCCACGCAGGGCGGGAGAGTGAAGGCGGATTGGAGCAAGGCGCCGTTTACGGCCTCTTACAAGGGACTGAGCATCAATTCGTGTTCTTCGTCTTCTTCTTGTGGTTCGAGCTCTTCTAATGGCTGGTTGAACCAAGAATTGGACTCCAATGGCCACCAGAGGATGAGGTGGGTGCAGAAGAACTACATGATCTACAATTACTGTGCTGATTTGAAGCGATTTCCACAGGGGCTTCCCAAAGAGTGTACTGTTGCGTGATTCTGCCATGGATGATAGTAATTAGGAGGTTTTAGGCAAGATTGTTATGGAATTCTTTGATTCTTTATTCGTTTTGTAATGTGTGATATGTATGGGTTCATATATATTAATTATAAATTGCTACGTAGTATTTTTTTTAATGCGTTTTATCACGTAAATGTGTTTCCTCTACACGTAAAATATCGTGTACTTTGAGCAATACACCAACAAGACAACAACACTATCTAATATATATTGAGCATTTGGATAATCTATACGAGTCTAGCATCACATGTTAATGATGTACTTATAACACATATAGATTACGACACTCATTTTTTTTTATTAAGTAAAGTTAGTTGATATAAACCGATTTACATAATTGGCGTTTTTTGCTGGCTAGTTTACGAAATTGAAGTTTATCAACAATAATGAATACTTGATTTAAAAAATTGTATAAAAAAACTATTAAAATAAGAGACAAATCCACTTAGATAAATGGACATGAAAATACAAATAAAAAATTCAAACAAGGGTGAAATATATAAACACACTATACTCTAAGCTAGCATAACTGACTAAAAATATCCGCAAATATTTTCTCAGATGGAGATATTTTTTTTTATTAGGTAAGAATTAGGAAGGACTCTTTATGAAAATCATTATATAACATTTTTTCGGATGAAAATTTAAAGTTCTAGGTGATTTAGATACGTGGAGTGGGTATCTAACGAGTGGCTCAATTTCGCAATTTTATCGGCCATTGCATTAAATCCCCTATTCACATGTGTAATATTCATAACTTCAAAGCTTTTCAGTGATACTAAAATATCCATTATTATCATTCAATTTGCTACGGATAAGTTCCAATTCCTTATATTGTGTTTATGGCCGTGGTATTATCTCTTATTTTAATTTTTTGTAACACTATTTATCTTGCTTTTTGAATTTCACATCGAATTACTAATATTTCTACCGATAGTATCGGGAATCAAGATACATCCATATTTTTTTTTATTTGGTAAAAATTATGGTAACCTAAGTACTACTTGGACTATCTTAGAGTACGGTAAACGGGTAAAACTGGTTACTAATCAGTTTTAAAGAAAAAAGAGACAAACCGTCATCTTGAGGGTTTGAATCAAAGACCTCATGCACAAATACCAAAGCCTTAACCGGCCGAGCCATGCACCATGTGCGAAAGATACATCTATATTTGATTGCCTCCAAATCTACTATGCATGCATTAATTTGATTGAAATTTATTCATTTCCTATAAATAAGAAGTACTCCCTCCGTTCTGTTCTATTTGTCTATGAAGGCCTAATACACACATATTAAGGCATGATATGATCTTACCAAATTACCCTTATTAATTACCTTATTAATTATACATTTTTTTTTAGAGACTTTTCCCAAGTGTATTAATTACATACAAAGGGTACAAATGGAAAATCTTGCACAAATATAGCTTTAAGGATAAATAAAACTGAAAAAGAATTTAAGGCTTAATGGACAAGTAGAATAGAACGGAGAGACTAATAATTAACAAAGTAATTCCAAAAAAGAGTAGTTAATGTTCCAAGCCCAGGAGACCCATGCAGCTGTATTTGGGCTGAAGTTGAAGGCTCATGGTGAAAAGCATGGCCCACGTAACAAAACCCTGAAAAGCTTCTAGACCTTCTGTTCAAGAAAGTGGGGGTTTAGGTACGATATTCACCAGTTGGCTCATCTGTCGTATTAATATTTACTTACTTGACTTGACAGAAGCCAGCAATTTGACATAAGGAATTCCGTCGGAAGCCAGCTAGCAACACTTGATTCTTTCTTCTAGGGAAAGTAAATTGGTGATACTACAACATTAAATGTGTTTTAATTGGTTCAGTTTTTGGTTTAGGAATTTTTCAAATTTCGGTTCGATTTGAAATTTTCAATAACCTTTTATGTATCTAAAACCGAACCTAGCCAATTTGATTTGGTTTTTGGTTCACTTTAGATGGAATTTCGATTTTCGGTTCGGTTCGATTTTAAACCGATGATCAACCCTAGTCTTAATAATAAATTATCATTATGGAGGATAAAACCTATCTAGTAGGGCTAAAGAATGACGACCTTTGCGAGCTTATCTTTCGGAAACAATTGATCAAGAAATTGGTATTGCACAAAAGAAGGTAAAAGATCGAACTATGGGGGTATCGATAGGGTTGGACATTAGCCTAGATTCGATCTGAACGAAATCAGACCGGGAACGATTTCTTCAAAAAATTATACCGAGAACGAGCCAATTTCCTGGTTCGGACTGGACCAAACCAAGAAATTTAAATAAAAATTTATTTTAAATAATATTTTTGTTACAAAATTAAATCTATGTTCTTTAAAATAGGTGTATTATAAATGTATTTATAATTTTTTATAAAAAAATATAAAAAAAAACCTGTACAGACCAAGCATCGACCTTTTTTGGATTGAGGATCAAAGCGGATGCCCTTGTTCCCCTCCGATTCCAATCCGATCAAGTTCGGCCGGGTCCAAAAACCAAGTCCGAATGAGAGTTTACCAATCCTCGATATTAGAACATTTCAATTTTTATCTTTACCTCCGTTCCTCACTCAAGTGATAAATTAAAATTTCACTATTGTTTATTTCATTAGGTCGAATCTAATCGACACAAACCAATTTATCTACAAATTAGATATAGGACAAAACAAAGGCTTACTTATACACCGACATTGTCGTCCTCTCACCATTTACAAATGTCAAAACCACATTTGAGCCTAATGACTGTAACAAAATAACGAATCACTTTAAAAGATTCCCACAAATTCAGACCCATTTAGTACTTCTCGTCCTCGTCGATAAGGATGTGCTAGTCTTCATATTTCTTTCCTACTAAAAAAAAAAAAAAAACCGCGTTTGAGTCAACACTCCTACCAGAAATCAGATAATCCAACTCAGCCCACCACGCTCCCACTCCACGGTTTTTTACACTCTTTTGGATTAACTCTCTGCTTTTGCTAGCTGTTGCTCGCTCATATTTCCTCGCTCCTTCCTTCCTCCACACTTTTCCCAACCAACCCTCTCAAATCTCAATCCCCCCTACTATAAATTCCCCCTTCCACTTCCATCTCCTCCATCACCCCCTTCCACTTCCATCTTCTCCATCACCTTCAAACACTCACCTCTACACCTCCAATGGCGGTTCACACATCTTCACTTCTCACACTCCTACTCGCCTCCTTCCACTTCCATCTTCTCCATCACCTTCAAACACTCACCTCTACACCTCCAATGGCGGTTCACACATCTTCACTTCTCACACTCCTACTCGCCTCCCTCCTCCTCCTCTCCACCACCGCCTCCGCCAACTTCCACCGCGACGTCGACGTCACCTGGGGCGACGGCCGCGGCAAAGTCCTCGATTCCGGCCGCCTCCTCACTCTCTCCCTCGACAAGTACTCCGGCTCCGGCTTCGAGTCCAAGCAATCCTACCTCTTCTCCAAAATCGACGTCAAAATCAAGCTCGTTCCCGGTAACTCCGCCGGCTCCGTCACCACCTATTACGTAAGCAGCTTCAACATCACCTCTCTCTCCTGCTAAACCTAATGTCCGATCTCTAGACCTAACTTTCAATTTCGATTTGCAGCTTTCTTCTAAAGGCGACAAACACGACGAGATCGACTTCGAATTCCTCGGGAACGAGACCGGCCAGCCTTACACTCTCCACACGAACGTCTTCGCCAGCGGCCAAGGAAACCGGGAGCAACAGTTTCGTCTCTGGTTCGATCCGACCGCCGATTTCCACACTTACTCCATCCTCTGGAATCCGCAGAGAATCATGTACGTAATTAGCTTCAATCACTCACAATTTCGTTCGATTCCGCTTCATTCGAGATCGTTTTGCTTATCAATTTTGTTTTCGGATGCAGATTTCTCGTGGATGGAACGGCGATCAGAGAGTTCAAGAACATGGAGTCAATCGGAGTGCCGTTCCCCAAATCTCAGCCGATGAAGATGTACTCCAGCCTCTGGAATGCGGATGATTGGGCCACGCAGGGCGGAAGAGTGAAGGCGGATTGGAGCAAGGCGCCATTTACGGCCTCTTACAAGGGACTGAGCATCAATTCGTGTTCTTCGTCTTCGTCTTGTGGTTCGAGCTCTTCTAATGGCTGGTTGAACCAGGAATTGGACTCCAGTGGCCAACAGAGGATGAGGTGGGTGCAGAAGAACTACATGATCTACAATTACTGTGCTGATTCGAAGCGATTTCCACAGGGACTTCCCAAAGAGTGCACTGTTGCTTAACTTTGCCATGGCTTGATTTAGGATATTGTAGGCAATTTGTTATGAGATGATTCTTTGATTCTTTATTTGATTTGTAAGAGTATGATATCAGTGTATATGGATCAGTTATATAAGTTACAATTTGAATTCTTCCATTAATGTAAGAAAAAGCATACAATGAAAAACAAAAATTCCATTTTCAAAAACAATGTGGTTTCTCAATATAGCAAAATTGAACTTCTTAAACAACCTTTTACCAATAATCTCCACAAGAACAAGCACCATTCTTGAAATGATGAAACCTACTCGTATCGCGAACAACAATCTCTCGCTCCTTAATCCTTGAAATCAACTTAATAGCCACATGACAATCACTACAAACTCTCAAGTTCTTCATCACCCTAATCCTCGTCTTAGGCGGAGTAATCATCAAAGCAAACGCAATCGCCAGCTTCTCGCTATGATGAACAAGGTTGTACTCTTTATCATCCAAATCCATGTCGTGCAAAACCGACCCAGTATCCGGGACATAGCCTTCTTCTTTCAATTCCAACAGAAGCTCCTTGAGATAAAATTCAATCTCCTTCCACCTTGGATGAGATTTATCACCAACAATAAACTGATGAATCTCATTCTTGAACTCAAACCAGCTAATCCCGGGCTCTTTCCTCACCATTCGATCTCTCATTGCTTTTCTAATGTCGGAAACTTGATCCCATCTCTTATCAGAAGCATGGATATTTGCAAGCAGAACATATGCAGCCGATTCCCGCGGATTAGCCTTCAAAACCTCTTCTGCGATTCGTCTAGCCATTTCAATATCTTTATGAATCTTACATGCTGATAATAAAGTCTTCCATATAATAGCATCAGCTTTAACCGGCATTTCTCTAATCATATCTTCCGCTTGCTTTAGACAGCCAGATCGACCAAGAAGATCCACCACGCACGTGTAGTGCTCCAACCTAGCCTTCAATCCATACTCTTTTACCATTATATCAAAAAACTCCATTCCTTTATCCTTCAATCCGGAATGGCTACACGCGTACAACAAACTCAAAAACGTTACCTCATTCGCCTTGAATCCTTCGCCCTCCATTCGTTTAAACAACTCAATAGCCTTTTCTCCTTGCCCATGAAACCCATAAGCTGCAATCATTGAGCTCCATAGCACAATATCCGTTTCTTTACGCTCAACGAAGACTTTTACCGAGTCTTCCAAGCAACCGCATCTAGAATACATGCTGATTAAAGAACTGACCGCGGAAACAACAGAATCAGCCCCGGATTTGATGACCTCAGCATGGATTTGCTGGCCTTGTCCAAGGGTTGCAAGTTCCGAGCACGAACTGATCACACTAACAAAAGTGATCTGGTCAGGTCGAAAGCCTGCCATTTTCATCAAGCTATATTGCTCAAGAGCGCCTTCCGAGCAGCCGTTTTGAGCTCTTCCTGCAATTAGAGTATTGCAAGCGATCACATTACGAACCGGCATTTCTTTTATAACTTTTTCCCCATCTTCCAAACTCCTACACCTCATATACATGTGGGCTAATGCACTCGCAACGACCAAATTGATCTCGAATCCGGATTTGACCACATAGCAATGAACCTGCTTCCCACTGACTAACGCTTTCAATCCCGCACATCCTTTGAGCACACTGCCTAATGCGAATTGATCAGGCGAGAATCCCAATTGATGCATCCGCGCAAGCAAACGCAATCCCTCTTCATCCAGCTCAAATTGGATCATACACGAGACCATGGCATTCCAGGTGGCTACATTTCTGTCAGGCATTTCATCGAACACCTTGCGAGCACCCTCCAAATTCCCATTCAAGATGTGGCCGTTAATCAAAATGTTGCAGGACATGACGTTTCTCTTAGGCATTACATCAAACAGCTTGAGTGCAATGTCCATGGAGCCCAATTTCACATACATGTTCAGGAGGTGGTTGTTGAGGAACTTGTCTGAGTAGCACCCAGATGCAATGATCAAACCGTGGATCTGTTTTCCCAGAACGATCGATTTTGTGGGTATGGATCTCTGGAGGAGATGGGAAAAAAGATTCGGGCTTGACCATATTTCGAATCTGAAGTTCGAAAATGCTTCTTTCAAATGCCCTCTTGAGCAAAGTGTGGTGAACTGATCTGGTATTGGAAACAAGGGCTTTGAGATATTGGTACAGAGTGAACGAGTCTTCAGAATCAAATGACTCAGTCTCGTGTAAGGCTTGCCCATGCCAAAGGATTCGTCGCCATTAACCAGTCTTATACAAAAAAAATTGTTCTTTCAGTCAAATGCTTCTTTCAAATGCCCCCTTTTTCATGATCAAGATAACCTGCTCAAGGTCGAATAAATGAATTTGGTTGATTAATTTTGAAAATATTATATATTTGTATAGTCTGACTTTTTGGTGAAAAAATGACCCAAAAGAATCCAAAATTTTCAGTTGTAGATAAAAAATAATCCCAATTTTTAAGTCAACTAAATGTTAATCATGAACCAAAAAATTAATCAATGAAATTTCTTCCAGGTTAGCAAACAAAATGCAATTTTTTTTTCTAGGTAAAAATTCGATTAATCAGCCAATTTTGATGTAAAATGTAATCAACTCGGAACCAAAATCACACTAAAATTGGCAGAGGAAATACTGAGATTTTTTTTTTGGTAGAAGGAGAGGCGGTACTCTCCGGCTCCTCAAGGGAGCGTTTTATTAATAATATAAAATGGGCTAAGTAGTCAGCAAACGGGGGATAGCCCGACCCCTAACATCATCATGCAGAAAAGTAAAAATCCCCTCCGGCGGGGCAAGCAATACATTAAGTCCAACAGGAAAAGAAAAACCTAAACAAGCAAGCCGATCAGCCACACAGTTGGCTTCACGGTACACATGACGGATCTGGACATGCCAGTTCCTTTTCAAAAAGCCTTGGCATTGAGATACCAGACTAAAAAAGGGATGATGACTTTGAAGGTCTTTCCCGATGAGTTCGACGGCCAGCTTAGAATCAGATTCGATAATGACCTTGCGGAAGCCTCTATCCCAAGCAAGACGACAACCCTGCAAAATACCCCACAATTCTGCCATAGGAACCGAACACATACCAACCTTATGAATGAAGCCCGCAATCCATTGCCCGTTGTCGTCCCTAATAACTCCAGCTGCCGTAGCCATGCCTTCAGTATTAACCGCTCCGTCGGAGTTCATCTTCACCCAACCAGCAGTCGGCCATTCCCATACAACGTGTCTCCATTCCCGATTTTGATTTTGTTTGTTCCTACAAAGCTTCTGAATAACATCTAAATAAACTTTGGACTGGTTAAGAACAAACATACCTCGGTTTATGTTCACGGTATCCTCGTTAAACACCTTCGCGTTTCGCCATTTCCAAGTCCACCAAAGGGCCATGGCGAAAACTGTAGTCCAACTACCCAAATTCCCCACATTCCGATTATCTAAAATATTGCTTCTCATCCAAGTAGGAAAAGAAACCTGCATAAAATCATCAACAAAATTAGATCCCAGTAGATGAAACCACATTGGCCGAACTAACCTGCAGTCACGGAGTAGATGGATTTCCGTTTCATCGCCTTCACCACAACAAGGACACAACGCCGACAAAGATATATGCCTCCTCCGACGCTCACAGTTTGTCAACACACCACCCATCAACAGCAGCCACACAAAGTACTTCACCCTTTCAGGGACATCCAACTTCCAAACTCTGTTGAAAACCCGATCGTCTCCATTAATCGGCCCCTGACTGTTACGCACAAGTCTATAACCCGATGCTACCGAATAATTTCCGTCTGGGCAAGAGCTCCAACAAAGCTCGTCATGGTAATCAGAATCCTCAACAACCGAGACCGCCGCCAGCTTCATCAAAACATTAGTTGGGAGGAGATGACTAAACGAATTCCAATCCCAACCACAACCATTAATCCACATCTCACGAACTGTTGACTGTACCAAGGTCTCTCCAACCGTGTCTTTTGCCTCCTCCAGAAGCGAATTATCCAAAAGCCACTTATCCCTCCAAAAGCTCGTCGAATCACCATTACCAAGCAGCCATCGAGAACCCTTGACCACTACCTTCGACAAGCCCACTTTAATGCTTCTCCAAACATGTGAACAAGCCGATGAAGATCCAAGTGCTTTATCAATATACTTCTGTTGCAACACCTCTTTCCACAGGCTGCCATCGCTCATAATGAAGCGCCAATCAAGTTTCCCAACAATGGCAACATTAAGATCACGCATCTTACGGATTCCCAAGCCTCCATGCTCCTTGAGACGATTAACAATGCTCCACGGAACTTTATGAACTCTTTTCCGACTCTCCGTACTACCCCAAATGAAAGCACGATTCATGCTATCGATTTTCTTACACACAGAGCTCGAAAGCATCATTGTCGCCATAGAATACACAGGTAGTGACGAGAGAACCGACTTAGTCAGCGTAACTCTACCCGCAAGACTAAGAGTATTACACTTCCAGCCGGCCAACTTCGAATTGAATTTCTCAATCAAAGATGAGAAGGTATGCTTATTCACCCGGTTGTGGAGGATGGGAATACCTAAATAATTCCCAAGATTTTTTGTAACCGGAACTCCACAAGCATCATGGATGCCCTGCACCACATTATCACACACATTAGGAGAAACAAATAACTTGGATTTGCTTAAGCTAACCTTTTGGCCCGAAGCACCACAAAAGCGATCCAAGCAATCCTTGATTACCAACACTTGTTCCACCGAAGCCTCTTCAAGTAAAATAATATCATCAACAAAGAACAAGTGCGAGAGCAAAGGACCATTCCGAGTGATTTTAATAGGCTTCCAAGAACCCATAGAAACCGACTCAAGAATAAGATGGCTAAGCCTCTCAAGGCAAAGAATAAAAAGATAAGGGGAAATAGGATCTCCCTGACGGACACCCCTAGAGGGTGTGAACTGAGTAGAGACTTCTCCATTCCACAAGATCTGCATTCTAGGCGACGTAACACAAGCCATAATCCATTGAATCCAGCAACTAGGGAAACCTACATCCTCTAAAGTATCCTGAATGAAATCCCATCTAAGCCTATCATAGGCTTTCTCCAAGTCCAGCTTAAGAAGTATCCATCCCTTTGCACCCTTTTTTCGACGCATTGAATGGACTACCTCTTGAGCAACGACGATATTATCCGCAATAAAGCGCCTTGGAAGGAAGCTTCCTTGCGTCGGGCCAATAATAGAAGACATGATAGGCTGAATCCTACTAGTTAGAATCTTCGTCACACACTTGAAGAGCACGTTACACAAACTGATAGGCCTGAACTGACTTATATTAACCGGTGTATCAACTTTAGCAAGGAGGACAATAAGAGTGTCGTTGACACCCGTAGGAAGCTCAGCCGTGTCAAAGAACTTCCTGACAAAATCAACCACCGAAGGCCCCACGGTACTCCAACATTTTTGGTAGAAGATAGGTTGGAAACCATCAATACCCGGCGATTTGAAACCACCCATGCTTTTGATAGCCTTCCAAACCTCCACGGCAGAAGTAGGAGATGATAAACTCTGCCACTTCTCTCTATCCAACACTGGGAAACCACCTCTCGGCAAAGGAGCTCCGTTCTGGTCATCACAGGCATACAATCTAGAGAAAAACTCGAGAGCCATTCTTTCCATAAGATTCTTATCCTCCACCCACGAACCATCGGCTCCTCTAAGTCCTTCGATCCGCTTCCGCTTCCGTCGAATGATAGTGGATGAATGAAAAAAGGACGTGTTTTTGTCACCCAAAGCAAGCCATTGCTCCCTCGACTTCTGAAACCAAAGCGTTTCCTCTTGTTCCAAAACAAGGTCGAGCTCTCTTTGAAGCTCAGCTTCACGGTCCAAGAGAAAGCCCGAAACGGATCGACTAGGGTTCTTTTGAATAGCATCCAACTTCTCCACAATTTTCAGTTTTCTGCTTTGTATATGTCCGAAGACTTTCTTATTCCACCTCACAAGCTCATCTCTCAGCGCACCAAGTGCAGCGAGTGTGTCTACAGAATCACTCCAACACTCTTTAATCTTGTTATCAAACTCGGGGTGAGAGAGCCAAGCTGCCTCAAACCTAAACGGACGCCTCTTCTTCTCAAACAAGATGTCGGGTTTAAGCGAAAGCAACAAGGGATTATGATCGGAGGAAATACTGAGATAGTTCATACTAAAAATTGATTTGTATTATTTTTGGTTTTAGGATAGATAGTTGCCGTTGGTATTGTTTTTTATTGGCCAAAAAAAGAGAGAAAAAATTTATTTTTGGCCAACAAATTTGTCATTTTCATACCAATTTACTAAAGTCTCAAGCTTGGGTACAAAACTCACAAGAAAGCATACTGATACATCCATTACCCTCTTACAAACATGACAATTCTGTGCCAAAAATCAATTCAGGACTTGTATATTAATTACATACATCATAGTAAAGTCATCAGATATACATACAACAAGCATTAGCTTTTTTCAACAATCATCCATCCGTATGGTATACATAACCAAACTTTCCTGTTAAAAAAACCCAGCTAAAATCTTCAAACAGCCACCGGAGTTGAGGCTGAAGCAGGGGCCACCCGGTTCTCGACCGGAATCTCGGTGTACTCCGACAGAATCGCCCTGAACTCGTCGCCTGTAATCGTCTCCTTCTCCAGAAGAACATCAACGATCTTGTCCATGGCTTCTCTGTTGTTTCTGATGTGGCTCAAGGCAATCTCGTACGCCTCGTCTGATAGTCTCTTCACAGCTGCGTCGATGTCCTCTGCTAGCTTCTCAGACATGGAGTTCCGTGCCATCATTCTCATGATCATATCCCCGCCCTGAGCCGACGCGTCCATTAGGGACCATGGCCCGATGTCAGACATTCCAAAGGTTGTAACCATCTGCAAAATTAGGGTTCATAGAAAAATTGTTCATGTTCATGGGAAAACCAGGAATCACACTAAAACTGAAATTTCAAGGATGTTTGAAATGGGTTCAACCTGAATTTTAAGCTACTAGTTTCCAATTTGGTTTTGGTTAACTATGTTATACGAAAAACGGATACGGGAAATGGCAAGGACATGGGGAAATTATAGTATCCAGATTTTTAATGAAGATTCATCTGATCAGGAACGCTGTCCAATTAGAGTTTCCGAGTTTCCATTTTCCAACACAACAGAAACGCTATCCTAATAGACTTTCCGGGTAACATTGCTGGTTAAAGCCAATTTGGTTTGGTTCAATAGGTTTTTTTAATGAAGATTTCTCTGATCAGGATCTGTTTCAAACTGTATCCATCTGGGTTACAATTGAAATCGGAATTATCCATCTAATTTTCACTTTTCAGTATCTGTTTTCACTAAATTTTGGTTCTAGAAAATCAGGTTAACAAGACACTGACTTCACAGACTAATACTATAGTGGGTTCATTTATAAGGCAATCAAGACTAGCTAGAAAACTTGTATGAAAATTTTGTGAAGTATAGTTACCTGCTTGGCCAATCCAGTAATCTGTTGCAAATCACCGACGGCTCCAGTGGTAACTTCAGGCTCACCAAATATAATTTCCTCAGCAGCTCTGCCACCAAGGCCTCCAACAATTCTAGCAAAAAGCTGTTGCTTTGAAATGAGGGTGGGATCATCAGCTGGAATGAACCATGTAAGTCCTCTTGCTTGACCACGGGGGATAAGGGTAACTTTTTGAACAGCGTCATGCCCAGGAGTCAGTGTACTGCAGAAATACAAGTTTGTTTTTCCCAATTAAAAAGCTAAACAATGTTTTCTTACTAAATTGAGCCAGAGCAAGTGAAGTAAAAAAGTCAGTCCAATTTGCTTACCCACAAATGGCATGACCCACTTCGTGATAGGCCACGAGACTTTTGCTCTTGCCATCAGTCATCACAGTTCCCTCCATTCCAGCAACTATTCTATCAATGGAATCATCAATTTCCTTTGATGAAATACCTGTCTTTCCACGACGGCCAGCCAAAATTGCAGCCTCGTTTAAGAGGTTAGCAAGATCAGCTCCACTGAAACCAGGTGTTCTCATTGCTATCACCTCAAGGGATACATCAGACTCGAATTTCTTGTTGCCTCCATGAACCTTCAAAATTTCGGTTCTTCCCTTAATATCAGGGACATCAACACTTACCTGCACCAGGAAAAATTAGATCATAAGCATCTATACTTAGTGTGCATTTGAATTTCATAAGATAATGCATTAAATTGCATTAATTATTTAGATCTTGTATTGATGCAAGATAATGTATTATTTGATGTAATCCAAACGCACCCTTATAGTTAAAATGAAGGTGAACAAGAAAAGTTACCTGTCTGTCAAATCGCCCAGGCCTCAACAAAGCTGAATCAAGAATGTCAGCTCGGTTGGTAGCAGCAATAACAATAATACCAGTATTGCCTTCAAATCCATCCATTTCTGTCAAAAGCTGATTTAGAGTTTGTTCTCTTTCGTCATTCCCTCCACCAATTCCAGTACCTCTCTGTCTCCCAACAGCATCAATTTCATCAACAAACACTATACAAGGCGCGTTCTCCTTTGCTTTCTTGAACAGATCACGGACTCTTGAGGCACCAACACCAACAAACATCTCAACAAACTCAGAACCAGAGATTGAAAAGAACGGGACACCAGCTTCCCCAGCAATTGCCTTAGCCAGGAGCGTCTTTCCGGTTCCTGGAGGCCCCACAAGAAGGACTCCCTTAGGAATTCTAGCACCAACAGCAGTAAACCTTTCGGGCTTCTTCAAGAACTCGACAACCTCCATGAAATCCTGCTTGGCTTCATCAACTCCAGCAACGTCATCAAAAGTCACGCCCGTGTTGGGCTCCATTTGGAACTTGGCTTTAGACTGACCAAAAGCTAACGGAAACCCAGGCCCGCCAGGTCCGCCCATGCCACCAGATGATCTTCTAGAAAGAAGGAAGAGACCACCGATCAAGATGAGAGGAAAAGCCAGATTCCCAATTAGGTTAAACAGCAGGTTTCCAGAATCCTCCTGAGCATTATGAGCTGCAAAATCAATGTTCTTTTCTCTAAACTTCTGAAGAAGCTCCTGGCTGAGTCCTGGGAGCTGAACCCGAACCCGTTGGATCCGGTTACCCAATTCAGGAGAAACAGCCTCGACAATTGCAATTGTTCCATTTTCAAACAAGTCGACTTTCGTCACCCTATCCTTGTCCAAATACTCTAGGAATCTGGAATACGACATTCTTGAAGAAGAAACGCCCTGTTCATCTGCAAGAGCGCTCCCGTTCCCGACCAATAAAGGTGCAACCCCGGCATTTCCAAGCAACAATTTCAGAAAATTTCTTCTTCCTCCAGATTGTGTCTGGTCCAAAGACGCTCTCACAAGAATCGTGTTTCCTGATTTCCTGACCACATAGTGTCTTGGAGTTCCAAACACACGCCTATTATATAACTTCTTGCTTTGACTAGATATACCTCCGGCAGTAGACAAACCATGTCCTACTAGACATGCTGATGATGATGCCATTGTATAAGATCTGCATAATGAATTGAGCAATTAGAGCTCAATATGAAGCCCAACTAACTAAGAATAGACTAATAATCACTTAATAAGTAATATATACAAAGCTGGAATGAAATTGGAAACTCAATTTATGAATAAATATACTAGAAGAACACTTTGAGGAGTTTACTTCATATGGCAGAGCTTTTGTTGAATTTCACGTGAACAAATTCCCCTGTAATTGGGTTTTTTAGCATAGAATAAGCTTCAATTTCCACATTCTTTAGGGATTGCATAGAAAAATCATCATAAAATTGAGTTTTTTTTTAATGTAATCCTCCTTGACTACTAGCTATTCACGCAATTGAGATCAAAATGCCACAATCAATCTCCCATCTGATTTCTACAAATCACATACGCCTATCAAACCCTAGCACAAACGAAGAAACAACTAAAACCCTAATTGGATTACCAAAATAGAAATTAACAGAAGATATGAGGTTTAATTGCAAATTCAGCTCCGACCCACAAAATCAAAGGCAAGCTAGCAACGAAAAACATGATCAATTCATTTGAGGAGAAAGGAGCATTACCTTAACAGAGGCCGATTCACGAGAACCAGAGAGTCGATTGAGAACCGTAGAGGAAGAAAGAAAATGGGGGTTTCAGTGAGTTTTAGAGGGAGTGGATGTGGTATGGGAGATGTGTACGTGGCATCCTGATAATGGCTGATATTTATCTCCTTCAATTCAAACTCGTTGGAGATTTTTCTACTACTTGTTTTTTCGTCGTCATTTTGTGTTTAATGGATTCTTTTCACTCTATTGAATTGATGTCTTCTACTAATGGTTTATAACTTGACACCCATATGTTTAAATTTGTGGTTTTGTAGGAATTTTTAGTTTTGCATCGCTGTTTCTATCTCCTGCTCAAAAAGTTTAAGTTCACAAATCACAAAATTTTCCCTATCAAATTAGTGTGGATTTGGAGTGGAAATAAATTAGAAAAAAACAGAATAAATTTGATAGATTAATAATTTAGTTTTGAGAAAAAAAATAACTATTCTCTAATAAAGAATGAGTGAGCCATTTAAAAAATATAAAAATAACAACAAATATCATGCATTCTAAATTTAGATATATATTATTTAAAAAATCATTTTTATAAAAGTAAAAAATTTATAATTTCAACCTGAACTAATAAAAGTGAAATGATCCGACGAAAAATGGTCATTTTCTTACTGTGAGAAATACCTTCAAGATTAATGCTACTTACATAAATTTATATTAGAACTTAAATTTAACATGTACGTAATAAACTTGGTTTGGGAGACAAAAACAATATCTTTCGTAGGAAATAACATTATTTAGACCAGGAAAGCCTCATCAAGTCCTCATAATTTCTTACACGTACGAAACAATGATAGTTGCATTGGGAGTGTATAGAGTAAAGGATTGAAATTTGATCAATGTTATGAAATCATAATGGAGATTATGAAATTTTCTCTTCATACACATACTTAATATCTTGATACCAAACGAGTCCTAAGCGCTTAAAGTTACAACATATATAGTAACCCAATCATGGCTTCAATCAAAAGATGATCAACATCAGAAACATAGTTCATTGCCTCACTTCTATACCGGCTTTGTTCTTCATATCATCATATTAAAGACATTTTTTCATTTATAAACAGTAATGTCTTTATAATGATAATGAAAAACAAACCTCAAAAAGAAGACAAGAACATATCCCAAGAAGAAGAACTCACGCGCCTGGGTCTAATACTCGAGGCCAGATCTTCAACCGCGAAGAGATCATCATACAAAGGCATTACTGGCGTCGTCACACTTGTGCTTGCTTTCACTTTCCCAGAGATCACAAATCTGCAAACCGGGCACTGCCCGTTGCTCTTCATCCAGGGAAGCAAGCAATCTTCATGAAACATATGATCACAAGGAGTGACCACAACTTGAGTCCCAATCTCAAAGTCATCAAGACAAATTGCACATCTCTTGCTATCTTCATTCAATTCTTCTACATTGTTTCCTTTCCACGTAGCGTTACTACTTCCAGCAACACCATTGTAAAATAGACTAAGCCTCCTTGTAAGATTCTTAGGGTCTGAACCGTATGTTACCTTCTTGAGCATTTTCAGGGCCTTTTCGTTTTCTGTTTTGGATGAATCCTCTCTAGATTGGAGATTGAGCGAGTTATGGTGTAGTAGTCCTGAGAACCGAGGAAAGGGCTCCATTCTAGGTCTTGTTCCTTGTGAGATGCTGTCAAAGAGGACTATTTGCATTGTAGGATGTAACTCAGAAGGAAATCTGCAGTTGAAATGAAAAAGAAAAATTGAATTGGATTTTGAATAGCTAAAAGGTAAGGACTTGTTTGGTTCAGCTTAAAGTATCCATACTTTTTTAACTAAAAATTGATTTTCGGAAACACCTTGTTTGGTTCAGCTTAAAGTACCCATATTATTTTGAATATATAGCTAAGCCCAACTGGAAACTCAAAGCTGAATCAAGATGAATACCTTGCATCATTGATAGTGTTGCTGCGCCTTTCAACAGGGCTTTCTTCAAACTGTCGTATTCCAGCTGTAGCGCCAGATCTTGCATCCTAAAACAACCATCACATTAAGATACAAATAACACATCTATCAATCTAAGAGAGTGGCACGAGATCACAAGTTACATAATTGACCATACAACTTACAGAAGATTGTCTGAATGAAGGAAATGGAATGTGGTTGTTGTGTTGCCAATCTGCCAGTCCAGAATCTGATTGTGGCATAACGTTTCCATGGCTAGAAGATCGTAGGGATGAAGACTGAGAAAAATTAACTGGTAAACGGCTGCCTTGATCCCATCCAGACCAACGGTTACCATTTCTAGGGTTCATTGATCCTTAAATTGATTTGCAGAGCTTCAAATGGCAGATTTCGGTGTCTTAGCTTAAGCTTGTATCTTTATAGCCCCTTTCAAGGGCATTTGATCTCATTCTCCAAAATTCTGGAACAGTATGATTCCAAGGCCACTTTAAAAGTAAGGAAGAATTGGGGGAAAGCAGGAAAAGAATCAAATTCCTTTTTGGGAAGGCTTGTCTCTTATCTATGGTCTCTGGAGTAGGAATCTTTGAGGATGAATCAGACATTTCTTCTAGTTTTTATCAGTAAGCATAACGCCACTTGACAAAAAGAAAATATCTTCCTGTAACTTTAGCATCTATGATCTACAAGTTATGCATGCTGCATACACTTCCATGCAACATACTTCATTACATAATCAATTGGATTTTCTACACTTGCTTGGCAGTTGGCAGTGGAGATTTGTTTGAACAAATAGTACTTGCGGTTTATTTCCAAATCAACTTGAGGAAAAGAATCAAAAAGGAATTGAAAGAAGTTCGTCAATCAAATATAATGAAGTTACAGCAAATGCTGAGAAAGAGAGGAAATGGAAGCAAGAATTAAGAACAAATTCAACAAAATCTTATACCTAATACCCCACAATTTCACCACTCAATTACACAAGAATTAAAGTGGACAAAATCTGCCGCATAACTAAGAGAGGCCCCCAGGTAATGTTCTTCATCGTATACTCGTATCCGGGAATATGAAAGTGGTCAATTTGTTGGATCAAATCTCATGTCTCATCTCATTATAAAAATAAAATTTGAATCTCATACGCCACTACTCAGCCCCAGCCACCATTTTCAAGTCTAGACAACACAAATGTCAAATGTTTGTGCCGGCTTCTCATCTAAATCACAATCCGGCAATGAGCCATCGCCCAGTTTGGCCAACCCCAACACAGGTTGTGTGCATTAAACCATGAATGTTAGATAGGAAGAAAATGATGCAGATTGTGTTGTTGTCTCACTGTCTTGTACTTAAAGACATAATTAGCAAGACACAAAACGCAATATGGTATTGGTAGTTGAGACGAACATTACGGACTCTTTTTAGTTATTCCTCTGACATTGCAGTAGAATTCCTTTGTAGTTGAGTGCTCTTTACCTCTAGCATTCTAAACCAAAATTTTCAAGGTTTTCAGGATACCAAAAAAAAAGGGCAGTACAAGATTTAAAGCCTAAATAACATTGCATAGAAGCACATGCTACAAGCTAAATATCATCGCTTCTACTGTCGACGTCAAAGTAGAATTCAAAGCTACTGGTTTGATACGAAATTTGAATGCAACAGTGTCAAATCCAGCAACTTGTAAAGTAAGCAGGGCAAACTGAAATTTTATTTGAGCACAATGCAATTCATCACAACCAAAAACAAAGAGCAATCTAAATTTACCCAACTTAGAATTCTAAATAGCATTCAAACCTCACGAGGCCACTACCCTAGCTAGATCATAAGCAACAATTGCAATTTCCACCAAAGATTGAAACTTGTATATACAAAGAAGCATTAGCCTTCAGCAATTCATACCTAAGATTGCAAATGACATTCAAACCTCCTCAAGAAGAAGCATTAGCCTTGAGAGCCTTCTGCAATTCACTTTCAATTTCACTCATCCTACTCCCAGCATTGTCCTCTTCATCACCATTCTTCTTGGCCCTCCACCTTGCGAAATCAGTCGATTTCTCAGACGGCACAGAGACTCCCTTCTTGTCCTCCCCACGAGCCCTCAACACAGGAACTTGCATCTTGGAGCTCTCCAATGTCTGCCTCATCTCCCTATTCTGCCTCTGCAAATCCTCCATCTCCCTTCTCATCCAGCCACACATTCCCTTCAGAAGATCCAACTCATCCGGCTTTGCAGAATCAGCATTCTTGCTATTCTTCTTCAACTCCTCATCTTTCTTCACCTCATCGATCCTCTCCAACTCAATCTTGTTCAACATCAACACCGGCCTAGAAATCGACGACATCTTCGGCCCCGCCGAGGGGAAACTCACGCCCCATCGGAAATTGACCACGGAAGTCTTCATCACCGGGAGCGAAGTCTTCGCCGCCACATGAATCCCCGACAAGAGCCCGTTAATTTCAGCGTAACCCTCCCCCTTCTTCAAATCCTTCCATTGCAATGGCCTCTCGAGGCTAAACATATTCACCGAATCCGTGACCGATCCTTTCAACAGATTCCCGTCCAGAGCCGCCGACTTATCAGCCTGATTGATCGAAGCGGTTGAACTAGAGGTCGATTTCCGGAGAGAGAAGTTCCCGAATTGGGGCTTCACGAGAAGAGAGAAACTCGGAACCACCGTCGTGCTCGAATTGTTGAGATGGAAGTGAGCGGTGAACACCAGCGGCGAGTTCTGAGACGAGCCGAAGATTCCGACTCCGGATTTGAGGGATACAGAAAACGGATTCGAATTCGAATTCACCCCGGAGTTAGGGTTAGGGTTGACGGAGGGAGTAGGGCGGTAGGAGACAGACAGGGAAGGGCCGGATGAGAAGTTGGTACGGAGCGAGAACGCGAGATCGGAGGACTCACCGGCGGCGACGGCGGAGAGGAAGGGCATGCCGAGGACGGTGACCGGAATTTTGGCCCGGAGAAGGGGGCTCTGGTTGGTTTCGTCCCGGAGCTTCAGAGAAAGCTTCATCTCTCAATTGATGATTCGTCCGACGGTGACCGGGATTCTTGCGATTTGTGATTCCTCGGGCGATCAAGATTCAAGGATTTGGGAATGGAGGTTCTCGTCTCAACTTCACAATTCAAGTGAGTATATAGTAGAACGAGAAGTTTGAGCGGCTCAAAATGATGAGTGGGATTATCAGGAGGAGAATGCGTTGAGGCATAATAAAGACTTTAAAGTTTAAAAAAATAAATTTCTTCCACTAATTCCAGCTTTTTATTTTTATTTTTTATGTCAGCATTTTTTATGGATTTTTTTATGTAATTTAAATGAAAATGTAACCATATAATATAGTTTTTGGATAAAATATAGATTCTAATGCAAGTTTAAGCATATAATATGTTCCTTTCACATAAAGACAAACTTAGGAATGCATAATACAAACTGAATTTCTCGGTCCATTACAACGGGCATCTGGTCGGAAAAGTCATATCGCAAATTCAAAAGTTTGCTTAAGGAGTAATATATTAGTTCAGTGGGATCCTCTTGTAACTAGTTCATCTACACATTTTCTGTATGTTGCTGTTATTGTTGACGTTTTCCGACATATTGTGATTTTCTATTTCAGTACTAGTTCTAACCATGTCACTTAGACAAGGTTTTGTTGTAATTTATTATGTAACTCGTCTCTCTACTCCGTTTGGCATACTTGCTTTCATCAGGTTTGATTTATAATAATAAAATAACTTTCTTTCTCAAAAAAAAACTTTACATAAATTTATAAACAGTTTTATAAACTTTTGATGATTTTCTAATCATTTTGGTGAATTAAAATGGATTATTGGAGTTACATATATGATTTTTTTTAAAGGCAATTAGCCAGAAATGTCTTTATAGTGATAATGTAGAACAACACACTTGGGGAACATTGACTTGTCATACATATCAAACCAAACAAGCACCTAACCCAAAAGCTTCAGCTAATGTAGAAATGGCAATTAGCCTGAAATGAAAATAGATCAATGAGTCCAGAATAAGAGCTCCTCCATGACAATGGTGATCCAAACCTTGAACAAGTTTGTGCCTTGAATTCAGCAGAGCGACAATCAATTACTTGTCAAAGGCTTGAGCCACCATGTAGAGAGATTACGCAATCAAGGTATAGTATGGACATGGTTACTTGCTAACAGTTGAAGACAGGACATAGTTCCAAAAGATAGAGCCCAATGACATGAACGCCACCCGAGTTTGAAGAGGTACAATCCTGCAGATAGGCCAACACAGATAAACAAGTTCAGTTGCAAGATTGAAATGAACAACAATGGCCAACATAAAGTACAAGAGAGCAAATTCAGAATTTTCCCATTGTTAAAGATGAAACTGAAGAAGCAAGGTAATCGACAATCAACATAATGGAGATTTAAGGACTTGTGTCAGTTTATAATCTACAATCGGAATTTGCTGAGGTAAACAAGGAAGATGATTGAAATGAACAATGGCCAACATAAAGGTACAAAGCAAATTCAGAATTCCCATTGTTAAAGATGAAATTGAAGAAGCAAGGTAATCAAATAAAGCAAGTTAATCAAGTAAAAGCAATGTAAGCAAGATAATCAACATAATCGCCAAAAGGAGATTTAAGGACTTGTGTCAATTTATAATCTACAATCAGTATTTACTTAGATAAACAAGGAAGATGATTGTTTTGGTCTGAATCCAATAGTTTCCAGATGTTTGGCAAGTTTTCAACCGAAATAATAAAATCCATCACCAGTTCACAGCACTGTCTTTTTCTTTTCCTTCTTTTCCATTGAAGATCAATATAGCACATGTGACCATAGAACCATAGAAGAAGGAGACGTACCAGAAGTTTAGAGCACTAACAGGAATCCAGAATCTAAAACCTGTAAAAAGAATCAAAGCACGGCATGAGAGAGTGCGCGTGCTAGAGAATACAGATAGAGTGGCACGAGGAACAAAGAGTACTTACCGTATAACAAGGTAGGAAGGGCATCATTTTGGTACTTCTTTGGAAGCTCAGAAAGCTTCCCTTGCCATAGATTATTCCAAGCAAAGACGACGGCAATTACACATGGACCCAGGATAATTTGATTCAGCAAAACCTGTGAGATTTCATTAGCAATGTTCAGATCAAAATGCAACAAAGCTAGCACGGTTCAAGTTTTCCCGATGCAAACTGATAACATATAGAAATACTACCTTCAAAAGAAAGTTTTGAACTGTTGGTTGTGGTAAACGGTGATCTAAGAACTGATACCAAGCATAAGTTCCAGGACCATAGAAAAGGAATCCGCAGGAACTCATCCTAAGGGCTCGTATCCAATCATGATCGGCCATGAGAGTGCCAATATCCTGCAACCTCCATTTACAATTAGACCATTTAAAGTGAAAACATAATGAATGATAGAAGCAATCCTAAACTCTAAACCTTAAAGAGAACACCTCTCTCCTATAAGAATGGCCTAGATGCAATAGAAAGTAAATGGCACAATTTATTAGCAAGTCACACACCCCCTGGCTAGAGCACAAAATCAAATCTAAATACAATGAGTTCCAGAGTCTACAACGCATGAGCTCATCCTAGCTATTTGGCCAGAGAATTGTTCATTAACACTCAAAGACACTTTATTTCCACTAAATACCATTGTAACATGGCATTGACAAAGTGACAAAGCCTTAGATGAATGATGAGAATAACTTTGTAAGACAGCCAACATTGATGAAAAAGTGTGAAGCCTTAGAGCTTGAGCTGCATTTTTTTTATAAAAATGGCCTTGTTTCTAAAAAAATGGCCTAATAGCAATAGCAAGTAAAATTTAATACTGAGTTTCAAAGCCTACATTAGGCCTAGAGAATTCTTCAGTGTTCGTACACTGATAATCCATCCATTGCCACGGAAGACTAACAAATCTTTTAAATGAACGATGAGAAAAACTTTGTAATATAGATGGAAAAAGTGTCAATCCTACTAGACTTGTTCATTACTATACACGAATGGAGAATTTTTCACTCACACCATCTACAAGCTTCTACCATGACAAAGAATACAGCTAACATCGTTACATCGATTATTATTGCGTTGTTCTACTGGTTTTAGGCCTACATTGAATCAATTAACTTCCACCGAACACAAATTCAACAAATTAAATTCGCAAGCAAATCAAATCAAATTGCGAAAACTATCTTTCTCCGGTAAGACGAAGAAATTGCAAATCTGCAATGAGCAAGATACAAACCTTTTGAGAATCCTCAGAATCGACGAGAGACTGGTCCGAGATCTTAGCATCCTTCATACGATTCCTGAGCTGCGCGATGGTGTCGCCGGCGAGAGTGAGGGAGCTAGCGGTGAGGGCTTGCTTCAGAGGAAACCGAGGACTAGAAGCTGCGTTAGCGGCGGACTCCGACGAGGAACCAGAGGAGGCTCTTTGTCTTCTCTGTCTCTCGCTCTTTCTTCTCCGTTGAGAGCGGAATCCGCCGGAGTTCAACCATAGCCAGAATTGGTTGCTGCCGCCTCCGCCCAGAGCTTCCATGGCCGTCGGATTTTGGGAGGGTTTGTCGTCGAATTAAATCCGCAAATTTGGTTTTATTCGCTATTTGCTTTACTAAAACGCAGCGTTTTTGCGGCCATATTTCTATTCTTGGATTATTAAAAAAATTCATACTTTCTAGCTGAGCTGGTAGAATTCAGAAGAGAATGTTGAGAGTAAAGAACAAATGAGTCAGCCCAATTACTCTGACCCATTTGGTCTTCCTAAGGAAAACAGAACGAGTAGTAGAGTACAAGTATATTAACAATGTGTGACTATTTAATTTTTTTGTTTATATAATAAGTTCCAAAGTTATAATCCAAAGCTACTGTATATAATCAAAAATAATCCATTGCAAGCTCATTGTGCAAAAAATAAAAAGACCAAAATAACTAAAACGAAAAATATTTATAAGAAAAAATTGAATATAAAAATAACAAATATTATTTAAGTGGACAGTAAACTACAATATAAAAAGCGGTTTAAATCCCACTTACTCTATATCAATACTCAATTAGTTTAGTAGTAAAGTGGTGCTAGACACTTCGAAGTTCTAATCTCATTGGCGACATGTATAGAGAAAGTGATATTAGGAGGGTCTTCCTTAAATTATGACCACGAAGTACCCGATTCGGATGTAGAACGGTGTCCGACTGATCAAATCGGACAAGCCAAGACCAAAAAAAATCCCACTTGCTATATGGGATAAAATTATTATCAACCTAATAGAATTTAATAGACCCAAAAAAATAAATAATTATTAGAAAAAATAAACAAACCGAAGTCATTAATCAATCTATTTCCCCAAACCTTTTTAGGATCATTTTTGTGATTTTTACAAATCTCATGTCACGGCTTTCTTGGGAGTTACAAATCTCTTGCCTATCATCAAAACTAACGTAAATTCTACGACGAGGAAATTCATAAACCCTAACGTCACAATTGACCCCTGGACCCTCCTCTTCGTTGAGCGAGGAGTTAAATCAACCGCCACGTCATTGCATGCCACGTCAAAATACCCATGGGAAGCGCCGTTCTTAAACCCTAAGAAGCCACCTAGGGACAGCATGCATCGCCCCTCGCCGGGGGCCGCCGTCACGTCATCCGTGATGCAATGCGTTGCGGGGAGCCACGTGTCCAATTCAAACTCCGCTGTGCAGCCCGGGCACACGCTGCCGCCGCGGCTAGGGACGGACCTAGGGATTACTTTGGACATGCTCCAACGCACCCTAAAAAAAATTAAAAATAAAAAAGTAGGGTAAATTTAATAATTAAAATTTAAAAATAAGGTAAATTTAATATTAAATTAATCAGATTAAGGTAATTTAGTGACAATTAGTCCACCTAAATATTAAATCCTTGCTGCCAAGAAAGTCCAAGGAGTAGGTCGCCAGCGAGTTGTGGGCCCGGATGCCGAGGTTGATGTCGTAGACGCTTTTGGTGTAGTTTTTGACCGCCGTTGACTTTATGGTGATCATCGGACACCGGACGCCGACGGGTTGAATCGCGAAGAACACGGCGATGATCAGGACGAAGATCCCGATGATGGAGGCACAGAGTCGGCGGCGGGAGTAGTTGTTCATTGTATATGTATGATGTATTTTTATTGGTCTCGTCCAGACGTAGAACCGGATACTTCATGGCCCCATTTCGAGAGAGACCCTCTCAATATCAATTTCTCCATTCATGGAACCAGAGTATTGGTTATCTGTACCCGTGGAAGACCAACTTAGTATTGGTTGTGTTTGATATGTTGTTAATGGATGTGACTCCGAATATGAAACGTAACGTACGTAAATAACGCGGTAGGGTGTTATATACGAGTAAATATAACCAGCGGATGTAGCCTCATTTTATAGATAGAATTATGCTTGTTATCTGATGAAATCTCGGGAGTCTTAACAAATAAGTTTAGTTTTATTTCGTAAATTAGATAATTAATTTTCTTTCCGCCCAAAAAACTACAAGGCCTCGTTCGTTATTTATAAAATACGAATATTTTTAAAAAAACAAGCGTTATTTATATCAATGTAATCAAAATATAACAAATACAAATAAATAATATAATTTTTTTTAGTAGTAATAAATAATAAAATAATACTATAAAACCCACATCGAAACTAAGATTACTTTATAATATATTTAAAAATATTGAGTAAGTCGCAACGGGTACAAATAGTTTCCTTTCCAAATGTAACGGGAATTCTAGGCGGACGAGATCCATACATAACTCTGGTATGAAAACCCTAACGTCACAATCAACCTCCTTCTGGACCCTCTCCGTCAATCCAGTCAAGTCAACGGCCACGTCGTCGCAAGCCGCTTGAAAAAACCCGTAGGTGGGCCCTCCTTTACATCGGGCTTAAACCTTAACGAGCCACCTCGGACCACTCGGAAGCGCCACTCGCCGGCGGCCGCCACGTCATTCGCGAATGACGTGGCGTCGACCCACTCCATCAAGTCAAACTCCGCTTTGCGGCCCGGTCCCACACTCTGGTAGGTAAAGTAAAACTCCAGGGAGTAGCGGTCCGTCGGGTTGTGGGCCCGGATGCGGAGGCTGACGCCGTTGAGTCTTCCGGTTCGGTTTTTTAACGCCGTTGACTTGACGGTGAACGTCGGACACGGGATGACGCCGTTGACACTGAACGGGACGCCGTTGACGGGTTTAAGCTCATTGACTGACCGAACAAAGGACACAACGATGATCACAATTACGAAGAGTCCGATGATGACACAGCGCGAGTATAATTTCTTCATTGTATCGGAATATGAAACGTAATTAACGTACGTAACACGGTTAGGGTTTATACGAGTAAATATATATAGATAGTAGCCTCATATAGATAGAATTTTGCTTCAACGATGGCAAATTCAAGAAGCCAAATTTATTACAGAAATCACATATTCGAATTGGCCGCCAGAAACCTAGAACATGAAAACATAGACAAACCTAGAAAATTACAAACTAGCTAGCTAGTCAACAAAATCCTGGAGAAACCCCGGGTAGAATCTACGTTCCGGTACAATAATATTCCTCTGGCAGTGCTCCTCTGTAAGCGCCCACAGAAACAACCAATATAAAGAGCCACCGGCACCGGCGGCACCCAGGTGCAGGGTGCTGCGAGGGGGAAGGGGAAGGGGAAAGATATTGACAAGCACTGGGCTGGCCAAAATCTCCTCGCCTCTTAAGTAAGCCCAAGCAAAAGCGGGTAACCTGATGATACGAAAACAAATATCGTATTAGTACCAAATTAGGTAGACAACAGGAGAATTGGAGAAATAGAAGAAGAGATTGAAATTAGAGGTAGAATTAGACGATAGAAGGAGAGAGGAGAGGTACAAGATTAGGGTTTGGATAAGATAATTCTGATTCACCAGACACTACCACTAAACCCTAATTCTAACCGTTTAACAAACACGTCTCGGATTTGTCTCGGGAAAGAAACGTAAAGAAAACCGAGAAGGAGTATTATAAACTTTGTATAAAAATATAGTAATTAATTAAATACTATAAATAATCACTAAGATATAACGTATCACCTGACGGTAGAGCTGTCAAAAGCTGACCCGACCCGAACCGTCCGAAAAATTTAGGATTAAGACCCGAAAATTTGAACCCGAAACCCAAAATAAACCGAATCCGATAGACCTGAAACTCGTTGGGTTCAAACCCGAAAAAACCGTTGGGTTGATCCAGTTTGTTATATTTTAAGAAGTTATAATATAGTTTGAAAATTATAATATATGTTATTATTAAAATATATAAAAATAGTAGATTTAATATTAAATATCATTTTTAAATAATTTTTTTTTAATAATTGTAAAAAATCAATTTTCTTGACCTGTTAATGACCCGTTACGATCCGAACCCGACTCAACCCGAACCTAAAATAACCGAACTCGAATCCGCCCTGACCGACCCGACGGCAACGTAAGAACCAAACAAGGCACGAAGAAAGCTGACGTCATCGCTCTGACCCCGGGACGCCGCCGCGGACCTCTCGATACAAACAAATACGGGCGTACGATAGGCGGCCGTCATACCCGTGCGCCCTGCCAACGACAAGCCATCCCTCACCAGTGATCCCGGGTTCGTATAGATCTGGTGCTGAATGAATGTCGCAACACTGCCGAACGCAAACCCCGGCAAGCTGTACTCCAAGTACGGGTACCTACGCTTTATGAGCTCTCTCAATCCCGTCGTCGTCGTCGTCGTCGCGGGCTTCTTCTTCTCCATCTCACCAATATGATGCAACACTTTTTTTTTTTTTTATTGTTAGATATATACCTACTGTTTAATTACTTGGGGAACAAGAGGCTATCTTGTAAAACCCTACCCCTTTGCTTTGTTCAATGTTGTTATTAATGTGGGTTAGCTAGTTGGTTAACATTCAAATTCCCATGAATTTATATATTTAGAAAATTGAGTAAAATTAACAAAATGATAGGAAGATAACTTCTTTGAAATTTTACATTCTTGCAAATGTCAAACAAGTTTTACTTTCATCTTTTTACACACAAAATCTTACTTTTTATTTTATTTTTTAATTTTAAAATTCAATCAAACATATTTTCTCAAACACTTTATTTACCCTTACTCTAGTGTCTAACTACCAAGACATCCACTACTTTGAATCAAACATATAATCATATGGTATTTTAATTTGTTTGTTATAATACACCACAATCGATCTACGATCATGCACCACTATCATTCGGAGAAGTCACACTAACACCCCACCCCACCACCTGGTCAACCCTCACATTTGACCTAGAAAAGTCAACCACCACATTCTTACACGTCACCCCCAAATAATCCGACCCCACATACCCGGACATGTAAACATTCACGCGCCCCTCTCCGGCCGCCACGTCCGCCCTAACCTCCTCCGCGATCTTCCTCCTCAGCCCCACCGCCTCCACGTCGACCACCGTGCTCCCGCCGGGGCCCACGTGGAACCCCGGCAGCGCGTCGTCGGCGAGCTTGTGGTGCTTGCCCTTCCTCACCTCCATGTCGATCCCGGAGAACCCGAAGGAGTACTTTTTAGGGTTAGGGTTGCGGGCCCGGATTCCGAGGTTGATGATGCAGAAGAGGATGTTGTCGGAAGTTAGGTTATAGGCTTTGACCACCGTTGACTCGACGGCGAACGTCGGGTTCTTGGAGCCGTGTTCGCCGAAGACGATGATCAACGGGAGGCCTACGGTGAAGAACAGGAAAACTACGGTGAAGATGGCGCACACGATTTTACCCGTAGAACATGTCGCCATTTTTGTTTGTTGATGGACTTGTTAACCGAGTATATATATATATATATATGATTGAGATCAGGTGAGGAGGGCTCTTACCGTAGATAATTAGGAGAATTTTTAACCGTTAAATTTGGCTTTTTAAAGAATAAGATTAAGGGAGAAGTTGTTCATTGGAATATAATAAAAATCTAAAATTAATTAATTTTGGTAACAACGTAAATTACGGGATTTGCTTTATGTTATCTTTACCAAATATTCTAATAACCTAATATTCATTCCAATCGTCGATCTAAAACAACACTCTCAATTTTGAGAAAAAATGACTCGTCTGCATATTCATCCTCGAATCAACCGAAATTCTTCGCTTTCTTGCTCGAATTGGTTATCAACTTATCAAGATTTTTCAAACATGTGTCTGCAAGTTGCTCGATCTCCCGAGGTTTTCATACTTCGAACATAAAAACGATTTATGGTATGTATTGATTTTCGACCAAATTTTGGAATTTATGTTCTTTCCCGTGGAATTAGGTTGTTTGAAGAGATCTATTTCGAGGCTTATGTTGGATGTTTATCCGAAATCGTGCAATTAGGGTTTATTATGTTCCGAAATCAAAATGGTCAAAATCGTGCAATTTAGGGCTTCGCTTCTTAGAATTGTAGTCATGACATAATTGTTCATTTGAATAGCTATATTTGTTCTTTGAATTTTTTTGTTCTTAGTGTACATCTAAATTAATTAAATCGACTTGTCTATGGTTATTGATGTTTTTAGTTCTTTATTGCACTATTGTTGTTTTTTATATTATGTCTACTTATTTGGCTTTTCCTTTTTGTTTGGTTGAATTCAGTTTACTCTCTTTATAAGAGTTTATTGTTAGTGTTCTTTTGAATTTACATAATTGTTCAGTGTTTAATACCTTGTTGTTCATATGTGTCCAGATTTTTTCAAGCATTCTTGCTTGAGTTGGCTCTCCGGATTCTGCCGAATTTCTTCAAGTTGCAGTTTGGGTTGCTCCAGTTGGTTGTTGTTCTTCCTATCTTTACTGAATGGGTATAATCATATGAACAACAACACATCATACATTGAACAATTATTCAATTTTAAAAGAACAATAACTAAGCTGGTTTGATATCTAGACATATGAACAACAACGCATCTTACACTGAACAATTATGCAATTTAGAAAGAACAATAACTAAGATGGTTTGATAACTAGAAAATGTTACGAAGGGAGTAAACTGAATTCACCCAAACAAAGAGGTAAACTGAATTCACCCAAACAAAGAGGAAAAAGCCAAAAAGGTTGAGATTTTAGAAAGAACAACAATTGTAAACGAATATAAACACATGAACAACAATGATTCATCTAACAAACAATAGTGCAATAAAGAAAGAACAACACTCATAACCAAGTCGCACAAGTCGATTTAATTAATAACCACAAATTCGCCTATTAGAATGAACAAGTTAATTTCACGTTTATTTTTTCCATAATTAAAACTGTAAGATCCTAGAATTACTAACCTGATTTCTCTAATTTTTTTAAATCATAATTAGCAAATAATCTTATCCCTTTAAAAAGTCAAATCTAACGGTTGAGGATACTCCTAATTATCTACGGGAAGAGCCCTCCTCACCTGATCTCAATCCTATATATATATGAATGTTCAAACCCATCATTTGTCACGCAACGACTATAAAAAATATTTACACATTGCGTGTGAGCCGATCTTAAGAAATATTTTTTTTTATGTATAAAAAATTTGTAGGATAGTGCAACTGGGGGAACTGACTGAATTGACACTTGACAACACGACGGAACGGGCCTAGTGGCCCAGTTGACACTTGACAACGACGGGACAGGTTCAGGATCGAGAGAGGCTGTTAAGCGAAATACTCTGATACCATATTAGCCCATCGGGGTTCCTACTTAAAACCAATTGATAATAAGAAGAGTAATCCGCTGAATTATATACAAGTCAAGTTAAGTCTCAACTTTCAGACGTGAAATGGACATATTTTAACAATTTACTCTATTGAATATAGTACTCAAGGTTTAAAAAAATGGATTTGTGTTATGTGAGACGTGATTGACAATATATATATATATATATATAATTGGTAGCTAGAATATATTATTAACAAATTGATCGTTATTTACCAATTCAACAAAAGACGAAGACTTTATCTAATTAATTTATTGATGTTATTGTTTGGTCAACAGAAACATTAAGTTATTCTTTCATTGATCTGTGAGATGTTGTCCAATTCAAGCGAACATATTCTTTATTAGTAAAAGTTAAATTTTACAAATAGATTTAATAATTTTTAATTTCAAGTTTGACATTTTTCAAACTCAATTTGTGATTTAACTCAACCGCTACATTCTTACACGTCACCTCCAAGGACTATGAATATAATGGTTTTTTTTATCTGAACTATGAATATAATGATAAAAACTGTTACATATACATTTGACAATCTTGCTTGCACAATATATATATTTTACATATATGCGATGAATACTGAATTTTTGATGAAAACTCAAAAACAATTCTATGACCAGAACAATTACCATCATTTTATGAACAAACATCCAACATATATACTGAAATACACATTTGTCATTACTCAGAAGTCTTACTAGAAGTCACAGTAACCCAACAATCAACCTTCTGGTCAACTCTCACCATTGACCTAGAAAAGTCAACCACCACATTCTTGCACGCCACGTCTAGATATTTGGACCCCACGTACCCAAACATGTACACATTCACGCGCCCCTCTCCAGCCGCCACGTCAGCCCTCACTTCCTCCGCAATCTTCCTCCTCAGCCCCAACCGGAGCCCCACCGCCTCCACGTCGACCACCGTGCCACCACCCGGGTCCAAGCTGAACCCTAGCAAGGCATCGTCGGCGAGCTCGTGGTGCTTCCCTTTCGTCACGTGCACTTCGACGCCGGAGAAATAGAAGGAGTGCTTTTTCTTGGAGTTTGGGTTGTGGGCCCGGACGCCGAGGTTGATGATGCAGAAGATGTGGTTGTCGGAGGTTAGGTTGTAGGCTTTGACCACCGTTGACTCGACGACGAATGTCGGATTCCTGGTGCTGCGGTGGTTGAAGATAATGATCAACGGTAGGCCGACCAAGAAGAACAATATAACTATGGTGAAGATGAGGCATAGGATAACGTCGCCTATAGAACATTTTGTCATTGTTAGGAAATAAATGATCAGACCTGTTTATATAGGTACACATATATTACATATATTGAATAAATTTGATCGGCAGATTGCTAGTTAATTTCACAATGAACCTGTTCAAACATAGAAATTCATTAAATTTGTATAGCGATGATTTGGTCTTACAAAATACTTTAGAAATTAAAAAAAATAATCGATCAGGTTTCATGGTGAGGGTTTTCGGTGATGTTCCGGTGGAGTTATTAAATAACCCTATAGGAAATTAATAAATCCGTCGAAAAAAATTAAAAACAGAAAAATTATAAGTTGATAGGGAGTATTAGACGTTGAATTGTTATTTAACTATCGGAATCTTCTCAACTTTATCGATAGAGTTTTTTCACAATTTCACTGGAACTATCCACATACAATGTTAGTTGATAATAGAGACATAACAAACGTCCTATCATTGTCCACAATTCCCATTGTAAATACTCTATTTTCTAACCTCAAGAGTTGGTCTAGTGGAGCAAGACAGGAATCGGATCTGACAGGTCGCGGACCTTTGGATCTTCCATGTCCTTGGACTGGGGCACCATCCCCTCACCCTAAATTTTTATTATCAAAAAAAAAACTCTATTTTCTCAAATACTTTATTTACCGGCCCCTTACTGTAAAACTACCAAGCATCTACTCTTGCAAAACACTAACTGTGAGCTTTGTTCCTTACCAAACATTACAACAACATAAATACATTCTAACTTAACGATTTATCACATATACAAAGCATACACAATATAAATTTACAAACACTATACATACTATATAATATTTTGTTTTATATACCACCATCGATCGATCGACGATCATGCACCATCATCATTCGGAGAAGTCACACTAACACCACACCCCACCATCTGGTCAACCCTCACATTTGACCTAGAAAAGTCAACCACCACATTCTTACACGTCACCCCCAAATAATCCGACCCCACATACCCCGACATGTAAACATTCACGCGCCCCTCTCCGGCTGCCACGTCCGCCTTCACCTCCTCCGCGATCTTCCTCCTCAGCCCCACGCGCAGCCCAACCGCCTCCACGTCGACCACCGCGCTCCCGCCCGGGCCCACGTCAAACCCCGGCAGCGCGTCATCAGCCAACTTATGGTGCTTGCCCTTCCTCACCTCCATGTCGATCCCGGAGAACCCGAAGGAGTACTTTTTAGGGTTAGGGTTGCGGGCCCGGATTCCGAGGTTGATGATGCAGAAGAGGATGTTGTCGGAAGTTAGGTTATAGGCTTTGACCACCGTTGACTCGACGGCGAACGTCGGGTTCTTGGAGCCGTGGTCGCCGAAGACGATGATCAACGGGAGGCCTACGACGAAGAACAGGATAACTACGGTGAAGATGGCGCACACGATTTTACCCGTAGAACATGTCGCCATTTTTGTTTGTTGATAGACTTGTTAACCGAGTATATATATATGAATGTTCAAACCCATCATTTGTCACGCAACGACTATAAAAAAATATATATACATTGAGTGTGAGCCGATCTTAAGATTTTTTTTTATGTATAAAAAATTTGTAGGATAGTGTAATTGGGGTAACTGAACTAGTTGACACTTGACAACACGACGGAACGGGCTTAGTGGCTCAATTGACACTTGACAACGACGGGACGGGTCCAGGATCGAGAGAGGTTGTTAGACGAAATGCTCTGATATCATATTAGCACATTGGGGTTCCTACCTAAAACCAATTGGTAATAAGAGGAGTAACCCGCTGAGTTATATACAAGTCTAGTTAAGTCCCAACTTTCAGACATAAAATAGACATATTCTAACAATTTACTCTATTAAATATACTACTAAGGTTTAAAAAAATAGATTTGTGTTATGTGAGACGTGATTGACAATATATATATAATTGGTAGCTAGAATATATTATTAGCAAATTGCTTGTTATAATTTACCAATTCAACAAAAGACGAAGACTTTATCAAATTAATTTATTGATGTTATTGTTAGGTCAATAGAAACAAAAGACGAGGAAGGGTGTCGTAACCTTTACCAAGCGTCAAAACCCTTAATTTGTCTCGGAGTATCTAGACCCGAACATGTGAAGCTGGCCTCGAATATTTCATAGAAATTTTTTGGAGAAGCACTTTTCCTAGTGTGTGTAAGAGTTTGTTTGCAGTACACTTTTTGTATTTTGCAATGTATTTTTCATAAAGTGCACTATGAATTAGGAAAAATGCATGCGAAACATGTTATAGATTAAGAATTTGTTTCATTTGAACCAAACTCTTAATTTAATAATATGTATAATTTTTATGAATAATGTACAATTATATAACGTAAAGTATACTAAAAAAGTTTATATATTATATCGCTATTCAATTTTCATTATATTATTTTTAGAAAATACACTCAAATATTTTATTTTTTAAAAATTAAAAACACATTTTCTAAACCAAGTCCACACTTGATGTGAATAATCACCTAGTTTAAATTTTTATACACAACAATCTATCAATTTAAACAAATAACAATAATTTCTTATTAAGTTTTGTAATAATTCTCAACAAAATATTAAATTGAGTAAATAAAAAAAAATTACCAACAACTATTCTCAACAATTTATGAAAAATATCAAATTGCACACACATCTATAACTATATATTAAAGTTATACCTTTTCGAGCCATCAGAACGATTCTAGCCTCACCTCATATTTACAAAATTAATTTTTATTCCTAATATTTTAACTTTTTTCTATTAAATTCTTTTTTAAGTATTTAAATCTATCTTTAAAATCAAACAAATATCTATTTAGTATAACAATATCTTTTAAAAACTTCCTTATACAAATATTTAAAATTAAAGATAAAATAATTTAAAATAATTTAAAATATCTTTTATCTTTTAGCATGATATCTTTTCACGAATTTATTTATAGATATATACTTTTTCATTTTTAATAAAAAAAAATCAATGACAAATACTTATAATGTTTAAAAATAATAAAATAGATAATATAATATTCAATAAATATATTAAAATATTTTATAATCTCTAAATTAAGGTACATATAATATAAGTGATAAAAAAATATAACATTTAATCTTATCTAATCTTTACTTTATCGAGCCACAAAATGAGCTTGACACCACTTTAAATCAAAATAAATTATTTTTAAAAATAATTTTCTATAAATAAATTATTTTTATTTTTTTCTTTCATATTTTATTATATCTTATTAACTAGTTTAATTATTATTTTATTTAAATCATATCTCTTCCATATTCTAATATATTATTTTTTTTATTCATATGTTATTTTTTAAAATTAAATATCTATGAAATATCATCAAAGGAAAAATGTATATTATTTTACCTTAATAATTTTTTTTCTCAGCATCAAACTTAATAACTTATATTTTATTTATTTATTCGATTCTAAAAAAAATTGTGCATTATACAGGCAATAATTTACTTACATTAAATATCGTATTATATTTTTATTTAATATGTATAAAATGTCGAACCATAGTCGTTCTTGGCACGACGGATATAACTAGTATATTAAAAATTGTAAATCACTTTAAAAGAAATAAAAATCAACTAGTGATCAAAAGTTCAAACAAACTAGAGAGCTAATCCCGTCCGTTAGACGGGTCAAAAGTTATATTTTATGTTTGTTTATTATTTCAAATGTCTAGATTTTTTAAAATTATAACATATGCAAGTTTACTAAATTATAGTTTATTGAATTGCATTATGAAATATCATAACTAATCATACAATTAAAAGAAAATAAAATATTACAAATCATACAAAAATAAACTATTTGATTATTTAATCAGTGTACACTACATATCAATTTAAGATATAAAAAATTTATTTTCCATCTAAATTTGGTTGGAATTATTTTGATTTTATTTGTTTAATCTACCATTGATTTTGCCGGTTTATTTTTTATAATTAATTTTTTCAAATTCAAATTAATGTAGTTCTCATGCATATAAAATTGTCAATAGCCAACAATAATATTTTGTTTTTTTAAATAAAAATGATATTATTTCTTTATATGTTTTATACCATACATAGTGTTTATTATTAATATTTTTCTAAAAGAAGAATCTCAAAATTTTGAAAGGAGATAAATAATCAATTTGTAAATATGCATATAATGTCTTCAAATAAATTTTCAAATAATTATTTTATTTTAATATTGACAAAAATAAATACATAAATATAGTGCATTTATTTGACTTGAGGGACAACTTTTATAGTTGTATAGAAAATATAGATAGATAAATTATATGTCGGTCACATGAACATGGGCCTTTCTTTGAACAGGCCCAATTTCATTCTTTTTTTTGGTCATGAGGCCCATGTTCATTCTATAAAATCTCACAAAACTCTTTAAGGTCGGTCGTTAGGAACCAGAGAGAGATCGGGAATCAAGACTGCTCGGGAGTTTCCGGAAGGAGAAAGAATTCAGAATTCTTCACCGGCATATCATCTTCTCTGCCTCATCAAAGGTTTGATCGGTTCAAACTTTTCATTCTCAATTGATTTTTTTTCTTCTCAATCGAGGAATTTGCGGTTCTTCACTTGTTTTGCGCCGCCATTGATGGCGGCATAATCCCTTGGTTTCTTCTCAATAGCTTGGACCGGTTTAAACATGTCGATCTCAATTGATCATGGCATAATCGAGGAATATGTTTGTTATTGTACCTTATATCTTTTGAATCTCGTTTCCTAAAGTCCAGATCTGTTGATTTGTAGATGTATAACGGGATAGGATTGCAAACTGCGAGAGGATCAGGAACCAGTGGACATTTTCAGGCCAATAAGTTCTTCGTCAGGCCTACTAAAACTACGAAAAATTCGGTGGATAACCAAGGTACAGCTGATATTGCAAGGAAGGAGGGCAACAAAGAGATATTGGAGCATGATCGGAAGAGGCAGATTGAGCTTAAGCTTACGATTCTTGAAGACAAGCTGATTGATCAGGGTTATACTGATGCAGAGATTGTGGACAAGCTTAATGAGGCTCGGTCTTCTCTTCTTGAATCCTTAATGGCTAGTGAGAAGTAGTATTATGATCTGTTTTTGTTCTCTATAGCTTGGATATTTAGGAAAAATTGTGTGACATGTGTGATTTGGATGTGAAATTCTTTCATAGAAGCTGTAATTGCTGATTAAGTAACTGTATTACATCATTGATTGAAGTTTGAAGTTTTGTACAGTAGTATTAGTGATTGGTATATATGAATATGTCTAATCAAACTCTAGACTTTTATATTAGCCTGGTTTTATGTGCCTGTTTACTATGCACAATAAAGCTTGGAATGTTGCAAGATTAAGTGCATGTTTGGATGCATAATACATTCTTAATAAAGCATAACATGTGAAGTGTTATTAGGCTTGAAAATGAATGATGTAAATTATATGTGGCATTAAAATTTACTTAGTTAGAAAAAGCATATGCAGAGCTTATTAGGCTTGAAAAACTCAATTCACATAGTGATAATCCATTGTAATCGAAACTAGAATTATAATCTAATTCTCAAAGACTTAGTGAGTAATATGATAACCTATTGTTGATATTTTCAACTCGGTGTGAAAACCATATTGAACATATCCACAGAGATGAGTATGTATAGGTTTTAATCGAGTTTTATCCGTTTTAACAAAAGTCTAATTCGGAAAGTTGATTTTTTTGAAAGGAACAACGAGATTTATTTTTATTTCTTACATGAGCGGTCATATACATTCTCATAGTTCTCTGACTTCCCTCCCTAAGACCCTAATAGTGTCATATGGATATTCGGTCCCCGATCTAAAACATACTATATCGAGTGTTTTTGGATCAGATACCGTTTGAATGTTTTTTTTTCTTTCAAATATCCGATCCGATTAGCCTAATCGGATCGGTTATGAACACTATTAATACCTTATACCATTTGTCGGCGACGGCGTACTCCCCGACCAAGACCACGCCACGTTCCCCGGTGCCGGATCGCCCCTACTCGGCCGATCCACCCGCACCTCACACACCACCTGCTCAACCCTCACCGTTGACCCCAAAAAGTCAACCACCACATTTGTACACGTCACCCGAAAATCATCTCCATTCATATAAACGTCCACAAGCCCTTCTCCGGCTGCCGCGTCCGCCCTCACCTCCGCCGCTACCTCCCTCCCCAGCTCCACGCGGAGCCCCACCGCCTCGACTCTGATCAACACGTCGTCAGCAGTGGGGCCCAGGGTGAAGTTGGGGACCACGTCGTCGGCGAGCTTGTGGTGCTTCGAATTATTCCCCTTCTTCACCTCCACGTTTATGCTTTTGAAATCGTAGGAGGTGGCGTTTGTGGGGTTGTGGGCCCGGATGATGAGGTTGATGATGCAGAAGAGGCGGTTGACATCGGAGGTGATGGTCACAGGCACGGATTTAGGGGTGGGCTAGGGTATGCTGTAGCTGACCCCAAAAAATATATTACCGCAATATATATGAAAATAGTTATTATGAACATGTTGACTAATATAGCACAGATGGTAAGTATATGGCACTTTTGCTGATAGTCCCGTGTTCGAATACGGCTGCCTTGCAAGTTGCAACTTAATTTTTTTGTTTTGCGCAAGGGACCCACCTTCTTATTTTTTTAAATAGTTTTAAATCAATCAATTCCCTTTTCCTTTTTTTAGCAAATCTTCTCTACAGATCTTTTTATCAAAATCAATCCCCTCTTTTCTTGAGCAAATTTCCTTTTCTTTGTATTTCTTTTAGCAAAAAAAGTATTCTAATATATTAATAGCTAAATTTTGATTAGTAGAATTTATTTTAGTTATAATAATAAAAATTATGTTTTCTCTAATTAATTTTACTTATTAAAATTTATTTAACATATAAAATACATAAAGAAATTTATTGTAAAATTAGGCCTTTAAAAAATTAAGACAATTCTACATATTGATTTATTTATAGGGTAAATCAAGCCTACCCAAGAATTAAATCCTGATTCCGTCCCTGGGTGGTCAAGTTATAGGCTTTGACCGCCGTTGACTCGACGGTGAACGTAGGGTTGGATTCCGCCGCCGCCACGGTGATGAACATGATAAGGATCAAGGTGATGGAGAGAGATACCATCAAATTACATATTCTATCTTGTGTCGTTTTGATCGATCAATTTGAGGGTATATATATAGTTTAGCTTGCTAGCTGATTTGGATCAATATATGTGAACCGAGTTTTATAGTAATGCATTCACTAATAATGGACCAAAAATTGTATAAATCGTATTATGATACGTAGTTGTACGTACATTCCTACGATTTAATTAATATATAGATATGGTTGATACGTACAAATCAACATTAACAAACATTATTAACAGGGTGAGAGATTGATTATATATTGTAAGCTTAATGCTTTTTTTTAACGAATGCATAAGATGATAGTATGTTTTTGGTCTCACATGTATATAGACTATTAGTTATTTGGTTCTTGGGCACTACCCATAAAGGTTGAAACGGAAACTCTCGTGATACTAATATGAAGTCTTAATTGCTTGATTAGATGTCCAAAAGGATGTATATAGACCATGCTAACGAAGAGAAAGATTCGAATTGCTTGAAATTCATGAATATTATTATTTATCAACCGAGGACGAGTCTTGATGGTGTTAGATTCCTTCAGTGTTTATCATCGTGACGGCGAAATTCAACTTGCATTCTCATAAAAGTTGTAAATGTAATTAATATCCATTTGATCTAGTATTGAAGTGGTGTTAGACTCCTTTAGTTTTATTCAAAATATTCGAATTTGAATCTTCCTACTGTATGTATGTAACTATATATAGAGAAACTGATGTTGGAAAGACTCTGTAAAATGAGACCACAAAATACCCGGTCGTAGATGGAAACAGAACAAAAAGTTGCAAATGTATATATGTCAAGTTGCTTTGAAAGTCCAACCTATGTGAATGAGAAAATTAAGCATATTGAATTAAGAATTGATAGTCCAACAATTAATTCATCAATTATTCTTACATATATATCCACCGTCTAACATATCAATCAATAATCAAATGCATCATCATCATTACGACTTTTAGGACTCTTCATGGTAACCGTACACAACACCTCCTGAAACCTCACCGTTGACCTTGAAAAGTCAACCGCCACATTCATGCACGTGACGTCCAAGTAATACAACTTTGACCACAAATGCCCCGACATGAAAACGTTGACTCGCCCTTCTCCGGCCACCACGTCCGCCCTCACCTCCGCCGCGATCTTCCTCTCCATCCCCACGTTGAGCCCCACCGCCTCCACGTCGACAAGCACTCCTCCTCCTCGACCCACGTTGAACCCTATTTTGTGTAAACATAGACTAGATCAGAATATTACGGTCCGATAATCGAGATAATCTGATCCACTATATTTTAAAATTATAAAATACGGAAAAATTATATATAAAAAACAGTTTAATATTCATATTAAAAAAAACTTTATTTTTACGGTCAATTTATATTCGAAAATCAAACCGAACCATAATTTAATCATTTTTCAGCATATAAATATTTAAATTTTATAGTAAAATATGTAAATTCGGTTATTACACTCAAAATCAGGTTGGATCATAATAAGACCGTATCGTATTAATTCGGTCCGATCCGATATGATCCACGGTCCAAATGTTATAAATTTTACAGTTTACCGGTCCAACCGGATGAACACCCTACCTAAAAGCGCGTCGTCGGCGAGTTTATGGTGCTTGCCCTTCCTCAACTCCATGTCCAATCCCGAGAAATCGAAGGAGTGTTTCTTGGGATTGGGGTTGTTGGCCCGGATTCCGAAGTTGATGATGCAGAAGAGGATGTCGTCGGAGGTTAGGTTGTAGGCTTTGACCACCGTTGACTCGACGGTGAACGTCGGATTCTCGAAGCTGTTTCGACCGGAGTAGATGACGAGCAATGGGACGCCGACCAAGAAGAAGAGGGTGACAAGGACGCAGAAGACTGTTAGCGTGACGCCGGTTACCGTCGCCATTTTTTTTGATCGACACGACGTCGTGTAAGGTTTGGATGTGTTTGTTATGGATGTACTTTTTGATTTATATAGTGACCACTTGTGTAAGTTAGTAAGTTTTGAGGTGTACTTGTATTATTCAAGGTTTCATAAAGAGATTATAATTTCTTTATTTTTTTCATTAAATCCTCGACCAACGTCACAAACACATAATTTTGTGAGTGCAACTGAATTGTAGCTCATTAGCTAATTGGCATTGGATCGGATTAATTTGTAGGTAGGACATAATTTTAGAGTTTGATTTAAATAAAATAACTCTTATTTTTTTCTAATTCGTACTGCACTTTTCATACAAAAATGTATTGCAAAATATAAAAAACGTAATCTAAAAAACGCATTACAAAAAGTAAGAAAAGTGTAATATAAACTAGAAAAGGTGAATTCATTTCATGATAAGAGTTTGTTTTAATTGAATCAAACTCCATAATTTTATGCGGTTTTTCATTTATTTTCAGATTGAATGAATTTGTACGCCGTTTTTTTAGTAGGTAAGAATTCGGTTGTATTGGGATCAAGAGGCCGAGTAAATTTGGCAGTCAGAAACCCGATTAAAATAGACAGAAACAAACAAAACACTTAAAGTAAGAACAACTGGCAAAAGAAGGAACTAGAATGAAAAAAGTAGTGGAAAAAGTGAAGGGCTAAAGATTAACGTCTTTATCATTTGGATTAAAACGAACATATCAGGTATAATGTAGTGAACTATTGACCTTGTCTCTACCAAAAATAAATGATTTTCAGCCGTCTCAAAAATGTCCAATGTCCAAATGACTGCGCCAAACACAAACAAGTGTCGTGGACTAATGAATTTGTACGTTGTTGAACATAAACAAGTGCATGCATATATCATATTAATCAATAAATTCGACAAAACTAATAATTAAACGAGCTAAACCCAAGAAACCTCAAAAAGTCTCCACCCTACAATCGACCCTCTGTTCCCTCGCCGTTGACTTTCCAAAGTCAACCACCACATCCTTACACACAACACCCGAGTAACCATCTTCCACGACGACGTCCACAAGACCTTCTCCATCATCCACGTCAGCCCTCACCTCCACCGCAACCTCCCCCTCAAGCGCCACGTCGCCCATTCCAACAGCCTCCACGTGGACAAGCTCCGCCTCCCCACCACCACCACCACCCAACCTCACGTCACACAACTTATCCTCGGCGAGCGCGCCATGCTGACCTGGCTTCTTCACCTTCGTGAAAAACTCACCGATGACGTAAGAAGAGTCCGCGGCGGCGGATGGGTTTTGTATACCCTCACGACAACGTTGATGATGCAGAAGAGCTTGTCGTCCGAGGTTAAGTTGTAGGCTTTGACCGTCGTTGACTCCACGAAGTAGTCCAACCTATTGGCGAACGCGAGAGCCAGTGGGCTCCACATTAGGATTATTACGATGCAAACGGCGATCGTCTTAAGCATGATGTCGTTCGTATAATCGTACACGTCTAGGGTTTGTTCAATTTTAGGTTTAGTACAATTTCTATTTTCGACCAAAAAAAAAGTACAATTTTTATTCCCATTTCCCATATATATTTATATATATTTTATTTATTCAACGGGTCAACCGATGACCCGTAAAAATAAACTAAAATTAACGGTCAACCGATGACCCGTAAATAAAAACAAACTAAAATTTAAACCTATTTATATTGGGCCTACCTATTGGATTAGCCAAAAAAACAGATTTAATTAGAAGTTCAAAGCCCATCTCTATGATTAGACTTCAAACAATTAACAACATGCTCCATGTTTGTTAAATTAGATCGCATGTAATATTGTCTTGCATTATAAATGCATATAATACAATTGCAGGCTCTTCTAATCAAGTGTTATATAATGAACTGGTTTTTGTATTTTTGTATTCTATTATATACTTGTCCGGTTGTCCCCAGCGTAATTTCCCCATATTCACCGGGTCCTCTAATAATGAATGGTGCATATATTCAAAATTTTGTATCAAATAAATATGAAAGTATATATTTTTAACGTGTGTCTATAGGCATATAATAAAAATATTAATTTTGGTAAATTTGATAATTATTTATTTTATTTTAAAAAATTCATCAATTTTAATTTAAAAAATAGTTTTGCTTTAATTTTAAAAATTAATATTTTTATTGTGGGCTATGAGCACACCTTAACCACACCTAAATTCTTAAACACAATATACGATATATAATTCCATCAATATTGATATTATTAGTATCACAAATCAACTATATTGCAATCTTCCAAATCTGTACCCAACAACTTATAACAAAGACCCAATAAAAAAAAAAATTTATTTTCTTATCAATATGTATTGACATAGCAACGTGTCTGCTGGGCCCCACTCGCCTCCGACGTTGACGAGTCAAACTTAACGGTAACCGGCGAACAAACGGCCTTCATCATATGATGAAACCTCTTCCACCCCTTATACTTAAACCTCGTCACCGCCCTCACCCTCACCTCCATCTCCGCCGCCCTGGGCCCACTTGACGTGAGCGACACGTTTTGGGCCGCGAGGCCCGCCTTCAACGATAGTTGGGCCTTGGGGCGGTGCGAGAACGGGTCGGGCAAGACCTCGTATGCTAAAAGCGTGCCGTTACTATTATAAACGGAGACCAAAACGACGTCGTAGTAGATGAAGTAGTTAGGGTTCGGGTTGTAGGCGGTGACGTGGATGTCGAAGGTGGAGGTGAGGTTGTTGTTGTTGTTGGTGGTGGTGGTGAGGTTGTAGCCGGAGACCGAGGCGGAGGCGACGGAGAAGTGTGGGTCCTTCGGGTTGCTTACGCCCCAAGCAATCAGGGTCGCGATGGCGCCGAGGACGAGGAGGGTGAATATGGAGCAACACCATGCTACTTGATTGCATTTCATTGTGAGGTTTGATTTTTAGGGTTCGAATTTTTTTTGAGATCGATCGAGGGATTGTGTTTATATATAGAGAAGGGTTTGATGGGTTTGATCGGTTTATGAGAATTGCTAAGAAACGACGTCGTACGTGAAAGTCAACGCGGGTTTGATTTTTTCATGCACGCAACACGTAGACTTGGAATTGTATTATATTAAAATCAACGCTTGATTATTTTAATCATAAAAATTAGATAGCTAAGAGAGTTATGTACTTGTAGTTTTGTAGATGGAGTTGAAAACGTATTAAATTCTTATCTTATAATTATATATAGTAATGTTTTTTTTTATGTAATAGATTTAAATTGAGTTGGAAAGTAATAAAGTATGGATATTTTGTCGATGTATTTTTGTATTGATTCGGTATCTTTTATTTTATGTCGAAATTAAGGCGGTATCTTAATTTGTTACAGGTGACTTAGTCATATATAGATATTCCTTATTATTATTTTATCTTTGGAAATAGGATTAGGTTGATGAGATGATATCTCCTTAGACGTGTTGGTCACATGGAATTATGGATTTCTAGTCGGTTATATTAGTTTGACTGACTTTTTTAGGATATGACTTGATGAAGAGTTAATCAAATTCGATTTTCGTATGCCGGCCTTCCATACAAAAAAAGTGCAATTGGCATTAATCATTCTTTTCATACAAAGAGTGTTTCACTTTCAGTTAAAAAGGATTTTTGGGTGAAAAGTGATTTTTAGTGTCTTAAAAAACGTAAAAAATAAAAAGACTTACACGAATTTCAAGAATATTAAAAGTGATTTTTGGATAGAAATGGCTTTTGTTTGTAAAGTGAAACAAGGCCACGATTTTCTTAATTATTAACTGTCCAAAAGTCTAAGAAAAACAATGTGAACAATTGAACCAAGAGAACCTTGAGCTTATTTCATTGAACAGTAAATTCAAAACCAAACATGACTATATATATATATACACTTAAGACCTCTGACTTCATGGGAAGAGTACTACGACTAACAAACAATACCGAGTTACCATGGAAATTTCATTGAAGAACCTTCGATCAATTATGTATTTCTCTCTTAATTTCCTCTTATTTTCTTAAAGTAGCACCTACTCTTTACATTTTCCCGTAACTCTCCTATAAATACATAATAACTTTAACCAAAAAAAAAACCTACACCCTCCATCAAATCACTTAACAAATTAAAAAGCCCACTAGCCATCTCCCACTACGTCCAAAACGCTAGCGAAAACGTTGTTCCCTTTGGAATAGGAGGGTGCAGAATCCAACGAGTAAAGTAAAATTTCGCTCCCGCTCCTCTCTTTCGCTGCTAATTTCGCTAATACCAAACGGTGTCTAAGACTCTGTTCGATATTTTATAGCTGAAGCTTTTCTACCAATATTTCATCTAGCATCCACTCCCCTCTTTTATCACCCTCTTCCTATCCCATGCTTTTTCGTTTTGGCAAAATTCCGCTCGATCCATCTAGCTGAATTCTGCTCCCATTCCGCTGGTGCCAAACAGAACCTAAAGCTACAAAATCACATATGGGTTGCGGAAGCTATTGTGCATGCGCCTTTATCTCCATCTTCATCCTCTTCTTCGTCGTCGGCCTCCCCTTAATCATCGTCTTCGGCAGCCACAACAACAAAGACCCAATCTTCACCGTCGAGTCATCGACGGTCAAAGCCTACGACCTAACCTCCGACAACCGCCTCTTCTGCATCTTCACCTTCTCCGTCCGGGCCCACAACCCTGACGGAGAGCACTCCGTCAGCTACCGCCATCTCGACTTAGAGGTCCGCAAGGGCAAGCACCACAAGCTGGCCGACGACGTTATAACGCCGTTTAGGCAGCCTAAGGGAAATGACACGGTGGTCGCCGTCGAGGCTGTGGGGCTGTATGTTAAGTTGAAGGATGAGATCGCCGCCGAGATGAGGGCGGATCGGGCGGCGGGGGTTATGGCTGTGAATGTGTACTTTACAGGCTCGTTGGGGTCGGATAATATTCTGATCAAGTGTGGGAATGTGAAGGTGTATTTTGGTGATGGTGGGGAGTTTGTTAAGGTTGGTTGTAATGTGAATGTGTATAATCCTAATGCTAATAATTGATTAATGCTGCTGGTCATTGGGTAGAAATCTGTTTTTTTTTTAATATTATCTAATTAATATTTGTTCCTGTCTTTTTGTGTTGTATAAAAAAAACTTGCTAGAATTTTAATTTTTTAAATAAAATCTGTAATCTTATTTTTTAATTAAAAAAACTTTGGTTTTCTTAGAGAGAGACTAGAATTTTAATTTTTTTTTTGTTTCGATTCTTTTATGCAGCCTATTTTTGTTGATGAAAATTAGTTATATGCTATTATTAGAGAATTGTTGGATAAGACTCATGCTATTGTATGTAGTCTATTTACTAAATAGTCCAAATAGTATTTGGTGCATTTTAAATTGATCTAGGACCTGTAGTGAAAAACAGGTAGTAAAGCTGAGGCAAATGAAAACGGTTCATAACCGGTCCAACCTCAGACCGGACCGGGACTATTTGATCTTCGGTCTAAGAATTTCAAAAATTCGGTCCCGGTCGGATGCCCAGCCCTAGTTAAAACAAGCCAAACAGATTGAGCCATTTTTTTTAGAAAAAAATAATTCAAACCCGAGGCAATAAAATTAGTAAAAAAAAAAAGAAAGGAAAAAAACCTCATTCACAAACACAAGCACAAACACACACACACACATACATATACAATTACACACACCCGGCTTGTGCTTGTGCATTTCCAATTTCCCACACTATTAACCCCTAACCCTTTTTCAAAACTGAACTCAAAACTCAAAACAAGAATAAGAAATGGAACACCATAACCACACACAACAACAACAAAAAACTCATCTAGAAGCATTAGTACACAATATGCATCGCATTTGCGGCCCATCGCTCTTCTCCTCCTCCTCATCTTCCTCATCATACCCACCATATCCAGAAACCGAGTGATGGGAGCCATTCGCTTGCACATTATCAGTTGTACCGAATGAATTGGAAGAGTCCATGTAACAAGTCAAATGGTACGCGTGACAGCAGAAGAATATGATGACGGAAACATCCTGAATGGAGAGAGGATCAAAGCACATGCTACACCGTCCACCTCCCCTTGATTTTGATTTGAGCTCCATGTGTTTCATACTCGACGACCTTCCAGTTGAGCCAGCACCGCGAATTTCATCCCTTTTGGCCCGTGTTTCCTCTTCTTCGTTGCTCAAGTAAACCGCGTGTCTTGCTTCTTTGTAGTATTTAACCGAAAGGTTTATGCTATCGGCCTGGAGTTGTAAGATGAAAGCATATCTTATGTATCAAGAGTTCTTACACTAACCCGGATTGTCTATTTTTGTTAGTTCTAATTATTATCTCACTAATTTCTCCATTTCGAGTTACTTTCTTTAATTTGCCATATTCCCACTTCCTCCATCATTTAGTTTTAGGAGTTATTTATTTCATTTTTTATAATTGAAATAAATTATAAGCGAGGATTTCATTTTTTTATTATTAGGGCGCATCCGCATGCTCATTAGCTTTTATACACTGCCTTTGAGATGGATTTAGTCCCTATATCAATTTTGGTGCATTCTAACTAAATTCAGTTATTATTGTCACATAGCTGAATTTTAGTTTTTCTTGGGTCTATTGAGCGTACCCACTTTCCCTTGGGCAGGGGTACCCCATCTTGACCCCCTAGATTCTGCTGTAGCAGAGCCTCACTGGGTCAATGATGATGATGACTTTGTCTGAATAGTTAGATGCTTGCTTTTCAGATTTTTTATGTTTCATTGTCATTTTTTGGGTTCTAACAAATTCTTCAGCTTGTTCTCATCAAGTTTGTGTAAGAAGAAATTGTACCTTTAAAATCTCATTGCAGCCCTGTCTTAAGGAAGTCTCTGTTCTGTAATCTGTAATAATTTTAACCAAACGATCTCTAAGCCTGCAAAGCGATGAGAAGACATATATAGCTCAGAATCATCTAGATTTGGAATCAATACAAGATGTTTAATTATAGAGATACTAAGGGAAGCGGATGATACTGACCGAGGTATCTCCAACCCGTCCGGTACCATATTTACAATTTGTAGGGGGTCAATGTTGCCCACAGTGTGCTCTAGCAGCATCCCAACCTATCAACAAGCCAACAAGCAACCGTCATAAATTGTGATGAAGTTTTTTCTCCTTGTTGAAAATATATAAACATGGAGGTTTACATGAAAGGAAGTCAACGTACCATCTCAGGTCTGTTAATACATTGTTTAATTAATTCTTCCCAGAGCTCATCATCATTCTGCGTACTTACAAATTCTACAGCCTGCAGGCATTAATACATTTTAGGTTGTAGCTTCAAAAAAGTATTGTAGAGGAGTAGTTTGCAATATATTGGAGTGGATGTAATATCATAAGATTTAAGAGGATTGAAAACTACCTCCTCCATGTCACCTAATTTATTTATAATTACAGCAAGGGCCTGTTTCGTATTTCCCATTCTTCCAAGAACAAATACTTGCTCTTTCAGAAGGTCTTTATTCACACAGATTTCATACGCCTAGAAATTCAACAAGAACAGTAAGCCTTCACTTCAGTTCAGAATCAAATATTAGAAAGTAAGGAAGACCACTCTTTTTTTTTTTTGGTAGGAAGGAAGACCACTCTTTAATTTTACAAACCTTCTCCAGTGTGTAATGTTGACTGCTGCGAAGAAAAGGAAGCAGCATTTTAGGATCGTAGTCTGCATATAACTCCACCTATATTTTTGAAAAGTTAGAATTGATCAGAGAGAGGAATTGCATAAAGCACAGTATACTTCAATGTACTGTTTTAAGAACTGAGAATGTATATAAAGGTTATCTGGCTGGATATTGAACTTTCCTATTACCTGCATGTCATGAAAATCCCTCCCAGCATGAGGACTGACTTCAAATAAAGAATGCAAGTACAAGTATAGGAAGTATCTGGAATCACACTTGTCACGAGCCCTTAAAATTTTAGGCACCACATCAGATGGAGCGATCAACTCCCTGTGTTGAATCAGTAAAGAGACTGCTCGTTTACAATCAATCTTCATCAGTTGCACAACCTGGAAGAATAAATCATGAAAGGAATAGGCTAATCAGTAATCAGAGTACAAGAAAGAATATAGTAAAAGCAACAGCAGAAAATGCTCAATTCATGGTATGACTTCATCCAGTAATGACCCACTATACCTTTTCAGGAACAATATCATGTAGATTGTACTTTTCTATGAAGTTGAACACATCTGGTTTCAGAAGCTGTAGAAAGAAGCAACCCCAATATTAATACGGACGAAAGGTAAATTTAATGAATATCAAAAATTGAAGTTGTACAATTGAATATAAAAACAGGATAAACATTCTAATGTTTTCACTCATGTGCTCATCATGCCAATAGATATGGAGTTGTGCACATTTCATTCATAAAACGAAGTTGGAATTTGGACTTTTAACTGCAAGCTGAATTCTCTCAGTCACATTGTAATCAATGTACCTAATAAATAAATGCACATATGATTGGATTACTTACATCAGCAAAGAGTGAGAATGCTTTCTCATATTGCCCATCAATAACATACAGCTCAGCTAGTGCCTGCCGATTGAAAAAGCACAATCTCATAAAAAGAGATGTCTCCAAAAAGAGCATATCAGATGTGACAAAAGACATAATATACAGCCTAACCTCCTTAAGGGTGTCAGTCATAGACGATGTTTTAAGCTGAGTCTCTATAATGGAGATGATGGGCAAAGAAGAATAAACTGACGGTGGCCATGATTTCACAGCTGCCAACAAATCCTTGTGGTAAGTTGGGTTTGTAGCAAGGGCTCCAAGAGCCAGCTGGATAAAGGCAGTGAACAAAAGTAGAACCATGAGAAAGATGCTAAATTTAATTAATATTTGCAAAGCAGATAAGCCAATCACACACAAACCTCATAGGTTGTGTCACTCAGTCTTGGATTTTCAGTAGGCATATATGGCACCAGAACTGGTAGCTGTCGAAGCTGAGAAAAACGGATAGCCCATCTGCAAGAAACAAAGTCAACCAAGTCTTCTAGTGGAAAGAACTGCAAAACATCAATTTTCCTGGAAACAGAACATACCTTTCCCATGCTGGAGCAGATCCTTTTAGCACTTTAGGACATAGAGATGCAGCTTCAGCATATTTTCTTTCCACAATTAAATGATCAAGATACCTTGTTCCAACCTATATATATGTAAAAGTGTTCTCAGGAGAGGAATTTTCATTTCGTTCTTTCATTACTCGGTACAAAAAAAGTTATGAAGTTTCACCATAAAGAGGTACACAAAAAAAAAATTGACGAGGTTCTTAGTAAGGCAGCAGAATGAGTAATAGCATACATGAGTCCAAGCATTAAAGCCTGTGGGGATTTAACATCATTATTATCGTAGGTGAAATAATTCTCTCTATTTTATGATAGATTTTTAGATGCATATCCAAAGTGGATTTCAGGCTTAAGACTATATTACTACAAACATAACACTTCCCACCCTGTACCACAGAGAGAGGGAAGAGAAGTATGATTAACTTCTAGGTCCTTTACAGAAGACTGAGGAACCAAGACCCCTTGTTAAAGAATTACATGGGATTTATAGCCACAAAAGTACAAAACCATTGTTTCAGGGGAATAAAAGAAAGACAAACCTCCTCAAGCAAGTTACTCTGTCCTTGTCCTGCTTCAACAGCTGCTAAAGCTTTTTCATGCCACCCATGTTGAACAAGCCAATTAATATGATCTTCAGCATCCCTAACAATTACAATAGCAACAGTTACTGATAGAAATTCAATTGCGACTCATGGAATCATAATACTTTATACTTGTAGGACAAATTCCAGTTAAAATTCCTCATAACAAAAAAATAGGACTTTCTAAAAGTTCCTTGGCAGTAGTTCCAGTTATACGGCAGACTTCTAGATCAACAATACAAATTGTGTTCCTTTATTTATTTATGAAGCACGAGTCTTAAAATCAAATGCATCTATGGCCCACCTGATAACCAAGTAATTTGCATGGACAAACTTGAAAACTACTAATTGGAACAGATTATTTTCTTTGAATGATGCGGTATGAACCTTCTGCTTCCAAAGTTTGTGCTTTGGTAACCAGCAAGTAAGAAAATATAAAATTTAACGACAATGAAATTAAACACAAACCTAGGTTTAGCGACAACTACATCTTTTGGAGACACAACATAGTATAAGGGCTCATCACCTGCAGCCCATTGACCACCAGTGTAACTGCTTCCTGTGTCAAGACAAAATGAATTCTTAGTGCTCTTTTCCATCTATGATTTACATACAGGAGACAAAGGAAAAGAAGGAAATGAGTACTATGATGCAGCAGTGTCATTACCTGAGAAGGGAGAATGAGCAAGTGAATAGTCCTTAGCCTTATAGTGTTCAAAGCCATGAACAGGCAAGGCATCAGTTGCAAGCTCATCATTGTTCCATGTAACTACACGTACCTCAGGTGTATGTGCATTACCCTGCATAAATCACAACCATGTTAGCCTCTGTCAGTAACCTACAGTGAGATATATTCAAAGTACAAAATTGTGCAAGTAAAGGGAAACACTATAATGTCAGACAGTAATGTAAGAATAGGGGATGGAGCAACAAACAACCACAAGGAATCTGCAAATACTAAACCTTCAAACAAAAAGAAAATGCTACTAATAGAGTATCATCAAGAATCATTAAAAAGAGAGTAATGTATCTGATTCCGAAAATTAGTAAAGAAAAATAGAGAGCAACTGCAAAAACCCCAATTTCCTCATAACTGAGTGAGAACTGAAAAAGCCACTGCGGCAGAGCTCAGAAGAAAGACGAAGGGCGCAATAAATCACATAGCAAGGAAAATTGCATTAACTTAGTGACAGGATACAAATTCATTGGAAAAATGAAAAACTGTGGTTCACTTGTAGCAATTAAGCACTTTAAAGGATGCAAAGAGAAGTGAAAATACCTGCCGTGAGGGAGCAGTGCTACTGAATTCCTTTTCACTGTCTTCCTCCCCAGGAATATAGGCTAGAACAACAAAAGAATCACCAAAAGGAGCAATTCCTGAAATATAGTAGTTGGTCTTGAAAGATGCCACAACATCCACCTGGTTCATGCCAGGCCTATATGATCCATTCACTTCTCTATTTTGGCTGCTCCTTAATGAAGCAACCTTAACAGATGTACCCCATCCAATGACCAAGATATTATCATCCTGAATATAAAAAAAAAAAGCTTGTTAAGGAAAGGCGTGTATTTGAATGGGACAATACAAAAATAATATGAGCTCGTGCTGGTCTTGCAGAACACATAAAGAATATTGCCTGTAGCAAATTTAGAAAATGGTGTTGCAATGCAAAAAAATAAAATAAAAAAGAAGACACTAGCAAGCCATGCTAGAGATTAGTGTCAGATGTACAGTCACCTGCCAAACCAAATGAGGGCGCAAGAGTTCTGGATGTGGGCTTCCTCGAGGTCTCTCAATAAAAGTCACTCTCTGATTATTTGCAGCATCATAAACTTTGACACCAGCATCATTAGCCCAAGCAATCAGACTAGTCCTCCACGTAACTGCGTGAATTGGGCCCTCACCAGAGTGCAAAACCTAAAATTGGCAATGTTTCTGTCAATCAATAGTTGATAACTATAAATTAATAAATTAAATTGCTTCAAAGGAGCAGCACATAAGATATGTTTAACAAACCTGATCTTGATAGCCAAACCAGTTTTTGGTATAGAAAATCAATTGACCGGCTAAACCCCCAGTTACAAATCTTCTGGATGATTTTCTGGCATAATCAGGATCAAGAGCGATGGCCTTCATTGGTCTATGATATTCAAACTTCCGTTGCTCATCAGTAAAAAGACTATTTATAGCAACTGTTCCATCATCTGAACAACTTCCTATGTATTCACCATCAATATCAAAACTAAGACCATTTACAGCAGCTTTATGAGCACGGAACTCTTTCACCTGACAAAATCCAAAGAAAAAGTATTCTAACTTAACCCAACTACATCAATTAAGCAATGAACAATACCATCAACTACATCAAAGAGCAAGAATCACACAGCTCGGTAAATTCCTATAATTGAAGAAACAATCAAGCAACTAGACAATGAAATGCATACTGTGGAGAGTGAATTAACTGAAGTTTTCAGGCAAAGGAATTTTAGCTGCCGGATTATTAAGGTCAACTAACAAATTTTCCATGAACGCCTTCTCAGTATGGTCAACAGCTCAGAGAAAAAGCTCCTCACTTAAGCCACAAGCTTCTACCTTTTATTAATCAAATATCAGTAGTGGTTCAAATTAATACACATGCTACCTCAATTCGGCCACATCCTACAACCTCAACCACTCCAGTAATCATCAAACTTTCACAGAATTTCAATCCAACCAAATAAAGCGCAGAGAAACAATGAATCAACTGAAAACAACACTAGACAAATTTATGCTTATTAAAAGAAGGAAATATAGGCAATTAACCTGTGGAGAGTGAATTAACTTTAGCTTTCAGGCAAAGGAATTATAGCTGCCGGATTATTAAGGTCAACTAACAAGCTTTCCATGAAGACCTTCTCAGTATGGTCAACAAACTCAGAGAAAAAGCTTCTCACTTAAACCAGAAGCTGCTACCTTTTATTAATCAAATATCAATAGTGGTTCAAATCAATAAACATGCTACCTCAATTCAGCCACATCCTACAACCTCAATCACTCCAGTAATCATTAAAATTTTCACAGAATTTCAATCCAACCAAATAAAGCGCAGAGAATCAATGAATCAACTTGAAACAACACTAGACAATTTTAATGATTATGTAAAATGACGAAAATATAGGCAATTAACCTGATGCCCGAGGAAATCAAGGATATGGACGGTGCCGGCGTGAGTGCCGAGCGCGATCATCCGCTCGGCGACGGAGATACAGGTGGCGGCATCGTTGGCCAAGAGAGCAGGAACATTACCTCCCATCCTCTGGTACTTGAGTCGAGGCTCTTCCTCTTCCACCTCCTCTTCTTCCTCTTCTTCCTCCTCCTCCTCCTCCTCCTCCTCGTCTTCGTCTCTCTCGTCATCGGCGTCGACGCCGCCGTTCTCCGCGGGGATTGGCGCCATCGGAATCACGATCACAGGCTGTGAGGAGAAAACGCCAGAGAGTAAAGAGGAACCGAATGATTGATAAAAAATTGAAAGAGGAGAGATCTGAATTTCTGAATTCTGATATCTTCTGCGTTTGAATCTATCTGTCGTGCGTACCTGAACCGGGTTCACAATTTATCTTTTTTTCTTTTCTTTTTCTGGTAATTGTATTATTATTATTTTTTTGAAATGATTGGTTATGGACTTATGGTAATTATTAATTTGCTACAAAACAAGGAGGACGGTGACAATTGAAATAGCCAAATGCCACGTTACCGACCTCAGTCTATAGATTGAGATCGGTATCTATGGTGTTATCCCGTATATTTGAGTAATTACTATTACAAATATCATCCGTCAAATAAGAGTATTTTTTATAGGAAATGTGATTCAAAATAATCTCAAGTATAACTTTCAACTAAAAATAATCTGAAGTCTGAAAACAACCATCAGCGATACAAACTATCGTAATATTAATAAAAAACGATATGAATTCATTTTCCGACGAGTTATTCGGAGGAATCAATGATGTAGCAATCGAAAATCTGACATAACAACTTAATATTTTACGCTTGTTTAAAATATATCTTATCACCAAATTCCCTATAAATAAATACCCAACTTATTGTAATAAAGAACATTGTATATGAAATAGATTTCTATTATCTATTATTTCTATAAACTAAATAAGCCAACTATTATAAAATCAGCAGTTAAATATTTATAAAAACAAATTTTAAAGTAATTATAGTAAAGAACATTCTATATGAAAAAGATTTTTATTAGCTATTATGGCATTTACCAAATTATTATGTCAACGTGATTTGTGTCCACCGAAAAATGGCCACAAGGCAAATACAAACTCGCATTGTCCAATCATCAACAACGATTATCAAACGCTTCCTTAAAAAAAAACGATTATCAAACGCATAAACCAATCCTTTGAATCTAATATCCAAATTAGATGATCAAAATTAAAGAACATTTTTTTAAAAGTATTGGAACAAAACAACTGAAATAAATAACAGGACATAAAACATAAAATTAAACAAATTTCTACTGTAAAATATTACAAAAATATTGACAAGTGCATAACACGGAGTAGTAAATAGAGCATTTAGAAAATAATGTGGATGATATTATTCTACCAGCCCATCTGATTAAACATTTAACTTAGCTTTCTTCTACATTTTTAAGGAAAAAAAAATTGGTCACTGTTAAAAATCAGCTCTCTCAAATCAACAATGCACAATTGCACATCTCATCTCATCTGAAGATTCTGAGCACAAGCCGTTTCATAAAAGAAAAAAAACCAATACATGACATAAATTGAAGGACTCCAAAACTCCAGCAGCAGCAACAACTAAGAATCAGAAAATGAAAAAAACAGAACAGAGCTAAATTTGTTTTCTCCTCCATCTGAAAAAAATAGTCCCAAGGATATGTATTCCATCCCACATTCTTAAACTTTTAAGTTTCTCTTTTCGTCGGGTTTTTCGTATCACTCTAAAACAGGGCAGGGTGGAACGTCGAGTGTAATACCTGCTTGGATCTGGCCCCAGCCAATGAGTCGCCAATGCTTCTCAACACGTCTGCTGAGCGCTATCTTCTCTCCTTTGCTGGTGCAGACAGGAGACGTCAGTTGTAGCTTTGCCAAGTCGTTCTTGACAGCAAGGACTCGTGCCCCTGATGACATGGACCCGATGTTCAGCATCAGAATCTCTCCCTTTGTGAGCTTTGTCACTTTCCCTTGCTTCTCTGTTCCCTTTGTTCTCACACCCAACAGTCGCCTTAGAAGGAAGAAGTTCACCTGGGTGACACAACAACAAGCTCGGGTCTCAAAAACACAAATCATACGAAAAAAAGATCATAGGATCTCAGCATCATCATTGCCCCAATAAAGTCCCGCACAAGCAGGATCTGGGGGGTCAAGATGGGCACCCATACCCTAAACATGTCGGGAGGATGCGCCTGACAAGACCCAAGGAAAACTGAAATTCAGCTATGTGACAGTAATAACTGAATTTAGTTAAAATACACCAAAATTGATATAGGAGCTATATCCATCTCAAAGTCGTACCTTAATTTAGGAAATTTAAAGCCTTACAAAATCCTAAATAATGAATCTATAGAATTTTTAAGTATGCATTCTTATCCAATCCCATTGGAGAAACCGTTCCTAAATCAACTCATGTAGCAAAAATGCTGCAAGAAATATACCAGAATACTAAGGTTGGAAACTTACCTCAAGATCAACGAAAACATCAGGAAGAGATCCAACCTCACCAAGAACCTGCCCTACTAACCTATCAGCTCGAGTCAAGGTGGGGTCCATAGTTGTGCCAACTCCGATAAGACCTCCTGGTACAGCATACTGTAGCTCATTCTGCTCAGCATACAATGAAACAATTCTAGAGTATAATGGTGTGCAGTGTATGTTGCCATTTTCATCTTTCACCACGATTCCAGGTCGGACCTCAATGTGCTGATTTACCTTCAAGACACCCTGTACAAAATCAAGCCAAAAATACCTCGTTACAAAAGTTTCTCACAGAATAATAAGCAGGAAAAACTTTGGTATCTCAGAACAATTAATAGCAAAGGAGAGAAATAAACCTTTAGAATACTACCACCAGCTACGCCACCTTTGATCTCATCAACCTCAGACCCAGGCTTGTTGACATCAAAGGACCGAATCACTATCATATTTGGGGGTGATATGAAGTTCCTCTCTGGGATCGGAATCTTTTTCACTATATATTCACATACAACATCAATGTTGTACTTCAACTGAGCGGAAATAGGGACAATGGGTGCACTATCAGCAACAGTTCCCTGGGTCAAAATTGGAAACAAGTAAGTCAGCTTCTTTCCCACTCTATAGAGAAAACAAAGAACATATACATGCAAAAATACAAGTACAAGCAAGGTATGTTACCTGGACAAATTTCTGAATTGCTTCATGCTGATTTATGGCCACATTTTCCTGAATAAGATCAACTTTGTTCTGAAGGATGATGATGTGCTGAAGACGCATAATCTCAATGGCAGCCAAGTGTTCTGAAGTCTGGGGTTGGGGGCAGCTCTCATTTCCAGCGATGAGAAGCAATGCTCCATCCATGATTGCAGCTCCGTTAAGCATTGTAGCCATGAGAATATCATGACCCTAAATGAGAAGATTCATATAGTAAGAGGTCATCTAAAGGTTGAGGACATAATTGGTAAAGGTATTGTGTATTGATTTGTCTTACCACTTGAAATTAAAAGGTGACATTACTAATCAGTGATAAGACAAATAATCTAATCTAATATATTATTAATTATCCACTTATAGACCACAGAGAGTTATACAGAATAAAGAAGGGAAGATGATTTAAATCTAAGGTTATATTTGATCCATGAAAGACCACATAAAGGTCTCCAACATCTAATGGATCAAAAGTGTCTTGACATTATTTCAGGTTATGACATGAAGTGTAAAGGATCCATCAGCTTGCTTTTGCTAACAAAGACAGATAAAACTTGGCAGGCAGTAAGGTGACATGAAAATCCTAGAATGAGATATTACCGGGCAATCAACAAAAGAAACGTGTCTTAGAAGTTTCATCTTGCAATTCTCAAATCCTGGTACATCACACATAGGGAAATCTTCCTTCCCACTTCCATATGCCCTACAAATCAGTAAAAAGCAATTTTAAAGCACTGAAAAGAGTTCTTCCACAAACTTCACATATAAGGAAATGCAGTGTAAGAGAGCCAAATTAGGAATATTAGTAGCTAATTCAATATTTCAATTAGGAACAAGCCAGATTTTCTTGAGAATTCTCTGAAAAAATTCCACATTACAGGAAGTGTACAAGGCACTAAAACAGAAAATAAAGATAAAAACGAGTGGCATACTTATAGCACATTGGTCTAGGGCATCGATCATCTTCACATTTGTAAATCTTCGCATTAGCATAACCTAGCTTGATTGTAATGTTACGCTCCAACTCATTCTTGAAACGCACAGTCTGTCAAATGAAAATAATGATCGATAAGGAAAATCCAAACATAATAACATCTCCTCTTCCTATTGGCCAGGAATAGCTGAACATGACTGTATATCACAAAATTGTGTTGCTGATAAGAAGAATCCAGCAAAAAGCAGCAATGTTTCCACAAAGCCCATAAACCTGTTACTTAAGAAAACTTTTCCTCACTAGGAACTCGTGATATTACAAGGACAAGATGGCAGAAAAGGTTAATAATGACTACATATTTTCTATTCAGAGATCAATCACCACATAGCAAAGACCAGCAAAGACCAATTGTTCTTATGCATAATGCATAATAGATTCTGAATCTGTTCTTTTTTATTTTAGATATATGAGAACAGCAAAGACCAATTATTCTTATGCATGAAATATACCTGCACACCAGATATGGCCTTCACAACAGTTGATTTCCCATGGGCCACATGACCAATTGTTCCTGAGAATGGTATAGTTGATTCAGCAATTGAGAAACACGATTTATTTATCAGGACAGGACAGTTTTTACATCTAATATTGAAAATTTCAAGGTATTGCAATATGCACATTCACTTTATGCACAAGAGAAGTGTACAGTGCAAGACATTGAGAATGAATTTTACCAATATTAATTGTTGCCTGACGAGAAATAACCTCAGGGGACAGCGGATGTAGAGTAGCTACATCCAGCTTGCTGAGGTCCTGCTCCATCAATCCTTTTCGCGACATCTTGGATTCAGAAACTTTGGCAGGACAACTTGTATCTGCCATGGTAGCATATGAAGTCAGAATCCCCAAATTGACAATTCCACTTCAATTATCTAGGTTAGCAGGGATTAATAAAGATAAACCAATGCAATAAGAGGGGGAATCAAAGCATCAGATTGAAATCAGATCCCAATACCAAAATATAATTACTACAGCTTGCCGGCAAAACCCTAAATTGGAAGAACGACGCTTCAGACAAATAGAACTCGGATGAATAGTGGGGGCCAAACCTGAGTGCCTGCCGGAGCGTCGGACGGAAGCGGGCTTTGGTGCGGAGAAGAACCCGACGGCGGCGGAGCTTCGGTCTTGTGAGGAATATTGTACACTTGGGAGAAAGGAGATGAGGAGTTGTAGTATGTTTGGCGGCAATCTTACGACGAGAAAAGTGATGGGAGGACAAAAAATAATTATAGGGTGAAATTTTATGGTAAGTTTCTTTAATTATAAAAAAAAATTATCTTGGTTACGTTTAATTCGACCCGAGTCGTGCACCTGACTTTAGCGGATGAGTCTCCCAAAGGGAATTTTAAAATTCACTAGAATTAAACCTCAGACCTCGTGAATATGGAGCAAGTTGTTTACCACCTGAGCCAACTTCCTTTGGTCAACTCACCGAGTTTTGTTACAACCCAACGAATTTCAAGTCAACCAGGTTTGGTTTATTTCGATTAACGGGTTTAAATTTATGAGTTTCAACATTGAAATTTTGAGTTGAGTCAAATTGTCGAGTTCGGTCAAGTCATATTTTAGTGGTCGGTCAGGTCGGATTCGGGTCGAGTCATTTAGGGCTTGGGTTGAGTCGGATTCGGATCAAATTGAGTCGTTGCTGATTTTCGAGCGGGTCAGGTCAATCTGACAGGCGAAAAAATTTGAACTTTTTACAATTATTAAAATATTATTTTAGTTAAATAATAATATTTAATAATAATCTATTATTTTTATATATTTTAATAATAAAATATACTATACTTTTCAAAATATATTTTATATATTCTGAAATTTCGGTTTTTCGAGTTTTAAGATTTAAATTTTTGGATCTTAATCTAAAAATTTCGAACCATTTATATCGGGTTTATAATTCGGGTTAGCTTTTGACAGCGAGTCACCACGGACTTTGTCCTAAGATGAAACTTGAAGCTTGATTTTGCTGACAAGCCAAAGACGAAGAAAGAAGGCGGATATTAATTTGTATCCCCACACTCAACAATGAAAACCATATACACAAAGGATACAATCATGCGAATAAATCATCGAAAGCACGCTACAATATACAATTAAGTGCACAATTTAATTCACTAGCCTAGCACAATTCTGTGCATCCGAGTTGCATGTTAATTCAGAAGCCCTTCCAAGCTGCAAGAATCTCCAATAACACTTCCGAGATGAGCTCCCTATCTGCCCCTTGAAAGAACTCATTGAGCTCATCCCATACATCATAAATCCTACCAAACTTCACCAAATACCTCATGCATTCCTTCTTGAGCGCGCCGAGCCCGAAGAGGTGCGCGCTCTGGAGCCTCTCGAGGACGTTCTTGGTGTCAATATCGTCGAGCAGGCTGACGTGGCACGCGTCCTTGAGGTCCGGCACGCCGTACTTGTCGGCCGCCTCGAGGAGGGCGAGGCGGTGCGCCGTGAACTCGTCGGCGGAGATGCATCCGTAGAGGTACGAGAGGAGCGCCCGACAGGCGTCGAGGGACATGTCGGAGATGGAGACGGAGGAGAGCGACTTCTCCCTGAGGTCGTGGGAGAACATGCTTCGGAATACGGGGGAGCGCGAGGCCAGGACGGAGCGGTGGGCGTGTAGGCTGCCCCCGTCGGAGGTGTGGATTACGATGTCGGTTAGGACCGAGTCGGTCAGCATTCGGCCGAGGGAGGCGAGGGCGGCCGCGTCGGAGTTGTGGCGCGGGAACAGGGTGTCTTCCCATATGGAGATGGGCACTCCGCCCTGTACAGGGCTCAAGTGTTAAGCTCAGCTTACAAGCTCAATAAAGTTTTATGATAACTATCAATTCGCAATAGAAAAAGTAATCGAGGCAAGGAATGAGGTAGTTCAAGTGAGTTTGAAATTAGTTGAGGTGGGCCTTACATTAGGAGAAGTAGTCTTGAGATCAATGAATTCGACATCGATAACCAACTTTCCAGATAGCGGCAACTCAATTTCCCACGCAAAATCCTCACTGCTTCTGATCTGCTTCTCTTCGACTCCTGCAATTAGTTGAAATTATTCAAAAGTCATACAACAATCTGATAACATAGGCACTTTCTCTTCAAAATGCGGTTTTTAAAAATTTCTTAAAATTCATAGAATCTCTTTACTTTTTACGCATTTCTAAACAACTGCGATTACTTTCTTCCAAAAATCACAAGGCATATTGCCGAATGATGTATTCAATTCTACATCAAAATGCTAACTTAGTGTCGAACTAGATCATCATTGGAATAATCCTATCACTAATAAAGATTGCAAAGATCAAATCAAAACTATGAACACAAAACAATTGATTTTTTTTTTATCAACAAACGGGGAACCCGGAAATACTTAAAGGCCTAACGAGTTCACGATGCGCGGGGTGGCCCTACCCGCAACATCGTCGTACAACAACTTAAGAGTACCCATAGGAGCCTCTTCAATGACATGATAACCGACGGGAAAAGAAAAAGCGGTTTTAGTGAGGGAGTCGGCGACAACATTCGCTTCCCTAAAGACATGAGTGAGTCTGACTTCCCAGGCCAGACTTAAAAGATTTTGGCATCGAGACACCAGGGAAAAGAGAGGGTGCGACCGCCCAACTCCAGAAATAATCAAAACAGTTGATACAAAGGGTAACCACATACATACCAGGGTGATACAGAGGCTTGCGTTGGCCCTGGCCAATCGAAGAGATCACTCGAATAACAAACGAGGCGATCGGAGGACTCTCCTTGACCAAATTCGACACCTCCGGAAACAACTTCACCACAACAACCTTGCTCTTCTCCACGGCCAAATACCTACACCAAAAAACAAAAACTTTGACCATTTAGTTTTACCCTTTTGATTAAAAGTCATACAAATAATAATAAAAACTCGGTTCCAGGCCCTCACCAGTTCCACCTGCCGATCCTGAAGGGGTCGGATTTACGAAAAGTGCAGGCGGCGAGGTTGTCGATCCTCCATTGGGCTAGCCGTGACGTAGTTTCGACCCTGTACACAGATTCCGACGACTTCATTCCGGGTGCGAACGCGACGAGAGCAAGGGCGTGTTTGATTTCATGGATGCAACCAAAGATCCCGTCCAGCAACTCCCCTGTTTTTCCCAGGTTTGATATCTCCACACTGCTTCTTCTTCTGATGATGATGATCTTTACTGTTATGAGTGTTTGGGAACAAGAATCTCTTTTGTCTTTATGTCAATAATTGATGTGGGAAAAATTAAAGATTCAATCTTTGTTTTATAATGGATGATGATGATAATAAATGGATGGTGTGGCCCGGCTATTTGGAGGTTACGGGCACGCAAGGGTAATGAGGTTGCTTTCGAGTTCATTGCTTCTATTTTCAATTTTGTATTGAGTGCTGGGGATGAAAAGAACAATGTGGGTGATGGGTTTAATTTAATTTGTTGAAAATCTACAGTAGTATTTAGAGTTTTAATCTTTCATAAATATTATATTTTTTACTTCAAGGAATTACCAAGTAATTATGTGATCATGGGGTGGCCTTGTCATTTCTTGTTTCAAGAGATGAGTCGATTGACGCAAGTTAGTTTATTCGATTTTTGGTGTGTTTTTGATATGCATTCTTTAGTATTATTTTTTGTGAAGGGCATTGCATATGAAAACCGAACCAGACATCCCTGGATACTCTCCTTGGAAGTTTAACCGCTTGATTAGATATCCGAAGGTCTTGCATTCTTTAATGTGTAATCATTATTAATTAATGAATTTTATATCTTTAGTTTATAATAATGGAACGACTAATTATCCATTTAACCTGACTTTACAGCTGTTAAAAGTTGATAGAACTCGAAAAACGACCTGATCGACATGCTCTTAAAACCCGACTCGAAACTCAATTTTGACCCAAACCCGATTCTGACCCGAAAATATATGACCAGAACACGACCAACTCAAGACCTGACCCGATTGGACTATAAATGTAAACTTTTATTAAAAACTAGTTGAATTCCCGTGATACTCACGAGATAATTTTACTAAAGATTATACAAAGTTATGATATTAGTATACAATTTTAAATACTTGTATATAGTATCGTAATAAAATTATGTAATTTATAAAAAAAATCTTTAAGATTGTGCCCAATATTTTATCAACATATATATAAAAAATTATATATTTGAAGTCCGAGTCTTGTTAAGAGATAAAAAATATTATGCATAAGATTAATAATTTAATATAAAAAATATTAGATAAAGTTATTATCAACATGTAGATAAAAAAATTATATATTTGAATCTCAAATCTTGTTACAAGATAAAAAAGATATACAAAATTTATGTATATAAAAATTATATAAATATGTTATCTATTGTAGTAAACTAATACATAATCCATAAATAGAAAATTATATACATAAAAAATTATATAAATATGTTATCTATTTAGTATATATAACAAGAATACTATAAGTTGTTATAAAATTTATTAAAATATAATTTCACATTATTTTATTCGAAAATGCCACGTGGCGCAAATTTTACAACATACTTGGGTTCTGCTTTATAATGTATTAGGGTAGATACTGGTACAATTTTAATTTTAAAAATAATTTTATTTATTGTTTACATATTTATATTATTATTTAAAAATAATTTAATAGTGAAAATAACATTTAAAAAATGATGTTATTGACCAGTTGTTCATCTTGAACCCACACGATAATCTATTATAACCCGACATAATTTACTCTGTAATCTGATTGATCTGAACTCGTACTTAATTCGAATTTGAATCTGACCCGATTAACAAGTCTAATGATATTAATCAATCCAAAATTTCGCTAATTTTTAATTATTTCACGTTTTTTAATCGCAAATTAATAAAATAATGAAAAAGTGAAAAAGTGAAAAAATCAAACAACCGATCGTATCGTCCCCGCGCAAACAGGCGGCAAAGAGCCCTATTGAGCAACAATTTCGATCCAAACAACCGATCGAGGAGAAGAGGAATTCACGAGACATGGAAACCTCTACACTCATCTACACATTTGACATTGTTGAATGGCCGATTGAAGATCGACACCTCTAGGGTTCCATGGAGCTGTCCAAGTTTAGGAAAAAGGTCTTCAAATCAGTTAAATCTGCTCGTTCTCTCCCCTTTCTCCCGCGTATCAACAATCGTCCCCAGGTCTGAATCCCAATTTCTCCCCCAATTTCATTTTTAGGGTTTTTTTTGTTCGTAATTGGGCGAATTTGAAGAAATCGCGGCTACTTCTCGATTGATTTAGGTTCCCGCGAGGGCGGCGGCGGCGGCGGCCGTAGCTCGCGCTCTTACATCGTTATCTCCTCATCGCGAATTTGAAGACATCGCGGCTACTTCAATTTCTGATCCTTTGAGTTCTATTATATATGGAAGCATACATCGTGGTCATCCTGTTGAAGAGGTGGAACCAGAGTTATTTGAAGAGGTGGAACCAGAGTTATTTGAAGAGGTGTTGTTGTGTTTTTGTCATTCATTACTCACTTATCCAACCAGAGGTCGTGTAATTTTGAAGTCATTGCACTCTGATCTGATCGAATTGCAGGAGTTTGATGCAATTAGATATATCTTGAAGGATATTTCAGGCGGAGATCATGAGTTGGAATATCTTGAAATGAAGGTGCAACTAATATGCTTTCTGATTGATTTGTCCTTTTGTCATTGATTCTGTTTTGATTTAAAATTTGGAATTGTTCTTGTTCTTCTTGTTTGATGAGAAAAGATTCTTGTTCTACTCTCTGGCGCGATTCTTGAGCTTATTTTTTAATTCATAGTCATAATATCTAATAGAAACTTGTAGAACTGTGCAATGCTTATTGATTCTTCTATTAGTTTATTACTCCCTATATGTTAGCCAAAATTTGTATATATTTACCCTTTTCATTTGGATCATTTTCAGGCTACACTGAGATTGGTGCAATTAGATAAAATAACAGACCGTTTATCCCATCATGTAATGGAGCATCATGAAGAAATGGGTGAACTTTCTAAGAATATAATCCCTTTACACTTTCACTGCCCATCAACATTTGTTTTAAAGTGAACATATATATATATATATATATATATAGTTTTATAAATTTCTCAATATTTGCATTTACAGTGAGGGCAATGCATTTGGTAAGAGAATTGGAGAGGGATTTGAAGATTGCAACTGTCATTTGCATGGTAAGCACTATAATTGGTTTTTTTCTTTTCTTTTTTTTTTGGTTTTATTAGGATGTGCTTCATCAGCTTATCATTGTATTTTGGTACCTCTACAGAATGGAAGGAGGCACTTAACCTCTTCAATGAATGAAGTATCAAGAGATCTTATTGTTACTTCAAATTCCAAGAAGAAGCAAGTGCTTTTGGTAGCTTACTTTGACATATTATTTGTTTATTTTTGTTTGAAGTACAAAAATATTTCATTTTGTAATAACTTCATCATTATTCTATGTTTTCTGCTAACCTCTTCTTTTGAAGCCAATTGAATATGAGAACTTGCAAAATAGATATAGTTTATTAAGTTATGCATTCAATTAATTTCTCCCTGGCTTCTTTTTGACATAATATTAAATACTGATAGCCAATTAGGCATGTTGTATAGTTTACCAATTTAGTGTTGACTTTTATTATCAACAAATATTTGACTTTTTTGCACACAGGAAATGCTTCCAATCTTGACTGAACTTTGTCATGCTAGAGACATGCAAAAGACTCTGGAAGGGCACATCGAGGAAGGGAATTACTCTAAGGTTGCGGCATTAGCTTAACTTCTCGTTTTCGTTATTTTTTAACAACTAAATTCAATAAAATAGTTATTAGTGTTGTACTTCTCACTTGTGATGTATGAATGCAGGCTTTCCAAGTCCTGTCTGAATATTTACAGATTTTGGATAGTTATTCGGATCTTTCAGTTGTACAAGAAATGATCCGTGATGTTGAGGTGAATAATGAATTTTATGTGCATGTCATTGTCTTGGCCTCCCAGACCCTGCCCGAGGCAAGGTCTATACTGAGTTGTTGTTGTTGTTGTTTAATTATGGGTGTCCTCTGATAATTCTGCAGGTCTGGCTTGCAAAGACATTGCAGAAGCTGGATTCACTTTTAGTACAAGTATGCCAGGAGTTTAAAGAGGAGAAATACATAACAGTCAGTAATAGATACCTTTTTCTGATCATTTTCAGGGTTTCCTTTCATTGTGGAATATTTCAACTTGTATACATGTAATCTTTCTCTTGTGCAAAAAAGAGAATGTTGTCTATAGTTCTTAACTGATCTTGTGCCATCCTTTCTTGGCATCTTGTTTGTGTAGGATATGATAAAGAGATGATATATAGTTTTATGACGTGATTTGCCATATCTAGCTAGATTCATTAATGTCGATACTGCTATTTTGTAGGTGATAGATGCCTATGCACTAATTGGGGATATTTCTGGTCTTGCTGAGAAGGTTCAAAGCTTTTTTATGCAGCGCATTCTTTCAGAAACTCATAGCATCTTGAAAATTGTGGTGCAAGAGGTAACTTTGCATGTAGCTGAAAAAAGTTCAACTTTCTATAAGATTTCCAACTTCTATGAAGTTTAGTTATGTGAAAGCAAATATTGTTGCAAACTTGCAATTGCTAGTACGTTATCATTTTTTCGGCATTTATTTTTGTCTTATATTTTCTCTTATTGAAGGTCATCTTGATTTAGATGACTAATTTTGGCAGGATGAACATTCAGATGATTCACAAACTAGGTAAGTCTTTCATCTGAAGTCATTCAACTGCTTGATCATATTCAACTTCTAACATTCTTTTTTTTTCCACTTGATTTGGATTAGCCCCAGCGCTAGACTGACATACAACGACTTGTCCCCACGGATACCTGAACCGAAGTTTAGAATTTGTTTGCTAAGAACATTGAGTGTGTTGTTCAAGACAATGTCTTCTTATCATTCAATAATGAGTTGTGAGACTAAGAAGGTGATTTTCATCTACATAATTAATCAGTAGCTGTTTGTACATTTTAATTTGTTTGCTAGTTCCCTTTTTTCTTTAAAAAAAATTAGTTGCTTTCTTTCCAGATAATGGATGTTGCTGATCAGATACAAGATGATTATTCTGTAATGTTGAATGAAGAAAATCAAACAAAGGCAGTAACAGGAAGTTGTCCATGGTATGAGCTACGAAAGGATGCAACAGCGTTTGTTTCAGATACTTTACAAAAAGGGTGCAAAAATGTGTGGCAACATATAACAAGTCGCGTATCAGTGTTGCTTTCTTCAGCTGCATTTTCTTCAACAAGTATTCACCAGTTTTTGAAAAACTATGAGGATCTGTATATTTTCGTTTTGGCTGGAGAGGCTTTCTGTGGAGTAGAAGCATACGAGTTCAGGAGCAAACTAAAATCAGCATGTGAAAGTTACTTCGGAAGTTTTCATAGACAAAATATGCATGTAAGTTTTCCTTGGGTCTTTCCGGGCGCATCCCCTCTGCGTTAAATCAGGGGTGCCTCCATCTTTACCCCCAGATTCCGCTCAAGCGGAACTTCACTGGGTCTATGATATTGTTTCCTTTATAATGATCATGTGTTGATGATTGCTAATAGTCTATTAAAAAAATCTAGAAAAGCTTTTTTAAATTTGGATTTTCAGGAACTAGGATAGAAAATCAAGAATTTTATGGTGTTCCTTTGTGAAAATCTATGCCAGGCACTAAAGACGGTGTTGGAAAGGGAGAATTGGCAAATACTCCCACAAGATGTTATACAATCAGTTAGCTTCGCTGGTCTGTTCGGTGATGGTGCACCTTTACTCAGATCTTCCGACATTATGAGCCCTCAATATTGTCATTCAATCAATTTGCTTAGCTCATCTGAATTTAGGACAAATAGGGGTGCATTTTCTCAATGGATTGACAATGGAAATCCATTTTTGCCGAAGCTTGCAACCGCTTCGGGAGAATACAGAACATCGCCATTTTCGGATGCATGTTCCAAGGAAACAACTGAAGAATTTGATTACCAAATTGAATTTGATGAGGTCTCTTTTCGAAATAGTGATACCCATCATATGAACGGCAACCGGACTTCAGAAGACGAAGATGAAGAACTTCTTGCAGACTTCATTGATGAGGATAGTCAACAACCTAGTCATACTAAACCAATTCTATCGCGCCAACATTCTATGCAGTGGAGAGACAATGAATCTGCTTCACAAACCGGTTCCTCGCTTTGTCTCCTAAGGTGTGAAATATCTGTATTCTTGACTTAGTTCAGAGCCTAAACTAATGCCTTTCAGTGATTTTTTCTGAGAGTAGCTTTGTTTATTAGGTTCATGGACAAATATGCAAGGCTCATGTTGAAGTTAGAACTAGCAAACATAAAGCTCTTTAAGGTATAAAACCTCACCTTCTTACTTAGCTCCTTCTATGTAATCCATTCTTGAGTTATCGCTTATCTGCCAATTTTCAGGGAATGTGCCAATTTTTTGAGGTCTATTATTATTTTACATATGAAACCTTTGGCCAGCAAAATGGTGGTCTAAATGGAATTGGAGCTGACTCTGTCAATTGTAAGCTAATTTTATTTTATTTTTGCTAATCTTTAACTTGTCCCGGTATTGACCATAGGGATTCCTACTGACATGACTGATTTGTTATTTGTTTTCTATGTTGGGGATTTAATTAAGGTCGCCTAAAAACAACTTTAAGCCAAATAACACAAGACTGTGATCAGTGGATAAACCCTCAGTTGAATCAGGCTTCTTCAAATCCACCTACATCAATGAATTCGCCAGAAGTAACCCCTATAAATCCTCAACACTGTCTTAACACTTCGTTTGGCCTCCAGGTAATTGTGCAAGAGTTCTATAACCATTTTTGAAAAATTATGAACAAATGTTTAATAAGAGAGTTGTTCAGAAACTCGTTTCTTAATGTGAAATTATGAAAACAATATGTTTTCTCGTGTCCGTGTAAACAATGTTTACATTTCCCGTTTCCGTGTAACATAGTAATGCAGCCTTGATCTGTTGCAGGAAAGATGTACTGCTGCTGATGCTCTCTGTCATGTTGCTCAATTACTGCATAGATCCAAGTCTCATCTCCAGTCAATGCTTTTGCAAAATAATGCAACTATAGTTGAAGATTTTTTTGTGAATTTGGTAACTCCTATGGTTACTAATTAGTAGTAAACTAGCTGTACATTAAATTGAGAATCCAGTTTTTAATTAGGTTTTCTTTTACTTCATCTTTTAAAAATCATGAATGATGAAGGTTTATTGGCCTGATCAGGTAGATTCCGTGCCAGATCTTGTAGAGCACATTCATCGGACAACTGCTAGAATGCTTCTTCATGTCAATGGGTAAGAAATGGTGTATGGATATCTTTGTGCTTTGTTCTTTTAAAATGATACTATTCTTATTGATCCATAATGAGGAAACTGTTGAAATTTGTCAGCTTACTTGTTATGGTTCTTATCTGATGTAAAACTTTTCCTCAGGTATGTTGAACGGATTGCTAATTCTAAATGGGAACCTAAAGAGCTTGGGATGGAACATAATTGGTATACCTCTCTTCAATGATATTATAATTGTCTGAAAAGTGCATTGATAGTTGAAATATAGTGGTAAATAGTGTTGTTTTACAAATTTATTTTCATATTTTTGTTGGATTTTAGACTTCATATGACCTTCCTCTGTACCTTTGTAGCACTCTAGGCTTCACTTTCCTATCTTTGGGGCACATCCTCATGCTCATTGGCTTTTATATACCGCCTTTGAGATGGATTTAGTCCCTATATCAATTTTGGTGCATTCTAACTAAATTTTATTATTGTCACATAGCTGAATTTCAGTTTTTCTTGGGTCTATCGGACGTACCCCCTTTCCCTTGGGCAGGGGTACCCCCATCTTGACCCCCAGATTCTGCTGTAGCGGAGCCTCACTGGGTCAATGATGATGATGATGAAATTTTCATCTCCCTCAAACCCAGATGATGAAAGATGAAGAATGTGACTAATGGAGTAATTGTAAATATATCCATTCTTCATTACCTGGTTTAACTCTTCTCTCTGTTAAAAACAGCTATATTGACCTACTTTTGGGAGAATTCAAACACTACAAAGCAAGGCTTACTCAAGGAGGGATTCAAAAGGAGGTACTATGACAAACTCTCTTGTTATAAACCTTACAAAAATATGAGAAAGCTTGTATATATATATATATATATCCTAAATATTTGGTTAATTATGGTGCACCATGTAATTAAGATCTTTATAATTGCAGGTTCAAGACACTCTCCTGGACTATGGAGTTGAAATGGTTGCTGAAACGCTGGTTGAAGGTCTATCTCGAGTTAAGAGGTGTACTAATGAAGGCCGAGCTCTCATGTCTTTGGATCTCCAGGTACTTTTTTGAAAGACAAAACAAACAATTCATAGAACCATTTATTGTGTTGTCTTTTAACAAATGTTTCATTTTGTTTTTTCTGATTGATCAGGTCTTAATTAACGGTCTCCAACAGTTGGATCTTAAAGACGTAAAACAAAAACTGCAAATTGTGGAGTCTTTCATTAAGGTAAAAGCACATTGATACCCATTTTGGGCCCGTTTGATTCCCGGAATATTATTTTTAACAACTTATAACAAATTTTTAATACTTTTAGATATTAAAAATATTAAAAATTTGTTATAAGTTGGTATGTACGGACTGGACGGTTCAAGACCGGACCTATAAAAAAATAACGGTAACGGTCCGGCCCAGTCAACACTCCAACCCTGTTCATATTTAAGGAAAGACTCAAACTAAATAAAGTAAAGATAGCTAATATTTGAAAAAAAATATTAATATATTTTTGGTTTTCCAGCTAATCATTATATTAAATTCGTGAACCGAAACCGAACGGATAAATTAAAAATATTTTCGGTTCGATTAACCAAACCAAAATTTTAAAAAAAAAGTCAATTTGGTTAACCTTGAAAATAACCAATTTTTCGGTTTTTGGGTTCGATTTTCGGTTTCGGTTTTTTATGGACACCGCTAATAGCGAGTAGTAAAGCATGTTATAATCTCTCCCTTTGTACATTTTTCGTCTTGATGAAATAATGGGCACTTGTTAATTACGGAGTAATGTGTATGTGATATGTGATGTAACAGGCCTTTTATCTTCCTGAAACTGAGTACGTGGACTGGGCAAATACTCATCCGGTATGTTAAAACATTTCAAGAAATTTGCATGTCACATATTTTATAATAATAATCATGCATTCATGTCCAAATTATCTTATAAGAGAAATTTATTGGTTTGTTGTGTGTAGGAGTACACGAAAAGTCAAGTTATAGGACTGGTTAATCTTGTTGCCACAATGAAAGGCTGGAAAAGGAAAACAAAGTTCGAAGTACTTGAAAAGATTGAGTCATAACCAATTGCTCCTTATCTCTAACAAAACTACGTAAGTCACATCTTTTTATTTGTGGCATGTTTAGAATCATTATTACTTCTCCAATTTTTCGGTCTCTTTAGGGTCCGTTCGACAAATGAGTACTTTATTGGTGATGATGTTTATGGTGTTGATGCTGAAATCAGGTGTTAAAAGTAGGTGTTGAAATTGAGTGTTTGTTTTTTCTGATAAGTTAGATAGAGTTTTTTTTTTGTGGAAGTTCGATAGAGATTTGATCATAGGTGTTTATTTTCTTGGAAAATCAAGTTAACAAGTTAAAAAAGTAACGATAAGCTACTTGTTATGTCTAATAATGTTGGGGGTGTTGACTGTTGATTATCTTTTGAGCTCGAGATAAATACGATAAACTTTTATAAAATCTTCTTTTGTCAAAGAACACATGCAAATGAAGCTTATTTTTCTCGAAAAAAAAAACACATGCAATGCAATGAAGCTTATTTTTCTCAAAAAGTGGGGTAAATCCCATAACCTCCTAATAAGGAGCATACCGAAATGCAGTACGGTCTCATTTTTATAGAATTTGATAAAAGTTATATGTGTAAAGTTCTAAAATCTTATAATAAATTGGTATATCCTAGAAACAAAATTAAAAAACAATAATAATTTCATGTAGAGAGAAAAAAATCGTATGTTGAAATTTTATTTAAAAGTCAAAGACTTTTTTACTCTAATTCATAGAGTTTTTTTCTTGACTCCATTAGAACTAAATCTCTTTAGTGTACTTTGTCTTGTATAGTAACTAGACTTGTCAAGCGGGTTGAATCGGACGGTTCGGTCATTTCGGGTTCAGTTTCGTTATGGGTCATGGATCAATCGGGTCATGTTGTTGCGGGTTTTCGATCGGGTCGGGTTGACCAATGGGTCTAAAATATCGTTTTTTATGATTATTAAAATTAATTTTTAATTAAATAATAATATTTAATTATAATAATATATTATAAGTTTCAAAATAAAATTTATAAATTCTATCATAACTATATACTAAAGCGGAGGTTAAAAAAATTATTAAACGACACATGTCGCTCTTAGATTGGACCACACCTAGACCTGTCAATCGGGTCGGGTTGGGCGGGTTCGGGTTCGGTCATTTCGGGTTCGGGTTAAATCGGGTTCCGGGTCGTTATGGGTCACGGGTCAATCGGGTCGGGTTACAACGGGTTTTCGGTCGGGTCGGGTTGACCAATGGGTCTAAAATATCCTTTTTTCTTATGATTATTAAAATTAATTTTTAATTAAATAATAATATTTAATTATAATATATTATTTTCATTTATTTTAATAATAAAATATATTATAAGTTTCAAAATAAATTTAAAAAATTCTATAAATAAGCTAAATCGGTCAACCCAAGGGGTTTCGGGTTTCAACCCAACGGGTTCGGGTTTCAACCCAACGGGTTCGGGTTGTAGCGGATTCGGTTTATTTCGGGTTTCGGGTTCAAATTTTCGAGTCTTAACCCTAAAATTATCGGGCGGGTCGGGTCGGGTTAGCGGGTTAGGTCAGTTTTTGACAGGTCTAACCACACCACCCCTTTTATTAAAACCAATATTTGGAAAATAATTAAGTTTAATATAAGATAGTGTAATGTAGAATCTTATATCACTATAATCAAAGGATATAAAGTCTCATTCTTAATTTAAAAAAAAAAATTTATTTTTGGATATTATAAATAGAAAGATTATTAAGATAATTTTTATGCTATATATTTCCCATGTATATAATAAAATGATAAGTTTTTATCTTATTACTTATCTATTTTCATAATTAAATAAATTATCATGTTTTGGATATTAATTTAATTTGTAATATAATAAAATACTATTGTTTCAAATAAACAATTTTTATAGTTTATTGGTTTTAAATATTTATTCAAAATTTATATTTAAGCATTTAGATGATTATTTTTCTCGGATAATAAATATATTTAAAAATATTTTATTTAAGAAAAACCCGTACAAGGTACGGGAATACATACTAGTAAATATACTAAATCGGTCAACCCAACGGATTTCGAGTTCTATTGGATTCGGTTTATTTCAGATTCGGGTCTTGACCCTAAAATTATTGCACGCTTCAGGTCGGATTTATAGATTAGGTCAGATTTTGACAGCAACAACTGAGCTTTCATAATTCGTTAATATATTGGAAAATCCATTAAATGTACATATATTAAGACAACTAAGACATATTCTAATCTTAATCATCGTTCAGCAGATATTCGAGTACTGTTACTACGACATCATTAGCTTGGGCCACTCAACTAAGAAGAGTGAAAGCCGGCCCATAAAGCAATTCTTAGTCCAGCCCACTGAGACACCGAATCCAAAATTAACTCATGTTTATTCCTCCGTTAAAACGTTTATATGTAAGAGCACATTTGCACTGGGACAAAAACATTTATATGTACAGGGCCCTAGGGGATCAAGAATCTGTGTGTAGTAATGTGAGACGTGAGTTTCAAACTGGTTAGGGTATGCAAACAATTTAATGCAACTTAATGCATTAAATCGGGTAATCCAAACGCGCCTTTATATTCTACTGTAAGGTGTAAGCATGGATCACTTCAACAATGGGTGCTTTGCACATTGGACACTTTCCTTTGTTCTCGACCAGTGCATTCGCGCAATTTAAACACGTGCACATGTGCCCGCATCTGCAAGATTCTATAACTGTCAAAGAGATGCAATCTTACAGGAACAAGCAATCAAGAAGAGTTTTCATTACATTAAATTTCTCACCTGTACAACAAAGAATCTATTTTGCTGTCATGGCAAGCGCAACAGATTCCTTTCCTCACAGAATCCCACTTTGAACCTGCTCGTGAGATTTCATCTTCTTCTGGCTCTATAACAAATCAGATTGGACGGTTTTTAGTAGGGTGGCGGCGACCCGGAATTTACGGGTCAGGAGTCATTATTTTTGGGATTACGGATTACGGATTGACCCATAATGTTATTTTTTATGATAGTATAATAATATTTACTCTTTATAATAATGTATTGATACCATAAAGTTGTAAGTAGTCATTTGTTTTTGTTTAAGGAGAGCAAACGGGTTTAAATAACCAATAATCAAGCCAAACGGATCAAAAGGGTCAAGCGGGTCAACTTGTAACCCGACCAGTAAAACTCGTAACCCACAAATTGGGTTACGAGTCGGGTCACGGGTCAACTTAATTTTTGCGGGTCGGGTCGGCCCGTTGAGTCACCCAAATTTTTAGACAGTGCCTTGAAATGAAAGAGTTTCAATTGGTAATAAGTAAAAGCTACACATACCTGATGAGTCGATTGATCGGTTAAGAGCTGCAGAGACTTCTTGTCTGACAGAGCGTTGAAGCTCAAGTTGTTTATCCATGCAGGCCTCTAACATACTCTGCATATTGTCTAATCGTTGTTGAACCTTCGCCATTTCAATCCTCAGATCGTTTATCATCTCCAGCTCCTGGATATAACACATACCCAAGATTTAGGATCAAGCAACTTTATTGCAGATTTGATTATGAAGGTCAATAGCGGTTTAATCAGTTAAGTGGGAACTTATTGTGAATCTGAGCTCAGTATTGACAAAAGAGATAATGACACTTACAGTTCCAGGAGTTTGATGGATGTCTCTTGACAAATTGATGTCATGGAATTCTTGATCCCAATTCCTGTGGGAAGCGGAAATTAAAGGATTTGATAGAAGCATATCAGAGTGCTCATCAACATCACTTGAGTCCTCCTCATTCGGGTCTGTATTCACAGTATCCTGATCAAGAGCATGACTTTGTCTCTCCACAAACGACTGAATCACCTGGTTCAGACTCTCACGGAATCCACTCTGAAGAAGACTCGAAACTCTTCTCCTACATCAACAAGGTCATATAAATCTTGTTAGAATAGTTACCAGCAAACAAAAGAGCAAATTATTATAATGATTTTAACACATACCTACTCAGCAATTCTCTCATTTCACTGTTGTCTGCATTATTGTCATGTGAAGGTAATGGCAACCATGTTTCTGGAGACCCCTGGGATCCACCTGCATACATATCTTCGTTTCCTGCAGTGTTATTTTGTCGTTCTTCATCATTCCATTCACTTTGACTATGATTATCATGTAGCTCGTAAATGCCATCATGAATTTCTTCACTTTGACTATGTTCTACATTTTCATCTTCGGGATTATTCATTCCAGAGAACTCAGCAGCGTCTGGAAAAGACAAAGAATTGTGGAGCTGAAGCTCTTCATCACCGTAATAAGAATCCGTTTCTCCAATCTGAATTAGTCCTCCATCTCTATGCAGAAGTGAATCAGAGGAAATTGCTTGCCAGATTGTGGTCTCATCATCACCTACAGAAGATATACTTCTAGAGACTTCATCAGCCACTGCCTCTTGTCCGTTATGTTCGTCCGCATCCTCTTGTACATTAATCTCATTGATACAGTGAGGATTTGCATCAACAGAAATAACTTGTCCATGTTCATTGTCATTCACCTCAACTGAACTGCTGGGTTGGGCCTCAGTGATACTCGTGTTAGATGAACTACTAGGATGTTCATTTGCTTGAACATGAACACTATTATCCAGTCGTGACAGGAATCCTTCTCTGCAAAGAAAACCAATGGAGAACAGAATAGAAGCTCAGAAACCAATGGAGAAGGTCCATTGTGGACACTTGACAGATCACACATAAACTTAAATTTCATCCTATCATTATAAGCCCATTTAGAGACTAGAAACAACAAGGGCTTTAGATGGAAAATAACAATGAGTATTACTTACAATCATTAATGACTTCAGAAATATAACAACTCTCTGAATAATTGACCATCAAGAATGTAAAATTATGTGAGGTGAGAGCCACAAAGCATGCTTTATATTTCATACTAGAATTTAATTCATTATATGCACTTTCTTATTCAACCTTAAAGTGAAACTTAAAATGCTTAACTAATATAGTCCAAACAACAGAAAAAAATACCTCAAACCAGAAACATTATTCCGCTGTCTCAAAAATCCTAGCTCACTCTCTGCAGTGGAGCTGGTTCTGTTGTACTCAACTGACCTATTATGCAGCAGCCTAATTCTCAATAGTGACTGCAAAGAAAAGCAGCACTAGTTAACCTACCAGAGACTAGTGAGAAAATATAACTTGTCATACACAAAAACAACCAATGATTTTCAACAACAAAATCTAAACATCAGATGAATAATAATATCAGTATTGCATCTCTGAGACATGGCAAAAAATGAGATTAATGTAGAATTCAATATGGATTATGCACAGCCAAGTAAGTTTTTAAAAAGGAAAGTTGCAATAAAAGATGTTTAGCATTTGACAAAAGAAAAATAGATCCCAGAAACCAGTTCAAGTCATAATTGGCAAGTGTATATTACTATACTGTTTAATGTCACGAAAATGAGACCAACTGACCTGAATTCGGTTACGGAATGCAAAGGTGCTCACAGGGCCACGCTCTAGCAAAACTTGAAGCTCTCTGCGTCTTTCCCTCTCATTATTCTCCAACAAGTCAAGCAAAGCCTGCCTTCCACATAGTCTCCTGATATCCCTCCTGCTATTAATCTCAGAAGGACCTTCACTCTGATCAAGAACCAGTCCTTCACGAACCCGTTCAATCTGGGCACCAATCTCAGCCCCTTGTTCTTCTCTACTACTAATGGAGTTATTATCCCTTTGTTCACAAGCTGTCTGAACCCATTCCCTCACAACCCTAATCCTCTCAAGTTCAGTCCTCCCAAGCAATTGAGCTCTAGGACTGCTATTCATGCTAGAGCCATTTGAGGTAACCCCATTTCCGCTCGTATTCATCCACTCACGAAATATCTGCCTCACACGCTCCCTTTCGGGTCCTCCGAGATCCTGAGATTGATCTGAAGTCATACTATTACTGTCATCTTGCTCAATTTGGGATCCAATTGAATCCTCCCCAACAGTATCATTCACAGTTTCTTGAGTTTGATGCAAATTTGAGTTCAAGACACCAGAACTCAATGCATCAACACTCTCATTTTGCAGTCTTCCACCAAATCTCTCATGATAGCGGTTTGTTAGACACTCATCTTCCAATTCCCTCCACATCTGCAGGACGGAGGATGTTCTTGAGAATTCTCTCTCTTGGTTTCCAGGTTGAGTTATAGAAGAATCCAGTATTGGAACGTTCGGAAGACCGGCTATAGCCATCATTAACATGGAGCTTGGCAAATGGCAATCTCAACCACGGCAAAATTGATCTCAAGTCATTGTGTTGAAAAAAATACACAGCAAACAGTACCACCTACTCAACATACTATTCAGCAATGCAATCGGCATGACTAGTTTTATAGATCTGCACAAAACTGGCTATCCTATAGACAGAAAAAAATCATCAGCAACAGCACCAAAAAAAATTACCTTATAAATTGCATCAGTTCGAATTAAATCAACAAGATTGATCCGCACAAAACTTTCTATTCTACATTTTTGCAATTTGCATATCCCGATCGATCCATCCTCTCCAGCAACATCAATCCAAGCAAAATTACCACACAAAAAGCGAGATCATACATTGTATAAAGCACATACAACTTAAAGAGTGAAAAATACCAAAAGTGAAGATTCCGAAAAGTCTGGAACAGTGAGAAATCAAGGGAAACGGTCATGGTAGAAAAATAAAATTGTGAACAAACGATGCGAACTCAAAATCAAACTGCATAAATGCGAAAACGAATGTGCATCCGAATTGGTTGAATTAAACAGCCATTCGTTCAATTTTCTTCTGAAACTTCAACGCAAAGAGAGGGTCTCCGCGTAGAAAAATTCAATTCCAACTACAACAGCGAAAGATTAAGAAAAATGAAGCAAAACGACATGTTACCTAGAAAGCGTTTCTTCGATTCGCCTAGCGAAACAAAGCAGAAAGCTGTCTGAGAAAGCGAACGCAGAGAGAGAGAGATGTGGATTGTGAAGAGGAAGAAGATGGAGGAGGCAAGATAGAAGAGAGGAAGAAGAGGGAAAGACCGAAATATTAAATAGGAAGGGCCGGGGAAAACACGTCACTTCTCTTGCACCTCTCTCTTTTGCGTGAATGGGGTTTCCCGGAAAAATAATTGCGTTTTAGGTGCGTTTGATTTAGATATTTGCAATTCGGGACCGAAAAATGTAGTGGTTGGTAAAATTGATAATTTTGGTTAACGATTTTTTTAACTTATGTCCTAACTTCTAAGGTACGTTCATTAAAGTTGAAATGAAAAAAATTAACTAGTTTGAAATCTAATTCAATTTTTATCATCTTTTTCAACCCTTGTAAACTAATATTTTTTCTAAATAATATATAATTTATATAAAAATCTCATTTCAAATACTAATTTCAACACATATTCTACATAATTTCAACTATAACAACATTCACTACACAAGCATCAAATCATATAATTACATTGTTTCCAAAGAGATCCTAAATGATCACAAGCTAAGCTCCTTAATATATTAATATTTTGTTGATTTATAATTTAATATTTTTTAAAAAAATATTAATTTTCTTACAGAAATATAATTTATTTAAATAATATTTTTAACTTATATTCAAAGCCGTAATTTTGTCATTTCGCTATAATCCATTTTCTTTTTCGGCTGAAGCCGTAAAAGTAGCCGTAAATTATTCACTTTAATTTATCAAGCATGTTCAATTGTTCATAGATCACGTTTGTAGCAAAAATTAATATAACGGTTTTAAATTTACAAATTTGAACTATATAGCATCAAATTTACTTGAAAATTTTAATATATAATATTTTAATTTTAATATTTTATAGAATATATTTAAAAAAATTCTTAACTATTTTTAAATTAGAATGGGATTTTAAATTAATAAAATCTAAAAAAATAGAAATAAACAAATCTTGTTATATTCTAAAATTCAAAGTTAAGGTATAGGCCGAATATTTGCAAGAGTTCGAGGTACCATTCAAACTAATTTTTTATTGCATGGTACTATCCGAAAAAGCTAAATTTTCGGGTACTAAACATAATGTCCCATAATTTAAAAAGAAAAAAGACATTAGATGGTGATTAGTGACCAGGGAAAAGTAACTTTAGAGATTAATCTTATAGTTAGTTAGATTCTTAGTGGTTACCTTTCTGCCATATGTTTCCTTTCCTCCTCTGACCAATACAACTATAATCATAAACGTTAATTGGTTATTTGGTTATGCATGATACATGAATTAATTAATCATCATAAATTAATGTAAGTTCATTGGCAAAATACATCAACAGACCCCTGTACTTACACTTTTTTTCCTATTAGACTCCTGTACTAAAGAATGTTCAAACAGACCCCTGTACTGCCCCCAATTTTGCCTATTGAACACTTTCAATCTTATTCTCCTTCCAGTGTACATCACGCACCTTATGTGTCATGTTATTTTGCCAAATGAGCCAAAATGGTCAAATACATACATGTTATTTTGGCAAAATACGTACATGTTACATAAGGCGCGTGAAGACTTGAAAGTGTTCAATAGGCAAAATAACATGTACGTATTTGACCATTTTGGCTTATTTGGCAAGATAACATGACACATAAGGCGTGTGATGTACACTGGAAGGAGAATAAGATTGAAAGTGTTAAATAGGCAAAATTAGGGGCAGTACAGGGGTCTGTTTGAACATTTTTTAGTACAGGGGTCTAATAGGAAAAAAAATATAAATACAGGAATATGTTGATGTATTCTGCCTAAGTTCATTAGATTCAGATCAAGTCATCATGCAATTGTTTCTAAGTTTTAAGCATGATGAGATGTGCTTTAGTGGCATGTAGCCAAAAGGAGACTACATCATTTGACTCTCTTAATTATTAGTTAATAAATATAGGGAAATTCCGGATGGTACCTCTCAGTTTTGTAGTTTTCCGAATGGTGCCCAGAAAAAAAACTTATTCCGCATGGTACCCCTGAGTTTTTATCCCAGTTCGTCCCGTGCCCTTTCTTACCATTCCTTTTAACTCCCATTTACATTGCTATTTAAAAAAAAAAAGGAAAATAAAAGCATTATTTTGCCTTCATTAGGCGATGAGGTTTATGCTATTTATACCAAGGCTGAAGCTTTCATTAGGCGATGAAAAAATGATTTATGGAGTTATCCTGAGTTGAAAAGCATTATTTTGCCTTCAACTACTGTAGGTTGATTCTCCATTTTCTTCACGAGTGTTGGGCATCATGTCAGGAAGCTCAATTATATATAGCTATTATCTTAATTCCCAAATAATGCAAACATTATTTATTTATAAGAATGCATTAGACTCCTCTTCACTGAAAGCTGACTCTAACAAATTTAACCAGTCCAATAACATATATTGAGTCTAAATTGCAGACCCTTTGTTATAGTTTTATTATTATTTCAAGTCTGTCAATAATTAAGTACAAGCATTGGTTAGAATCAAGTACAAGCACTCAAATGCAGGGACTTTTATTTCGAATTCATGTGTTTTATTTTTGTTTTTTGTTTTTTAAAACAATCTAAACGGAAGTTAAAAGAAATGGTAAGAAAGGGCACGGGACGAACTGAGACAAAAACTCAGGGGTACTATGCGGAATAAGTTTTTTTTCTGGGCACCATCCGGAAAAGTACAAAACTAAAGGGTACCATTCGGAATTTCCCATAAATATATTTAGGACCACTTCATGGTTCTAAACTAGTTAAGATGATCAATTTAATTAATTTATTTAGTTGATTAAAGAAAAAAAAGTGGGCCATTTTTGTTGACAAAATCTATGTTTGTGTTGCTCTAGGAGACTAGGAATTAATAAGTAATGTAGGAGTATGTACTAATGTTGTGTTTAATGAGTGGGTATAAAGTGAGAGATTAAATAAACAACAATATATGATCAATTAATTTAAAAATGATGTCTAGATTTTTATGATCTTAGAAACACAACTTTTAAGATGAAAGTAGGTGCATGGGCCGAGTACTTCGTTTTATTTAATTTTATGATAAATTTGAATTTTATTCATCATTTGTGTTTAGCTCTTGGTGACCAACAAATACATAAGTTTAATCTTGAAATGAAAATAAAAATTGCTCTATGGGGCCATTTTCTATTGGATACCCTAGTGATGTATAACGTTCACAAAAAGGCAACTCCAGAGAAAAGCAATGTACGTTGGACCAAAATATATAATTTATATATATTGTTAAGTCTGTTGGACCAATACGAACGGAGAGACTGTCCAGCGCACATATATAATAGGTCTAACATATAAGTTTAGGGTCTATCTTAAAATCAATTGACAATAGGATGAGTAATCTAAGTGTATATATATTGGCCCAATTGGTGCGCACCTGACAACATAATGGCATTAGAGTTGACGGATCGTCGACGAGACAAAACAACTAGTTCAATATCACGGGTGGGAAACATTCTCGCCCGACCCAAACAACCAGGGAGTACTCAAGATCAAACAGGCTCTGATACCAAATCAAAGTTCTGTGGGACAATACAGACGGAGGGGGAGACCGTCCCAACGCACATGTATTACATACCCAACACATAAGTTTATGGAGTTTCCATCCTAAAACCAATTGACAATAAAAATAACCCATGTGTATATACTAGACAATTTATTATTCACATTCCCGATGTGTGATAACTTATCTTCACATATATATAGAGACTCGATTAATGGAAAATGAAATCATTCATATCAAAAAAGTAAATAGAGAAGTGTATATACATGTTACAAAACTAGGAAGGTTTGATAAAGTCCGGTGGACTAATATGGATGAAAAGGGCTATTTCAGCGCACATGTGAAATAAGTTCAACACATAAGTTCATGGTGTTTCATTTTAAGTTCGATTGACAATATAACACGAGGTCCCAACATAAATATGAAGCATTTCGCCATCATGGTGAGCGGGCTAGCAATAAAACTTAACTGAAAGAGATCGCTCATAGTATAGTGGATAAGTTATGTTCCATATTTTAGATGTGGTAAAATTTATTTCCATGAGATTTTAATAAGAAATTGCTAATTTTGTATCCCCTATCTGTCTCTCCGAGCGGGTCCCGGATCCCCATCCCCACGGATTTATGTGCATCCCTACTCTACAAACATACAAACAAATAAAATACCACTAAGCATCCATTATGTATCTTTAATTCTAATCCTCCAAAAATCCTTATACTAACCCTATGCAAATGCCAACCCTAATTCTAACTCTTTATACTCCACAACAAATGAAAAATTCAAATAAAAAAATAACAAATGAAAAATTACAAAAAAACTTTTTTCTCTTGTACTACTTGTCCACAAGCTATGTTAATTATAGGCCTCATAAAGGACAATTCAAACAAAAATTCACAAAGTGACATTGAAAATCATGGGTTAATTAATTTCATATCAAACTTAATCATACTTTTATAGGTAAACCATCAAAGTTACGTTTGGCATAATCATGAGACATAAAAAAACAAGATCACAAAGTAACCTTTAAAAGACCATTTAATGCATTAAATTTCAAGGGCTTCCTTCTAACCATATAGGGACCAAATGCAATAAGGGGCCACATACTCTATTAGACACTGGCCTTTAGCTTTCTTTTCATCCATTTTGATTTATAATTCACGTGACAAAAACAAATTATGCTTCACATCTAAACAACACTTGGAAAGTAGTAACATCAGGCCAAGTAGTAGGTAATGAGAATTTTCTAGGAAGGAGGTCATGGTGTACGAGTTGATGGATTAATGTATTATTCATATATCTTCAATTTAATGCATTAAGTTACATAAAATTATATTAAATCATGAACGCAATACGAGTTATTGCAATTTAATGTATTAAGTTAAGTAATTTAAATGGATCAGAACTATTTTAAAAGGTTTCTCCAAAGTTGTTAGGTGAGAATAAAAAAAGTTTTTGGACAAGATAAGAAAGGAACCAACTATTAAGATTTTTATCGCATGTGCGCATGGCTCAACAATTGAGCTTCTTAGCCCCCATATGCAAGAGGTCTCAGGTTCGAGCATCCAGGATGCATGGCGGATTGTCCTTCTTTCTTATAATTGATTAGTAAATCAGTTCTCACCCGTTTACAAGTGATTTAGGGTAGTCCAAGTAGTACTTGGGCTACCCTAAATCTTACCGGATAAAAAAAAACTATTAAGATTTCAACGCTTCTGGTTCTCATTTCACAAGACCTGTGTTGTGTTGAAGTTGCTATTCAGGCGATTGATTCAATATTAATAATCTTTAAGGCCTTAATGGTGAAAAAGTAATCCCCTAAAAACCCAAAATACTATGATCAATCACGTTAAATATCTCTATGGGCATCTAGTCAAACGGTTAAGTCACAAAAAATAATACCAAGAGGATTCCAGTTCCACTTTCATGAGCAGTAATTTAACATTTTAGACGTGCCATAAAAATTATTAATAATTGAAAATTTAACATAAATTTAACATATTAGAGACCATGACCTAAAAATCTTTATATACTAACCTAAAAAAATCTCATTAAACCTGTCATAAATTGATATCAATCCATGAAGTTTGTACCATTCTTTTGAAGTTTATTGGTTAAACTTACTAATGACGACTAACCATATAATATAAAATATTGTTATGTAACCTCACATTAATAGAGATTCTATCACATATTTAACAAAAACTAATTAAGTTTGAACACTTAGCTTCTATTTGGATTGCACAATTTAATGTATTAAGTTGTATTAAATTATATTAAATTCATATTAATGTAATTTTTTGTCGTTTATAGCTTCTGAATATCCTTCATCTCGGTGGAGTGAGCGTCAGCAGTCCTTTTCACATTCCGATATGGATTGACCGTTTGTCGGAGGGCCCCATTTTAGTGCTTCACTCACCTCGAACCTAAACTCTTTATTGGTCTATCTATTTGATGCATGTACTTTTACTTTCTCGTGTTGTACTTCTCAAACCTTTATTGCCTCTTCGAACTAATTTGGCTGCCGCTTTGTTCGGTCTCTCAAACACCAGGCTTGTCTGATCTTCCGAATGTTTATCTCTTAAAAAAGAGGTGTCATCAGAGGAACTCTCCTAGTTAGTGTCCCAAAAGTTTTTTTTTTTTTTTTTTGGTGGGTTGGGCCTTCGCCCAGTTCGACACTTAGTGTCCCAAAAGTTAAGCCTGGTGTTGCTGGTAAGTTGATGGTCCATAGGGCACTTTTGTCACATTCTTTTTGCCGGTTACTTGTGTTGGAGGGGAAGCAAAATCAACTTTTCCTTACTTTTGGCAACAAATATAAATGAAAGTTGAACTCTTGATTGGTAGTTTTCAGCTTATGATTGGGAAATAATTTTATTTTTTGATAATTATCATATTAGTTATTGAAAATTGCTCATTAACCACTCGTTAATCCTTATCAATTACTAATAATTTTGGGGAAAAAATGTCGGCAAGCTCTTGGTACAATTGTACAAATCCATGACCATGCCAAGTGAGCTTCATATTGTATGATGGAAATGCAGCTTTATTGCACTTTGCTTCAAAGAAAATTATTGGAAAGCTCTCGATACAAATCTATGACCAAGCGATCTTAGTTTATCTATGAGATTTAAAATTTTATTGAATCAAATTTTGTAATTAATTACGTTGTTGATCTTTAATTTTGATTTGAAATATTAATTTACTAATTAAAATGATAAATAACTGATGGTAATTTAGTTTGCCACAAATATTGTCTTGATATTTTTGGGAAGCATGCAATTCACTTGATTTAACAGTACGTGTATGAGGCCTTCGACATCTAATCAAACAGTCAAGACTTTATAAATTATGATAATACTATGAGGTTTTCGTTTTTACTCCTACGGGTGTCCAAGACAAAAAAAATAGTACATGTATGATCTTATTAGAGATATTCATTTTGACGTACTTTAAGTGTGCTGAATGCTTGAATTTTTACAAAGAACTGAAGGAGGCTCCAGTTAATTTCAGACCCGCATAAGAAAAGATCAACACTAATTAGGTCGGCATATGTTTTGGTTTATGAGGAAAACATGCATATGTTTTCCTAGTAAACCAAACTTTAACTTACAAGCTTTTTTGTGAAAAAAAAATTCCATCTTCGATGGCTAAACTCGGGCACGTGATCCAGTCGGTAAGGACCACGAACATGGTAAACCGACTTGTACTGACCAGTTTAAACCAATGACAAGAAAAATGATGAGACTTAATTTTTTACCCAAATAAAAAGACGGAGATAAAGATTGAACCTGTGACTTCCCAACATTCCGATGCCCCTTACCTCAAAGCCAATGTGACTATATGTGAGGGTAGTTACAAGCTTTATTCATAGAAAGAGGGACACTTGGCTAATCATCGGCTTGCTACAAACAAAAGAATGGTTCAAGCATAAAGGACAAATTATAGTCTAATCTAAAATTGCATTATCTACGTGTCAATGAAGGAAATGGATATATAATGAAGATTTAAATATGTAAGGTGATAATAACTAAAGTAGTGAGTGATTCAAAAAATTAAAAAAAAAATTGCTTCCTAATCATAAAAATCACGATGACATGAAAGGCTTCATTGTTTTCCATATAGATTATCTGCTTGAAGACTAGCGACATGGGAGACAAAGTTCATGTGATGAAAAATAATTCTCATCACTCGAACAAGATTACAAGTTACAAACCTACAATAACATAAGTTGAAAGAAATTAAAGCAAGGAGAAGTGTGATTTATTAGACATCAATCGACAAGTCGGGAGAAAATTAAGTGTGGAGGTGAAGACATAAAAGAAGACGCTCAAAGGAAAATATTTTAAGAATCGAAGGCGGTAAAATAAAAGAGTTGGAAAAGACCTCTACAAAAATTATATAAGATTAATTTTGATGGGTCTATGTATATAGTCGATAATGCATTTACTGGGTATATAATTAGAGACCACAAAGCACGAGTCATTGATATGAAAGTTGTCAAATATAGAAGCATTTTGGTGTTGAAAGTAGAATTGCTAGCTAGTCTTTCGAAATGAAATAAGAAAATCAAGGTAGTCGGGGTTATAAAAAATTGAAATTGAAGGTGACAACGTAATTATCATAAAAGAACTCATAATATATCCATGGGACTCATGAAAGGACTCATAATTTAGTGACTGTTTAATCTCTTATGTGATTCGGATTTATAATTTAGTGACTGATAAAATTGCAAAACTAGGTCATCCACTTCCTAATCCTCATATCCATTCAGAATGCTCTAGATCATTATCGATAAGGAGAACCGTTTAATTCTTACCTTATATATTTAACCTCATGAGTCATGACTCATGAACATGATTTATTAATTTAATATTTTCAGTTTGACATGTTGGGCCTGATCACTGGCCCATTAAGCATGTTACTGGGCCAACCCGTACTGAGTTTTGCAGTGGAAGGTGGGCCACTTCAAAACCCTCATCATTTCTTCACGATCCCAAATATATTTTTTTTTAATTATCGAAATTTGTTTTTATAAAGGCTTTTCAATTTATCCAAACTTCTCTAGTCCCTTGGGTGTGAAGTTACAATAATGTACACAAATCTATTTGTAATGTACTATTTAGCAATATAATCTTATCTTGAAAGTATAATCTTAACTAACATGCATAACATTTTATGAATGGTGATTGTACCAAAAATTCAACAAAGCATCATTTCACAAATTTATTCTATCCCCTAATGACATAGGCCAACGACCATGCACTACTCAATTGCGCGAAAGGAAGCGAGCAGTCGTAACACTGAGCCTTTCGTTGTCTTATTGGCAATTGGTATAGTGTATGGTCAACCCAAGTGTCTAGTCGAAAGAGTGGAAGTTTGTGAGAGTCAACAAGTCATGAGCCTGATAGAAATTTGAGGATATCTAAGAGTGAGATCCCTTATATTAATTTGAAAAAACTAATTTCTTATTTAATTGTAAAGTGTCAAACGACACCGCTCCAATGCTCCAATCGCCCATTCTAGCCACCTCTTACTTCGAGCTCAATTGGCCACCCCGCTCCTGCTTTGGGCGCCCCATGAGGGCAGACCACCAATGAGCTTCAAAAACTCTGTTTGAAATTCCGTTCATCCGACCACCGATGAGGGTGGCTGCCCCCACCCGTATCCCCTCCCTTCGCCAGTGGGAACAAGTTAGAAAAACTGATTCTATTTTGATGGAACATTATTATATATCTATTTTGTTGAGAAATAAAGTGTTAGTATTGTAAATTAAATACTTGTTCATGTCCTGACTCAGGCCATACTTGAGCTACATAAAAAAACTAGCCCCTTATAAACCCGTCCATTCTAGCCACATCTGACTCGGGCCATACTCGAGCTACACAAAAAACTACAATGTTCACATATCTAGTGATATGTTTACAAAGAGTGACATGAAATAAAGTAGATATTACATCAACTAGTCACTTATAGAGTTTGGTTCAAAAAAAACTACAAAAACTACAAAAAGTGTATTACAAAATACAAAAAGTGCAACCCGAAAAATATACTACAAAAAATACGAAAAGTGCACTACAAAGTACGAAAAGTGTAAATGCGAAAAAAGTGCACCCTGAATTGAAGGAGGAAAAATGCACTACGAACTAGAAAAAGTGAATTTCCTTTCATTTTTCAGGATAAGAGTTTTTTTCATTTAAACCAAACTCGTCACTTATAAACCCGTTTGACAACCAGATTAATACTAAAACCAAACACTCTTCGATATCTATCTTCGATGCACTTTCCTTTCTATTGATACATTTCTTACCAAACTCTCTTTAAGTCTATAACAAAGTCATGCGTGAAAACTCCTTTTTCAAAAGTTAGAAGTGTATGGCATATGATTTAGTAAGCAAGTAAAGAACAAAGTAGACATCATGTGATCATGGAATTCCCCACTTTAGTAGTCTTCTTTTTGTTGGTAATTAGGGCCTACAAATAAGCCCTCCTTAATTAGACGTGTCTATATGAACTACTACTACTAAGAAGGGAAATTTCCATGCAATTGCAAATTTGTACTACCACGGTCCTTTCTATCCCATGAATATAATGACAACCTAACCAAGAGTGATCTAGATCCGGGTCCGGTTCTACTGGAATCGGGGACCGGCCCGAAATCGGTTGGAACTGAAACTGATGGTTCGGTTTCGGGGCAGTTACAGTCCTGGTTCCACCACACACGGAATGTGGAACTAGCGGTTTTTCAAAATAGGTCCACGTGTAGTTCTCGACTGGACAATTTTTTTTAATTATGTCCGGTTTTTAAACTGGAATCGTGGAAGTGGCCAATCTCCGATTATAGTTTCGGTTCTAGATTTTAGACGAACCAGACCCAGGTCTAGAGTGATCGCATGTATAAACCAGTATGGATCCGATGGAGTTACTACTACAAAACTTACCAACTCCGCTCATAAAGTTACATCACAACTCTTGGTTATCGCATGTAATGTAGAAACTAGTATGTATCCGATGGAGTTACTATTACAAATTTTACCAACTCTACTCATAAAGTTAATCCACATTGAATTTTTAATTATAATTTTTTTTTTTATAAAATTTTACCAACTCTACTCATAAACTTGTACAAAAGGAATGATACATTTTATAAAAATTTTTATTTAAGATATCTTTTTAATTATTTATCGTATTTTGGTATTTTAGTTTTCAAATTGGATTTTTTATAGAAAGACCATTGTGATATAAGGTGGCTATTGATCTTATAATCATAAAACGGTTTAACTTGACATCCCATTTTTTTTCAAAATATCGGTCCATTAAATATATCCATTCAGACATACGTGTTGTTTTAGCATGATTTTTTTTGTTCCAAAAAAATTCTTGTTATTTGACATATTTTATCATACTTTTTCCAATATTGTTCTAATTAATAAAAAAATACATAAATATATTATAGAAAAGGAAAAATCTTTACAAAATTATGGATATTTAAGTCAAATAATCTAGTTTCTTATTTTATAAGATAAATCCTAAACCACATGTATGGACTAATAATTAGATTTAGATTAACCATTAGTATGATTTATATAATTCCATACCCACATTTAGAAGCTAGTGAACAACTTTCTTACAAAAATCTATGACATTTCAAGATCAATAACTTATATCCACACTCACGAATGAATACCACAAACATATATTTAAAAATAAATACCCAAACATTAAGTAAAAAAACGTACACTTCCAACTACAAGATCAAATAAATCAAGAAATAATAATAATTAATCTCCCTCCATCCAAATCAAATATCAACCTCACAACTCACCGGCTTAAAACTCCTAGGATCCGAAAACACAACCACAGGAGAACACAAAGCCTTCAACTTATAATGACCCGATTTCCACCTCCCAACCCTGAACCGGATCTTGCCCCTGACCCGAACATCAAGATCCACCCACCCACTAGTCCTCTCCCTCTTCAAATCCTTCTCACCGGACCCACTAAGCTCGACGTTCCGAGCCACCGACTCGGCCTTGAGCTCGGTCGCCTCCTTGTGGCCCTGGAAGAACGGGTCCATGACCCGGGTCGCCACGGGCTGGCCCCCGTACTCCACGTACACCTGTATAAGATAAGAGAATATTTTGTGTGATACCATATTAAGCCGAGCGAGGTTCTATGTTAAAATCAATTGGTAATAGGAGGAGTAATCCGCTGAGTTAATATTAGTTTAATTTACTCTCAATTTTTGGATGTGAGATGAACATATTCTAACATGCATGTCCCCGCAAGAGTCCATGATCGAGAGAGGCTTTAGGCAGTTCGCTCTGATATCATATAAGATAAGAGGATATTTTGTGTGAATGAATTGTTATCTCATTAAATGCCATAAAAGGGTTTATATACAAGAATGCTTAATGCACCTCCAAGTGATTTTATCTATCTTGGGCCACAAGCTAAAACATAAAATAAGGAAAAGATATATAAAAAATAATACATATAATTTATTTCCTAATAACCTGGAATGTGTCGTAATAGATCGAGAGCCGGTGGTTCGGGTTATGGGCCTGTATGGTGAAGTCGTAGGTCGAGTTCAGACTCGAGTTCTCGAGGCTGTAGTCGTGGATGGCTGCCTGGTTGATCGAGAGGACAAGCTTTTTGGGCTTGAGGACGGCCCAAGTGATGAGCACCACTAGCCCGATTAGGACGAGGAGGCCCACGATGAAGAGGCAGATGGTCCGGGCCAATGCGGGTCGTTTTGGGCCGGGCCGGGCTTGGGTGTTTGTGTTACGAGAAGTTGTAACACTAGCCATTTTGAAGAAGTTATTTGTGTGTTTTTAGGGTTTAGTTGGTCAAGGTTCAATGGGTTATATACTTATATATATAAGAAGCTAAGATAACTTTATTTGATTCTGAGCTTGTGTGCGTAGATTTAGCCGTTGTAAGTTTAGCTTTGGTGGTGCTTTTAGGCTGGCATTAATTTATAACTTTGAGGTTTCTTGCATGAAACTCAAGAGATCGATCTAAAGAGGATATTTGGACTTATGATAGGCCAATTGCATGATAAAAAAAGATGGGACACACAATTCCAACAAATTTTGTATCTTAATGATAAAAAATTCTTTGCTTGTTGTAATAGTTCGGCATATTCGATCGTAGTGCTTTTTAACTTGTTGTAATGGTTACTAGCTTGAATCTAGTTAGTCCAATAGCTTTTGATGACAAAGGATTTTTTTAATGTGTCGATCAGGGGCGAATTTAGGATTGTCCGGAAGTGAGACGGACTTTAGACATATCAATATATCAAGCTAGTACAAAAAAATTAACCTTGGACGAATCAAGCAAGTTTAAATATTAAATAGTACATAAAAATTAAACTAAATACAGTTTGACAAAAAAAATAATAAACATACAAATCAAGCTATATATATGTGATTCTCCGGTTCGACTCAATGGAAGTCTCACCATTCTTTCGTCCATCATGTCGAGTCAATCGAGCAAGATGATTTACTTGTTTCGTGTGCTTTACCACATAGTTCATAAAACTAGGGTTTAGAAACCCTAAAATTGGAAATAAATGTTAGATTTCTACCACTCGCCATGCCCCGGCCCGGGCCACCCTATGGGGACGAAATTCAAATAAAATCTTTACTTCTGAGTCTGCCCATGGACCCCATATAAACTCTCGCTCCTCCGAATGAATGTGAAAACGACCGTCCTCACCTAGATCCGCCATGGTGTCGATAGGTACACACTAACAATATCAAGTTTAGTAAGTATGATCAGTTGTACGATATATAATACAAGATAGCGTGTTTTAAGGCGTGCATTATAATGCATGCATTAAAAGTGGACTTAGTATAATAATGGGCCTTCAATCCCAATGGGTTAGTGATCACTTCCAGTCATATAATTTAGGCTCAAAGTGATAGTCAGATTGTATGTTTTATTATATGGCCCTATGAAGGAAATTCCACTCGGCGCATTTCATTTTGCGAAGGTTCACCACCCACAACTACTATAATTTTGGCTTTCGGGCATATAGTCAAATAGATAAGACTTCGGAATAGTATTATGAGGTATCCATTTTTACTCCTATAGGCAATGTTGTTGACCAAAAAAAAACTATTACAATTTTAAAGTTCGCCACTAATGAAACTATAAAGTTTATTGAAAGGTTCGAGGTTCAATTACTCATTTGACTTTTCACTTAAGTGAAATTCATAGTATCACTATATCTTCTTCCATCGAGTCAAGTCGTTCGGCGTTGGCCTGATTTATGGTTCTTATCAATTGAGTCACAAGTTTGAGATTTACCACAAGGCAGTAAAAAAAAATCAATTGCAATAAAAAAAGAGAAAAAAAATGCATGATCCATAAAGTGTGGGCCGATCCAATCTGTTAGTAACATAATGCGCCTTCAGGCCCAATGGGCTACTAATCGTTCAATTCAAATTGACGCTCCAAAATTACACCCTCTATATATAGAGCGGTTTGAGTCACACAACTCATAACATAACATAATGACTACAAATCTACAATTACAACTCGTGTCACTAAAGAATGTTTTTACCACATAAATGGCCGAAATTTTAGGCAATAAAACTCATTTATACCTTTATTAATCACAACTATATTGAACTATAAATGCAAATAATTGTAGAGTAAATTTCACTCAGTGCATTACACTGGATTCATGACTCGGAATCGGAATGTAACTACTCCAACGATAGAGTGTGTGTTTCACTTGTTGATGAAAAGAAGTTTTTTGGTGAAAAGTTAATTTTTGTATCTTGAAAAACATAAAAAGTAAAGAGAGTTACACGAATTTTAAAATTGTTAAAAATAATTTTTGGATGAAAAGTGATTTTAGAAGAGAAGTGAAACAATACAAGAGTTTGTCGTTATGGAAAGATATGATGAGATGCAATGCAATGCATCTATAGCAATTATTCATATTTGTGTTCAAATTAAGTTGCTTTTAATTCTTGAAAAGCTATAAATTTTAAGTATAATATGAAAGAGGTAAATTATCGTTCAATCTTTACCGATCTAACTGGTAGTTGATGTGAATCCTCCCTCCCTATTATAACGATCTAAGTGGTTCCTATGAACAAAAAAAAGGCAAATCATCATTGAGAATTAACAACAATATAACACATCAATATGATATTTAATTAGTGGCAGTTCTCCTTAAAAAATATTAGTAGAAATTATGTATATATTTTATTTTTTATAAAAAGTCATAAATATAATATTTATATTAGTCGCAGTCAATAACAAATTTGCACTCTTGTCTCATACTCCGAAATAAATCGAACTTGCTAGATCCAAAATTTGTTGGTTTGAAACTTGAAACTCTTTGGGTTGACCGATTTAGTATATTTATAGAATGTATAAAATTTATTTTAAAACTTGTAATATTTTCTACTATTAAAATGGATAAAAAATAATAAAAAATGATTAAATACTTTTATTTAATTAAAAATTAATTTTAATAATCATAAAAATGAAATGTTTTTTACCTGTTGGTCAACCCGACCCGTCCAAAAATCCGCAACGACCTGACCAGATCAACCCGTGACCCGTAACAACCCAAACCCGACTCAACTCAAACTTAAAATGACCGAACCCGAACCTGACTCGACCCGATTGACAAGTCCACAAGTCACCAACCTAAATACCGTTAAATATGTACTAGTAAGAGCTACTAGGACATTTATATTTCTAATTATTTTAATTAAGAAATATTTTCAATAAATACATTGCATTTTCTTACAAGAAATGCAATGTATTTCATGTTACTTTGGATTGGAAATTTATTACACCAAAATAAATATGATAATGCAAAGATTATCAATAAATACAATAATCAAACTTTTCTCACACAATGTCAGTCAAATGAAATAAAAAAACAGGAGTCAGTTATCATCTTGATTGACACATATACCCCTACAATATCATCAGACACGTCAATCGCACGCTATATCTTAGGGCTAATTTCGTAATTTTGTGGAGACTCTCCCTCTCTTCATGCTTGTGTCACGAAATCGTTCAAGGCAGTGTCCTCTGCAAATCCCCTCTCTGAAACTTGCATACCTCTTTCGTCGAAAAAACGCTCAAAGCTCAAAAGTGTCACTTTCGCCATTCCGATCAGAATCCCTAATCTGTTCGGAATTCGAAATTCTCGACCTAAGTCCCTAACTTGCGCTTCAATCCAGAGGTTTAGCCGTGTATGGCCGCTTTCCGGCGGATTTCAACGGCGAAGGAAATGGAGGACTTCATGCTCATCTCGAAGGTGAGAACGGGCCATAAGCGAGAGTTCGCTTTCGCTCTCAAGTCTCAAAACGCTATCGCCGCTTCCTTGGGCCCGACCAGAACTAGAAAGCCTCCAATTAGAGATAACAGAGTCCAACACTCTCCGATTCGGAGATGTAAGAGGCGGAAGAAGAAACCTGTAAGGGAAACCGGCCTAGGTCAGAAGAAAAATAGCAAGGAGAGTGATGCAGAGGAAAGTAGTCTGAGTGATTCTTCTTCTATTGTAATGTCTGAGAGTGATGTGGAGACAAGAGACGTAGCAGACGAGGAATGGGCCTTAGGAAGGACCAGAAAAGTGAGACGTAAGCAGGAAACGACAGGTTTGCCTGGCGGAGGAGGAAGAGGAGACGGTGGTGCTGAGGTGGAGGAGATCTCGGTGGTCCCCCGGAAGTTGCGAGATCTTCTTCAAACGGGGTTACTGGAGGGTTTGGCGGTGTGGTACCGCCGCCGAGTTCAGGTAATCATCACACATCAAGATCCGTCCTGTCACACCAAACATGGCCCAATATTTTATTTTATTTTTGGTTTTATATTATTTTTGGTTTTGAATATATTATTTTTTAGGACAAGAAGTTCTTCATTATATAATTTGTTATAAAGATTTTTCTTAGCTTTTTATTATTACTCTTGAGATTTTACTAAAACAGGATCATTAACCAAGGATACAAGTATATATGATAAAAAAAATTGTTATTGCTTCTACCAAAAAAAAACAAAATTTTGTTCTTGGTAGTTGTTGATTATGATTCCAGAAACAAATTAATAAATAGATCGAAGTACATTGTGATTTGATGGGTGGGGACTGGGGATTGATTAATCCATGTCCTTTGCAGCGTAAGCCAAACTCATTTGGCACTCTAGGAGTGATTAGTGGCTCTGGGATAAGATGCTTCTGTCAGATTTGCAAGGGAGTTGCTAAAGTGAGTATCCTGAAATTTTCAATCCTCATCTTCCCTTTATGATTTTTCACATTATCATAAGTATTGATAGTTGTTTTTGATTGTGAATGCAGGTTGTTTCCCCAAGTGTGTTCGAGCAACATGCGGGCAGTCGCAACAAGCGTCCTGCTGATTTCATGTACATGGATAATGGGAAGAGCATCCGCGACGTGTTAAATGCTTGCCTAGGGTATAAAATTGAAGATGTGGAGGATGCTATTAGAAATGCTTGTGGTCTAAAAGCTGAGAAGAAGTGTTTACATGGTATCAGTGGTATTGCAACAACTAGCTTGTATTGACAATTTGAGCATGTTGAGACTTGTAACTTTGATGTTATGACATTTTTCAGGGTCTTTCTCTGCATTGGAAAGTTCAAAAGAATTTCCAGAAAGTGCAAATGAAGACTCTGAAGAAATCCTAGAAGGAGCATATGAAGACCCTGAAGCTTTTGAAGAAATCCCAGATGAAGCCTCTGAAACGACTGAAGAAACGCCAGAAAGCGAAACTGAAGCCTCTGTAGAAACCCAAGCTTCTTTTGGGTATGGCTTCTTGTACTATTTATCAAGAAAGCCATCATCACTTTATCAAGAAAATGTTGGATAAATTACACTTAACAACTTATTATTGGGTTGGCTTTAGCACTTTAAGACCTTTATAAACAAAAACTGTAGAAGATCACATGGTTAGCATCTGGCCACACATTTAGCGTTTAGAACATTAAATCCATCACGGCCTCATGGTGTTCAAATGCTGATGGAGGTCATAAAGGGTAACTATTTAAAATCTTGTTTACAAAGGGAGGTTAAGTGTAAAATGAACTCAATAATGAGTAGTCAACAAGTCAATTGTTAATTACATATTACCTTAAAAGTAGGTTTAAAGTGATAATTTCCAAAGCAACACGGCGTTTTAGATCATGATCAATTTTCTGCTCTGATCTACTGGCTTCTTCCATCTTTGACTAGTTTACTTTCTAGAACTTTTCATTGCTAAATTACATAGTTTCCATGTGCATATGCATGCAGTGATTTCAATTATTGTTGTGACACTATAAACTTTTTATTTTTACTCCAGACCACCAGAACCAGTCATTGGCAAATCATCCGATGACGAGAGCTGTAAGAAGTTGACTCGCAAGTAGGTCGATCCTTTCATGATTATGTTTGGTGGTTGTCCTATTGTGCTACCTGTATCTTGTTGCTTATTATTCAACTATTCATTCACCTTCTTTTTTTTTCAAGGTATTTGAGGCGACATAAGTTGGTCTTTGACAACGATGTGCTGGCTGATGGAACTGAGCTTTTCTATTATTTTCATGGCAAGGTTGGTTAATGAGAGTTCAATTTCTTAATACTATAATTAGATGTTTTCTGAGTTGTTTGCTTATTGATGACCAGAAATGGCGGTCGGGTTACAAACAAGGTGCTGGAATTTTTTGCATGTGCTGCGAGAAACAGGTAATGCACATATAGTTACTTTACATTGAATCGTATGGTAAAGATCGATATTAACTTTTGAGTACCAAACTAACAGGTCAGCCCTTCCCAATTTGAGGCACATGCTGGGTGGGCTTCTCATAGGCAACCGTAAGTGCACAGCTCACAATTTTTTATATTAGAAGTTATAGCTGGGGGATTTATACATTTGAATGACCAACTAAATTTTATGTATTATGGAGGATTTTTTTTTCCAGATTGAGTTGTGTCATCAGTTTCTGGTCATGACTTGTTTTCAGATTTGGTGTTTCATGAAGAGGTTACAGCTGCACTAGACCTTTTTTTCTTATGAAGAGCACTGATTTTGATCAACTTGTTACACATTGATCCACTTTGGGAATATATTGCTAGTCTTGTTATTCATAATAGATTATTGCTTACAGCATCATAACAAGTTTATTCTTCTAATCATGCAGCTACCATCACATATTTACTTCTGAGGGCACCTCGTTGCTTATGCTAGCAATTGAACTATCTAAAAAGCAGAAGGCCTCAATTGCAAAGAAAGACGAAGTTTGCAGCATCTGTCAAATTGAAGGATATTCCATATGTTGCAGTGGATGCCCTAGGGTATTCCATATAGGTTAGCTTTATGAACGTGGATAGTCTGAGTTTTGTTATACTTCTTACTGTTGTGCTTTTACTTTCTTAGCCGGATATAAATTGTGTGAGATAAATGGAGGAAAAAACTAGAGAGTTCTTCTATGTAATATGTGTTGTCAGTCTAGGATATTTGATTAATAACTTGGAGCTTGTTGCTTAATTTCGCCTTTCACATGTTACTGTTAAACTATACTGTAAATTATGAATTCATACTCTAATATATAATTTCAAGATGCTTTTGTTTATAATTCTAGTGTATCGTGCTCTTCTCTATGATATAATGTTAGTAGCAAAAATCTTGTAAATCCACTAATATCTCTTGATATAAGATGATTGATCTGTTGCAATTTGTCAAACATCATTGACATTTCTCTTTCCAAATCTGTTGTCCTAATTGTAATTTCAGAATGTGTACATCTTCAAGAGGTTCCAAATGATAATTGGTATTGTAGATGCTGTCGTTACCAATGGCACAAGGTGGTTGGAAACAGTGCAAATGCTAAAGCATCCGGCGGGGTCACTAGCATTGGTAGTAATGAGCGTCGTTGTATGCGTTTAGTTGAAAGTCAGGAACCTGATCGCGGTGGATGCGTTTTGTGCAGGTACTAGATTATTCACATGCAATTAGCATATATTCAGGTATCAACTTTATATAACATATACACATGTCACTTATTGAACATTTTTGGCCAAAAAAACTCAGATCCCATGATTTTCTCAAGGAAGGATTTGGCCCTCGCACAATCATGCTGTGTGATCAGGTATTTTCTCTCTTCATTTCCTTCAGAGTTGTTAAAGTTTGTTTTTCATTATCGTTATAAAGACAGTTTTCTTTATAAAGTCCTTGATATACATGGAAGTAAGTTTGTTTTCATGTACTTCAAGGATTTTATAAATGAAATTGCTAAACGCCTTTATGACAATGATGAAGAACAAAACCTTATTCGCTCATGATTCAATATGTAACTACTAACCATTAAATCTTTATTCCAGTGCGAGAGAGAGTATCATGTAGGCTGTCTTAGGGATTATGGCATGCGGGATTTGAAAGTGAGTTAAATTTACTTGTTGGCTTAAAACAGTTTAATCATTTATTTGTATCTCTTAAGTTCTTATCCTCAATCCTTGAATGAAACTTGTTAAAGGAGTTGCCACAAGGAAACTGGTTCTGCTGTTCTGGATGCTCTAGGATTAATTCTACTCTTCAGGAGTTGATAGAAGACGGTGAAAGGCAGATTCCAGATTACCTTCTGAATATAATAGAGGCAAAGCATGTAGAGAAAGATTCTAATGATGTCAAACTTGATGTAAAATGGCGGCTCTTGAATGGAAAAATGTGTAGTGCAGATTATGTTGAACAATTATTCTCAGACGCCGTTTCTATTTTCCATGTAAGTCTGACCTATTCCCTCTCTTTACTTATTCATTGTGGCTTGTGTCCTTGAATTATGGTTCATTGCATCCATTTAACCCCCCTTTCTCCTTATACCATCTATCAGGAACAATTCAGTCCAATACATATCCCAGGCTCAACGACGGATCTTATACCATGTATGGTTTTCGGGTAAGCAGAATCCTTCAAATTGTAATTATTTGATCACCCCCATTTGTTTAAATGTTGCTAACATCATCTTCTTCCCATCATGCAGAAAGAATCTAGAGGATAAGGACTTTCAAGGAATGTATTGTGCAGTTTTAACCGTCAAGTAAGAATCTTTTTAAAATCATCTTCTTGTTTTGATCAGTTGATCAAGTTTTAATGCTTGATCCAACTCTACTGAACCTTTTCTCACCCCATTGAAACCTTGTTGCAGCTCACAAGTTGTTTCAGCTGGAGTTTTTCGAGTTTATGGGGCAGAAATTGCAGAGCTTCCTTTAGTTGCAACTGCTAAGTATTGTGAAAAACTGGTAAGACAAATTTCTTCCCACTCTCAAACATTTTTCCCCCTCTTCTCATATTTTCGTAATGTCAAATCTAATGCTAAGGCATATGTATATACTATATACATGTTGACCATTGCAGGGTTACTTTCAAGCTCTCTACTCTTGCATTGAGAATCTACTCGGAGAAATGGAGGTTAAGCATCTGTCTCTACCTGCAGCAAATGAAGCAAAACCTCTATGGACTAACAAACTTGGCTTTTCTAAGTTCCCCAAGGATGAGGTATAACTTATAAGCAGACTATTGTTAATTTTTTTTTTTCTAATGAAATGTCAAAATTTACGCACAAATTTAGAATTATACATTCTACAACTAGTAACCTGAATAGACCGGTCCTCGGGGGCTTTGAGGCTTCGTCGCTTTTGTTTTGGTTTTATGTTTTATTTTGCATTTTGGCTTTGTTTTACGTCGTCTTTGTCCTGCTTGCTTGGTTTTTGATTGCCTGGTTTTCTTCTTCCCTTCTGTGGTCTCGTTGGGTCTTTTGGTCGCTCCCTCGTTGCTCTAAGCCAGGGGTGCCCCCATCATGACCCCCCAGATTTCCGTAAGGGAAGTTCCACTGGGTAAATGTTGTTGTTGTTGTTGTTGTATCAATCCACAACCATCAATGACCGGCATTTTTTATGAGAAAGGTTTAGAATGCATTATTTGGTGCGAACCAAACACACCCTTATTTTGTTTAGCCATTCAATGTCTGGCATCGTTTTATGCAGCTTGCTGAAGTGTGCAAATGGTACCAATTGATGCCCTTCGAAGGGACGTCTATGCTGCGCAAGGCGGTGCCCAGAATCAAGGAATTCTCAAGGGATGAACTTGGTGGAGATGAAAATCTCTCAGAACACATATGATGTGAATATATGATCAAGGGTGATGGAGAAGATAGTTACAGAATTACAATTTTTGGTTGTGAATGAGTACCTAGAGTTTTTGTGATTGGCCTAAAGCTTACATAAACTGATAGCAACTAACAACAATTCTTGAAATTGAGCTGCTGTAACTGTCAATATTACTCAGCTGGTTCAGTATTGTAGCTCAGGTGGTAGGTATCATTCAGTGATGTGATGCGGATGCATGGTAAGCTCCTGTGCAGCCGCACAGTGTATCCAGTGGCATGCATTCTTGCATTTTTTGGATTCCTTGTTATTTGAGTTACAATTTGAATACTTCAATTAGAAAATTTGCCTAAGGAAAAGTAATGAGATGCAATTCAATTATGTCTAACATTATTATACACATTTATGTTTATACTATTAAATTGATTTTATTTTGTAGGAAAGTCCATTATGTTTATTTTTAGCAAAGGTATTAGGAGTCATAACCTGAAGTTATCATCAGTTTATGATTTTCATTACTTACTTGACATTTTACGAAATCATACGTAGATCGATATCTTGTTATTTGAATCCCAATTGGACTACATTACAAAATTTGCATCTAGAGGACACTAAGAAAATGTAAGATGGAACAAATTTAAACAATTTTGATCATTATTATACACATTTATGCCTGTATATGAAATTGTTTTTACTTATAGAAAAGCCCATAATTTGAGTTTAATTTGATAAACTCCAATTGAAAAGAAAACCTGGAAAAAGGGTATCAGAATTTGTGACCAGATTGTATTTTCAATAAATTTCTTATGTGAAATCTAATCATAATCATTGTTAGTATACACACACTAGAAAAACCCATAATAAAATACATAATGGTTCCTTCAAAAAAAACAATGGTATATATAATTCAAGTTGCATATAGAGGTGGATTCGGTTTCCGTGGAATCGAACCGGAAAAACCACCAGTTTTGAAACTGGAAACAGAATCGGAGTATGTCGGTTTCGGTCCCGATTCCTCTTTCCTTAGAACAGGAGAACCAGCGGTTTTTTTCCGGTTCGGTTCCCCATGTTCCGAAATAGCCGCGGTTTTAAACTCGCGTCAGCTGTTTTGCATTTTCAATTTTTCACATTTATTTTTATTTTTTAAGGTCGGAACCGGAACTGTCCCCAAAACCGGAACCGAATCGGGATCAAAATTGAGGAACCGGAGGTTATCTGGTTCCGGTTTCATGGTTCCGATGGAACCGCTGGTTCTGAAACCGGGTCCACCTCTACTTGCACATTGCATTTTTGTTCAATTTTTTATTCATTTCCACAACGTGAATTTGGGCCCAATTTTTGGACAACGTAACACACACCTTATGTAATGTTCTTTTCCCAGCTTTCCAATTTGCAGACGCCTCCACTCGCTCCACCATTTCCCCACACTGTCTTTCTCCCTCTCGAGCTTCGCCTTCTTCTTCGCGGCTGGTACACAATCAATCTCTGTCGCTTACCTCTACGATACTCAATTTTTCTTAGCATCTCTTTACTCGTCTTCTCTAATCGCACTGAATTTGATTGATTTCAGCTGATAAAACCCTAACTTTCTCGTCTCACTGTGGAATTTTCAGTTCGTTCGATCGTGCGCAGAAAAAAATGGGACAGATCCAGTACTCTGAGAAATACTTCGACGACACCTACGAGTACAGGTCAGTAATTCTCCGTTTCGCATTTCTGTTTATCATATTCACAGAATCGCAGTTTCAGTTATGAAGAATCTCGCCGTCATTCTCGTTTCTAAATTTCAGGCACGTCGTTCTCCCTCCAGAAGTCGCGAAGCTTCTTCCGAAGAATCGCCTTCTCTCCGAAGTAAGTAAGCCTTCGTTCTCTTACCCTAATTTTCATAATCATCTCGATAATCGGAGTAGTTTTTGCGGTAATTGGATATTGCTGAACGACTTGCAACATAGAAATTGAAGTATCAATTGCGTTGGTTCAGATTTCTGTAGTTTTGCTCAGTATTTGTATGAACTCGTCAGTTTTAGTTTCAAATTTCTAAAAACCTAACGCAGATCCAAAGTGAATAAACTGAATTTAATCGAGTCCTATATGCGTTGTTGTTCTGCTTTCCAGAATGAATGGCGTGCAATTGGAGTTCAGCAGAGCCGAGGATGGGTGCATTACGCAATTCACCGACCTGAGCCACACATCATGCTCTTCAGGAGGTCATTGAACTACCAGCAACAGCAGGAAAATCAAGCTTAGAGAGCATGATTGCGAAGTGAAACAAGGTTATAAATCTCCTTTCTCATAGTGTTTGGCTATTGTTAATTGTCTGTGTATTCTCTTGTTGGAGAATGCTATGATATTCCTTAAAGATCTATTAGCTAATCCTTTGGGAGATCTGGATCCGTTTGAACTATTAGTTTTGAGTATGGTTCCAGTTTATTTGCCTCAGTGAATGGTATAAGAATATGATATTGGTATCTTGCTGCATTATGCCTGTTTTGGTTGTGTTAAGGCCACAATTGAATTAATCCATTTCCAGCCACAACAATATTAATAATATATAAAGACATGATAGATTGATCACCATTCACCAATCTTAAGCATCACTATCAAGCATATTTTTTGAATATGTGGGACTGCTTAAAGGGGATTTTCCTACTTGCCCATTTTCCTCTTTGAATGAAGGCCATTTTATGTGGTCAATATAAGGCTGAGTACTAGCTTCACATCAACATTTATGAAACCAAGACTTGAGATATCACAATAATATATCAAATAGGCCTTTGAAATATGATCAACTAGGCCTTTTGTGTTTTGTGTATGTAAGGAAGTACTAAATAACTTAGTGGATGATACAACACCACTACCACTGACTCAAACGGGTATGGAGGTCAAGATATACACATTCTTGTCTCGATATAAAATTAAGAGGGTGCATATGGAATGCCCAAGCATTATCATTGCCCTATTATAGTCCTGCATAAATAGACGGGCACCCATATCCTGGCATAACTGAATATGCTAGGAGAATGCTCGATAGAGCCAAGAAAATTAAGTCTACTGCCCATTATAGTCCTAAATTAGGAGACGAGACACCCATATCTTGACATAACTGAATATGTTAGGAGGATGTCCGACAGACCCAAGAAAAATGCCCACTTAAAATGTTCTATTAGTGGATGATACTTAACAGAAGTTTATAAACAGTCTACAAGATCTTTTACATATGGGTTCTTTAGATCTAAAAGATACTGTCAAAAAAACACTTTACATGCATATTATTACATCATTTATCAGTCATTGATTAAACCTATTCCATCAAGTACCCTTCGATCTCCTTAATCTTCTCCACCAACCCCTTATCTCCTCCACCCTCCTCCCCACCACCACCAGTAGCGGCGGCGGAAGCAGTGGTGGTGGTGGTGTGGCCGGGATCTTCTTTGAACCCACCGACTCCGGCCAGCTTCTCCTTAGCTCCGTCCACAAACCCTATCCCACTCACCCCATACTCTCCCGTCGTCGTCCCGCGCCGTTGCGTCGGGTCGTAGTCTTCTCCCACCTCAGCCCGGTGGTCGTCGGTGTTGCTTGGGTGGTCGTCGGTGGTGATGGTGGTGGGTTGGTCGTCCACCGGGTTGCCGAGTTCTTCCTCTCTTGAATTCGCCATGGGATGATACTGAAAGACTTGAGTTGGGTTTGAAGATCTTTTTTTTTTTATAATTGGAAAGGTTTGTTGGAAATTGTTGATTTGGGTTTGATGATTCGGTTTGCAGATTGGTGACACCTGGATTCCCATGCCAGGTAAGAGAGGGTTGAACATGGAACATGCAACACGTGGATTTTTGGGATGCCTGGCGTGGCACTTCAAATTAATGGATATGTCACGTGCTTTCATGTTCATACAAAAATTAAATCCGATTTTCTAACTTATATCCTAGTATAGAATAAACATTTTATTTTAAAAAAAAAATTGTTATTTTTATTTATTGAGAGATTTATTTATTTTTCAATAAATTTATGCAATTTTTTTTAATTTTCGCATGGAAAGCTTATTTTATCTTCTTAGAATAAATTATATGACTAATTTTTATGCAAATACTTAACATCAACTTATGCCTTTAATTTTTATGCTAAATATATGAAGTTTCATGATACCGTAACCGTGATTGCAACAAGAAAAAAATCATTAAGAGTCGCATAACGTTGTAAGTGAAAAATCACAAATTTGCGTCTTGATCAACAATAATGCGATATTATGTATCCTGATTGATTAGAGTTCTTTTTAAATAAAATAAAATACGAAAACAAACAAATCACCCGTGGGAAATTAGGAATTACTTAAGTGGAAAAATACACGAATTTGTTTTTTTTTTGGAAGGAGAGGCGCTACTACTATCCGGGCCCTTCAAGGGGGCATTTTATCGAAAATGGTCAAAGACAAAAAAAATAAATATTTCGATGAAAAACAATAATATGACATATTAAGGGTTCGTTCGGGGAGCTGGAGCATTTTGTTCGGAATGGAAGACATCAAGCTTCTTTTTTTTCTGTTCGGCACCGAACTTGTCGATTAGTGGGAGTAGCTTTCGACAACGGAATTCTGCTGACTTGTCTTCCTGATAAACTTCCCCTCCTCTCCACAAGCTTCTCTAGCTTGTCCCCCCTAGTTTGTCTCAACTAGATCTCTCCCACTCTGACAATCCAACTGAAGGGAACCTAAAAAGAACACAAATAGAAGAGTGGCAAGAGTGGTCGTACATGGTGTCGGGTTCGAATCCAACTTCTAACTACTCTCTGCCCATAGTCTAGCGGTTCGAATTCGGTAGAGTTGTAAAAAAACTCTATGGGTGAAGTTCTAAAACCCTATGGTAATTTGGTGAACCCTAGGAAAAATAATTAAAAAGAAAAAAATCATAATTAGATTTGGTGAGAGGTAAATCTAATTTCAACCATTGATATCTTATTTAACGACTGAGATCTCTCCAACTCTACCCATAGAATTTTTTACTTTAGTAAAAAAGCAAGTCTCACTATTCTTCCTTCCACTAGGTTGAGTTGGTCGACGACTCGGTGCAAACCATTCGTATAATTTATATATCAACTAGTTTATGAATCATAGTTTATCATCGAGGTGAGCCTCTCATTAAAGAAAATTAATGTTATATTAGCAAATCCAGGAATCCAGATCCAGCCCAAAATCGCCTTCTGGCCTACGTCACTCCGCCCTCCTCTTTCTCCCCCTCTCTGGGTTTGGCGAATCAGATTTGCATTGAGCAGAGAAGCAAAACGGACCTGGTAACTTGGCGGTTCCATCAAATCCATCTCAAATTCTCAGGTAATCCAGTTTCCTTGATTTTCAATCTACTCTTAACTTGGAAATCTCTTATGTAATCTCATAACGCGCAAAACCCTAATTTGCCCTAGAAATTGCGACTTGAAATTGGCGTCTTCAATTTCGAGGTAGCATTAGAAGAATGCCGCTTTGCAAATCTGTACAATCTCCAAGTATTTCAAAAACGTATTCCGATTTCATCATATGTATGATAGATCGATAGAGTTCTGTGTGAAGCATAATTGTTGAAAGCACTGATGATTTGATATTCTGTTAAAGCTTCTACCTTTCTTCAATGGCGTAGTTGATTTGATATTCTGTTAAATCACTGATGATTTGAATCCGATTGTGAAATCAATGGCGTAGTTGCTTGAAAGCTGAAACTAAAATTGAAAGTGCTTGCTGGATGCACTCATGACTGAAAATTATGCATTTTGAGCTTCAAATTTCTACCTATCCGAATTAATTGTGAACCTGAATCTGATTGTGAAAATTGAAAATGCTTGCTGGGTGCATTTATGACTGAAAATTCCGCATTTTGAGCTTCAAATTTTTATCTATTCGAATCGATTGTAAAACCTAATTGTGAAATCAATGGCTTTTGGTATGATCATATCAGATGTCAAGGGGACGAAATACAGTTGTTGCAACTGGATTAATACTCTTTGCAGGTGCAGGCTTAGCCTTTCCTTTCTATATGGCGTAAGATTCGCTGAAAAACCCTATTTTCCTGAATCACTTGTTCTCCTTTAATTCCTTCTGAAACTGTCTATGTCTATGCATTGCCAAAACTCAACAGAACTTCGTCGAAGAAGCAGCCAGTGATCGATTCATCAAAGCCATTGCCTCCTCAAGCAACGTTTCGAGGACCGTATATCAACACTGGCTCACAGGATATTGGACCTGATCATCAGACTTACCAAAAGAAGTGAGAACTTTTGTTCTTAATCCTTGACATATCATATGCATATATACAATGCCAGACAACTTGGGCTGAAATCTGTCCTATCCGAGCGCTAAGCAACTGAGTTTTCTGGTCTATTTTTTACAAAGAAGTGATGAAAATGTAGACCATTGTGGTATGTGTGGTTAGGGATTCTTGCCAATGGGCATACACTGCTTCATATGATGTATGAGTTTCTGAATAATCAATTGAGGTGTATAGTGTTTGCTTCAACTCAAAATTTTGAATCATGGCTGCAACATTTTGAACTTAAAACTGAAAGGATTCAGGTTCTTGGCTTATTAGTGTATGTAATGTAACTATGTATGCCTAGTACTCTTTACAAATTGTGTTTGGGTGACAAAATTTTGAAACATCTGTCATAAAGGGATCAGGTTCTTAGCTTAGGTCATGTTTGGGTTACACAAGATACAGGCCCTTAGTGCATTGTTCCTTTTATTTTGCCATTGTATTTTTGTATAATGTATTAATCCAAATTCCAAACCATTGGATTGAGTACTTCACACATTCAAATTTCTTGACCAAAAAAACTTTCATAACTTGATTAAATTTTTTGGACCAGAAATGTGGTTGAATAAAAAATCAGAAATGTGGTTAGATTTTATCAAAATTCCCAAATCGAGGAAACATCACAATAAAAAAAATCGGGTTGGAATGGAGATGGGATAAAGAAGGGGTTGTTTGATGAATTTAGGTATAGCACATATCTTGATTTAGGAGAGAGTATGAGATTGTGTATGAAATGGTGGAATGGGTCATTCCATGAATGGCGGCTTCCGAAAAAGAAAATCTAACTAAAGAAAGTTTGTGGTCCGGTAGGTAGGTAAACTGGGGACGCATGGATACATGCACATTGCGCATGGATACGTACGCATTGAACGATATAGGCCTAGCGCATAAGCCCGTGGATTTTCAATGCGGAATATGTTATTATTCTCAACACTACCTAAACACGGAAATTGGAACGAGTGATTCCTAAACCGATTCCTAATACCCAATATATGATACCAAACGGGATCTTATAAATCTAGATGCAAAGTAAATTCAGTATAACCGACAAAAAATCTCTCTCAGTTACCCGATGAACCATTCTTTCTTTTTTTTTTTGATAAGGAAAGTAATTAGGGTGACCACAAACAACCTCGTGGTCGCCCTAGAGCATCCTGACGGATGAGGGTAATTAAACCCGGATCATCTGCAAGCGGGATAGAGGAGACACGTCTGAAGGATCCAGCGATGAAGTCTGCCACAGAATTGCACTCCCGATAGACGTGAGTGATACTCCAATACTGGAACTGGGCAAGCAAGCAGTGGATGTCCGAACGCAACAGCTCAATCTCCCACGGGCAGCGCCAGTCACCGAGCACGGCCTTGACCAGCTGCAAATTATCGCCTTCAATCTGGATCCGGGGAATACCACGTCTAATGGCCTCGAGAAGTCCCTGGCGCAAGGCGATGGTCTCGGATATCAGAACAGACTGTCGACCAATCAGTCCTCCGTCAATGTGGATGGGGGAGCCTCTAGAGTCCCTGAGGATGAACCCGAACGAAGCCACGCCATCTGCATTCACTGCACCATCAAAATTTAATTTAATATAGTCCCTCTTGGGTTTAGCCCATTTCTTATGCTTTCTTCTTACTTCACCCCCATCAGTGTGAGTGCGGGGGGCAGGGGAGTCAGAAGCTCCTGCTAGTTTCCACTCTTTAATCTGGTTTCGAGTAAATTCAACAATGTTATCGGCATTGGTCTGATTTGTTCCGTTGTTACTATCAAAAACTCTCTTATTTCTAGCGAACCATAAGCTCCACCAAGTGTTTATGAGGACTTCCAATTCCTCTTTTGTTAACTTTTTCTTAATTTCTTCTAGGACCTGATGTGGTTTTTTATCGTCCAGTGATACCAGGTTAATAATCCGACGAATTTTTGGGTTTATGGAATTAATGGTTGCCCTTGTAAGGGGGCATGATATTAGGATGTGGTTTGTGTCTTCAACCTGGTTGTTACACGCTTCACAGCCTTGCGGAACCGGGATATGGTTAGCCGCAAGCCTTGTTTTAGTCGGTAGGCCATTACGAGCTACTTTCCACATGAAGTTTTTCATTTTGGGAGGGATGTTTAGCTGGTTAATCCATTCTAGGTTAATCTTAGGTTCACCTTTAGATTGATGGAGCCACTGCATTGTCGAGTGGGTAGAATACCAACCATTTTTACTTGGTTGCCAGTACAGCCTATCCGGTATTTTATTTATGGGGCTAATAATTTTGGAGATCCTCTCGAGGTCATCTTGATTGACAACCTCACTCAATTTTTCAATGTTCCAGGAATTGTCCTCGCGGAGGTATACCTCAATAGGCTCCTCCCAATTAATGAGGGTTTCAACCTCAGGTTTTGGGTTGAGGGGATCATTGCCGGTCCAATTGTCTTTCCAAAATCGGATGGTTTTCCCGTCCCCTACTTGCCAGATGAGCCCCTTAATGAACAGGTCTCGCAAGTAACTTGGACCATTGCCATGATGTGTTATGTTTTTTCTTGTAGGTTAGGATACTTTCCGTTTTGAGGTATTTTTCAATCACTATTTTGATCGAGAGATTGTTTGATTCTGCTAAGATTTTCCAAAGTAGTTTCATTTGGAGTGCTTGGTTCATTTCAACCGCCTTGGCGATTCCCAACCCACCATTCTTTGATAACAACACAGTTTGCTGTCTTTTTTTTAATAACGTTCTTCAATCTTACACCCAGAAATAATGAGGCCAATTCCTTACACTTCTTTGCCTCCAAACCAAACACGGTCTAAGTGTCGTCATCTTCTTCTTCATCCCAAGTCCTCAACCGTTGCCGTTGGAGGCGACAAGGCTGAGCCGCCACCGTTCATCAACCAGGTAAGATTTTTCGTTACCCATCCCAATTCATTCTTCTCACTTTGCACTCAGAAGTCAGATCTCCCAAAACCGTTGCAGAGTTGTTCAAATAGTTCATTTTTAATCGGTTAGATACCGAACTCGGTAGAGTTACCTGCTCTCCTAAACGCCAATCGGAAAATAATTTTGAATCAATTTTGGACTGGTTGCTGTATTAATCATTTTTTGGGGAGTTTTGGCTTTTAGCGATATATGATTTGACTGGAGAAATTTGAGATTAGAAATTGATTGATTATGGTATGTTAGCCCATGCCCTAGTGTGATTGGTTTGGGATAATTGATCATGTCAGCTCTCATTTTGCTTCCTCTTCTTTTCCATTTTTGGTGTAATTTTTTTAGGTATCTGTTTACTGGTTGTGATGACTATTATGGAAGCTGAAAATTCGAATTCATCTCGAGCAGAAGAGCTAAAGTCTTTAGCCAATGATGCATTTAAAGGTAACCAATACACTTCAGGCCAATTCGAATTCATTCTACAATGCACACAATCGGTATGACTTTTTAGGTCTCAAACTCAATGCACTCATACAGATTCTAACACTTTGTTCTGCAGAACACAAATATTTTCAGGCTATTGAATTGTATAATCAAGCAATTGACTTAAACAATCAGAATGCAGTATACTGGGCGAATCGTGCATTTGCCCACACCAAACTGGAGGAATATGGGAGTGCTATGGAGGATGCGTCGAAGGCTATAGAAATCGATCCCAAATACTCCAAGGCATGTTTTCATTTGTGTTGATTTATGCAAACAGTATTTGTAGATTGTGGCTTTTGGTGGATTTTTTTGAGTACTTCTCTTTTCAGGGATATTACAGGAGAGGAGCAGCATATCTTGCCATGGGAAAATTTGAAGATGCAGTGAAAGATTTTCAGCAGGTATTTATTTAAGGAGGTTGTTTCCATTCATGAGCATCATTTGATTGGTTTGGTCTGACCTTGCTCATTTTAAACCTGGTGTCAGATCTCTTTCATTTAGTACTGCAAAAGAATATTATCTTAGCCTTTGCTTATCTTTTATATCTAATAAAGGTGAAAAAGATGCACCCAAATGATCCTGATGCTACAAAGAAGTTGAAGGAGTGTGAGAAGGCTGTCGCAAAGCTTAAAATTGGAGAGGTCATTTCCGCTTCAGTGTCTGAGAAACAATCCGTTTCAGATTCTGTCTCTATTGGTAAATCTTTGTTTGCAGCGAGTCTTTATTGTGCTTGGACTTTGTGCACTGCAGAATGACAATCTCTAAAACTTTGCCCTTATTCATGGCTACATATTAAATGAGTGCAAAATTATCATATGAATGGAGAGCAGTATCCTTACTTTCTATATGAGACTTGAGCTTTTATGGTAACTTGAGAACTATAGGCTTGCATTTGCTTTTTATTTTGACCATATATGTGTCTTGATGAGTAGTTGGACGAGTAATGTGTCACATGAAAACTTGATAGAATCACGCCACTGAAAAACTGATCTTGTTCACACTGGTCTGAATTTGAATCTTGTCCAAACTAATATAAATGATTGCAATGTATGGATAAAGTAATTATGATCATTTAGCAATTGGCTTCTCTTTAGAGTGATATATCTCAAAAAAGGTGGTACGATTGTGGCAGTGGGAAGAATGTCCTTCAGCTCAATTGTGGTGGGTACAGCTACAGCAGTAGTCTTGGCATCAGTTTTGGTGGCTTCAAATATAGTGTCAATGAGATCTGTGGCAGTTGTAGGTGCAATGGCTTTGACAGCATCTCTCTTCTTCACTAATCAAACTTCTCCACGTATGATCTTCGTAATTAAATTTTTGCATTTAGTATTTTAATTAACGCTGCAAATGACTGGGAGCTTTACTAGTTTGTTCTTTGTCTCTATTGTTCTTTAAATTGGAAGGCTTGTTGCTTAGAGTCTTTTGTTCTATATTGCTCTAGGTCAGAGTATTTTGTTCTATATTGCTATAGATGTCTTGGTTTGATTCAATGATGGGTGATTTGATATATGTTTTATGATTGCTTGTCAGGGCATTATGCTTGGTGAAATTTTGCTACATTTTATGTGTTCTTTCCTAGAAACCACTAAAGAATCAGTCTAGTAGCTAAGTAATTCGCATAGTTGGACTGATTTAGTGTAAGAAACAGAGCAATTTTAGATATGTTCTTGGGAAATCCTCTACTTTTCTTTTTCATTACCTTACTGCATATAGGGATTTTGTTTTGAACTGTATATAGTGATTTTATTTCGACATCTTTCATAGATTAAATTGTTGTAAAATATCAGCCTATCCTGAGTTCTATATTACAAAACCGTGTTGCCAGTGTACATTTTGCATATTCTAATCTTATGTTTGTCTGTGTTGTTTGCAGCTTAGTATTTTGCCAACTCTAATTAAATATGAGAACTCTCCTTTTTACTTCATTTTCAGAAGTAGAACCACAATATTCTGGAGCCAGGATAGAAGGAGAAACTGTAACTTTAGAATTCATAAAGAATATGATGGACGATTTCAAGAATCAAAAGTGTTTGCACAAACGGTATGTATAGATTAGCATATGCAGTTATGCACAATAGCATTTGGGAAGATTTTAAGATTTAAACTTTTCTCCCTGATTTTGTCTAACCATGGTTTAGATATGCGTACCAAATAGTCAAACAAACAAGAGACTTGTTACGTGCCATGCCATCTCTAGTCGACATCACTGTACCTTATGGAAAACACTTTACTGTTTGTGGTGATATACATGGCCAGGTACTACAACATTGTTCCATTATTTTTACTGTTTGGAAATTATTTTACTGTTTTTAGCTTTGACGGCATACGAGTCTCCCCAGTTCTTTACCACATCTTTCTAACTATAGTTTATTTTGTGTCCCTTTTTCAGTTTTATGATCTTCTAAACATATTCAAGCTAAATGGGCTGCCCTCTGAAGACAATCCTTATTTATTCAACGGCGACTTTGTGGATAGAGGTTCATTTTCACTAGAGGTCATCTTGACATTGTTCGCGTTCAAGTGCATGTGCCCATCTGGTAATTCATCTACCACTTTTTTGTTGCCTAGTACTATAGTTGTCTTATTAAGTTTGACACGCTCCTTTATGGAAATTCAGCTATTTATCTGGCAAGGGGGAATCACGAGAGCAAAAGTATGAACAAAATCTACGGATTCGAAGGGGAGGTCAGATCCAAGTTAAATGGAGCATTTGTTGAACTCTTTGCTCAAGTCTTTTGTTGCCTTCCTTTGGCTCATGTTATAAACCAGAAGATTTTTGTTGTCCACGGTGGTCTTTTCAGTCAAGATGGAGTAAAACTTTCCGACATTAGGGCTATAAATCGCTTTTGCGAGCCTCCAGAGGAAGGTAAAAAGGCGGGCCGTCATTTAATATTGCAGCCATTCATTATTTTCCTACAAACATAACCCTATTTATACTACTGCATATCATTGAATTAATTCAAAAATGATGTTGATAGGATTGATGTGTGAAATTCTCTGGAGCGATCCACAACCGTTTCCCGGAAGGGGCCCGAGTAAACGAGGTGTAGGCCTTTCTTTTGGTGGAGATGTGACAAAGAGGTTTCTGCAAGACAATGGTTTAGGTATATATATATCTATCTCATGACCCTCCGACCAAAAAAAAAATCTATCTCATGACCCTTGATCAGATACAAAATCTTATCAACAACATAACTTTTTTGAAACATTTGCCAGAATTACTTGTAAGATCTCATGAAGTAAAAGATGAGGGTTATGAGGTTGAACATGATGGTAAACTCATCACTATATTCTCAGCTCCCAATTACTGTGATCAGGTAATAACTTCATTGCACCCTCCCTGATAAATTTTTTTCCTGCATCAACTTCATTTACTCAACAATGTCTTTTTTTCTTGTGCAGATGGGAAATAAAGGCGCTTTCATTCGGTTTGTTGCCCCCGACATGAAGCCTGAAATCGTCACGTACTCAGCAGTGGTAAGTAAACATTCAGGACCCATTTGGTTGCAAACTATGGAAACCAAAATGGACTAGATTCGTTTTCTTTTCGTTTCTGTTTCCGTTTCCATAGTTTGCAACTAAACGAGCCCTTATCTTCTGATTGATTTCAAGTTCATTGCTTCATTTGCTTTATTCTAAGTGTCTTGTGCTATAAATTGAATTCAGCCACACCCTGATGTGAAGCCCATGGCATACGCTAACAATTTCCTCAGAATGTTCTCTTAGCCAAATTATGATCATCATCACAGCCTACTTACTGATAGTAATGTTGTCACGGTGTACAATTTTTTGGGTTTTGCCGTGTCATTTTGCTTCAGTCTATAGAATGCCAATACAAGCAACTAAACGAGCAATTTAATGCCCACAATTGTGAAGTTATTTTTTTGCCCTTTTTTGATAGCTCATTGCTTCAGTCTTGTTCTGTTGAGATTTCCAAGTACAGGAAGTTGGTTTATATGAAGTTATGTAAGCATCTTGTGGCTTCTTCTACCTTGTATTATTTTTGATAGCTCATTCAGTCTTCTTGTTTGTTTGGTTTTTAACTTTTTTTGTACTCAAAAGTAACTAATGAAAGTCATGTGTAGATGGGGTTTGAATTTTGTACATTTCATGTTGTTGCCATGGTTACTTAAAGATGTTATAATTTGTATTCATATGCTGATCAAGTAATGTAGAAAAAACATTGTTTTGCCTCCGCCCTCATGCGGAATGGAAATGGTTGATACAGGGGCCATCCCATCCATATAAAATGAAGTCTCACAATTCTCTCTGTCATTGCGTCGAGTCGGTCGGTGCAAGACTCCAAGCTGATTTACAGATTTACATGATTCGTGTGCTTTGTTGACTAGTTTATAAACTTAGGAATTTATCATAAAAGTGGGTCCCTTGTGAAAAAAATATTATTTTTTAAGTATATAAAGAGTTATCTCAAGCAATAAATATTAATTCAAAATTTTCAAATATTGGAAAAGTCTAAAATGTAGAATAAATTTGTTATGTAAAATGAGAAAATACGCAACATCAATTTCAATGTTCGAGTTTATTACCGAAAATTAAATTTGGTTAGTGTTTAGCATTGAATTAATCCTTGTTTTTTTGGGTAGAACAATGGCTATTTGAGTTTAAAAATCAAAAGTTCGTATATATAAATAAAAACCTAAGAACTAGAGCCATCACATTACGCTAATTCAATTTCACCCGTGACGATCCTACAATAAACCATGTAAGGTTTTATCTATTTTGTTTTCTTCTTATCCCATTTTCAACTTTCTCAAATTATAAATTTTTTAAAATTAAAATAATAATTTTCGTACGAAAACATTACTTTTATAATTTTTAAAAATTATATAATATGATTTTTAATCTAAAAATTTACACACATATGTATATAGTTTTTTAAAATATAAATATAAATTTTAACTTTTTTTTTAACTTTTTTTGATATTTTGTATCGCCCCATTGTTAGCAAAATTGACCGTTTTTTTGCGTAATTTGTCTACTTTCCAAAAATAGCATACTAATTTTTCGGTAAAAATAACAAAATCTAAATCTCTAGCAGCGTCAAAACGACGCCGTTTGGGTAGGAATCCTTTTCGATGCGTTTTTGCGAATGAAGTACATCGGTTCCACACCAAACCCTAGCAAAACGATCAGCACAAGGCATCTCTCTCCCGCCTCACAGTATCTTCTCCCTTCCTACGAGACTCTCTTCTCAGGTACTCTATTGCTTATCGGCTAATTGGAGCTCGATACTCTATTTGAATCTTCGTGGTTCTGAATGTCAATACCGTTGATAAATTTAGTGATGAGGTTTCAACATCCATTTGCAGAAAATTCTCCGAAGGACGATAAATCTGATTAAATTTAGTTTGTTTGTAGTTTGATATGCGCTTTCTTCTTCTCGAACAACTATAGGGTGGTCTGATTCGTTGCTGTTTGTTTTCTTAGATGAATATTTGCAATTTGGCCTTGTTTTGAGATAAGCCTGGCGGTGTGAAGTTGTTGTATGAGTGATTGTGAATTTTCTTGTTGCATCGCGTTTCCCATCTCACTCTCTAAGTAACAAATTCGGGACTGAGTGCATTTATTGACATTCTTATCGAGGCATGTGTAGATTAGATGTCAAGTACATATAGAAATTGATTCTCAGCAGCTCAATGTGAATTCAACTAATTCAATGCTCCCTATAATCTTACAAAAAATGGCTTCTTTTCGAAAACTATAAATTTATTGGCGGAAAAAAAAACCTTCCACTGTAGAATCTAATGGGGTTAGATGAGAAAGTGGCAAAACTGAGAAGAAGAAGAATGGAAATGAAGAGAGGAGAGATCTGATTGCTATGGTAAGTGGTATTTGTAAGTTGTAACCTTTTTATTTATACTAGTGTGTTGGTGAATTCGAAGCCATTGGATAGTATAGAGTTATCTCACCCGGGTCTCTCTCTGCTCAACAGCTACTGCTTAGAACAATTACCTAATTTGAGGATCATATCGATTTTGTAAATACATGCTGCCAGGCTAATCCGGCGATTAGTTTTTGGTTTATGATGTGTTTCAATTTTTTTTTTTATGTTTTGTGATTTCTTGCCTTAGTTCTTATGTTAAAGAAACTTGCTTTTGAAATTTGAGGTCAGCTAATGAAACCCCATCTGAGTGTCTTTTGGGTTTATCTTGGTAAGTCACTGCGCTTTTGAAGGTCATATGTCCTATTGACCTGTTTGATGCAACAGATGGAAATGTATGCATTCAACCCAGGACCATTGGATGAGTCTGTCCTTTATGATCAAGAAAAACATGTTTCATCAGCAGTTTGGGAGGGCCAGGTGCAATCTTATTCTGAATCTTTTGAAATTTTGTTTGGAGATAAGATAATGAACCTAACATGATATCAGAGATTGCTTACAGGAGCGTGGGGCCCTTAGATGTCATGAACACACTTCGAAACTTGATCAATGGACACTTACATCAAGGCAGATTGAGTTAATAAATAGGGCCGGGTTTGGGTACTTGAGATACATTCCAGCAATCAGTCTAGACAACCCTCTAATCTCTGCCTTAGTTGAGAGATGGCGTAGAGAGACAAATACATTTCATTTGACAGTTGGGGAAATGACTGTGACACTTGAAGATGTTGCTTTGTTGCTTGGATTAGCCATTGATGGAGATCCTGTCATAGGGGTAACCTATACAACTTGTGACACGGTATGTGAGAAATATCTGGGAAGGACGCCTGAGCCCGGGTACACCAGTGGCGGAATGGTGAAGCTTAGTTGGCTGAAAGAATGCTTCTCTCAGTGCCCTGAAAATGCGTCTGTTGAGGATATAGAACGTCATACACGTGCTTATCTTCTTTATCTTGTTGGTAGTACTATATTTTCAACTACTACAGGCAATAAGGTTCCAGTCATGTACCTTCCTTTATTTGAGGATTTTGATCAGTCCGGTAAATATGCATGGGGGGCTGCTGCATTGTCTTTTCTGTATAGAGCGCTTGGCAACGCGTCTTTGAGGTCACAGAGCACTGTTAGTGGCAGTTTAACTCTTTTACAGGTGTGATTGCAAGTGTTAACTGTTGCTATATTCTTACTTCATCTTTCTCTGTAAAATTTATAAAAATTTGCCTTTTTTTTTCTTCCTTCTCCTAGTGCTGGAGTTACTATCATCTCAACATTGGTCGACCAAAGCTCACTTCAGAGCCACTTCATGATCAGTTTCCTCTTGTTCTCAAGTGGAAAGGAAAACAAAGTGGACCAACTTCAAGCCGTGATATAACCTTCTACCGTAAGGCTCTAGACTCACTGAAGCCTTGTGATGTAAGTGCAAGAATGTTTTTTTATTGGCTGAAGTTTTCTCTGAATTCCCCCTTTTTCTGGATTATTCTGACTTTTTATTTATTTTTTATTACCGTGGTGCAGGTGGAGTGGTATCCCTATGAGGACATTGATCTCTCTGTTATACCAAATGATATCGGATTAACTAGACATTTAGGAAGATCAAAGACAATGTTGATATGTTTTGACAAGGCAGAGAGACATCTACCAGATCGCTGCTTAAGGCAATACGGCGCACACCAACCAATTCCACCACCTGTGGAGAAGTGGGAGAGAAAGAGCCGTGGAGTGGACGGCGGAGTAGATCTGTCAAAGAAAATGGGTCCTGAACTCAAGGAATGGTCCGAGCGTTATATTCATCTCGTGGAGAGAACTGCAGCGGATGAGAGCGAGTACATGCAATGGTACTTGAGAATTACCCGTAGATTTGTGGGAAGACCTATCCCTCTTGCATCTGAGTTCCAAAGAATGGTAGATTACCCTATCGCTCTCTTGCTGTCTTTTTCTCCCTCAGTTAGGGCTGGGCAAAAGTTGTTTTGGTCCTGGTCCAAACCATTTTCTTATTAGATTTTTTTATGCTGTTGATAAAACCCATGTTTTCTTTTATAAACTCGTTTTTTTAACCATTGTTTGAAAATCCAATTTTTATTTTATTATACATTTGAAAAGATTTGATTTTTTCTAAAAAAAATCCCTCAAAAATTATATATTTCATATTTCAAAATGTTTCCGGTTCAAAGTCGTCCAAAACCAGACTGGGGATGAAACTGGACTGAGAAATTTCAGTCTGGTCTTTGGTCTAATATTTTTCGAAATTCAGTCCTGTTCCGGTTTTGGACCGATGCCCAGCCCTACCCTCAGTTGATTTTTCTTACATTTTATCTGTTATTTGTTACCAGAACTCCACTTTGCGCGAGGTTGCACATATTGCAGATACACTTTCTTTACAAGGGCTAGATAACGAACAAATTCAGTTAATAACACGGATCAGGTACGTTGTTCATGAGTGTCTAAGGGACCAAGCTGGGAGCATTGTGACAATTGCATCAATTGAACCCGAAAACGAGTACGGGAAAAGGGGAAGAGGAAAGGAGAAAGTAAGGAGGCGAAATGTCGGGAAGCGTAGGAGGAAGGATGAAGAACTTGACCAATGCTACGAAGAAGATGGCAAGGAAGACGCGTTGTTACCAAACCCATCAGCAAGCGAGATTGATTATGTGCACATTCATCATCCCGCCGAAATTGATCATCATCATCATTCTCAGCTGTGTGATCCGTTGGACGGAGACGTTGATGCCCAGCTCTGTCAAATGGACCATGACCTAAGTTCTAATAAGATTGAGGATGATGATGATCAATATTGTCTACCGGTTAATGAAGACGAGGTTGATCCTCAGATGAATGACTTTCAAGCTGATGTGTATGAGAATGATGATGAGTTAACACAGCCTTCTGATGAATGCAAAGTTGATAATGGTGAATTTCAGCCGCCTCCATGCGAGGAGGTTAAAGCTGAAGGTTCCAGAGCTTTGCAAGGTAGTGATGAAAGGATTGATCCTCAGCAAGGTGAAGAGTTTAAGGAGATTGATCATCAGCAGCCTGTGCAACAAGGTAATGAAAGTGGTGAGCAAATAATAACTGCTTAATTTTAGGGAGATTTGTTTGTTTGTTTTTTAATTATGTTGCATTAGATTTGGTATAAGATTAGGAATCAAGTCATTTTGCCCTATTGTTGCATAGGCACCAGCGAATTTGTGTCATTTGTTGAGTCGAAAAGGTGAGGCTTTGTATATATATAATTATTTATTTATGGGTGTTGATGAAATCATCTAATTTAGTTTGCAATTTGATTTAAAAGTGGTAATTTGTAGATAGTTATTATGTTTTACACTTGCTGTTTTGATGAATGTAAATATTTTTAGTTTCTGAGGTGATGTGAATATGTGATTTCCTTGAGTGTAGTCTTTAGGCTGTGATTATTTTTAACTTGAATCAAGGTGCATTGTGCCATTGTGACATTATAAATCTATTTTTAATTATAACGATTTTTCTTATGCCTTAAAATGTGCTAATTTTATGAATGCAAATAATATATAGTCATACTATATAACAAGATCTAGGCGGTCAAAATGGAAACACTCATATCCTATATACATTAAGAGGACGCCAATACTATATAACAAGATCTAGGCGGTCAAAATGAGAACACTCATATCCTGTATACATTAGGAGGACGCCGATAGAGCTAAAAAACTTATTATTCTAGCTCTATATGCTTATATTTTTTTTCTATGCATCTTTCTTTTCAACAATTCATTCTTTATTGTTTAACATCGCCTCAAACCTTGCAAATTGATACTAAAAAGATCACACATAGAAAAGAATAGTAGGTAATCATCTTCTTGAACCATCATGAAAAGATTTTGACCTATTAAGGGCCCGTTTGGTTTTAGATGTGGAAAGGAAATGGTTAAGGAAATGTATCTAGTCTATTTTTAGTTTATGATTCATTGATACAAGTGGTAACCATTACCCCTTTTTCCCAATTTTCATTTAAATTTGAGTTAACTCTCCTCATCCCTTTCCTTCATTTTGACATGGGGTAAGCATATCCCCTATTCTCCTCTAATCATTTCCCTTTTCCCTCTCTCTAGACACAAAAAAGAGAGGATCATCACCACTCTTCCATATAAATTTGTTTCTTTTCCCTTTCCTTTCCATACTCTTACACCAAACAAGCCCTAAATCTCAAACAAACAAACCTATAAGCTCCTTTATACAAATCCACACCCATACAAACACAACAATGATCAAACACAACAATGATCAAACCACAAAGCACAATACCCTTCTTACTATTACTACTACTAATTGCTCTCCTTAGCCATGTAGCCATTGGCAGGAACCATGTCCACATCTACAACAACCTCGAGGAGGGTCGAAACCTGACCCTCCATTGCCAATCAGCCGACGATGATCTTGGAGTCGTGACGCTCTCAGATGGGCAAGAGATGACTTGGAGCTTCAACCTTAACGTGTGGGGTACGACATTGTTCTATTGTCTGGTGAGGTGGCCCGGATCCGATGGGTGGCTCCGGTTCGACGCGTATGACTGGGATAGGGACTATCACCGGTGCGCGATTTGCGAGTGGATGATTGCAAGAGATGGAAACTTGTATGGGTATGAACTAGATTCTGGACATTGGCGACCCTATCCTTTGTTTCATGATTTCAAAATTTGATTAATAAAAAGGGAAGGAGAAAAAGGAATCCCAAGATTAGACTACATGTGATTGTATCAAAGTGATTATCAAAGTTTTAATTAAGATATCGGTATCAATATGAGTATGAGTGGTTTAACTGATTATCAAAGTTTGAAGTTTCTAATTTATTAGCCATGATATATTCGGTTTGAGTCTCATAAAATCACTTTATGTATATTGCTACTATTATCTTAATAGAAATTAATAAATCCTGAAAAAATAACAAAAAAACAGAAAAAAATAATTTAAATCTAATTCATTAGTTTACATTTTAATGCATGGTGTAAATCTAATCAACTCCACCTATATTATAGAGTTAGAAGACAACTCTATTGGAGCCAATTCCCAACATATTAGCCACAACTAGGGCTTGTTTTGTAACAATACCAAATATTTGAGATATCGATATCAATATGGAATATGGGTATGAGTGACAATAAATTGATATTGATAGACTAAACAACGAAATCAATTTAATATCAATACTCCATAAACCAAACACCAAAAATGATTGAATCGATATCATAATATATCAAACAAGAATATTGGGATGTCTCATATCTATCATTGGTATCCTAATATCGATACTAAATGGGTCCTAAAAAAATTATTTATGGTTAGGAAGTTGTATCAAGCGGAAGAGAATTTCATATCAAGTCAAACCACACCAACTACAAAAGAAAATCCGCTCTATGGCTTCTAAAGGCAAAATTGAAATGCTTGATCATTATCATATGGTGTGCATTTTGTACTTCAGAAATGGGAATATTTTTGACAACCACGGGTCAAAATGGGTCGAAACGAGACCCGAAAACCCGTAACGGTTTGCGGATCAGGTTACGGGTCGACTTTATTTTTTTTAAGGGTCGTTAAGTTGACCCGGGGATCCTAGTTCCTCACTTTGTGATCATTTTGGGTTGGTCTTTGCTTGTACTAAAGAAAAACTCTGTTTTCAACTACAATCAAGATCTCCATTTTACCATCAAGAGTGGAACCAGAAGAAGTGAAGTATTATCAATCATGGTGTTCATATTCAGACGTCGCCCTTTAATCACAAGTTTTTTACATGAGAATTTCACTTTAGCCATTTAATTGACTGCATGTTGAACTAGCTGTCCAACAGGCGGTCGGTCGACCCGTAACCTAATCTGACCTGCCCACAATTTTACGGGTCAATTTTTTTAATTTACGTGTCCTTCTTCTTAGCCAATTAATTCGTCCCGCCTTAACCCTAAATTTCATTTCTTCCTACACACCCTTAATGCTTAAATATAAAATTTTTCTTATAAAGATAAATTAATTATCATATAACCAATCGAGATCTTTACCTATAAGGTAACAAATAATTGGATTATAATAATAACCAAATAAAATATTCTAAAATCTGTATGATAGTATAAAAAAGGCCAAATGGTGCTCAATAACACAAACTTTCATTCCGTTGCTCTAAATAGCACGAACTTTGAAAAAAACAAAAATAATCACTAACTTTCTGTGTGGTGGTGTTTAATAGCACCGTTTTATTTTTAAATGGTATATCTCCAAAATAAGAAAATGACATGTCACATATATACTTAGTTGGCAAATTTAATTAAGGACATATCACATATGTCATTTATTAAAGCCAGCCCCAACTGTCAGGCTGGAATCTCACGTCGGCGGTAATGTTGGTACCACTATCAATGGGGTTCCGTATTGGATCGTCGGAGCCCCTTTTGGTAAGGTGGGCGACAAACTTTTCTATTTCGATCATAAGACATAGGAGTTTCGAGCAGGGCCCAGTCTACCCGAAGGAGCGCGCGCTTCGTATGGATTGGGAACGTTGGATGGGAAGCTAACCGTGGGGATCAAAGTCTGTCCAGAGATAGAGTTTTGGAGCCTTAACGGCGAGACCGACGATTGGAGAAGGTTGTTTGTATGTACAATCCCTTTCGTTAGTTTATACCCTTTAGGATGGCTGACTAGGGGGGTTGAGGTGATGTGTCGTTTGTGTGAGAACATGTTGGTGGTTTATAGTGTGACAGAGGGTACTATGGTGAGACTTTCCGAGAGAGTTCAGGAGATGATGACGAGGAGAATGAAGCATCAATTGGTAGCTTATATTCCTAGTTCGGTTGATCCATGCCAACCCCAGTGATGCAATGACATTATGTATGTTTGTTCTTTGCTCGATCTGTGTAACACCCCAATAATTTATAAGGAATTGAGGTGCTCCCCATGTCAACAAGAGCTCTTCTTTTTTCTGAGTTCGAGTGAGGACAAAGAACTCAGAAGTTAAGCGTGCAAAGGGCGAGAGTAGTACCAGGATGGGTGACCTCCTGGGAAGTCCTCGCGTTGGCGTGGGATAGCGCTTCTAAAGGCTTAGGCCTTACAAATGGTATCAGAGCCGACTCTGGATTACGAGTTGGCTTGGCCCGGTGGGCGGTCACTCGACCTGGAGGGCGGTCCTTGGGCCTTGACGAGGACGTCAAGTGCTTAAGTGGGGGAGATTGTAACACCCCGATAATTTATAAAGAATTGAGGTGCTCCCCATGTCAACAAGAGCTCTTCCTTTTTCTGAGTTCGAGTGAGGACAAAGAACTCAGAAGTTAAGCGTGCAAGGGCGAGAGTAGTACCAGGATGGGTGACCTCCTGAGAAGTCCTCGCGTTGGCGTGGGATAGCGCTTCTAAAGGCTTAGGCCTTACAATCTGTTAGACAATATTATTAATTATTCCTTTCTTTATTGTTAGTTAAACAATATTGTTAATTGGATTTTTTTAATGTGTGTCCATGGGTACACAATAAGAATGCTAATTTTGGACCAACAAGCATGGAGCGTAGTGGGAGGGGCTACGCTTCCCTTCGCTGAGGTCGAGGGTTCGACTCTCAGTATAGGAGAAATGAACTTGTTGGGAGAGCAGATGCCACCCAAAAATAAAGGGGTCCTCACGAGACTCGAACTCCAAACGTAGGCGTTTGATGGAGCAAAGCTCTCCGCTGAACTGGGGTGACAATGACAAAAAAAAATACTAATTTTGGTAAATGTGGATATTGTTTGTTAATTTTGAATTTTTGATTTTTTTAAAGGATTCATTAATTCTAATTTAGGGAATAGTTTTGAAATAATTTCCAAAATTGTCACTTGCCACCCCATTTCAGAGGAGAGCTTTGCTCCATCAAACGCTTACGCCTGAGTTCGAGTCTTGCGAGGGTAAATCTATGTATATATATAAAAGACGTAAGGAATAAGACCACCACGTTGTGTCACCTAGGATTTTCTTATGTGTCGTTCCCACATTAAGCCACCTAGGATTTGGCCACATAGGATTTTTTATTTTGAGAATTTATATATGTTGATATTATTTTAGGATAATATAGAAATAGGATAAATTAATCTAAGAAAAATATTATATCTAAAATAAAATAAATTATAAAAGCATTAAATAGGATATTATTTTGAGAATTTATATATGTTGATATTATTTTACATGATAATTTATTTAACTAAAAATATTATATCTAAAATAAAATAAATCATACAAGCATTAAATATTTCGTAAAATATTATTGACGAATATTATTTATAATAATTTATTTAAGTTATTTTTATATCACAATATAAGCTATTTGTCATGTATGATTTTAACATGTGTCACCTAGGATTTTTCGTACATGTCATTATCAAAATTTATAAATTGAAAAGATTTTATCTAAAATAAAATAAACTATAGTATATATTAGGATAGATTATGAGTATATAATTGATTATCAATTGATTACATTATCTTTATCTATATATCTATTTCTATAAAAAAAATCTTAAATCAAATTATGATAAAAAAAATCAAAAAAATTACAAGATGATAAAAATTACATTATCAATGTCTTTTTATCCATTTATGATGTAAAAGATTTTTTTAAAATTAAATTTTTGTTAAAAAATCTGTCTATATATAACTATATATTAAAGTTTTATATTTTTGAGTCACCACATTGACTTTGGCCCAAATTTATTTTTAAAATTTCAACTTTTATTTATATTATTTTATCTTTTTCAAATAATTTTTCTCTTTATTTATTCAAAAAAATTGTAAAATTTCGAATGTATTTAACTCTAAAAATAAAAACTATCGTATGTGAGTATAAATTTTTTATCTTTTATGTCTCATTATATTAAAATAAATATGCTAATACTGAGTCGTAATCGTGCATGGCACGACGGGTATAACTAGTATACGACTACTTAATTGTTAGGGTGAGATTTTCCAATCCTTTAGTTTAATATATTTATCTTATCTTTATCTCGATCTAATAACGAGGATTCAACAATTGAATCTCGAAATTGCACAATGCAAGCAACATGGTCTTTCAATGGAGTCCTACTATTTGCCAAGATGAACACACTTTGGCAAGAACTCGAAACCCTTTCAATGGAGTCCTACTATTGGTAAATAATGTTTTGGCTTATAAATTAGAAATTTCAAACTTGGATAGTCATCTAAATTATAATGAGATAATTAAACAGTAAAGAAGTAAAGAGATAATTAAACTTGGATAACCCGGTGTGGATTCCGTTTCGGGATAAACAGTAAAGAGATAATTAAAGGAATTTAGGGCAAACTATTCTTGGATAAATTATAAGAAGTGAAACCAAGAGTATTTATACCTAAGCCCTAACGGTTCAAAAAAGGCGGCCCGGGAAAGAACCGTAAAGAAAACCCGAGAAGAGAGCGAAACTCTAGTTTATAAAAATTACATAAAATAATAATAATATTCTAAAATGTTAATCATCGTATCGCTTTGGGTGATGACGAATCCGAACCGGTCTCATCTTTCCCATGCCGTCCGTATCACTCTACTTTATCTAACATTTCTTTGGAGTCTACTTATCAGCTAATGAAAACATTGAAATTATTATGAAAGAAAGAAAAAGACAACAACAAATAAATATGACATAATCAAGGGAATTAATTAATAAGATAATTAATCCTTCAAAGTATAGGAACATCTTTAATCAAATCAAAGAATCTCCACTGTCCATTAATTGATTCATACCCTAACAAGAATTCATCTCTTGAAATCATCCACCTGCAATCCGTGCACCGGTAGTTGTCCCTCGCGTAGTCATACGCGTCGAACCGGAACCACCCATCGGATCGGGTCCACCTCACCCGACAATAGAACAATGTCGTACCCCACAAGTTAGGGTTGAAGCTCCACGTAAACTCTTGCCCATCCGAGATCGTCACGAATCCAAGATCGTCGTCTGCTGACTGGCAATGGAGGGTCATGTTCCGACCCTTCTCGAGCCGGTTGTAGATGTGGACATGTGTCCTGGCAATGGCTACATGGCTAAGGAGAGCAATTAGTAGTAGTGATAGTAAGAAGGGTATTGTGCTTTGTGGTTTGATCATTGTTGTGTTTGATCATTGTTTAGTTTGTATGTGTGTGTATTTTATATAAAGGAACTTAATTGTTTGTTTGAGATTTAATAGGCCAAAATCTTTTCATGATGTTCAAGAAGATTGATTACCTAATAATCTTTTTCTACGTGATGTCTTTGACATCAATTTGCGAGGTTTGAGGCAATTTTAAACAATATAGAATGAATTGTTGAAAAGAAAGATACAAAGATAAAATTAAACAATGTATACATATAATGGAGATGGTCCATATCCGATGATATTAAAGAAAAATGCATCTTACTACAATTTTACACTTCTAGCTTGTTCACTTGTTTGGTTTTGTAGCCTCCTGTCACTTTTAATACAAACACAAATGGGTCGGACAGGTCGGGTTCGGATTTGGGTCAATCGAGTTTCGGTTAAAACGTGTCTCGGGTCATTGGATCGTTAAATTTACGGGTTTATTAGGTTTGGTTGTTACGGGTTGGAGTTGATCCAACGGTTTATGATCGTCAATTTTTTATACCTTTATTTTATGATTATTAAAATAATATTTAATAATAATTTGTAAAAAATTAATAATAAAATATTTAATTTGTAAAAAACTAATTAAAATAAAGCTTTATCGGGTTGGTCAGGTACGGTCAACCCAACCCAGTTTTTTCGGGTCAATCGGGTTCGGGTCGTTCTTAACCCATTGAGTTCTAGGTCAGGTTTCAACCCAAAAAACTTCGGATGGATCGGGTTGGGTTAAATTTCGACAATCTAAATACATGACAATTTAATTAGGGTTTTATGATGAGTTTCCATTTCCATAAAAAGACAATGATTAGCGTCAATTAGGTGAAACGTCTTGCTTTTGATCCAAGTATGTGCGTTATTGAAAGCATCCATTCTTCCATGAAGAATTGTCAAGAAACTGCATCAAATTGTAACGTGACTGCTTTTTCAAGTCTTTCTCTGATATGAAATTCTCTTCCGCTTGATACAACTTCCTATATTTAGTATTGATATTAGGATATCGGATATGGATATGCATACCCATATTGATTTGTGAGCGGATATACTCTGACGTCAAGTGAACGTTGCCCTCCACGAGGAGGTTCATAAGTTCGTTGGCAATCTTTCAATCATTAATTTTTGAGCGGATAAACTTGTAGATGTTACTTTGTGTATGTGGGTTTTGCCCATTATTATTATAAAAAAAATTCTCATTTTCGAAGTACCAAATGCACACCATACGATGATGAGCATTTCAATTTCAGCTTTAGAATCTATAGAGCGGATTTCCGTTAGCAGTTGGTGTGGTTTGACTTGATATGAAATTCTCTTCCGCTTGATACAACTTCCTAGTGATATATAATTCCTTTATGACCCGTTTAGTATCGATATCAATTATTATCACTCATACCCATATTCCATATTGATACTGATATCTCAAATATTTGGTATCAATACAAAACAAGCCCTAGTTGTGGCTAATATGTCGGAAATATTGGGCTCAATAGAGTTGTATTTTAATTCTATAGGTGGAGTATTGCGATCTACACCATTAAAGTGTAAATTAATAAATTAGATTTTTTTTCCTGTTTAGTACTTATATTTTTAGAATTTATTAATTTCTATTAGAAAATATTAACACTTTACATAGATTAACTCTATGGGATTCAAACCGAATATGTCGTGGCTAATAAATTAGAAACTTCAAACTTTGATAATCAGTTAAACCACTCATACTCATATTGATACCGATATCTTAAAACTTTCATAATCACTTTGATACAATCACATGAGTCTAACTTTGGAATTCCTTTTTCTCCTTCCCTTTTTATTAATCAAATATTCAAATCATGAAAGAAAGTGTAGGAACATTAATTATCATACAAAGGATAGGGTTGCCACCTTCCAGTATTTAGTTCATACCCATACAAGTTTCCATCTCTTGCAATCATCCACCTACAATTTGCGCACCGGCGATAGTCCCTCTCCGCGTCATACGCGTCGAACCGGTGCCACCCATTGGACCCGGGCCACCTCACCCGACAATAGTACAATGTCGTGTTCCATATGTTAGGGCGGAAGCTCCAAGTCATCTCTTGCCCATCTGAGAGCGTCACGAATCCAAGATCATCGTCGGCAGACTGGCAATGGAGGGTCAGGTTTCGACCCTCATCGAGCCGGTTGAAGATGTGGACATATGTCCTGGCAATGGCTACATGGCTATGGAGAGCAATTAGTAGTAGTGATAGTAAGGAGGGTATTGTGCTTTGTGGTTTGTTCATTGTTAGTATTTGTATGGGTGTGTGTATTTGTATAATGGACTTAATTATAAGTTTGTTTGTTTGTTTGTTTGAGATTTAATAGGTCAAAATCTTTTCATGATGGTTCAAGAACATGATGACCTACTATTCTTTTCTATTCTATGTGATCTTTTTGTTATCAATTTGCAAGGTTTGAGGCGATGTTGAACAATAAAGAATGAATTGTTGAAAGGAAAGATACATATATAGATAAAAATATAAATATATATATATATATATATGATCAGAATAATAATTTTTTAAGGTCTATCAACATCCTCCTGACGTATTCAGAGTATGAGTAAGGATGGAACTAGGGGTGGACTTGGATTCGTTTAGCCCACCCAAAAATAAAATATATTAACAATAGAAGTAGTAAAATTCAAATATCTAAGCTAGCCCAAGTGGCAATGTATAAATACCTACTTCATGGAGGTTTAGGTTTGAATCTCACTAGCTCTTTTCCATCTTCTTTCTCCCTCTTTTTACTAATTATAATTTTTTACTATATATATTTGATTTTAATTTTTACCCTACAATTTAGCCTACCCTGAATTTCAAGGTTGGGTATGAATGTTCCAATTTTGACCTCCTAGATCTTGTTATAGTTGGACTATATTGGATATGATGATTGATCATGGAACTAGAAGCTTATTATATAATTGTTTTTATTTTATTTTATTATTATTATTTTTTGGTCTTGGGCACTGCCCTTAGAACTCGAAACAGAAACCACGTGGAACTACCATAAAATATTATTATTTTATTATTATTTGCATTCATAAAATTAGCCCATAAATCATTATACAAATATGTAATTGAAATTGTTATAAAATAAATATATTTGGGTTTATTTTATATTTATTTATATATCGATTGGTGGGGAAATAAAAGTTTAATGTAAATTTAAGTGATTGAATCGTACCATAAACTTTTCTATTTCTTTCTAAAAAAAAAAAACTTTTCTATTTCTAAAGTGCCGCACCACCATAGGATGATTCGCATTTCAATTTCGGCTTTAGAAGCCATGGTGCGGATTTCCTCTAGCAGGTGGTGTGGTTTGACCTGATATCAAATTCTCTTTTGATTGATACAACTTCCAAGTGATATATAATTCTTTTAGGACCCATTTGGTATCGATATTAGGATACCAAGTATCGATATGAGACATGATAATATTCGTGTTTGGTACGATATCATTTTCGGTGTTTGGCTCACAGAATATTGATTTTAAATTGATTTTTGTAGTCCGTTATATATGCTATCAATATCAAATCCTATTTGGTATAATTCTTTTAGTTATTTATTTTCTTAGGTATAATTCTTTTTTTTAACCGTTAGGTTTAACTTTAGCGGATTTATGAGGCAAATGGTTACCACGTGAAATATACGAAAAAAACAATCACATATAGTCTAATTTAGGAATTCCTTTTTCTCCTTCCCTTTTTATTAATCAAATATTGAAATCATGAAAGAAAGAAATAACAACAAGTATATGATATAACCAAGGGAATTAATTAATAGGAGAACCAATTCAAAGTATAGGAACATTTTTAAACAAAGAATAGACTCTCCATTGTCCAGAATCTGTTTCAAACCCATACAACAATCCATCTCTTGCAATCATCCATCTACAATCCGAGCACCGGTTTCTGTCCCTCTTCCTGTCATACGCGTTGAACCGGAGCCAGCTATCGGATCCAGGCAACCTCACCCGACAATAGAACAATGTCGTACCCCACACGTTAACGTTGAAGCTCCATGTCATCTCTTGCCCATCTGAGATCGTCACGACTCCAAGATCGTCGTCGGCTGATTGGCAATGGAGGGTTAGGTTCCGACCATTCTCGAGTCGGTTGAAGATGTGGACATGTTTCCTGGCAATGGCTACATGGCTAAGGAGAGCAAGTAGTAGTAGTAATAGTAAGAAAGGTATTGTGTTTTGTGGTTTGTTCATTGTTGTGTTTGGTCATTGTTGTGTTTGTATGGGTGTGTGTATTTATATAAAGGAGCTTATAAGATTGTTTGTTTGTTTGAGATTTAATAGGTCAAAATCTTTTCATGATGGCTCAAGAAGATGATTACCTACTGTTCTTTTCTATGTGATCTTTTTGTTATCAATTTGCAAGGTTTGAGGTAGGGGTGCTCAAGGGTCGGGTCGACCCGCAACTCGTAAAAAAATTACTTTTGACCCGTGGCTCGCGGGTCTAATGGGACGGGTCGTGAGTCGACCCGCTTGACTCTTTTGACTAAGTCAATCGGGTCAAAAATGAATTTTTTACCTAAAAAATTATTTTTTAACCTAAAACAATGTATTTTTTAACCTAAAAACATGTATTTTTAAAAAAAACCATTGGGTTGCGAATCAACCCATAAATCCAACGATTTTTCATAAAAATAGTTTATATATTAATAAAATTATAAAAATATATATTTTTTAAAAAATATTGCGGGTCGCGGGTTTGACCCGACCCGACTCCCAACCCACAAAATAAAAAGATTCGACTCGCGACCCGACCTGCACCGGTCACGGATCGATCCGAGACCCGCAAATTACGGGTAGAGTCAGTGCGTGTCGCGGACGACCCGACCAGTTAAAAACCCCTAGTTTGAGGCAATGTTAAACAATAAAGATAAAATTGTTGAAAGGAAAGATGCGTAGACAAAAATAAGTTTTGTAGGTCTATCAACATCCTCGTGATGTATACAAGGTACAAGTGTTCCCATTTTGACCGCCTAAATCTCGTTATAGTAGGACTATATTGGATATGATGATCGATGGAACTAGAAGCTTGTTAAAGAATTGTTTTTATTTTATTATTATTTTTATTGGTTTGTCGGTTTTTCGGTTACGGTTTTTTTGCCAAGCCCTACCGAAGAGCGATGACCTCAGTAATCAGAATGGACTGTCAACCGATAAGTCATCCGTCGAAATGGATAGGCGAGCTAGAGTGGTCACGAATGATGAAACCTATAGAAGAAAAACCATTTGAACTAACTGCACCATCAAAATTAAGCTTAACGAAGTTATGTTTAGGTTTTTCCCATTGTGCATTTGACCTTTTTCGTCCCTTTTGGGGCACCTGAACCACAAGGAGGATCCGTCAAGTTTGTTGGCAATTTTCCAATCATTAATTTATGAGCGGATAAACACGCAAATATTAATTTGTGTATGTGTATTTTGCCCATTGTTGTTGTCAAAATATTTCCCATTTCTGAAGTACAAAATATACACCATATGCTGATGATCGAGCATTTTAATTTCGGCTTTAGAAGCCAAGGTGCATATTTCCTCTATCAGTTGTTGTGGTTTGACCTGATATGAAATTCTCTTCCACTTGATACAGCTTCTGATTAAGCTATATATAATTCTTTTAGGACCTGTTTGGAATCGGTATTAGGATACCAAGTATAGATATGTGACATATATATATATATATATATATATATATATATATATATATATATATATATATATATATATATATCAATATTCGTGTTTGGTATATTCTAATATTAATTCGATATCATTTTCAGTGTTTGGTTCAAGCAGTATTTATATTAAATTAATTTCAGTTGTTCGTTATATAGGCCACCAATATTAATTTATTATCACTCATACACATATTTCATATTGATACTGATATCTCAAATATTTGGTAGCGATAGAAAACAAGCCCTAGTTGTGGCTAATATCTCTGTAATGGGCTCCAATAGAGTTGTATTTTAACTCTATAGGCATGTCGTTAAAATGTATGAGTTGATTGGGTCAATTCGGTGTTGTTTTTGTGCAGGTTCAAGTCAACCCTACAAGTTAAGAATGTCAACTTTTTAATGATTCATAAATATTACAAAAAACATTTTGAAGAATAAGATAGTATTTTTTACATTTTAATAATAATTTTTTTTATCATAATTAAAATAAATTATAGATTGTAATATTTAATTTAATTATTTTTAATAATATTTTTAATTGTATAAATTATAATATCTATATCATATTTAAATTAACATATTACAATTTTTATTTAAAAAAGTTCCTAGGCAAATCTCGGATCATCAACTTGTTTTAACTATATAGGTGGAGTTGATGAAATCTACCTCATTAAAGTGTAAATTAATGGCTTAGATTTATTTATTTTTCTATTTTTTAGTTTTTTCTTATGATTTATTAATTTCTATTGGGGTAATATTAACTCTATACATATATAGACTCTATAAGATTCAAACAGAGTCATGGCTAATAAATTAGAAACTTCAAACTTTGATAATCAGTTAAACTACTTATACCCATATTGATACGATATCTCAAATCTTTGGTATCGATATATACAACACATTTTTTTGGTAAATAATATCGCTCATAAAAAAAATATTGAAATCATGAAAGAAAGAAAAAAACAACATATATATGAAATAATCAAGGGAAATACTAATAGGAGAACCAATATATCCTTCAAAGTATAGGAACATTTTTAAACATAGGATACAGTCGCCACTGTCCACTATGTGGTTCATACCCATACAAGAATCCATCTCTTGCAATCATCCACTGGCAAATCGTGCACCGGTCCCTCGCCTCGTCATACGCGTCGAACCGGAGCCAGTCATCGGATTCGGGCCACCTCACCTGACAATAGAATAATGTCGAATCTGTCCAAAAGTTAGGGTTGAAGCTCCACTCCATCTCTTGTCCATCCGCAATGATCACGACTCCAAGATCGTCGTCCGCTGATTGGCAATGGATGGTCAGGTTTCGACTGTCGCTGAGGCGGTTGATGACGTGGACATGTGTCTTGCCAATGGCTACATGGCTAAGGAGAGCAATTAGTAGTAGTGATAGTAAGAAGGGTATTGTGGTTTGTGGTTTGATCATTGTTGTGTTTGATCATATATTGTTGAGTTTGTATGAGTGTGTGTATTTATATAAAGGAGCTTATAAGTTTGTTTGTTTATAGGTCAAAATATTTTCATGATGGGTCAAGAAGATGATTACCTACTATTCTTTTCTATGTGATCTTTTTGTCATATTTGTAAGGTTTGAGGCGATTTTAATTTTTAAACAATATAGAATGAATTGTTGAAAAGAAAAATACAAAGACAAAAGTTAAAAAAATGTATACATGTAATAGAGCCAAAATATAAGTTTTGTTTTAGTTTTATCGTCATCTTCCTGATATATTCATATCAAGATATGAGTGCCCTCATTTTAACCCCGTAAATATTGTTGTAGCGGGACTGTACTAAATTATGATGATCATGGAGCCAGAAATTCGAAAAAGGCGAAGCTGGTTAAGAATTGATTTTATTTTAGTTTATGGTTTTTTATTTGCATTCACGAAATTAGCTCTTAAATCATTATACAAATATGTCTAATTGATTTTTTTAAGTATATATATTTTTATTTTGGTTATTTTATTTTATATTTATTTATATATGTCGATCAGCGGGGGAGTTTAATGTAGATTTTAGTGATTGATTGCATTTTACCACAATAGTAATAACTTTGATTAATCTTCCATAACTTTGGATATACATTAGCATAACATAGATTGATATTGAACATAATCTTACAATCATACATAATTTGGAGATCAAGCCATGTTTAGGGCATGAAGATCATCATAGTATGTTGAAAGCCATCCTTGGATTATAGACATCTCTTTCTTTCTCAACTCTGTGAGCCACTTTGGATCAGTTTTTGCAGAAAATTGTACATCCACACAATGTGCACCTAAGAAATACAATCAAGTTTTTTAATTTTGGTGTCAACTTAATTTCCCCCAAATAAATATGCTTGATAAGATGAAGATTAATGTATATATTATTACCGGGATGAACAAGAGCCACAAGTGTATCCGATAAATCCTCCAATACCCTGAAGTTAATTATTATCAGTTATTAATGCAAAATTAAAATTAAACATGATTCAGTTAGAGATAGCTATAATAAGTAAATACAATATGTAAGACAATTTTTATATAATGTGCATAATAAAGATAGTTTTAGAAATTAAATTCAAAACAATAACATAATAAATTATATAAATATAATTATAAAAAATTACACCTGACCTTGTAGCAAATCAAAGATTTTTATCTTGGGTAGATGGTAGAAAAATCTTATACTCCCTCGGCTCCATCAGAAATACATGTCTTGTTCAATAATATTTGTCGTTTGACATATTTCACCACACTATTTTCCGACATTACCCTTATTAATTAAAAATATACACAACATATAATAAAAGGGGAATGATCTCAACAAATTGATGGTATTTAAGTCAAATCATATGGTTTCTTAATTTTTAAGTCAAATTCTAAAACGACATATATTTCTGAACAGATGGAGTATAATATTACCCGGAGGGTGACCAAGGATCTCTAACCCCATTTGTGAAAATGATGTTGCTTCCAAATCTTCGAAGATCTAGTTTAATATGCTGCATAAAAATACCAATAAAAATCATATTAATTAATAGATAATGTGTGAAATTAAAAAAAAAAACAAATTAATTAATTAATTTTACGTACCTTGCCACCATAGTTTTGATTAAACCAATAGGGTGCACGAGATGGGACATGAAATTTTCTTGCACAATCCTTTGCATAGCCTACTCTACTAAAAGCTACGGAGGGGAACAATGAGTTCTTACTCACTCCTCCATCATGAACCAACTCCATGCAACTCTATAATTTTCACACCAAAAAACGTAATCAAATATTTATATCTGTTAAGATAGTTGTAGGAATGTATTGTGCTAGCCAAACATGAATTTTTATAAAAGTTATTAGATTATTTTTCCCAGGGACGAACCCATGATTTAATATTAGGGTGGGTTAATTATTACTAGATTTTTTTTAAATTTATCCTATTTTTATTATTTATTATTTTTAGGGCGGGCTAGGGCGTATCCAAACCCGCCCCTAGGTCCGTCCCTGACTTCTCCTATTACAAATTTGTTTTAGGGTGAAATTTCATGTGCTTGTGTGTTAGGCCTAAAACACATATATACACTTACAGACATGTGTTTCCTCTCGTGTTATATTGGCTCATTGAACTTCAGCATGATACCAGAGCCTATTTGGTCTGGGTCTTGATTATTGCTCTATTAATGAACTAGCCGACTATAAGGCATGACACCAAATTAATGCAACTGACATTTACATTACGAGGCTAGACAGTTGCACTTGAGGAGACGTGTAAAAACAAAAACGTTTCTCATCTATGAAATTATAATAAAAATTTAACTAGTTCATAATTAAAGTAGGGTTAGCATCGGTTCAAGACCGAACCGAAAACCGAAATTTAGTTTGAGGTGAATCGAAAATCGAACCAAATTGATTCGGTTTTGTCGGTTTCAGATGGATATATAGAAGGGTTAGCATCGATTCAAGACCGAACCGAAAACCGAAATTTAGTTTGAGGTGAATCGAAAATCGAACCAAATTGATTCGGTTTTGTCGGTTTCAGATGGATATATAGAAGGTGAATCGAAATTTAAATCGAAAATCGAAAATCGAAAATCGAAGATCTAGCTTCGAATTTAATCGAAATTTAATCGAAACCGAACTGAAATTTGGGAAATTGCTAAACTGAAAACCAGTTGGTTTCGGTTCGGTTCAGCCGGTTTGGCTTAAAAATTGGGTTTAACCGACCCATGATAAACCCTATATAAAAGTATATTGGTTATTTCCCTATTACCAATTGGTTTTAGGACGGAACCTCATATTCTTAATTGTGTGCTATGCCTAACGCGCATCTACGCTCTATTTTATATGTACACATTACCTCCCAAGTATAAGATATCATGTCGCCCTCATCAGTATCCAAGTCCTTAGGATCAGTGCAATCTGTGGCGTTAGCAATCCCAGTTAAAACATCAAGCCCGGCAAAGACTTTGTCAAGGATATAAGCATCCTTCTTAACACCTTCTATGGCTTTGCATACTTGTGAAACTTGGTAATCTGGAGGGTTGTCGTATTGAGCTGCATTTTTAAGTATTCCTCTTATCACCAAATTTATATCCGACACATTTTTCACCGTGCTGCATACAAAACACATACTGTACATAACATATGCATATAACGTTAATGTATATATAGCTAGTTGTGGTAAATTTCTCTGGTAAAATATATGGACTATGTATGATGATTTTTCTATAATTTACCGTAAGAGTATAGGATAAAAATTCAATTTTAGTAAGTACCTATATATATTTTTGTTTTTTAATAGGTATTTAGGGGATTTAGTTCTAGTGGAGTTGTGAAAAAACTCTATCGATAGAGTTGAGAAATAACAATTCAACGTCTAAGATTGAATTCTTCTCTCTCCATATCAACTTATAATTTTATTTTCTGACGGACTCATAAATTTTCTATAGGGTTTTAGTAACTTCACACATAGAGTTACTTAATAACTCCACTAGAACAATATTGGTATTTAGGGTATTACGGTCTGGTCCAAGACCGGGACCGAGATGGTCCAGTTTATAATCTACTATATTATAAAATAGGTTATGGTCCGGACCGGATTGGACCATCATACATATATATATTTTTAAAATTATATATAAAAAACTAATTATAATATATATATTTGACATAAAATCTAAATTTATAATAGTTATATTTGAATCATTTGATATAAATTTTAATTTTTAGGGTCCATTTACACTAGAAAATCGTATCATAATTTAACCATTTTTTTTTGCCTTAATTACCTGCAAAACTTGAACCTTTTGGAGAGTTTGGCAAGTCCGTTTGGTTGAGAAGCTACTCTTGCAATCTCATCGAAGCTCTGTTTTATGGTCATGTAGCAACTCTTACTTGTGTCCTACATATATACAATCAAGTCTTCCGATCAAATCAAATCGATCTTTGACTAAATTAATGACGAATTAATTAGTTCACTAGTAAATGAATCGAAACGTACCCAAAAGTCTTTGGCCACACGATCATAGTATTTGTTTGGACTCCCAATATGATCGAGCACAGGAGCTGATGAAGCCAAAGCTCCCATCGCAATATGAGGGTATTTTAGCCGAAACCAAGTAGCAAGCACTAAACGAGACATTAAATAAAAACTAATTAGGTCCATTTTAATCACTTTTTTTTTTATTATTATTGATTAACTAATTTAGGGTTGAGTATGGGTCGGTTCAAACTGAAATTTTAAGCCGAACTGATACTGATATTATTCGGTTCGGGTTCGGTTTAGGAATTTTCTAAATTTTGGTTTTGGTTCGGTTAAATTTCAGTTCAGTTCGAATTTTCTAAAGAATAACCTTATATTTATCTAAAACCAACAAAAAAACGAAACCGGATTGAATCAATTTGGTTCAATTTTCGGTTCACGTACTTTAAATGAAATATCGGTTTTTAGTTCATTTCGGTTTTGAACCGATACTCAGCCCTAAACTAATTAAATAATTAGGTAGTTTAATTGTACTTACTTCCACCATAAGAACCTCCAAACACAACAACTGGGCTAAGATCTGCCGAAAATTTTTGCTTCAAGTATGAGATGACTTCTGCATAGTCTGCTAGTGCTTGTGAAGTGCTCAAACAGCCTCTGATTTCAGGGTGTTTAATTGCCTCTTCGGTCATCCACCCATAAGGAAATGATTTCCCATAATATCGATGCTACAATATTTTAGGTTAAATGTATTAGCTAGATTTCGGAAAATCAAAACTAGTGGCAGCGGATAGCTATAAGTCTATAATTGTAATAGTAGTAGCAGTTGTAGCGGTTGATAGAGTACGTGATTGAAAGTAATGGTCCAATGGAAATAAAATGTTAATGTATGTTTAATTAAAGTAGCTTTTAGGTTTAACTCATATTGTGCTAGTGTAAATAATAAAAAGTTTTCTAGAGTAGTTACCGAAAATTAAGTTTTTGAATGCTAGAAATACCTTTACCGCTAATTATATCAAATATCCTAGTACTCCCTCTGTTCCCGAATGTTTGTCCAATATTCCATTTCGGGTGTCCCGAAAAGTTTTTCTACTTTTTCATCTTTTCTTTTATATCAATCTTTTCTTACAATATTACACATATCCAATATAATATCACCTTTTACTCACATTATCTACATGAAAATCTACAACTTTTAACTTTTTAGTCATTTTCTTTCTCTTTATCTATCATTATCACAACCTCTCTCCTCTCCCTAGTTATTGGTTGCTTTTTCATTCTTTCTCTTTATCTTAATTTGTGTGTAAATGGTTTTTTGGGACAATCTTGTAGGGATGAAGAGAGTGGTATTTTAAATGAGATTTTAAAGCTAAATGCTAGCGCTTTAGGCTAGCTTGACAAACATGGTCTAAAATATTGTGATATAAGATCGAGATACATTTTTCAACACAAAAACTTAAGCTAGTATGTGGGAAGACATGTATATACCTCTATGAACACAACCATGGCCTTGAACTTTTGTGCATTTTCGTACAATAGTCCGATTCCATTCACCTCATCATCAATAGACTCTTCCGCGCCCAAGTAAACAAAGATAGGGGAATTGGACTTGGCGCCTCCCCAATACATGGTATTGGTCACCCATCTTTGCTTGAACTTGAGGAAGCTTTCAGGTCGAAAGGTGAAGTGGTCAATCGTTTGGTTGTACTCATGAAGTGTAAAATGTTGAAAGTAATCTGTAAGATTGTTGGATGGTGTGGAGGAGGACTCATCTACATCTCTTCTTACAAGCCACTTTGGTGGGCGGACCGAGAGGCGTGGGCCCACATATGAGTTCGACGCGGAGGCAAGTGTTGTGGTGAGGATGAGTGTTAGGACCCATGAGTGCAAAGATAAGGCAATTCTATGTGAGTCCATAGTAAGTGAGTGAGTGAGAGAGGTGATGTTTTGCTTTGTGTGTAAAGTTGCAAACACAATGTTCTTATTTATAGTTGAAAGATAAGGCAAGTCTATGTGAGTCCATTGTGTGTGTGTGTGAGAGAGAGAGAGAGAGAGAGAGGTGATAATTTGCTTTGTTGTACAAGTTAATAGTTGAAATCCTTGTTCATATTGAGGGGGCTTGACGTAATACTACACAACACTAAAAGTAGAATAGAGGATTTGCAGTAGCGACCTATTAAAAAAATAATTCATACACGTGATTTACGTAGGTGATTAGGTGAAGTATGAATCGCACATTAGGTAGGGTACGTGGGTGATTTGGATTGGTTAAATGAAGAACAAGTTATCTTATGTTCTGGGTCAAAAAATAATTATTGTCTTTGGTTAATTTTAAAGATGGGAAGATTTTTTTATAAAAAAAGATTGGATGTAATAGAAGAATGAACCAAATAAATTGAGAGGTCGAGAAATTTAGTAAACAATCGAACAGTATTCGGACATTTAGTCAAGCAATTAAGTCTTTAACGATAGTATCTAAAGGTTTTCGTTTCGATTTTCATGGACAACGCCCTTTACAAAAAAAACTTTTAGAAAGCCGAAGATAAGACGAGTATGGCCTAAATCGGGTAAAAAAAACTTTGTATAGTACATCAAACATAGAGAGTTGATGAGATGGTGTGCTAGAGTTGGCCTAGACGAGCCATGTAACAACTAGGTGTACCTATTTCTTTTTGTAACTTATTTTTCTCTTATGAATGAATTACCCTTTCATTCAAAAAAACATAAGGATAAATACATCAAACATAATCATATTAATTTACATAGGTGCATGTCATAATCCCAACCTAGAATATTCCTTTGTGAACCAAGCCCCTAAATTAATCAGTTGCACTAATATGGACACAAATACTAATTGTACAGAAGTCACAAGTGACCATACGCGTGTCTATCTATATAAGGTCATACAAATGAATCACAGAAGAGGCCATCATCATGCATGATTCTATAATGCAATGATGAAACGATGTCAAGAAATTGACCTACTTTATGAAAGGGGAAAGAAAAATCTAGCTATTTAGATTTCATCGAAATTGGAATCTGCGTAAGGAGTTACTAGCAACCAGACTTGTCAATATGGGGTCGGGTCGGGCGGGTTTTAGTTCGGTTATTTCGTGCTCGGGTTAAATTGAGTTCGGTTTCGTTATGGGTCACGGGTCAACCGGGTCGGGTTGTAGCGGGTTTTCAGTCGGATTGACAAACAAGTCTAAAATATCTTTTTTATTATTAAAATTAAATTTTAATTAAATAATAATATTTAATAGTAATATATTATTTTTATTTATTTTAATAATAAAATGGTATATTATAAGTTTCAAAATAAAATTTATAAATTACATAAATATATTAAATCGGTCAACCCAACGAGTTTCGGGTTCTATCGGATTCGGTTCATTTCGGGTTTCGGGTTCAAATTTCGGGTTTTGACCCTAAAATTATCGGACGGTTCGAGTTGGGTTTGCGGATTAGGTCAACTTTTGACAGCTCTACTAGCAACTGTAACATCAATTTAATAATGATTTTTCTCATCAATCTAATAATCATTTTTCACACTTATGGTGTTAAGTACCTTTGGGTGGAAATAATTTGTTAAATTATAGTATTATTTAAAGTTGTTTTTACTAAGAATTTTATAGGGTTTTATTTCAACGAGTAGCCTAATTAAATTATTTTGGATTGCTAAAAAATGTAGAATGATGCAAGAGTAATTGGTAAATAAAATTTTAAATAATTTCTGATTTGTATAAAAAAATGTGGAGATATTTATATAGATGATGTTGAAGAGAGAAAATTATAAAGTACTCCGTAATTAAGTAGATTTGATTAATCATGGATATGGGTTGGGTCGTTTTTTTTTAAGAGTTTCTAGCATTTTTAAATTAAAAATAATTACTTCTTAAATAAGAATGACCTTAATTAAAAATAAAATTTAAAATTATCACTTATTATAATAAATTAGTTAAATATTACCAAATACGGAGTAGTATTTAATTTTTTTTTTAAAAACTCTAACTACTTTTAAGTTTACAACTCTAACTTATTTTTGTCTGACATAGCAAATATAGCCTTAGTCCTTTCACATAATCGATCACATTATGTTTTATGGTTCACATCTACATTGGACTTATGTACATATTGTCGATCTGTCAAGATATCATAGGTGAATATCGATAATCAATTGATCCTTGTGGAGTTGTGAAAAGAAACGTACATATGAAAATGCTTGTCAATTTCATGCTTGTATGTTATTGAAATGTCTATGTGGGTCAAAATAAAAAGAAGATAAAATGATGTCGTTCACATAACCTTATATATTCATCCCCTTTTGTTCGTGCTATTGCAATCAGTAAAGGTGGTCGGCAATACTTGAATCATATATTTTGGTCTCTGTTAGAATTAATAATAATACGTCACTGTTTCGTTTTATCGTATCTCTTCCGTTCCTCTTACAGTTGATCCGATTCTTCAAAACCTCATCTTTCAGGATGCTTTAGAGAGGTCGCTTTCCTATTAGCGACGGCCCTAACCTCTTTCCTTATCAAAAAAAGTACGTCATTGTTTTAAAAATTCTGTTTAGACCCGTTTAGGTCCCGCCTAATTAGACATTGGAAGGTCCCGACCCGCTTAGCTATCCAATCTGTCTGGGATCGTCTAGAAAACCATTCTGACTGTCTAAGTAGTCCCTCTCCATCTAACGTTTTTTAGAACATTGACAACAGTAGATTTCAACCATCCAAATTTACTATATATTCTACAAATCTATCCAATCTCTATTAATTATCTTATTTTAATTAGTTCAAATGATTATTTTTTCACTATTTTAGTAAGAATTAATTTTTGTAAATTTTATTTTAAAACAAATCGACAAATCATATCGGAGTAGAATATATTTTAGAAATAATAATACTAAAAAAAATTACAAAACAGGAAATATTCGATCGTACCATGAAAAGGCTAGAAAGTAATGATCGTTCTTACCACTAAAAAAAGATGTAAAGGATCATTCACATTTATCCCCACCACTTTGCCACTAACCTAGTACGTACGTACTACGTAGTATATATGTGTTATAAATTTTTTAAAAAGTATTATTTAATATACGTGTTTGATAAGAAAAAAATCAACTAAAGATTATAGGAAATTATGTACACAACGTATGTGTTATAAAAATCACTAAAAAAATACCTTAAACATGGAAGAGGATATATAAGCATTTCTTATCTGTTATAAAAATAAATGTGACCAAAATAATATATTATAAAAATACTAAAAAACATTACACAACAAGAAATATTCTGTTTAACCATTAAAAAATCGATTTTTCTAAAATATGTTCCAAGAATATAGGTTAAGAGCTTAAGTAATAATTATATATTTAAACTTTTTTAATTATATTTTAAAGAGTTTAAGGATTTTAATTTCCACATTTAGATTCTTAAAACCCGTTTAAAAAAAGGTTAGAAATGATCGTTTTTACTCTCCACTATAAAAAGATGAACGTTCGAGTTAACCTAGCTCACTAGATAGTATGATTTTCGTGGGAGTTGAGAGTGTGATGTCAAATATAATATGCTTCTATGTCCCTACCAAAAAAAAATCTTATGCACACGAACGAACACTATGACAAATTCATGACGTGTGGTATACCACATCACATAGTGTCATTCTGTTACAACTTTTTTTAATATCGAAAAAAATTCAATATACTAGACATGCCTCGTATATGGAGAAATAAAAGCAATCGATAATTATACAAGTTGACAAAAAAAATACTATAAATATAAAAAACTCCTAAAAAGTAAAGAAGATACCTAAAAATAAGAAGAAGTTGACAAAAATAACGGGAGGAATGAGCTAAACACTACGAAACACAGCACCGCTGGTATGCATGAAAAACGGGTCATGATTTTTCGGGGACTTCTTTCTCATTTAGGTCTTACGTACTACACCTATTTTTAAAAAGTGATACTTGAGTTTTTTTTTTTTGCTTTAAAATATGTATAAATTAAATAATTTTTATTTATTTTAAGATAAAAAATCACTTTTTATAATTAATTATTTTTTAAAGATAAATTTAGGTTGTTTGTAGAAAACTAACAATGCCTTAATTTTTATTAAGAAAAACTTGAACGTAAAAAGAAAACACAAAAGGGAGCACGTCAGGTGGGCTTTTATGGATTTTCATAAGAGGCCCAATTGTTTCTCGGCCCAATTCTACGGGCTGGGCTTTGTGGATTACAACTGAGAAAACATTGCAGAGAGAAGGTTTTTCGTATGGTTTCTTCAGAGGAGGAGGAGGAAGAAGAAGAAGGCGAACAAGCAAATTCGAAGAGATGTTTAGGGTGAATCGACTGATCAAACAGTCAACAGGGAGGGCAAAATCAGCAATTCTAAGCTCTCAAATTCTGTTTAACAATGGAGTTTCTCAGCTCCCAATTCGTACTCCTCACGCGATCTCTGCTCGATTTCTCGACTTCTACCAGGTTCGTTTCCTTGCAATTTGTTTTAGAGTTAATTTTCTTCTAATTTTGCAGTGATTGATTGATTTTTGCGGTTTTAGCTGGGGAGCAAGGAGGCGATCGAGAAGGAACGGGCTAGGCTGTAAGCAATTTTGGAAATGCTTCATAAATTTTGAAAAAATTGGGGGTTCAATTTGAATATAGTTGATAATCGATGTTGTTTCTGAATCTTCTTGATGGAAATTGAAGGGCAGTGCAGATGAGATGAGTAGGGGTTACTTTGCTGACTTGTCTGATCTCAAGAAGCATGGTGGTAAGGTAAATAAATTCTCTTAATCAAGCCAGAAAATTTGCAGGATTTAGTGGTATCTTTTGTGCTTGATTTCAAATTGGGGATTTAATAGGTTGCAGCAGCAAATAAGGTTATAATCCCAGCTGCTGTGGCAGTGAAGTTTCCTGGATTTGAAGTGAGCTATGCAGATGGTAAAAGTGTTAAGTTTCCTGTTGTGATGGAGGGTAGTGATGCCCCCAAGGCCACTCTACTTTGCCTTTCGTTTCGGGCTAGTTCTCAGGTATGGAGATTTGCCGATTCTTGATGTTTGATTTGCAGTGTGAATGTTACAATAGATTGTACAGTTTATGGTGTAATAATGCATTATAAGCAGCTCCAAATTTATATATGAATGTAAAAGATTGGATTGGATTGGTAAGCATGTGGGGTTGTTGCCTGAACTGGTCAAACATATGAATATGGTAATTCGGATAGGTAAGCTGTAAGCAGATGTGGCTGTTGCCTGGATTATCCATGGCTGCCAATAGAGGAAGAAAATAGGATTCAAATCGGTACTTGGTATCCCATTTCTCATTCGTACAAATGTTTGTTAGGATTCTGTGTAAATTCCACGCTTTTGTAAGAGAGGTTACCATATGAAAAACATAAAACAAGTCTAGTGTTTGCAGTCTAGCAAAGGTCAAAGGATTGAAGAATTTTGTTGAGAGCACATATGCTATGTGCATAAGAAAATTTTCAAAGTAGAAAATGCCGAGGCCTTGAGCAACAATTATGAGCACCGTGTGTAAAATGGCTTATGCGAATGATCAATTTATTTACCGTATAAAAGTGCAATTTAGTTTTCAATTTGGACCAGATAAGTATATAATTGAGACCTACAAGGCTACAACATGCCTCAGGCTTCAACAATCTGACATAACATTCTTCCTACTTATCCTCCATGGTGACGGTACTCTTAGGCATGGTATTGAGACTGTAAACTGTAATGTAGGCCACTTGGTGGTGTCTGGTTTAGGAATTCATTTGAAGAACATATTGATGCAAAGCTTGTTATATTCTGTTACTGAAAGCCAGCTCAATTGGCTGATAGATTATTTGGCACAGTTGTGGCTGTGGTTTGGATTGTGTGTAAATTCTGGAGACACCTTCCAAGTTGTTTAGAACTTTGCTCTTGTAAATTTGTGATTTTTTGTGTTGTAATCTGGAAAAGGATCAGGTAGAAGTCAAAAGCATAAATGGGGTTAGAGTTGGAAATCTAAGAAGAAACATGAGAGGAAAAGGTAAAGTGAGAGGGTAAAGGAGAGAGCAAGAAAATAGATTAGCAGAGAATGATGCTAATTCTCTCGTATATTGGTGAAAAGGGCCCATGAATAAAATATCACGAGACGTGTTATTTTATTTTATTCCGTGTCCTGGTGTGGAATTAAGGCTCCTGCTTCAGTATAGGGAGAAAAAAAATTATTGGATTTCTGACAAATGTTTTCTTAACCTGCAATTACTCTTCTATGATAGGCCATGATCAACTCTTGGAGTACGCCATTTTTTGAAGGATTCAAGAATTCCAAAAATGTCAAGCTTTATCAGGTAAATAATGCTTGCCATTTCCTGGAGTTACAGAAGGTTTTATGTGGTGGTATATTTATATTTATACATAGGCATCTATGAAAGCCAATGAAGTAGAAAATTTAAACTGAATTACAACAGTAAACTTTTTAAGATATCCTAGTAGAATCTTAAGTACACTCAAAAATAAAAAAATAAAATATCAAGTGTGCTGAATAGTAGTCCTAAGTTACAGGCTTAATTGGTGTCATTGTTACTAAACACCGAATATTTTCGTCGTACTTATACAAAGAACATCTACTAATTCTGATTATATTTGATTTGCCTGTTTCTCAGGTCTCTTTCATAGATTCTTGGTTTCTAACCCTACCTCCAGTAAAGCGGTTGCTTCTACGTGTAATGAAGAAATCAAACGCTGCTGATCCAAACAACGCACTCCAGAGACAAGTGGTATATTCATTTGGTGACCACTACTATTTCAGAAAGGAGCTCAAGATTCTGAATCTTCTTACTGGGTAAGAAAAACTCTTTTTCCCTTCCTAACCACTCGTTTAGTTTCTCATGGGAAATTAAACTTTCGCAAAATAAGTTACTTCATAGGAATCGAAATTATCATTCTTTGTTCAAAATTGTTGTATTTTGTATTATAATATGCAAATTGAAGAGAAACTGAACCTTACTTCCTGGAAAAGACTCTCAACATTTTTTTTTATTTATTGGGAAAGTTGTATTATTTAGAAAGTGAAACATGAACCAAACAAGGGGTTAGTTACATGTTACATTTTTTACATCCAAGGTTGATTAATGACTCCTTTTGTTTGATCAGGTACACATTCTTGCTTGATAAATTCGGTAGGGTCCGATGGCATGGATCCGGGACAGCGACAGAAGAGGAGCTGGCTTCGCTTCTGTCGTGCACGTCACTGCTTTTGGAAGAGAAATGAACTAACTTCCAAGGTGTCACAATTTTTACAGGTCAGTTAAAAAACAATTTTACTGTTCTGGGTTTCTTGCTTGTGCTTGATCAAGTCAAGATTGAACCCTGATTTTAAGGTGTTTGTAAGGTAGGGTTTGTTTGGTTGGTTGGTTGGTTGGAGGGACACTTTCTTTCTTTCTTCCTACTTTCCAGATGGAAGAGTTTGCTTAGGAGCTAAGAAGTTGAGATGATGAAATCAAACATGGCATTGAAAGGCATTGATTTTGAACTTGATAGACATTAAATTATATGGTGGGTGTTGATTTTCACATTAAAGCAGCATTCTTGGGTGGAAGCTCTCTTTATTGAACCTTTCCTTTCTATCCTTTTTATGCCCATTTCTTTGAATATTTTTCGTGTACTGTATTTTTGTGAAAAACATTTAAAAAAAGAGCCAACTCATCTGAAATAAAGGACCTAATTTACTTTTCTTGTTTGATTGAAGCCTGGATAACCTCGTTTATCTATGTATTGTAGACAACAAAATTATTTCACATGCAAGAATTTGTTCGTCTATGGTACAGTATTCTTATGGTCTTCGTGTGTATCTCATCATAGTCATGTTTAAATTTAGAGTCAAAACCTACCAAAAAAAAGTCAAAGATTCACATTTGTAACAATTAATGGGCATTTTTATCAGAAAAAAAATGGATTTTTTTAATAACAAGGGTATAATTTGACAACTTTCTAGAATACTTTTAATTTTAATATAAAGAAAGTACTATGAGTTAGACCCGTCAAAACATGACCCGACTTGTCCGAAGTTTTTTGGGTTGAAAGCCGACCCGGAGATCAATGGGTCAAGAGCGATCAAAACCCAATCGACCCGGAAAAAACTAGGTTGGGTCACCAATCAGTTGGTGTGACTCGAATAACCCGGTAAAGTAATATTTACATTAAAAAAATAATATTATATAATTAAATATTGTTATTTTATAATTAAATATTATTTTAACTATTTTAAGAAACATAAAATAAAGTTTACAAAATTAACGACTTTGACCTGTTGGATCAACCCGAAATCCGTATCAAATCCGCAATAATTTAACCCAATCAAACTCGTAAATTTAACAACCCGAGTAACCCGATGGCCCAAGACTCGTTTTGATCCGAACCCGTCAATAAGTTTATATACTCCTTTTTGTTTCATAATTTAAGCCATTTTAATTTTTAATTTCATTTGATATGTCAATCATACGAAAACGTAAAACTCATGTGGAAAAAATGGAAAATGATACGAAGGCACCTACTTGCAAGGCTACAAGTTGCAGGCCGCGGCAAGAGACAAAATGGGTCCCACGGTCCCACCCACCAAGTGGGGCCGACCAGGGTGTTATTTGTATTTATTAATATTTTTTTTTTGTTAAAGTAGTCGTCTTCTAGGATGTGATAGTACGACAAGAAGCTTCCTTTCTCTCGACCATTGCAATGGAAACAAATACTAGTATACAGAATGGAGTATTTTCGAAAGGGACAATTCAGATTCAATAGTTTAATAATTAAGAAAAGACATTAGACTAGTTGAATTGGGTCATCCAATCGATGGATAACACGTTATGGTATTACTTAAGGAAACAAGTATTATAACACATTATACTATGTTTTCAAGAGAAAAATAGTAGTAGTACGTATTGATATCATCTTTGAATTCCAAGTCTTTTGCTTCCAAAATGTTAAGAAAATAAATATATAAATCAGAAAAAATTAAAATTTGGAAAAAACTGTCAAGGATAACCCAACCTTCAGAGATAGTTGTATAACAATAACAATATTGATCGGTGTAGTTTTTCGCAAAGAGAATCCGATAGGTTAAGATGGAGATATCCATGACTTAACATTAAGGGAGTGCGACCGAGAGATCTAACGAAATAGAAAACCGGTATGTTTAACATATGCCCATAAATTAATTATGTAAAATTAATTATTTTTTTTAAAAGGGTTTATCAATTTTCTTATACAGTTTTAGTTATCTTGAATACTGGTATGTTTAACATATGCCTTTAAATTAATTTGTATTTATATGGTTTTATTGATTGTAACTAGACCTGTCAATCGGGTCGGGTTGGGCGGGTTCGGGTTCAGTCATTTCGGGTTCGGGCTAAATCGGGTTCCGGGTCGTTATGGGTCACGGGTCAATCGGGTCGGGTTGTAGCGGATTTTCGGTCGGGTCGGGTTGACCATCGGGTCTAAAAAATCCTTTTTCTTATGGTTATTAAAATCAATTTTTAATTAAATAATAATATTTAATTATAATATATTATTTTCATTTATTTTAATGATAAAATATATTATAAGTTTCAAAATAAGTTTAATTTTTTTTATAAATTTACTAAATCAGTCAACCCAACGGGTATCGGGTTTCAACCCAACGGGTTCGGGTTCTACCGGGTTCGGTTTATTTCGGGTTTCGGGTTCAAATTTTCGGATCTTAACCCTAAAATTATCGGGCGGGTCGGGTCGGGTTAGCGGGTTAGGTCAGTTTTTGACAGGTCTAATTGTAACTTATCTTATAGTTGAGACTATTTTTCACGATTTAGAAAGTTTATGTTCTTTAATGCAACCTTGACTAAAAATTAGGTTATTTTCTACAATTTTCTTATAATATTTTTTATAAAATTTTACCATTAACTTTTGAATGTAAAGATTTAAAGTTGTAATACCAACAAGAATCAATAATATGATCCATGCATGAAGATTGAAAATGGACGGATGAGGGGGAAGCCACTTTGTGAAGGTGTGCACGATACACGACGATTGTACGGTTGTTTGTTTTTGTAAAGGATTTTGTTGGCCCCAAAAGTTTGAAATAAAATAACCCATAAAATATACAAAAAATAGGGTTTATTTCTCTATGAGTGTCATTAAAAAGCTTATAAACTGGCTTTTGCTTTTTATAGTGCTCTATCTTTTTTTAAGTGTGTATTTATTGCATTTGTAGGAACTAATCTCTTGTTTTCACATGCAAAGAAAAATTGATTGCTATTTTCGGGCATGTGATTAAATCAATTATGTTTTTAAGGGTAATATTTAGAAATTTATGGTTCGACTCTCATGGACATTATCCTTCACACAAAAAAAAAGAAATATTGATTCCTAAATTTCACGGTGGAACCACCCAATTCATTAGGACATGTCTACAAATTTGAACTTTGAAAGCTTCTCTACCGAGTTTAAATTAAGGTGTTGAACCACTGAATCCATTACAAGACGTCGACACATTTGATCTTTGAAAACTTCTCTAGCGAGTTTAAATTTAAGGTGTTCGTATCGATTTCCTAAAACCTTATCTTATGTGTTTTTTTTAAATTGCATTTTGTCCCTTATTCTCATGACATTGAGCAAAACCTATTTTATATGTTTTTATTATTTTTAATTATTTATACTTTGTTCATCCATGTAGCTGCCAATATTTTCAGTCCTTCAATCTATTAATCATAGTGTATATTAAATTTTTTGCTTATAAAAAATAAAACCATCATTACTAAATCACACCTTTAATAGGATCAATAATACTCAATTATATTAAATCATACATTATAATGTAAATTTTTATATTATAATACGCGATCCAAACATACCATAAATCAACTGAACAACTCGAAATTATTATCCACTAAACAAACCCCAAAAATACAAGTCATCATCAGTCATCACTTTAGATTTCAGAACAGTTAACAAAATGCTTAATTCTCTCTACCCACATGGCCCGTGGTTGTGGTTAGAAGAAGTTAGAACCAAAACGTAACAAAACAGATTTTAATGGCTTCAATAATTTCATTTCCAGGCACAATTTATATCATCAATTTTTTTTATCACTGAAAAAAAAATTCAAAAGAGGGAAATAAAAAGCCAGTAAATCCTCTGAAACCATGGATCCCAAAATCGAAGTACAGACTACAGAACATATAAATTAAACGTTACTCTCAAAATTCTCCATCTTTTGTCTCTCTCCATGAAAATGCAAAACCTCAAATCCTGCTCCATAATCCCTCACAAAGCTTAAAGAGCGAATCAGAATATTTGCTGGATTTTCAATTTTGTCGCTCTGATCTTCTTTATTCCCTGTTTGGTTCACACGGAATATACAATCCCCAAAAAACTCCGAAATTCCGGCGAGGAGTTCAGAATGAGACGAAATCCAATTTGGGCGATTATTCCGGCGGGCTTTCACATCTGGGTATTAGCTGTCTCCGCCGTACTCCCGTCGTCGGCGCCGGTTTTGGGCGGTTTTCCGACGACGCTGAGCCTCCAGAGGGCTTTTCCGGTGGATAAGCGAGTCAAGGTGAGTCAACTCAGGACGCGTGACCGGGCCCGGCACGGCCGGATCTTGCAGGCACTAAACGGCGTCGTTGATTTCCCTGTCTATGGTAGCTATGACCCTTATCTTGTTGGGTAAAAACAAATCTAAACTTCTGATTTTTGGATTTCTCAATTGTGATTTGTGGGTTGAATCCCAATTTTGCCAAAGATGTTATCTTTGCTTTCCTGTTAGTGTGGAAATGTGTTGTCGGTAGTGTTAAATTTCACATGAAAGAAGTATATTTTTAGGTCAAGTTTTTGAGTTTATCCTGATTTTGTAACTCTCATTTCATCTGGGTAGGCTTTACCATCATAAGAATTCCATGTTCAATTTTGACTGCTCGAATTTTGCTGATTTGATGAGTTAGAATTGTTGTGGGTTGGATCCTAATTTTGCCAAAGATGTAAAATCTTTCCTCTCCTGTTGGTGTGAATTGTAAAAAATGTGTTGTTGGTAGTATTAAATCCTACATGAAAGATACTTTTTTTAGGTCAAGTTTTTGAATTTATCCTGATTTTGTAACTCTCATTTCATCTGGGTAGGCTTTACCACCACAAGAATTCCATGTTCAATTTTGACTGCTCAAATTTTGCTGATTTGATGAGTTAGAATTTGTGGGTTGAATCCCAATTTTGCCAAAGATGTCATCTTTCCTTTCCTGTTGGTGTGAATTGTGAAAAATGTGTTGTTGGTAGTATTAAATTTCACATGAAAGATTCTATTTTTAGGTCAAAATGTTGAATTTATCCTGATTTTGTAACTTTCAATTTCATCTGGGCAGGCTTTATTTCACAACAGTGAAAATAGGAACACCGCCACAAGAATTCCATGTCCAGATTGACACAGGGAGTGATGTTTTGTGGGTTAGTTGCACCAGTTGCTCCGGTTGCCCCACTACGAGCGGACTACAAGTAAAATTTAGTGTTCTTGAATCCGAATTCGAGTTTTTGTTTATTGAACTAACGAAATTTGACAGGTTTTCTGAAGTTTTTTTTATCTCTGATTTTTATGTGCAGGATATTGCTCTCAACTTCTTTGATGCATCAAGCTCGAGCACGGCTCAAGGTGTCTCGTGTTCTGATCAGAAGTGTAATTTGGGAACTCAGTCCTCGGACTCGCTTTGTGACAGCCAGAACAACCAATGTAGCTATCAGTTTCAGTATGGGGACGGGAGCGGGACGTCCGGTTATTATTTCAGTGATATGATGCATCTGGATGCTGTTTCCGGTAGCTCCACCGCCACCCAAAACACCAGCAACACCGCCCCAATTGTGTTCGGGTATGCGTCTTATTCTTGGATTGCTATGTTGCTATATGATTATAATATGACCCTATCTTGATTTAGAAGCTAGCTCTCTTATATGGAAATGATAAGTTGTAAAAAATCCTAAATCGACAAATTCTAGTCTTATCCCGTGCTATAAGGCCATAGGTTAGAAAAATCGATTATATGTCTAGGTTTATTTTTAGTAAATAATGAAATCTTAGTTGAGGTTCTATGATACTTTTGTAGGTGTAGTACGGTCCAGACCGGAGACTTGACAAAGGCGGATAGAGCGGTGGATGGGATCTTTGGATTCGGGCAGCAATCAATGTCAGTCATTTCTCAGCTTTCTTCACAAGGAATCACGCCGCCTGTGTTCTCTCACTGTCTGAGGGGAGATTCTAATGGTGGAGGAATTTTGGTATTTGGAGAGTTTGTTGAACCCGGCATGGTCTACACTCCTCTTGTCCCTAACCAGTATGTTCTTCTATCCTCGGATTTGAAACATTTTTTCGATTATTTTAATGATGGAAATTTGTTCATAACATAAAGAACCAAACTGATAAAGGTTGTTTATAACATAATTTTTTTTGTTTTGTTTTCAAGTGTATTTTGGATTTTTATTCAAGAGGAGATAAGGGTTTGCGGCTTTGGGCCAATAATATTCATCTTAGGAAGCTCTCTCTATTTGTCTTGACTCTGATTCAAACTTACACAAGAAATGTTCAAAGCTTGTGTCTTTGATTGAGAATGATGATAGAGACACATAACATTTAAGTTTCTGTTAAAATTCAGTATCCAAATAGTCTAAGACTAATTTTTGCTAATGAAGTATTTGATTCCACAGGCCACATTACAACCTATATATGGAGAGCATTTCGGTGAACGGCCAATTTTTACCGATTGATTCTTCCGCTTTTGCAACATCAAGCAACACAGGGACTATAATCGACTCTGGTACAACTTTGGCTTATCTTGCTGAAGCGGCTTATACTCCGTTCCTCAGCGCTGTAAGATATCTCAACTTTGGTATGATCTATATGGATATAAAAACTTACACAGAGATGAAGTTTATGTTTCCATGTTCAGATTAACAACGCCGTTTCTCAGTCAGTTCGCCCTCTCCTTTCCAAAGGAAACCAATGCTATCTGATTACATCTAGGTCTTCTTTTCTTGTCCATTTTTTGAATGAGCTTACTTTCATTAGACAGCGTTTTCTTTTCGGTTACTCAAGTGTTGAATTGTTCTTGTGTCCAGTGTTGACCAAATATTTCCAAAAGTTAGTCTTAACTTTAAAGGCGGCGCATCCATGGTTCTTGACCCACAAGACTATTTACTTGAGCAAAATTCTATTGTAAGTCTTCGTCGTCTCTATTGCAAGTCTTGTTCGTCGTCTGAGTTGATTTTGACTTGAGAGGGTAAAATTTTTTGTTACAGGGTGGAGCAGCAGTTTGGTGTATGGGGTTTCAGAAAATTCAAGGTCAAGCAATTACCATTTTAGGAGGTAATGAAACATATTTTAGGTTTTCAAGATTGCTATGTATTATAGTATAATTTGACTAAAACACACTTCTTTTATCACAGACCTTGTTCTGAAGAACAAAGCAGTTGTGTATGATCTAGCTCGCCAAAGGATTGGATGGGTTAACTATGACTGTAAGTTTCTACTTCTAAGTAAAAATTCAGCAAGGGTGCGTTTGGATTACACAAGATCACTGTTCTAAAAATCCTGTCTAGGTCCCGCCTAGGAGATGGAAGGTCCCAACCTGTCTATAGCCTTCTAGGCCGCCTAGGCGCCCGCATGGGACCATCTAGGTAACAGTTCAGGCGCTTAGGCGCTAGTTCGCCCCTCTAAGACTGAGCATGGGTTGGTTCAAACCGAAATTTTAAGCCGTATTGATCGAACTGAAACCGATATTATTCGGTTTGGTTTAGGAATTTCCCAATTTTCGGTTTTGGTTCGAAGTTCCCAAAAGCTAACCTTCTATCCACATCTCAAACCAGCAAAACCGAAACCAAACCGAACCAATTCGGTTTTCGGATCACCTTAATCCAAATTTTGGTTTTCAGTTTGGTTCAGTTCAGTTTTGAACCGATGCTCAGCCCTAGGCCCCTCTTCGCCCAGGGTCCGCCTAGCGTTTTTTAGAACATTGCACCAATACATGATAACGAATCATCTGGTGTAATCCAAACACATCATAAGCAAATTTTTTTTCAAATCTTGACATTCCCTTTGAATGATCTTCTGTGTTCAGGCTCGGGTACAGTAAATGTGAGTGTAGACATGAACTCAACGGCGGCGAACACGAACGAGTTCATCAGCACCGGACAAATCGGCGACAATGGCTCGTCGAGGATCAAGCCTTGTTTCCACACAATGATGGCAACTGTGATGCTTGCTCTTCTTCTGATGCACTCCAGGATCATCATGTGACATTAACTTTCTGGCCTTTCTTGTAACATATACTTCTGTTGATGATGGGGCTAACATTCTTTAGGAAAGCTTAAATTACAGTTTGAATTGTGATTTATAGTTATAGCAGAGTAGAAGGGAAGAAAATCCAATAGGAGGAGCAGATGACTCGTGTGTGTATTTGTAGGAAAGCCATTTTTAGATGCTTAAATTTGTAATTTTTCCACTTGGGTAATTTCGGTATTTTCAGCATTTAGGAACCACAGTTATTTTTCCTCCTTTTTATAAATGTAATTTTTATATTTACATTAGCGTTATATATTTTATTTCTATCTTTTTTTTATGAACTTAAAAACAAGCTTGATTGGTGAAAAAAAGGACTCAAATTCAACCAGTGAGCCACTTTTCTTCTACAAGGGATTAGGGGGCCTCTAATCGACCGTGGATCATCTTAGAGCATTCTTAGTATTTACGAATGAGGTTTAAAAGACCTTGACCAGTTGTAATCGGGATAGAGGAAATCCGATGGAACGATCCTACAATGAGATTCGCCAAGAATTGATTTCTCGAAAAATGTGGGAGATGCTCCAGCTTTGAAAACGGACTAACAATACGTAATATCTGATTGGATGAACTCGATCTTCACTCCAATAACATTGCACAACTTTAATAAGTGGAGGTTGTCATAGAGAGTTGGAAATATCACTTCGGATGGTCTCGAAAATCCCTTGGTGAAAAGCAATGACTTCAGTCATCAACATGAAATCTACTATATATATAAAAGCAATAAGGTTTGGAGCCACCACATTGCGCCACCTCATCATTTTCCACATGTCGTCCCGAGAATGTGTCACCTTGGATTTTGCCACGTGTCATCTTTTTATTAAGCCATGTCATATCATTTTTTACATGTCATATGCCACGTCATATGCCACATCATATCATATTAAGCCCTATAATTTACATGTCATATTTAACTATAATTATAAATAATCTAAATCTAAATACATTAATAAAAATTCATCTTTATAAGTTCTTTCAATATATGTTCTGAAGGTTCTTTCTCCTTCTTTATCAAGAATCTACCGCTTATCTATCCTTTCTAATCGTAGCCCTTACAATTGATTTTTGATTAATCTACATTGAAATTCCTTTTGATTGATTTCTTGCTCATCTTCACTGATCGATTAGTTGATATTCTCCATGTGATCTTCCTTTGATTAGTTTGTCGCTGCTCTCCATTGCCCTTTCATTCTCCTTCTCTATCAATAAAAATGCTTCATGCCTTATTCTCTTTTGCCCTTTATTCTTTGTCACCCTCAAGCACGAAACTAAACAATAGTTAATAGTGTCATCCACAGATCCATAATATGCACTGCCAATATCACCGCCACTGTCGTTGGCACTGCCTCCATCCCCATATAGAGTCGTGAATTATATGTGAGATAATCAAAGATAATCTTCAATCGAAATTAGTAGAATAACTTATAAGTAAATCACGAGTTAATTTTAAAAAAAAAATAAAGTCGTATCTTTTTTCAATTTATATAAAAATTATATAAAATCAGATTTTTTTCATTGATCTTATCCTTATTGTCTCCGACAATAAGATAATTGTATCTTCAACAACACAATCTTTAGTTACCTTAAACTTTCTTTGATCTTTCTCTATTTATATAAAAATTATATCATATCGTTTTCTACTCATATGAGCTCTATTAATTTCAAATTTTTATTATGATTAATTTTATTATTAATTTTTTCATTAAAATTAATATAATGCATTTAAAAAATTAACTTGAATAATAAATGAAACAAAATAATAGATTTCGATATGAAGTGAGTTATTTTGGATAGAATTATTTTGATTTTAAATGCAAGGATTACGTTTAAGAGTTTAATTGTTGGCTGGTTGATTTTCACTTAATTTTTTATTTCATGTTAGTAGTTGAATGTAAAAGGAAATTTTTAGTTTTTTTTTTGGCAATAGAATTGCAAAAAAAAATATCGATGATTTTTAGTTTTGAAAATATTTTTTCTTATGTGTATAATATATATTCTTTCCTATTTTGATATACAAAGATAGTTATTTTTGAAATGAAATTTTATATCTAATTTGATATTCTAATCTCTTATATCCCCAAAATATTCAAACAAATCAGACGGTGAATATGGTTTAATTAGTTTGATTTGGTTTTAATTTTTGGTTGATAGATGGTATGCTTTCCTAATTTTTATTTTTTTTTCAAAGTAAAGATTTCAGGACTAATTTGATATTTATTTTTAACTTCTAAATGAGATATTTAGATATTATTCATTTAGATATTTAGAGTCAAAAAGATAATTTGATATTCTTTGTGAATAATTACTATGATGAAAATTTGTTTCCGAAAATTCTACAAATATATTTGTGATAAATGCTAGATTAATTAATTCTAAATATATCTCTCTCTCTTTAACAAAATATCACTTTTTCCCTATTAGAATTTTTTTTGGTAATATTCCCTATTAGAAATTTGTAACAAGAATTAGTTTCAAATTTAAAAAAACTCTAACTCTATCGTTAACTCTAGATAACTCTAACCTTAACAAATTATTGTAGTGATTTTTTAAACTTAACTACAATTAATTGAAATTAAATATAAATAAATCTAACTTTAATTCTAGATTATTTATTAGATTTTTTTTAAAAAAATTCTTTTTTTTGGTGGAAAATTTTTAAAAAAATTCTAACCTTAAGAAGATAATCTTGAATCTTAAGAGGATTTCTATCCTTAGCAAGATAATATTGACTCTTAACATTAAGAAAATTATTTCCGATTTTTTTTCAAGGATTTTTCAAGATTATTTAGATACTATTTAAGTAATTATGGCCTCAATTGCTATTCTATATCATCTAATTAATAATTTTTTACATAAGTGTATCAAATATAAAATATTAATAAAGTTAATTTTTTTTTTATTTAAATTTGTTTCAAACTTATACTATCAATTTCTTAAGCCATTGGATATTCATATTTATTATTGTATTCAATTCACTACTATATTGATTTTAGTGCAATTTTACTATTAAATTTTAATAGAATTTTCAAAATTAAAATTTGATTCCATTTAAAAAACACGTATAATTGTAGAGGATTTCTGAGTATATTGGTTTGAATTTTAAATTAATTCATCATAGCCTATAATTTAATTTATTTTTTTATGTTGACTCAAAATTATTTTAATTTACAAAATTTTCTATCTTATTTTGAGCAAAATTATTCTTTGTAGTCTTTCCAAGAGACTACTTATAGTCATGGATATTATGAACTTTCTTTAAAATTGAAAATTTGGGGTATAAATTTCTTTAAAATTGAAGATTTGGGGCATAAGATTTTTTTCAGTAATGGTATTTTTGAAAAAATGAAGATTTTGTTCAAATTTACAAAATCATTTTCTATTTTTATGAAAATATTTTTATCAATAGAGAGATATTTTATCTCAAGATTTTATTCTAAAATAATTTGTTCAAACTACTTTAAAAAAGAAGATTTGGTTTCAAACTATAAAATCTTTTGCTTCCATATTTTAATTATTTTTTTTAGGAAAGGTATTTTTATATAAATGAAGATTTGGTTCAAACTATAGAATATTTTGCTATTCTTTTATGAATTTTTTTTTCTTTAGTGATATTTTATAGAAATATTTTATTCCTAAACAATTACTAGAATTATAAAAATTATATACTTAGAAGATATATATCAAAAATATTTTTACCAATAGCGTTGAACGAAGTCTTTTTATTCATCAAACCTTTTCAATCACTTTTTCAAACTATTTTTTATTATATAAGAGTTTTAGCTATTTAGTCACCTCTTTTTCTATTGCTTAAAAGAATTTGTGTATAATAATGCTGGATATATATTTGTGGAAGATGAATGTATTAAATTAGTACGTAAAATAATCAATTTTCATATAAAATCTAATTAAAAATTTTAAGAAAATCCGCGCAAGGCGCGGGAAACTACACTAGTGTCTACCTAGAAAGCTACTGTCAAAATTAGGGGTGAGCATCGGTCAAATCGAACCGAATTGGGACCGAATTCCCAAAAAAACCGATCCGGTCCGGTCTTGGTTTGGACCGGTTTTGGACCGTGCTATTCTTTTATCAATAAAACATATTATTTTAAATCAAAAAAGTTTTTATTCATTTATAAAAAAATATTTTTTTTAATAATAAATATATATTATATTAAAAAAATTTATATTTTTAACATATACAAAATATTTTTTTACAACTATTCAAAAAACCCGGTCCGGTCCGGTCTATTTCGAGAAACTCGAAGAATAAATCAGAACATGAACACAAAGCCAAAATTATTAGTTATGTGAACATGAATTAGATAATACAGTAATGTTTTTCCAGCTTTTGGTTTAGATATATACTTTGCCAGCTATAATCCAGTGTATGTATCCAAATATGAACATGATTTTGGTGTTAGATGACAAGCTAACAACAAATATAAAATGTGACCGGTTCCAACAGAATGAAAAATCACAGAAATTTATTTATAATTTTTGCATAAGTAATTGATAAATAGTTTAAGTGAACTTTACAATAGGCAATAGCCAATATATTGTATACAAGCTATTATTATAAAAGTAGTGGTCGATAATTAGCTTTTTTTTTTTATTTATCAAATTGTCCAAATTGTTTACGAGTCTCCAACTTTGATTTTTTTACACCAAGTCACTGTTTTTTTTCCCTATCTTGACCTCTTAGAGTCAATAAATGTATACGGAGTAAATAATTAAAGTAGGATTAATCGCATTTACCATGGGATTTTGGTTAGGAAAATAATATTCATACTTCAAAAAATTACGAAATTTTCAAAACATTTATATTTTAAAAAAATAGTTAAAAATCATTTTGTCCTCAGCGAGCTTCATTTAATAGTTAAAAATCATTTTATATTCTTTCGGAGCATTATTTTTTCTTAAATAAAATTTGTCTATTTTAATTATAAGTTTCCAAAAATAAAATTTTAGTTTTCAAAATATACGACGTAAAAATAAAGCTAAACAAAATGAAACGTTATATCACACGGTAGAAAGTTCTTCTTTATTTTTTCTCTCGTTCCGGTCTTCCCTTCTCTCTCTCCAGATCACAGTTCACCTCCATATCCTCTCTCTCCTCCCCTTCTCCGACAGCCATTAACGTTCTCTTCCGAGCTCTCTCCCTCTAATAATCGCCTCCAAGAGCTCAGTCGGAGAATCCGAAGAGGCGGAGAAGGTATAAGACTTGGATTCGCGTGGCGGTGGAGTTGGAGGGGGAAGGATTCTTCTTACTAGCCCTCCCACTCCCCGGATCTGAGCGACGATGGCGCTTTCAGGCATGCGAGGTCTCTCCGTCTTCATCAGCGATGTCCGCAATTGCCAGAACAAGGAGCAGGAGCGGCTTAGGGTGGACAAGGAGCTCGGCAACATTCGTACCAAATTCAAAAATGAGAAGGTTAGGGTTTTTGTTTGTGTTGATTTGGGGATCTGGATTTGGATGTTGAATTGGGAGGTTGATTTGGTTGAGGAGATAGGTTATTAGTCTTGCATTGGATAAATCGTTGCTCTTACTACGATTTTTTTTGTCGAATATGGAATTGTGTGACAGGCTATATCTCCATATGAGAAGAAGAAATACGTTTGGAAAATGCTGTACATATTTATGCTGGGTTATGATGTCGATTTTGGTCATATGGAAGCTGTTTCTCTAATATCTGCGCCCAAGTATCCGGAAAAACAGGTGAAGAGTGTTTTCAGACTGTCTATTGTACAGAGTATCTTGTCAATATTGGTTTCTGTTTCCATTGATTCTAATCTTGAAAGGAATTTTGAACACTGATCGTACATTGGAAGTCCTGGAATCTATTTGATATAAGATAGGTGGACCATGATCAGTACATTGTACTAGTTTTTCACTTGTAAAGCATACTAGCTTTTTGTCACTTCATATCCTTTCTTTGGTTAGAAACTCTGCATATAATTTTTGCTAAATTAGTTATTATGTTCTCAAACTGCCAGAAAAGTATCTGGAATTAGTTTTTTCAGAGACTTTCTCCTCATGTTCTTGTTTGCTGACTTTCTATGTTAATCTTCCTTTACTCCAGGTTGGATACATAGCAACATCGTGTTTGCTCAATGAGAATCACGATTTTCTAAGATTAGCCATAAATACTGTACGCAATGATATCATTGGTCGCAATGAAACTTTCCAGTGCCTTGCACTGACAATGGTATGTTTACTCAAATATTAGTTAAAATATTTGGATTGCTTGGTCCTGCTTTCCTTCTTGCCCTTTATTGTGTTGGATAGAGACCATCTAGTGCCTGCTCGGGCTTCAGGATGTATGTGAATGAGATTAGATCTAGGATAAGCATGTAAAAATGTCCTGTTATATGTGTTGGGGGTTAACTAGAGTGAAGTGCATTTGATTACATTTAAAATGTGAATCTACTTTCACACCAAAAAGATGGATTTTGTTTGATGTACTTGAACTATTTTGATCAAACCAAAAAGAAGAAGTAGGTAATATGTGGTTGGTGCTCTTTTCTATAGAGTATATGCCTCAAATTATATACTTGGTTCTGTGATTTTGGAATATCTGATATTGTGGACTATGATTTGCAGGTCGGTAATATTGGTGGGAGGGACTTTGCTGAATCTTTAGCCCCTGATGTTCAGAAGCTGCTGGTAACGTATAGCAAAATTTTACTATTGTGATTGTTGGTTAACATATCTGAATGATAACAATTATTTGTTTTGCCCTAGATGTCGAGTAGCTGTAGACCACTGGTGAGAAAAAAAGCAGCATTATGTCTTCTTCGCCTGTATAGAAAGAATCCAGACGTTCTACATATAGATGGATGGTATGCTTTAATATATCTTTGGCCATTGACTTCCTTGATTTACTTGCACTTGCTTCTAAGCTATTCTACTTGTTCTCAATACTTACTAGGCCTGATCGTATGTCACAACTTTTGGATGAGCGTGATTTGGGTGTTCTGACATCTTCAATGAGCTTGCTAGTTTCTTTAGTATCAAATAATCACGAAGCTTATTGGAGTTGCGTTCCAAAATGTGTGAAGACATTGGAGAGGCTTGCTAGAAATCAAGATGTTCCACAAGAATACACATACTATGGTATCCCATCTCCCTGGCTGCAGGTTTGTGTCATTCTCTACGTTCAATAATTTCCTAATATTAGAAACAAATGTGTATTGTTTGGATGTTCTGATTTGGATCAAGGCATTAGTTAGAAAACTCCTAATGTAAGGCTTTGCTTGCTTGATATATGATCATTTTGCAGGTTAAAACAATGAGAGCCCTTCAATATTTTCCTACTATAGAAGATCCAAATACAAGAAGATCATTGTTTGAGGTTCACATTTTCCGAATATCTTCCTTATGTACTCCTTTTAAATAATGTTTGTGTTCCCTGACTGTATAATCTGGTTTTAGGTTTTACAACGGATATTGATGGGAACAGATGTTGTGAAAAATGTAAACAAGAACAATGCTTCACATGCTGTGCTTTTTGAGGCCCTCGCTCTTGTAAGTTTGTAATGCAATTATTTCACGATTCCATATGATTACATGCTACCCTGTTCTGCAATTATATTTCAATGTTGTAATCCAGTCAGTTTTGTTGCCCAGTTACTGTAATGTCACTACATGAAATTTGTATAATGGTTTTTTTCTCTCTTCATTGATCAATTTGAAGAGAAATCCTAGTGATTCTGATAGTTTCCTGCACTTCTTTGTTTATTACATTCGAGAAGGTAGGAGTGTTATGGCAACTTTGCTGTTGTGAACAAGCAATTTGGCAGTATTCTTCAGAATATTATGGACATGTTATTAGATTCCTTGAGAAATAGAAAGACGGTCATTCCTGGGAACAAATCTTCATTCAGAACACAAAGCAGAACATGTTAAGAAATTTGATTAAAAAAAGGGACTTGTGATATTTGCAATGAAATGGCATCTCATTATAATCTTCATGTCATAGGTGATGCATCTTGATGCTGAGAAGGAGATGATGTCTCAGTGTGTTGCTTTGCTTGGAAAGTTCATTGCTGTCCGTGAACCAAATATTCGATACCTGGGTCTGGTAAGTTACCTAGATCTTGAAAGTTTAGTTTCCGTTTGCTTTTGTCTTCTCTTATAATTTTTATTTGACTGGAATTGTTTCACTTTACAACTGGATTTGTTTGATTCAAGCTAGAGGTAATTTTATTATGCTGTTTAACTGTCTTTTTTCTTCAACGCAGGAGAATATGGCTAGAATGTTAATGGTTACAGATGTGCATGATATCATTAAAAGACATCAAGCTCAGATCATTACCTCTCTGAAGGATCCTGATATCAGGTTTCATTATACTTAGATTTCTTGTTCTTCTGTGGAAACTAATATGAAATAAGTAGTGGGCTTCATGCTACAGCTGTGCATTTGATCTGCTATGGGGTTGTGTGTCTGAGGAAAGTAGTATGGTAGCGGCATTATATGATTGGAATCTATTAATGCATAAAACATAGATGTTTTCTGTGATGGAACCCTACCTAGAATATATTTCCTGAAGCTTCTTAGGCATCGGAAAATATAACATATATACAGGTACTCAACTAGGGTTTCTTAAAGCCGTGGTAAAGTTGGTCCAACCTATGTAGACCAGTCATTATAAAGTTTTATTTTGCGTGGAAGTTGCTTATGTTTTCATTTATGTCCTGCAAATTATTATGGTTTATACCTTTACAGGAAAGGACTTTTATTAGGAATGAGTGGAGCTAATTTTTTTTCCCTGGGCTCACCTAGTCACCCTCCCCTTGAATTTGTTAAATATGTCAATAGCGTCTTGCACAAATTTAGTGTGTTAAAAGTATTTTAGGGTCATAAATAATTTGAGGTCTTTTTTCAACTTATCTTGAACATGTTACTTGCATTATCTGTTGTGAACACATAGTGTTAAACAGCACTTGCATTATCTATTGAGGGACATGAGTACTCTTGCATTATGTGGAGGTAGATCACGCATGCTGCAATATTATAGGCGACCCTGTTAATGAAATAGAAATACTTGTTAAATCTGCTTTTGGAATTGGGCTTTCCAACGCTTAAATTTCTAAATATTGTATAGTGACATGGCATGCAAATGGCTATTTAATGATGTATGTATATTTCTTTGATCATAAATGTTTCTCTTGAAATGAGAGTTGCTCTATTTTTTCATTTGGGCTTTGCATAGCTACTTGATGTTGATATGTTTTACCTTTTTGTTCTCTAATGTGTTATTTTTGTTTTTCATCTTTGTTTCTGAGACGGAAAAGATTTTCTGCTTAGCTGATCATTCTTAGCTTCACCATGTTTGTTTTGGCAGTATAAGGAGACGCGCTCTTGATTTGTTGTATGGCATGTGTGATGTTTCCAATGCAAAGGACATTGTTGAGGAGTTGTTGCAGGTAATCTCTTTAGACATGTCAATTACAAAATTTCAGGTGGCAGGTCAAAAGGTTGACCTGCTAAACTTATAGCTGAATGAGATATCTGCTGACACTTTTCTGTCTTTAGTATCTTAGTACAGCAGAGTTTGCTATGCGTGAAGAATTGTCATTGAAAGCAGCCATTCTTGCTGAGAAGTTTGCCCCTGATTTGTCATGGTAGAAATGCTTGTTCTTCTCCTGTTAAAAAAAAATTCATGTTGCACATGTAGGGCATATTGAAGAAATTAGAGGCAGATAAATAAATAAGGATAATGATTTATATGTCTTATCTTATTTGGAAGAAGAAATTTGAAATTCCCAGCCAGCAACAGCCTGGGGGAGGATGTTGTGGTGTGGGGGGATGAAAGATGAACTCCAGTGCCTTTTGAAGCTTGTTTAATGGTCTATATCACGAAATTTAATTATAATCTGCTTTTGCTGCAGGTATGTTGATGTGATCCTCCAGCTGATTGATAAAGCAGGCGACTTTGTTAGTGATGACATATGGTTCAGAGTGGTACAATTTGTTACCAACAATGAAGACTTGCAGGTAATCTCCATTTTCAAATGTCTCTCCTGAAGCTTTATTTTTCTATCCTGCAGCATATAATGTATTATTCACTTACATCCATATGTTTCAGCCCTATGCAGCAGTGAAGGCCAGGGAATATCTTGAGAAAACTGCTGTACATGAGACAATGATAAAAGTAAGTATACTTTTTTCTTCATTGTGGATTTTTCTTCTATTGAAAGAGCTGTTAGCTGTCATTGCTGTGACCATGTCAATCCTGTAGTAATTGTCAACAAGTAAAATACACTCGGATATATAAATCAAATGGTGGTATCTAATAGATCATTACCAAGAATTAAAAAATGAACAAAGTAAGGGTGTGTTTAGTGAACATGCTAATAATGTAAAAGGTCTGATACTGATATACTGATATGATCTGAAAAGAAACAGACTGATAAGGTGATACCTAAGATCAGTTGGAGGAATTCATTTGCCAAGTTGTTATTGGAATTGGATGAGGCTGACCTATAAGAACTAAGAACCTGTCCCATCTGCCTTTTTTGGCTCGTCGTCATCTGGAATGCTTTTCTACCTTGCGCAGTTATTCCACAAAATGGGATAGTTGGCACCTCTGATTGGAGTTTTTTTTTTAAATTGATTGGATTTTTATCTCAGAATTATACTACTCAGTTGAGTCCTGAAATAGTTTATACTTTTGCTTGTTCAGTTTGGTTTGTCAAATTCAAAATGTTTTTTTCTTGGCACAGGTTAGTGCTTATATACTTGGAGAATTTGGTCATCTTCTGGGAAGTCGTCCTGGATATGGTCCAAGGCAACTCTTTAGTCTTATACATGAGAAGCTTCCAACGGTTTCGTAAGATCCCCTAACCTAATTGTTATTATCACTTATTTTATAGCATTTTCAGCCATCCTGTACGCACCCTGATGGACCATACACTTTCAGGACCTCCACAATTCCACTTCTGCTCTCCTCATATGCCAAAATATTGATGCATTCTCAGCCTGCTGACCAGGAACTACAGAATCAAATATGGGCAGTATTTCACAAGTGAGCAGAATTCTTGTGTTCATATCTAGCCATCTAGCTTTTCATTTTGCAAAGGCATCAAGATTTTTTTTGGTGAGTGGGGGAGTGTTATGAACAAGTTTGCCTTCTTTTCAGGTACCAGAGTTGCATCGATGCTGAGATACAACAACGAGCAACCGAATATCTTGCCTTGAGTAGCAAAGGTCCTGCTTTGATGGATATATTGGCTGAAATGCCCAAGTTCCCTGAGCGCCAGGTAGATATGGTCGTCTGTTTTCGAGTTTGGATATTGGCAATCAACCTCTTTCCCTAGTTCTCCTATTAGTAGGAGGATATTTATATTTACTCGATTGTAGCTGCAAATTATGAATTATCTAAAAATTATGTCTTTCTTTCAAAAGTGAAGTCATCTTTTTCTTTTTTCTCCCTATTCCTTTGGATGTAGTCTTCATTGATCAAGAAAGCGGAAGATGCTGAAGTTGATACTGCAGAACAAAGTGCAATCAAATTGCGGGCTCAACAGCAGCCATCAAATGCTTTAGTTGTTGCTGATCCACAGCCAGCTCCTTCCCAACTTGGTCTAGTGAAGATGCCTAGCATGAGCAGCAATGCGGTGAGATACTGGCTTCCGGGTTCTGCTTTTAAGCCTAATTTATGGGCTTCTTTTTAAACTTTGTGCCTCTCAATCAGGTTACCAAGTGCTTGCACTTTTGAAATGTGCATTGACATTTTGATTGTTACAGGGCCAATCAGACCATAGGCTAGTTGTTCAATCGAATGGGACCACGCATGAAGTAGATTCCCAGGATGCCACTCCCTCCCCAGAAGTCTTAGGGGATCTTCTTGCCATTGAAGGTCCACCAAGTGCTTCTGAACAATCAGCGAAAACTTTATCACCTATTCCAGATGATGTTGCAGATTCAATTAATGCTCTTGCACTTGCACCTGTGGAGGATCAGACAAATACAGTCCAGGTACTATAACTTTCATCATAGGACCTCAATATATTTCACAGTATTATAATATAGCCTTTCTTTCTCTTATTATAAATAAGGTATAAGGTACCACTGGAAATCATCTGCTTTAGGTGCGGTAAATTATATCTGAAAATAATGTCTACAGATAAAGAATGTTGGTTACTGAAGAAAATTAAATCCTACCCTCATTGTCCTTTGTTAGAGAGTGGTTTCGTTAAGGCACATCTTATTGTATTTATGCGACATTTTATTGTGATTTCTATCGGTTAGCCTGTGTGGGAGAGGGGAATGCGCAACGTGACATGTTTATCAAAGTACCTACTTGTTAATGGCCTCATGCTCTTTATTTTCCTTGCAGCCAATTGGTAGCATTGCTGAAAGATTTCAGAGTTTATGCGTCAAAGATAGTGGCATTCTATATGAAGACCCTTACATTCAGGTTCAGAAGCCTATCCAAGTATTTTTTAACTTCCATTGAATCTTTCATCTAGCTTAGCTGGATTCAAAATGTAGCTTTTACTAGTGATATATTTTTTCTTCATTGATGCACAGGTTGGAATAAAAGCAGAATGGAGAGCGCATCATGGTCGTCTTGTTCTGTTTCTGGGGAATAAAATTACTTCTCCATTGGTTTCAGTTCAAGCTCTTTTATTGCCTCCTGCCCATCTGAATTTGGTGCTTTCACAAGTACCAGATGCTATCCCCCCACGTGCTCAGGTGAAGATAATCTCATGCCTCTGTTGATCTAATTTATTTTTATGGCCTGATATTTCCCACATTAGACATTAAAATGCTTATGACATATTTTCCCCATGCAGGTGCAATGCCCTCTTGAAGTTGTGAATCTTCGACCAAGTAGGGATGTTGCTGTTCTTGACTTCTCCTACAAGTTTGCATCCTCATTGGTACTTGTGCTACATACTCTCATTACTTGAGTCATGTATCCTAACATTTACAACAAAAGGACTCAAATTTTTTTTTTTTTTGTATCTTTCGCCACAGGTCAATGTCAAGCTTCGGCTTCCTGCTGTACTTAATAAATTTATGCATCCCATATCTGTTTCTGCTGAGGACTTTTTCTCACAATGGAGACTTCTTACAGGACCACCCCTCAAACTCCAAGAAGTGGTAATGCTTAAATTGCTTCTTATTCTGCTTGAGAAAACAGTCTTCTTTACTTAATATTTCTAAGCCGGTTAGGTTACTGCTTGTTCATAAATATCCTCGTGCTTACAAACAAAGACAAATGGATAATAGTTAGACCCATCTTTACCTCTTTATGTAGCATGATTTCAGTGAATAATTAATGTCTTAGCATCTCAACATCAACATCATCGCCCAGTATAGTCCTGCTCAAGTGGGATTTGGGGGGGTCAAGATGGGGGCACCCATAACCTGAACATGTCAGGAGGATGCGTCCGATAGGCCCAAGAAAACTGAAATTCAGCTGTGTGACATTAATAACTGAATTTAGTTAGAATGCACCACAATTGATATAGGGACTAAATCCATCTCAAAGGCACTGTATAAAAGACATTAATGCGCCCCATTAATGTCTTAGTATCTGTTTTCCCATTTTTCATTCTTTATAATGTTGCAGGTTAGAGGTGTCAGGCCAATGCCTCTTCTGGAAATGTCAAATCTACTCAACAGCTACAGGCTAATGGTTTGTCCAGGGCTGGTAAATATCTAAACACTTTATCTAAATTCTATTCATATAATATTTCTTCTCACGTTTTACAGAACAATCCATGGTGCTAAATGTTCCTCTTTTCTTTTTCAGGATCCAAATCCAAACAATTTAGTAGCATGCACCACATATTATTCGGAGACTACACGCGCAATGCTTTGCTTGGTACATAATTTTTCCTTCACTCATCTTCTATTCATAATTTTGTTCGTTTCAGCTTTCTCACACCGTTAGTATTGTGTTATATGGTGACAGCTAAGAATGGAAACGGATCCAGCTGACCGAACGCAGTTGCGCATGACAGTAGCCTCCGGGGACCCGACATTAACATTAGAGTATGGACACCCTCAACTCTACACTTATTACATATTCTACCCCAAATTTCCAAATTTATCAAATCTTCACCCTTTTTTAATTGCTCTTCAGGCTGAAGGAGTTCGTCAAGGAGCTACTCGTAGCCATGCCAGTAGGTCCCCCGGCTCAGCCTATGAGCCCACCGCCTCCCCAAACACCGTCTGCATTGACAGATCCCGGGGCCATTCTCGCTGGTCTGCTGTGAGAGACTTGAGCAAGAAGAAACCGATTGTTGTGTTGATATTAAATTTCTTCAATTCATTTATACATGCAGCTGAACTCCTCACCCCCCTGAACCTTAAACGGCCCGAATCGAGAACCGAGAAACACGGAGGAGAATTTACAGTGATAGGGCTGGCGGAATTCAAAGGTGAGCTAAAAACAATGTTATAGGCTTGATAAAGATCATCATCACCTAATATAGTGAGGTTTAATTCCTTAGGGATTTTTTATTTTATTTTCTGCACAGTTTTACCGTTCCAAGGTTTTTTTATTTTCCAGCTTGCCCTTTTGTTCTTTACTGTTTTTGATTGTGTGGGTTGTTGCTATTGGTTTTGTAATATTGATAGTCGTAATTAGAGCATCATACAATTTTGCAAGCAGATTGCAGAAGTAGCCCAATTCTCATAAGAGGGAGTGAATTTGTTTGTCTATACATCAATATAATTAAATACCTTGTTTTCAGTTTTTTTCTTCGTACAATTGGTGAAGAGGAAAACTGTACCGGGTTTTGTTCTTTGTATTTCCCATTAATGTATTTGGATTCCTTCTGTTGGTTGTGTGATGATTTATGTATCTGTTTTAGACTGAAGATTGGAGTATTCAGACCCTGTTCTTTATTTTCAGTGTTCAAAACTAACGCCCAAAATTAATGTTCTTACAAGATCTAAATAATGCATGAAATATGACAATAGTTTCATGCGAACTACTACTATCCTTTCCTGTTGAGTCTTTTACAAATTTATTTTTAGATTTGAATTTAATACAAGCCTAAAAATAGAGCTAATCCGAAATTTTAAGTCGAATATCGATATTATTTGGTTCGGTTTAGGAATTTTTCAAAATTCAGTTTTGGTTCTATTCGGTTAAATTTCAGTTTAAATTTTATAAAGAATAACTTTCTATTTGGTTTTCGATTCATCTTAAATGAAATTTTGGTTTTCGGTTCGGTTTGTTTTTAATCGATGCCTAGCCCTTCCTATGTGATAGTTTCTTGCAAGAATAAGAATTGCTGGCTTTTAGAAATGAATGGGGATTTTGTAAAAGTTTCCATAACCATAATTTGCCCCTATTATGTTTGCAAAGGAAAATAATTTGCCTCTAATGAAATCCGAAGTAGAAGAAAGATCAACTCAGAATTCGAAAAGGCAACCTTAGATAAATTTACATTTTTATCATCTAGTGCCTATACATTTTCATTTTTAGAAACCTTTGATGAATTTACATTGTTTATTAAGGCTGTCAGTAAAGAATTCAAAATACATTGCTTGTGAGTTGTGATTTGTGAACAATTCAAAACATAACTTTTTTTTTTCCACCCATCCGGAATTCATCACTGAACCCTGAATTGCAATTATATGGATTATGTGCTTCTTTTCATTTGTTTTGTATACAAATATCCTACTTACATCACTCCCTATGCTACACATAGTATTGCCTGTTGTAACTTGTAACGAATTCGGCTGAACAAACTATTCGTCTTTGACATCAAGAACAATCTGCCTGGCTGAGGCAAACACAGCAATGACCACCACAACCGAGAACACGGCCGCGATTACATTGTTGATCCAATAGAGAAGGCTTCTCTTGGAAGGATGAAATGTGAGGTTGTAGAAGATCATAGGCAGGACAAAGTCTAAAGGCAAGAACCCCATGGCTCCCACTAAGGCATTGATGTCTCCGAAATACGGTAGAGTTACTGCTACTGTGGTGGCTAATGCAACCGAGAGTGATCGTGTGATCACCCTCGTCGTTACGTTTCGTGCAGAGAATTGCGGGCTTGTCGGGTCCGAAAACGCCCTCTCTAGGGCTTCATTTGTTGGTTGCAAGTAAATCTGAGTAAACACACCAGCAGGAAAAAAAAAAAGAGCAATTAGTGTGGTTTCCTACATTGTTAAAATGAACTAAGTATATCATAATCAAGGGCATTTTGTTCATTTCGAATAAAAAACTGATCTTTGACAAAAACCTATACATGGTGCGGGCTGAGCAATCGGATATATTCGATCCGTTCGAGTCTGGTATACTAAATACCTGGTAATTTTTTCCCTTCAAATCTTAATCCGTATTCAATCTGTTAATGGTCGGATATCCGATAAGAAATTAATATTCGTTTGGATCAGAGATTCGATCCAAATGAATATTACTTAGTATTGATGTGCACTTTACAAAAACTTATGCAGTAATGGATATACCAGATATCTTACTACCTCAAAACCCCGATCCGATGATCCGGAGCAGATAAAAAAAATTTGTGTTCCATTTGGATTCGGACTTTATCGAATCGGATCGACCAAATCGGATGTTTTTGCTCATTGTGGTTTTTTGTCATTTCATTAAAAAAAAAAGAGATTTATTGAAGAGATTTCTACAAAACAGATGAAATGTGGAGAGATTGAATTTGTACTTACCCCAGCAACAGCAGATAGCTGGAAAATGATTAAGATGACTATGATCAATATGAACCATTTTGGCAGCCAAGGGCTATAATTGTCCTCAAGGGTTGTAACGACAAAGCCGTCGACTTGGTTTCCAAATGCCCAGTAACCCGAAATCGCTACACCAAAGAAGGTTAACATAACAACAACATAACATATGCATAGTCCTTTGAACATCTTCCCTTTCACTGGAGGAGCCAAAGTTGCCTACAATCACAAAATTCAAGTACAATCAATGTACTTTGACTTGGATGTCAGTTTGAATCCTGCTAAAGCACTATAATTTTTACTCAAAATTACTTTTTCTGCTCTAGAAATTCGTGTATTATTTCTACTTTTTACGTTTTTCAAGACACACAAAATAACTTTTCACCTAAAAATTACTTTCAACCAATAAATACTAATACTACAATCCATAAACCTGAATTTCTGGGATGATCCCGTTCCCATATGTGGCGGCTATGATTCCAATCGCGCTGAAAAATCCCATGACGCGATCCTCAATGTTGTCGCTTAAAGAATAGTCTCTCGTTTCCTGTGACGAATTACCTTAAGATGAAAGGCATGTGTTACATTGGTACAATTATGTTCAATGATTCAAATTTAAGTTCAAATGAGAGATTGTTTATGGCTTACCTAGGATAAATGATGCAACAACAATGCAAGCACTATACAAGAGGCTTAGCACAAGAGAGACCAAGTTTATGTATCTCAATGAGTGAAATGAAGGGAGCTGAGCCAGGATCAATACCGTGCTTCCGAAACCTATGATGAACTCGGATTCTTTGATTTCTCCATCCGGGTATGTCATTGAGTATATGATCTACACAATCTAAATCAAACCATCAGAATTTAGTATTGTGAATGAAAAAGTATACTTGTTTGCTAACAAATAATAATCTTGAAGATGATTTGAGAATTCGAGTTGGAAGAGGAGGAAGATTTGACCTTGATGCATTCTCCACCAAGAAGAATAGACCCAACCACCGCGCCACAACAGGCTATGATCTGAACCGGAGCCACAAAATACCGGCCCCATCTTTCTCCTATGATTCGATTCGTTATAAGTCAATACTTGCATACATTCACTAATAAGTAATTATTTTTTACGTATTTCAAGACAAGTAAAAGTAAAAATGTACTTTCAATGCAAAACTAGAACATGGCCAAGATCAGTTGGTTATAGGGAATATTCTAAAAAGCAACGACTATCTTCTAGACGGCCAGAATGGTGATCTAGGCGGTCTTAGAAGGGCACCTAGACCAGCTAGATGGCTAGGCGGGCTAGGACCTTCTAGCACCTAGGCAGGAACCTAGATAGTACTTTTAGAACTGTGGTTATAGGAGGAGCCGAGGAATTATAACATCAACATTATCGCCCAGTGAAGTCCCACTTCAACAGGATTTGTGGGGTCAAGATGGAGGAACCCATAGCCTGAACAAGTCAGGAGGATGTGCCCGAAAGACCCAATAGAAGGAGCCGAGAAATTAAGGTGTTAAAAGTCACAAGTTTTGCATACTAAAAATCTACAAGTAAGGTAAGAATTCTAAGTACCAAGAATGCGATTAGCCATGTCTCTATAGCGAAGAATGCGATGACCCGTCTCAGCATGGTGTTCAAGGACCAAAGACGTCAAGTTATAGGAGTAGAAGGTGACAATGGCTCCAATCAAGATACACGAGATCCCTCCGATCCATCCGAGCAAGCCAAGGGCGTATGGTAAGCTCAGCAAAGCTGGTGCAACTATGGAGGTTGTCAAGTGATACCCACAATGCAGCCATGAACCTGTTCAATATGACACACATTTTGAGAATTCAACAAAAACCCATTTCATTAAAGAATTTAAAACTTCACAAAAGCTGGAAACAAATTACATATAGTTTGGTACAAAACTCAAATTTCAATTCATAATTTGATCATTCACACACACACACAGAAACCAACAATTAGTTTGTTTAGATGAATTGAATTTAGTTAGAATGGATTTAGCTCCTATCTTGACCCTCCAAATTCCCTTGTAGCGGAACCTCACTGGGTCAATAATGATGATGAATTTAGCTCCTATATCGAATTTGGTGCATTCTAAGTAAATTCATTTATTACTGTCACATGGCTGAATTTCAGTTTTCATTGAGTTTATCGGGCACATCCTCTTGACATGTTCAGATTATGACCCTCCAGATCCCGCTCAAGCTGGACTATACTAGTCGATGATGTTGTTTGTTTAGATTAAACTATAAATAGCTAAAACAACATCCAAATTTCTAAATAAAACAGGAAAAGAGACCCTAAAACAGGAAAATAAATCAGGGCAAAATGTTTTTAAGAATATAACTAGCAATAATTATATGAAATTAAGGTTAAGAGATACCTTTGGGTTTAAGGACAAAGAGAGCACCAGCATCTAAGCCATCTGGGTGAAGCAGAGGAGCCTCTACTTCATTTCTGCTTTCTGTGCCCATTTTATCTTGTTTTTGCTCTCTCTGGTATGGAACTCTAAATGATTGATTGCGGCAATATTAACAAAAAGAAGTTAATTTAAGAACAACTTTCGTACCAAATGGGGCCAGGTCAGGAAGAAAGGTCGCCAGTAGTAGAACAACTATTCATCATCATGTGAATTATTAATTCAGGCTTTTTAATACTAATAATTCATAAAAGAAATTAATATCCTAAATGAAAAGTATTAAATTAATTTAAATTGAATATTTTAACATACAATTATTTACTAAACTTGGGACGTGTGTGAATTATTGTAGCTAGGTTTTCCACTATTCATCCCATGAATTATTAATTCAGGTTTTTTAGGATTTTTCTAGTGTGTGATTGAAGTTTCTTAATAAGGTATTTGAATTATATAAATAAGTATGGAAGGTGTTTTATCTTGTTAAAAACTAATTTATAATATTTTTTTTCAAGTGGGCAATCCTAAATAAGAAAATTTAATCGTGGTTGCTCTAGAATTTTTAAAAAAACTTATTTTGATATCCTTGAGTTTTTTCTTATTTTTTAGTGTCCTCAAAATTTATATTTTTTTAGTATTCTTGAGGGTTTGGTTTTTTCAGTTTGTGTTCCTTTTCGATTTAAATTGGTTAAATTCAAGTCCGTCATTATGTTCCTCGCTCTTATATAATAGGATTCGACTTTTAAAATATCCAAATTTAAAATCAAATTATGTCGATTTGAATTTCTAAATAATTACCCTTAAAATCGGTTGGGTCAGGTTATGAGTTTGATAGTTTTAATTTAGTATTTTGGGGCCGGCTTAAAATCGGGTACCAACGAGGCAACGACCCACCAAAGATTATTGAGTTAGCTAGCCAGAGTTGACCTTTTCTAAAAACAATAATATAGGAATTTTGTTTGGTGCAATTAGTTAAGGAGGACACGTGAAATCAGATTAATGAATAAATTTGTTTGGTAGGTGGGTCTCATGCATTTATGATTAAGATCATTGTTGTGGAACATGTGAATGTGTTTTATATATACTATTAACTTAAGATAAGATATTTTTTCAATTATATTTAAAGATCTAAAAATATTAAGAGGTGATTTCAGAGCCATGATGATTCGTTAGGCACTAGCGTTTTTGGAACTTTTTCCGCTAGATAGAACAGAATGGAGCTAAATTTAACACTCTCCTATTCCAAAAAGGAGAGCTTTTCCGTCAGCTTGTTCCCGCTAGATGGAGAAAGCTACCCTCTTATCGAACGGAGCCTAAAACACAATAATGATTCACGACGACGAGTTCAACAGGAATCAAATGTATTCATTTTCCACTACATGTGGGCCTAGAGTTTTGGGCCAGGCCCAATTGTTCAGACCGAATAAAAAATAGGTCGTCGTCTTTTGTAAAAAATTTACAAACTTTGGTCATACATGTGATAGTATTCGAAATTTATCCTATGTTTAGTGTCTTCGTATATCTAGTCAAACAGTTAATTCAGTCTTCGACTTGCCTATGTTATGACGAGTCTGAATCGTGTTTGCACTTGCTTTGGAATTGCAATGTTGTCAAAAATGTTTGGTTAGTCTTGAGAGGTAATTAGTTGGCTCCTAACTCTTTGAATTTATAATAATATTTGAAACTAAGATCATTGGAGCACTATGTTTTCAACAATGTTGTGGCAAACGTGGAAGGTGTGGAATAGACTCGTTTTCGAGGGCAAGGCAGAGATCGAGTCTTTCGCAAAGGGTTTTCTCGATCGTTGAAGCATACAAAGTTACAACTGTCATACATTATAGCCCCTACATGCAAGAATCATCGTGCTGATGATTAGTTAAGCCGTTGGAGACCTTTAACGCCTTTCTATGTTTCTAGTAATCTTTATTTTCCGTTACAATTTTACGATGTACTTGAACTTGATCTTGCCTAATATATTACTGGTTTCTATTATAAAAAAATGGTTCGCCTCCTAAGTGCAAAATCAGTACAGAAACGAAGCAAAGATAATAAAAACAATAACAGACTTCAAAAGAATTTACACAAATTACATGCAGTAAAAACATTAAAGAATTGAAGTAAAAAAAAAAAACACAAAATTCATACATCGGCAAATAGCTTGTACGTTTTGGCATCCAATACAATCTGCCTAACGGCGGCAACGGACGCCACGAGCCCTAACGCCGTGAACACAACGGCAACGGCCACGTTAACCCAGAACAAAACGCTGCGTTTCGACGGCTTAAACGTCAAGTTATAGAACACGACCGGGAGCACGAAATCCAGCGGCATAAACCCTAGAGCTCCGATCACGGCATTGACGTCGCCGAAGAACGGCAGCATGGCGGCGATCACGGTGGTTATCGCGACGGAGAGAGACCGCGAAATCACCCTCGGGATCACATTCCTCGCCGAGTACTGCTTCTGATTCGCGTCGCAGAGCATCTTCTCCAGCACTTCGTTCGTCGGCTGCAAATAGACCTGATGAAATCGCAAAATTGGAGAGATTAGGAAGCAGATCTGGATTCGGAATGACGAATTCAGTACGAAATCGACTTCAATTGAAGGAAATTCAACGACATTCGCAAAAATGGAGAGATTAGAAAGCAGATCGTCAATTGAAGGAAATTCAACGACATTCGCAAAATTGGAGAGAATAGAAAGCAGATCTGGATTCGGAATGATGGATTCAGTATGAAATCGGCGTCAATTGAATGAAATTAAGGGATTGAGAGAGTAATTACGACGCCGACGGCGGCGAGCTGGAGCATGACGAAGCTATTGCTCATGATGATGAACCATTTGGGGAGCAAGGGGTTGCCGGCGGAGTCGATGAAGTTGCTGAGGATTTGGCCAGCGGATTGGTTTCCGAACGCCCAGTAGCCGGAGATCGTGACGCTGAGGAAGGTGACGGAGATCACGGCGTAGCATAAGGTGAGTCCCTTAAGCATCTTCCCCTTCACTGGCGGCGCTAGGGTTGCCTGAATTCACCATTGAAAAGTAAGGCTGAGTATGGATCGAAACCGACCCGAAATCGAAAGTTTTATTTTAAGTGAACCAAATACTGAACCGGATTGGTTCGGCTTGATTTTGATTTTGCCGGTTTGTCACTTAGATGGATAGAAGAGTTTTCCTTTTGAAAATTTGAACCGAACGGAAATTTAATTGAAGCAAAATCTTGAAAATCGGAAACAGAAAATCGAATAGTGTCGGTTTTGGTTGGGTTCGATTCGGTTTGAACTGAACCATGCTCGACCCCTACCAAAATAAACTATATTTGTTTACATTTCATCATAGTTTGCGACTAAATGGATCCTTGATGTTCTAAGACACGAAGACGAACGAACCTGAATCTCGGGAATAATGCCATTTCCGAATGTCGTTGCTATGATTGCAACGGCATTAAACATGCCAAATGCACGATTTTTAGTGTCACCGACAATTGAGTAATCTTTCACAGGCGCATTAGGTGATCGTCCTATTTACATACATTTAGTAACTTGTAGGTTAATACGTAATTGCATATGGTATAATAAGATTTTAAGAATACATTACTATTTTTACCGATTTGGATTGAGCCATAAGTCGCGGCCGCGCTGAAACCAAGGCAGAGAAGCAACGAAACCAAGTTGATGTGGCGGAGAGAGTGAAACGACGGAATTTGAGCTAAAATCAGTAGTATGATCCCAAAAATTATTACGAAATCATACAACTTTATTGTTCCTTCTGGTTTTAACAACACATAAATTGCCTGCGAAAAACAAAAAAAGTCCAAATTAAATGTATAATGCGGAGTATATGATTAGAAAGTTAATTAAATAGTAACAGCAATGACCCAGTGTAGCTCCTCTATAAAAAATCTGGGGTCACACTCTTGACTCCTGACTTAACGCAATGAAGAGCGACTAAAAAAAATTAATTAAAAGAGATTAATCAAGTCAAACCTTCATGGATTGGCCTCCAAGGATGGGGCAACCAATGACGACACCGTAGCATAATAAAAATTGGATCGTACCCACAAAATACCTTCCCCAATTTGGCCCTACAACATCATTTTATTATTAGGGTAAGAATTTATTCGATTTAATTCGAAAACGAATCGACTATTATAGGATAACTAACGTACCCAAAATGTCGTGGGCCATCTCGCGAAATCGGAGATGTCGGTGGCCGATCTCGGCCTGTTGTTCGAGGACGAGGGAGAGCAAATTGTACGAGTAGAAGGTGACGACGGCAGTGATGACGAGGCATGCGAGCCCCGCGCCCCACCCGAGGAAAGCGAAAGCGTAGGGCAAGCTTAGTAGGGACGGCGTCGTTATCGACGTCGTCAAGTGGTAACCACAATGCCACCATGATCCTATTTATATATATGCACTAGTAATTGAAATTACGATTTTTCTAACTTATGTTCTGTAGAATTGTTGATGATTATTGAAAATACGAGTACCTTTGGATTTGAGGACGAAAAGAGCTCCGGCGTCGAGTTCTTGGATTTGGGTTCCGTTTTCAGTGTCTTGTAATGTGTTCATCTCTCTTTCTCTCGTCATTGCCGATTAGAATTGAGATTTTGAATGTGAAAAAGGGATTGATTTAGTAAAAGAGATCAGCCTATAGGAATTGATGTATTTGACTAAGCAATAAATACAAGGTTGAGGATTGAGATTCTGGTACGTTAGATTCTAGTGAATCTTGTAATTCCTCTTTTGTTGGGAATAAATATTGACTATAACAGTTTATTAGAAAATTTTGTTGACTCTCCTAAAAATGAGATTAATTTTTATGGGTAGTCACTTGAATTACTCAACTACATTATACATTTTTTTTTATCATAGAAATTACAAATTTTAAACTGAAATAACAAAGGCCTGCTATTTATTGGCAAATATCAATACAATCATCCTAATTTCTTCCTTTCCTTCAAAAAAAAATCCTCATTTTTTTTGCCATAAAAAAGAAGAAGAAAAGAGTGAAAAAGAAAATAAAATAAGATTGGCATAAACATATTATAAATTGGGAAAAAAAATTAAAAACGTCTTATACATTGGCAAAATTAAAAAAGCGTATTATACATTGGCAAATATCAATACACTCACCCTAATATAACCGGTGAAGTAGGTAAAAAGTTAATATTCTGCTATTTTGAGTAACACACACTTAGTTCATGTCTATTTTAAATTATTTAAAAGTTGTTTGGATCAAAAAAAATTATTTAAAAGTTCCTATTTTTCGCAACTAAATAGAAAGTTGATGTTATTTCAATCAATATTATCAGAAAAATAACTATGCCTAGAATTGGACCCACTTATTTTATTAATGGGCCAACCCAAACATTACAAAAACGGTCCAATAAGCCGCTCGATAGAGCTCATCCGCTTTTTAGCCTGGTTGCTCAATGCCATAGCTTCATTTGATTGTCCAATTTTGTCATATTTATTGCGAGGTTAATCGGGTTGTTGATGGTCTTGCTTCTTTAGCTTATTCCTTTCTTGTTGGGTGCCATTTCTTCTTTACTAGCTGATGATGTAAGGGATTTAACTACACCCCGAATGATTCCTAATTAGCCTCGTTTTCTATTAGTCTAGCGCTTAGTCGCCTCTTTCTAATAGAAAAAATAGTTATTAAGTTAGTATTATTTCAATCAATTTTGTCAAAAAAAAAAACAGCAACTATGCCTAGAATTGGGCCCACTTATTTTGTTAATGGGCCAGCCCAACCATCAACTTACAAAAAACGGCCCAATAACAGTAATCCGTTCACACCATTCCACTCTCCCTCTCCACCACCTCTCCACGTTACCAACGCTCATCGAGTTTCAGGTTTCGACGAACACGAAACGTTTCCGTTTCGTTTCAGCAATCAGTTTCTTCAATCTCTGGAATAAAATCAAACATCTTGAAATCGGTCTTCAGATGCCTCAATCGGGTAAACCCCTGTATTTCCCATCTTCAACTCTCTGTCTTGAATCTTGATTGATTGATTGATTGCGATGACTATGAGCTGAAAATTAAGATTTTAATACTGTTCCTGGTCGGAGTATTGTCCAAAGATCGGAGCTTTTCTCTATTTAGGGCCAACATTTTGCTTATTCAGACGGATTTGTGATTAATTCTGACCTAATTAACATTTAATCAAAACCTTCTAGGGTTAGTCTTAGCTGAACTTTGTTCTATCATAAGACCTCCCAGAAGAACTTTTTCTTTGTTTACCCTTTCAAAATTGCTAATTGAACTTTGATCTCAAGAAATTTTAAGAACTCTCAGACACCATTGCTTGCCCTTTCAATCTCTTCCCTTTTCCCTATTTGTATGGTGTTGTACTATAAAACCATATACCAAATTGACAATGATCAGCTCTTTTGCTGTTGCCTGCTTATTTGAAATTGAATAGCAAGTAGAGTGTATTTTCACAGAAGTTAATTGATTCCTTTCTTTATGATTAGCTCATCACTAGAGCATGTTTCGGTTAATTTGCTGTTTGTCCATCATTTTTCTCCTGAATATGAAGTGTGTTTCCCATTTCAAGGCAAGGTAGTAGAATCTGATAAATGGGGATGGAAGCATGTGAGTGTACATGGAGGTTTTGACAAGGGAAGTGGCACAAAGAGGTGGAAGTGTAACCATTGTAATCAGCGATACAACGGGTCCTACTCGCGTGTTCGAGCACACCTACTTGGATTTACTGGTGTTGGGATCAAGAGCTGCCCTGAAATCGACAAGTCCTTGAGAGACTCCTTACGGGTATTAGAGGAAGAGCGTCTTACTACTCGAAAGCCGAAAAGGGCTTCAATTGGAATCTCTAAAACGCTCTCCAAAGAAGATGTCGATAATGCAGTAGCCAGATTCTTCTATGCAGATGGGTTAAACCTGAACATTGTGAGTTCGCCTTATTTTCAAGAGATGGCGAAAGCAATTGCTGCGTTTGGTAAAAAATACGAGCCTCCGTCGGTTGAAATGTTGGCTGATTTGTCACTAAGCAAAGAGAAAGTTAGAGTCGAGAGAGCTATAGCTTTGATCAGAGACTCATGGACTCATACAGGTTGCACTGTTCTTTGTGTTAATCACTTGGACTGCTCGATTTCTTGCTTTTGCATCAACTTCTTTGTCGTCAGTCCAAGAGGAGCCATGTTTTTGAAGGCCATGGATGTAAACGAGCGTGAAGAAGGAGCTGATGACGTGTTTATCCGTGTTCTTAGCGACACAATCAATGAGGTGGGTCCCACAAATGTGGTTCAGGTTATAACTCATCTGGGTCAGGCGAGTTTTGCTTTCGAGTCTGTTATAGTTTCAAAGTTTCCCCGCGTATTTTGGTCCCATTGTGCTTCACATTCCATCTTCATGCTTATGGAGGAGATAGCTGAGATCGAGTGGATAAAGACTGTTCTTTTGTGTGCCAAAGGAATTGAGCAAAACTTATTGACTTACCAGAGTGATAACTCTACTAACACGTGTCCGATCATAGATCATATGAAACGGTATTGTAATCCATTGGCTGTGAAGTTTGTTCCTTATGGCACGATTCATAAGCTTTTTGGCGTGAAGCACGAATTGAAAGAGCTTGTTATTGGGAACGAGTGGAAGCAATGGAAGATGAATCTTCCAGAAGATTCCAATTCCATCGCCTATGAGAATTTCATATTAGACGACGAGTTTTGGGGAAGAGTTGATTTGACTCTCCAGATTTTTGAACCCTTTTTGACACTATCATCCACACTTGAAATTGACAAATCTGTAATGGGCGACGTCTACAATTGGCGAATTCAGTCTCTTGAGGCTCTCAAGAGCAAAGGAATCGACGACATTGTATTGAATCAGCTTGAGCTTAAAATAGAAACCAAATGGGATTCATTCTTTTCGCCGCTTCATGCTACTGGGTATGTCTTAAACCCGAAGTATTTCGGGAAAGGTCAAAGGAAAGACAAGAATGTAATGCGCGGCTGGAAGGCTACATTAGAGAGGTACGAGAATGAGCGTGAAGTGAGACGAATGTTAAGAGAACAACTTAGTTGTTACTGGAGAGTAGAAGGATCTTTTGGAGATGAAGATGCTGCGGAGAGCAGAGATAAAATGGATCCTGTTGCTTGGTGGGAGAATTTCGGGTTCGAGACGCCGGAACTAAGGACATTGGCTACAAAAGTTTTGAGTCAAGTTTCAAGTGTTTCTGTGTATGAGGGAAATTGGCTTTGTAAAGAGTCTGTTACTGAGTTGGGAGTGAAAAGAACAGATGATCTTTTGTTTGTACAGAACAACCTTAAACTCCAAAGCCAAAAGTATGGCAACAGGAACTTAGGATGTTTGTCTGGTCTTAGAAATGAGAATTCATGCTGTGCATCAAGCAAAGTAACATAGAAATTGAGTGAATTCATAGCACATCTAGATAAGGCCTATTGTCACATTTATTAGTACATTTTATAAGTGCTTTAGAGATTTATTCAGCTCCTATATTAATTTTGGTCCATTTTGTTTCGTCTTCAACCTTTAGTTTTTAATTTTTTTCAAGATCATTATCAGTGATGATTTAGGTTGGACTTGTATATTGGGGCGATTTATTGTTTGCTTTGTAATGAGCTAGTAGCTCATTTTTTTTTAAAAACTAAATTTATTATTATTATTATTTTAACGAGAGAGACCCATCATTTGGTGGTAAACGCCGGTTCAAAATTCAATTATTATTGTCACGTAGCTGAATTTTAGTTTTCCTTGGATCTATCGGGTACATTCTTCTGACATGTTCGGGTTATGGGTGCCCCACCTTCCCACTTGAGCGAGACTATACTAGGCGATGATGTTGATATTGTATCTAGATAAGGCCTATTTACTGATGTTGATGTTGTACCTAGATAAGCCTATTTGCTTCAGTATTTTCCGCTGCATAGTCTGAAGGAACCGACTCGGTTTATGTCTTAATTTTGGTAGCTTATACAAAAAGTGTGACAATGTCTTAGCTTTGCTATAATTTCTTGTTGTAATGTGTGTTAGCATGTTTTCTTTTGGTGTAAGGAAGTGTTCATAAATATGTGGTAGTGTTATTTTTGTCGCCTATTTACTTCAATATTTTCCGCTGCATAAAGGAACTAACTCGGTTTCCGTCTTGATTTTGGTAGCTTATACAAAAAGTGTGACAATGTCTTAACTTTGCTATAATATATTGTTGTAATGTGTGTTAGCATGTTTTGTGGTTGTGTAAAGAAGTGTTCATGAAAAATGTGTTAGTGTGATTTTTTTGTGTTTGTGAATTGTGATGCTCAAGTTTTGACATCCACCGACACTTACACTACCCCAGCTAGACAGCTAGTAGCTTACTGATGTATAGATCTGTGACTACTTTAATCTCTGCCTTCTCAAATTGTTTTATGCCGAGGATATTATTTTGGGCAATTTTTATATTTCTTTACTTTAATTGTGTGGGGTGTGGCTGTTGGATGGAGAAGCATCACCAACCATGAAAGTAGTAGTAGGTGAAAGCTGAATAATACTACTCTTTTGGGGCTTGGAATTTGATACAAAGCACAAAACTGCTCTTCAACAAGGATTTCTAGACATTCAAGAGCTAATCTTGATTATGTTTTAGTTTTAGTTTTAGTTTTAGGCTTTTAGTGCGCATCCCGAGGTTTGTTATTTAAAGATACACATCTGATGAATTGATCAGAGAGACTGGTATTAGAAGGGTATTTTTTTCCACGAAGTGTCCGATTTGAACGTGGAGAGACATTGCTTGATCGAAATAGAGTCAAGATCAAAAGAAAATACACATTTAGAATAAAAAGAAGTTAAAAAAAACTAAATAATCAATCTGGAGGTTTGTTATTTAAAGATACACATCTGACGTCATATATAGAGAGACTGGTATTAGAAGGGTCTTTTTTTCACGAAGTGTCCAATCTAAACGCGGAGAGACATTGGTTGATCGAATCAGATGGGTCATAGAGTCAAAATCAAAAGAAAAACAAATTTAGAACAAAAACAAGTAAAAAAAACTAAAGAACCATCTCAAGGTTTGTTTTTTAAGATGCACATCTGATGATATGTATAGAGGAACTGGTATTAGTAGGGTCTTTTTTCCACGAAGTATTCGATTCTAACATAGAAAGACATTGGTTGATCGAATCAAATGGCCGATAAAGTCAATATCAAAAGAAAAAAAACACATATTTAGAGGAAAAAGAAGTTAAAAAAAACACTAAATTGACTTGGGTAAGAAAAATATAATAAAAGAAAAACAATGCTAGTAGTTGATGAAGGTGAGTATTAAATAATGGAGGCATATGATTAACATCAAAATCGTCTAGTAATGAATGTGGAAATCTTATGACGAGGTCATGTGTAGTATGGCCCACAAAACTGACATTCAAGAATTGATAAGGGCAAGCCAACGTAACATGTCTCAACTCACACTTCAACATGTGCTATGCCTTTCACTAATTAAACAAATCCCTCCACTATACACAAACATTAATTACCTAAATTTAGGAACTAATTACTAGATTCATTTATTTAATATATAATATATAATGTCTACACATTAGAAGTTTAGAGCCTAGATGGTCAAAAACTAACACATGGTGTGTGGTATATATGAAGGTGTTTGCATGATGATTTGAGTTGAAATTGATAAGAAGATAAATTTTTTTATAATTTTTCAAGAGGGCATATAGTATAGATGGTTTCTCACTAATTAAACAATTCCTCCACTATGCACATATACATTAATTACCTAAATTTTGGAACTAATTTAGATCTCTAGTCCGATTCGATTGGTCATGTCCGGACCGGGTATGGCAAAAACCTATTATTGGCGGACCCTCCTAATTCTGTTTAGTCTATACACACTATCAGGGATATTTGAGCTTCAAATTTTTAAAAACAAATGTTTAAAGAGTCTAGTACCTCATTCCACTAGAATAACTGATTGCACACACTAGAAATTTAGAACTTAGATGGTCAAAAACTACACATGGTGTGTGATATATGAAGGTGTTTGTATAGGGATGCTCAACGGGCCAAGTCGACCTGTGATCCGTAAAAAAATTGACCCGCGACCTGATTCACGACGGGTCGAGTCTTGGGTCAACCCGTCTGCCCGCAAAGTGCGGGTTGGATCGCGGATCGGGTCAATGCAGGTCTCTCACAACCCGTAAATTACAGCTCGGGTGAGTGCGGTTCACAGGTGACCCGACCCGTTAAACATCCTTATATTTGCATGATGATTTCAGTTGAATTAATTGATCAGAAGATAACTTTTTTTATAATTATTTAAGAGGTATAATAGTATGGATCATGGTGATGAGTGAGAAGTAGAATAGTACTTGATCTGAAAAATAAAAATGAAAGCTGGAATTTGTCTTTATGCCATGGTTGTATAGTTGTAAATGTTATAAGACCATGTGGCTTTTAAGAAGCCATGCCAGCTCTGCCTTGGCTTCAACAACAAGAGAACTACTAGTAGTGTATTGTAGTTGCTCACTCTATATTCCCAGTTATAAAGACGAATAAAGTGGTTATCACTTATCATTAACTAAGGCTATGTTTGTTAAGTCGTAAAAAAAATTAGTTGGAGTTGTAAAACTAGCTGAAGTTGTAAAACTAGTTGTAAAAGTAGTTGAAGTTTTAAAAATATATATAAACACTGTTTGGTAATGTTCAACTAGTTTATTGTAGTAATTAATAATTTAAAATTTTATTTTATTATAGAGCTATTCTTATTTAGAAAATAATTATTTTTTTAATTCAAAAAACTACTAAAAACTAGTGCAAAAGCTTTAAAAAGTAGTTTTGTCAAAAAACTACTTTTACAACTAATTGCTAGTTTTTATGTATTAAACAAACAGAGTTTATGCGAGTTTTTGCAACTAGTTGGAAAACTCCAACTAGTTTTTGGTACCTAACAAACACACCCTAAAATGGGGTATAGTTCAAGTGAGAACGTTTGCTCTAGAAAGACGACAATAATAATATTTACCCAATGTAGTTCCGACACGGTAGAATTTGGAAGGCAAGATGAGGATATTTTTAACCTTATACAACCATGAAAAACAATACAGTATGTCCAAGTAAAATGGCACAAAAACACAACGCAAAGCAACAAAACGACGAAAACCACAACAACCCCCAATGAAACCTTATGTCATTACGACTAGTTGTGCACCAATCTGATCTTCTCCCTCTAATTCTTTATACTGTGCCAGATCTGTGGAAATCCCTAGTTGGTTGATATCCTGCTTTATCCTTTCCTTCCAGCAATTCTTCGGTCAGCCCCTACCTTTGTGAAACTCTTTAAAAACCAACTCTCACACCTTCAAACAGGCTCACCGAGACTCCTCTTTTACACATCGCAGCTTGTCTCCTATACTGGTCACCCCCACCTTACTCCGGTCATTTTATTTTTAATTTTGTCTAACCTCGTGTGATCATACATCCATCTAAGCATCCACATCTCAGTTACCATCAACCTCTGTTCTTGAGTCCTCGTGGTCGATCAACACTCTGCACCATATATAATGGCACGCCTAAAAAGAAATAATAAAAAAATGAGGATGGTTCGACGAATATCAAGAAATTAACTATGTAGATCACATAATTAATTTTAAAAATTTTGGAACGAGGAATTTTATGCGAATAAGTGTGTGTTTCTATCCATTGTACAACATTTTCAAATTGGATGTGTAATATTTTTCAAATAAAATTTGCTTTTTAAAAAAATAAAATAAAACCCGATTTACCGAACTATTCTCATTCATTTGAATGAATGATCTATGTTTTTAAGATCGGACAATATATTTTTGTGCATTGTTCTCTAGTGAATAGTGATCATCAATTCTCATCAAAATGAGCCCACCTTTTTCTTCTTCATTTAAGTTTCGGTCCAAACGTAAAAATGGTACTTTTATATGGGATGAACAAAACAATGCAGACATATTTAAGCATTTACGTACTCTTTAAGTCATATATGTAGGCATACTACAAGTTAGGCACTTAAAAAAAGAAAGATAAATATTGGAGTATCATTTAAATAAAACATGTCATCCTTTTAATTAGCCTAACTCTCTTAATTGCATTAAATCTTTGCCTCTTCAAGACTTAAGTACTTAATTGTTAATACTCCATTACATTGGAAGATTATCCAGCCTGATTATGAAATCACTTGTATATACCCACAACCCCAAATCAAGAAAGATGGTTTTGAGTTATTGTTGAATCGGACTCGAAACTCGCTATTGATCTTATAGGGAGAGCCTTAAAAACGCATTATTTCCGCTTCAGTCTGGTGTTTTAATTTCAAGGCTTTTTGGAAAAAAAAAATGTCCAACTCTGTCATTAGTACTGTGAAGTCAATTGTTTTGTAAATCAGCTTTCTTTTTTGTGTTTTTGTTTCTATTGGTTACTTTACATGTATTGTCATTCCTATCGAGGAAATTTGTAATTTGTTGTCTAATGATGTTAGGAGTTGACTATCCTTCGTTTACGTATTGCTTAATTTTTTTAGAAATAAAATTCTTCTTTTAAAGGGTGGAGAGTGTCACCTCTACTTTTACTAAAAAGAAGATGGTTTTTGAATTATTATTTCACCATGTTAGTTTATATACTAAAGTAAGAGTACAACCCTGAATTATTGTGTTACAAAGCCATTGTTGTATGTTTTGATGAGAAGAAAGGTGTACACATATATTAAAGCTAGTAATATTTGCTTTGGTGATATGTTTCACGATTTGCTTATGTTTTTGTCTGCTTTTTAATACTTTTTGTACTTCCACTTCACATTCTCAACCATATACTTTACTTCATGACTCATCTTTGTGCTCCTATGGCTCACCCTATTTCATTTATTTATTTATACAATAAAATTGATCGACAAACCAGTTAAATGGCAATTAATATTGTCCCTTGAAAAAAACTATAAGTTTTTTTTTATTTATACAATTAAAAAAATTTATGATTATTATTTTTATATGCTAGTAATGCTACCTACGGCTATCCAACGGATCGGCCTAAGGGCTAGTTTCACTTTAAATACAAAGTGATTTTTGTGTCTCGAAAAACTTAAAAAGTAGAGAGAGTTACACGGATTTCAAGACTATTAAAAGTGATTTTTGGGTAGAAATGGATTTTGGTAAGAAAATGAAACAAGGCCTAACCCAACCCGTAATAAAACAAAGTAGACTCGTGACCAGATCTGCAACTCGTTTTACAGGTTATGAGTTTACGGGTCGACCCATTTCATCGTCAAATTTCACCCGTTTGAATCTTTTCGACCCGTTTCCAATCATAAAATTCTATTTACCCCTTTCACTAACTACAACAATAACATTTTATTTTTATTTTTAATATTACTGGTCGACTCGTAACTCGTAAATTAAAAAACACTGACTCTGTAACTCGTTACCTGATCCATAACCCATAAACTAAAAAAATCTAACCCATAATCTATAAAATTGTGGACAGGCCGGGTCGGATTACGGGTCGAGACAATCCTAATGCTATCGGACCTTCTGCTGGAAATTTGATTATTAAAACATAAATAAAAAAATATATTTATAGTTAATATGTTTATGGACATAAGTTATAAATTTCAGCAAAGTAAAATCTAAATGCAAGATCAATGGGACAGCGAAGCAATGAGAGAATCAAAAGTGGAGAAAGAATATTCTTTGGAAATCAAATCTCATCAAAGAACAAAATTTACACAAACTTCTTTTACTAGCAAGAAACAACCCTAGCAATTTCCATAATTTAGGCTTTTTTAAGACAAATCATCCAATTAATTAATTCCATATTAAGTGGCATTAATTGCTATATAAACTAGTCCCACTAATGCAGAAAAACAAAAAGAAACGATCAAAATGGTGGATTTAGGTGGAAAACTTTAGAAAAAAAAAAACTAAAGAAAATCATGGGTCCTCTTTTGACTAATAACCCCAAATAAGGGGCTTTTTATTTTCTTTTTATGCAAATATTGAATGATATTAAAATTTAATTGCACAGCTCCAGGCTTGAAAGACGCCTTGAGTTATGCAAATGTGCACTTAAAATGGTGAGAAAAAATTGGATTAGATTTGTTTTGTTGAATTTTGATTGATTGATACTTGTTTTGTTTTCTTTTGTTTTCCTAAAGACAAGCATGCTGGTTTACCTACTTTATTTGGGCCGCAAAGCAGGTTTATATGATACATGTTCCTGAAAAACAGATTTTGATGTGATTATTAGTAAGCTATACAAACTCTATAAGTGGCTCCATTTTCTTAAACTCACCGTTTAATGATGAAACTCTGTTAAGTGTCGGGTATGGAGACTGATGGGTTTGGACTGGTTATTGTAATTGTATTCTCGAACTAGTGAAAAGAAACTCTGGTTTGGTAATATTTTCAGACGCAGTTGTGTTTGTGGCGAACTGAGTGAACAAATCTCGTGTCTTTGTTGTTCGGTTTCTCTCTTTTTGTACGTCGAATTTTCTAACAATAATGGCAGTATAACTTGTTTTTGCGCTATGGTTTTCTACATATGGTATTATAGGAATTTAAAAATGTATCAACATGTTACCATTGAGTCCCATAAGTGCATTATGTATGTGAACGATCATGTAAGAATAGGCCTACGAGTTAGACATAACAAAGCTAATCGAGAAACTAGGAGGTGGCTTGTCACCCTACGATTGGAAGAAACCTTGTAATATAGTGTATTCTTAGGATTCGTGTACTTACTTGTCTCTTTTATCAGTGAGTGAATTATTGTTCATCCGATATATACATAGGTTCTGTTTTTTATAAACTAAAATCCTAAAAAACATTAATTAATTTTATTAAATTTTTTAATAAATCTAGATGATATAATTTTACAAATTATTCTCATTTCATGTTCTTAAGAATACTGTTTTTATAAACTAAAAATCTAAAAAAACATTTATTAATTTTATTAATTTTTTTAAATAAATCTAGATGATATAATTTTACAAACTATTCTCATTTCATGTTCTTAAAGACAATAACATAAGATTGTAATTTTTGTTGGGTTCATAATTTTTAACACGGTTAATACTCAATACCCTATTGACTTTACCAGTGTAAGAAGGTGTCGAGAGTGAACTTTTTTTACCCTTTTGAGTGAAGAAGGTTGAAGAGTAAAGCTTTTTTTATTGTGTGCAAAAGAGTGAAACTTGAAAGTGAGTAGAACTTGTGCTAACTATCAAACTTTAGATAATTGAATGACTTTTTGTTCGTAGCAGGGAAAAGTGGGTCATTTTTAATAATTAAAAAAAGAAAAGTGGTCGAGTGAGTCACGTTCAAAAAGAAAAAAAAAGAAATAATTAAATAAATAAAAAAGGAAAGAAGAAACATTAAAAAAAGGAGCAAATTAGATTTGTCTAAATATAAATAGATCTCAATTTTTGATAATTGCTTACTAGATTTTAGAGTAGCTAGATTTTATATTTCTTTCTAAAAATAAATAAATTCTAACCTATAAATCGGTGATTCTACGATTCCGGAATCATGAAATTGGGACCATAACCGTTTAATATTCAGCTCCTCGGTTCAGTTTTCTGTTTCAGTTTTTACCAGTTCCATGGTCAATTTCGGTTCAGACCCTTTAAAAATAGTCGTTCGAAATCCAAAACATCAATCGTGATTTTGGACCCACGACTGCGGTTTTGGAACATAAGAAGCAGAATGCAAAACCGTGCTTGAAGTTTTGGAATCGCGGTCGCGATTTAGCTGTTTGACCAATTATGACAGTTGAAAACCGACGATTTCCAGTGGTTCGGAACCGGCGTTTGGACTGTCGATTCTCTGGTTCTCCCGATCTAAGGAACGTGGAACCGGGACCGACTAACTCCCGATTCCATCTATTCCTATTCGGTTCCGTAACTGACCAACTCCGATTCCACTAGTTCTGGTTTGATTCCGCTTCCAAAACCGCCGGTTTTTTCCGATCCGAAACCAAAACCACGTCTACTACAACTAACCTATAAAACCACCACCATAATGTAAAAATTATTGGATCCAATCTAACAAACCCAACCCAATTCACTTTGTTAAAGCCTTTGTCAATTGACCCAATTTTAATTTCCATTAATTCTAATTAATTATAAGAAAGGGCCACGGAGAATATTTATATATAATAAGATCTACCGACAATTTTCTTTGTCATTTTATAGGGAACTACTTTATAAAATCACACTTTCTATAATTTACACCTAACCGCACAATATATCGGAAAAAACCCCAACAATTTGACAATATTATTTCATTTCATTAAGAATATTTAAAGTGAAATTCTTTGCCCAATTGTTAGGTTTCATCCAGACTCTTACAAAATCATGTCGAAATTGCATTGGATACTTTCCTTGTATGTCAATTTTTCATCAACGTAAAATTACGAACCAATCGTATGGTGCCATGTCAACATCTAATATTCTCGTCTTGTCTCGGTCAATTTTCTTGCCCTAAAAAAATGACAGTTGATGATCATGTGTAGATCTTGAAATTTTGCAATTTTACAAATCTTTTCAACCAATTATAACTTTCCCTTATTAGTTTTTAACTCTTTCAAACAAAAAGAACAACCTTTTTCAAAAATTTGATTGTAATTGGTATTCGAAAATACTTATAGGTTCGAATTTTATGCGCCTTGAGATCGTTGTTGACGATGATGGATTGGTAAAAATTGCAAATGTGTGATCGACATCCGAAATCTCCTAAACCGAGTCCAAATTCGAGGTTTCTCCAGTTGTTTCCCATGATCTCGTTTTGTGCATTTTTTTTTTCCAGTTGGTGTATTCTCTGCTGTTCTCATGTCGTTCCGCACAACTTGCTCCTCATGCACTTCTTCCGTTTTAACTTCGATCAACGTTCTTTAGATATTGTGTTTGTTGTAATATTATGCTTGTTTAGTAGCATGCTTGCTTTTTCTCTTGCCGGTATGTCCGGTTACCGTTTTTTCGACCTCTCGATCTTCCTTATAAGACAAAAACAAAGACATGAATCAAGTCATTCTGTTCGAGGCTCATAAACTTCCTCATTTAGATAACACTCACTAGATAAAAGGTGACATACTAACCCATATTTCGGCGTATTTCAAGTTTTATAATAATCTATTTAATTTACCGATTTTTCGGACTTTCGATCTATCAAATCTTTTCAAAATACCAAATCTAATCAAGCAACATGAGATCACCCACATGTGTAGCCGGAGATTAAGAGAGACGAATCAGGATTAATCGAAAATTTAAAAAAAGAAACTTTCCCAAAAAAAATCAAAAATTGATTTTCTAAATCAAACTATAATAGTAAAAAATAATAATTGAAGATATTAAATCAGTGTAAAAAACCAAAATTGACTATATAAAGACTAGCCCCTTCTCTCTGTTTCTCTCTCCATCAATTGCCCTCAACCTCCATTTTTCCTTTCTCTCCATCCATGCCCCCAATGCTTTTCTGGTCTCTGCTCCATTTCTAGCAGAAACAACAAACAGAAGAGCATTTTTAATTTTTTACGCTTCCAATTTCCTCAAAAAGTAAGAGATCTGGATTCCGCCATTCTCCCCTCAATCTGTCTTCTCCCAATTTAACCCTAACTTCCAAAAAAAGCCCCAAATTCGCGAATCGATGGCGGAGCAAGCACAGATGATGATGCAGGACCAGTGGATTGGCGCTCGAGGCGAGATCTCGGGGCAAATCCAGATGATGTGGGAGCTGATTAAGCAGCCATTGATAGTTCCGTTGCTGAGATTGGGAGTTTACGTTTGCTTGACAATGTCGTTGATGCTCTTCATGGAGCGGCTTTACATGGGGATTGTGATTGTTCTTGTGAAGCTGTTCTGGAAGAAGCCTGAGAAGAGATGGAAATGGGAGCCTCTTCCTGATGATATCGAGATGGGGAGCTCGCACTTTCCTGCTGTTCTCATCCAAATCCCCATGTACAATGAGCGAGAGGTTTGTTAATTGTTTCTCCGATTTGAAAAAGTTTGGGCTAGATTGCGTAATTTTGGTCTAATTTGGGGTCTCGATTTGGCATTTTCAGGTTTATAAAATCTCAATCGGCGCTGCCTGCAACCTGTCTTGGCCGGCGGATCGTATGGTAATTCAAGTGCTTGATGATTCCACTGATCCGGTTATTAAGGTAAAAATTAAACTCCCAAATCTCACCTTATAATAAGGTAATTTTATATATATAAAATTCAGAAAAAAATCATTTAAAAATGGTAATTTTTTAGTTAGTGGTAGTAGTGATTAGGAAAGGTCAGATTCTCAATTGAGAAGCAAAGATAATGCTTTCTATATATTGGGGATTAAATGAATTTTGCTTATATAATATGTAATTGAAATTAATAATTACTTCTTTTTTTTACCATGGTCATAATGTTTACATTTGGTTGATAATATTTTTTTGGTCATAATTTGGTTGATAATATAAAGTGTATGTATTTTGACTAGATTAATTAAGTATATAATGATGGATTTACATTTTACACCCTTCTACAATTTTCCACATTTTTTTTTACTTTTTTACTTTTTACCATTTTTAACCATAACCCTTTTGTACTTTACCTTTCTATTTTCTCACCCTTGTAAGCCTAGGTTCTCTAACCAATAAATACTTGTATTTGTACACACAATAAAAGTTTAAATTTTTTTTTGTATAGGACATGATTGAGTTAGAATGCCAAAGATGGTCTAGCAAGGGGCTTAACATAAAGTACCAAATCCGTGAGACTAGGGGAGGTTACAAGGCCGGTGCACTCAAAGAAGGGCTCAAGCATGACTATGTCAAACATTGTGACTATGTCGCGATTTTCGATGCGGATTTCCGACCCGAGCCCGATTACCTCCACCGCGCCATCCCGTTCCTCATCCACAATCCCGACGTCGCCCTGGTTCAAGCTCGATGGAGATTTGGTAAGCACATAACAACACCTATCATGCTCAATTTTTGGTATCTATGTTACACGGAAACAGAAATAGAAACAAAATCGTCGAGAAAATGTTGAGTTATCGAAATTCTTGATTTCGGAGGTAAACGAATACGGGAAACACTATCCTATTAGAGTTTTCGGGTAGTATAGTTTGGTAATACTAACTAGGTTGAAATGGTCGGTTCAAACTGAAATTTTAAGGCAAATTGACCGAATTGAAATCGACATTATTCGGTTTTCGACTTAGAATTGTCCCAAATTTCGATTTCGATTCGAAATACTCAAAGATAACCTTCTATCCATCTCAATCCGACAAAACCGATTTTCAATTCACCTTAAACCAAATTTCGATTTTCGGTTCAATTCAGCTTTTGTCAATTTGGTTCGTTTTTCGTCGGGTTCGGCTGGTTTTGAACCGATAATCAACCCTAATAGTAAAGTTTAGGCCTTAAATTGTGGCTAAGAAAGTGTCGGTGGTCTCTTGAGAGTGTGTTTTAGCTCACTACTTTGGCGCCACTAGTGAAGCAAGAAGTTTGTTGCATTTTTCAAGGGAGACATAATTGGGCCCACTTTCACTAGAGGCCACCAATCACGGTGGGCCCACCATTCTTTAATAGCCACTTTCAACAAGGGACCCACATCACGTAATTGATAGAGAGATCGGGATCTAGAGATTTTTCCTAAGTTTATTAAAAAATGTTACATCTTTTTAACTATAATGAAATTTTAATTCACCCTAAAAAAATAAAAATATGGTAAATATTATATAAAAAAATAAAAAATAAGATAAATTTAGTAGTAAATTAATTCAATAAAATTAATTTTGCCCATGCACAAAAATTTGGTGAAAATTAGTCTAACTTAATTCTAAATTCTGGGTCCGTCCCGGTCTCCGTGGGTAATTGTCGTGTTAGTACGCAGTAATAATAATGTTTTACTGTAGTAATAAGCAACGACAAGTGGGCATTTTATAATATTTTTTTTTTTGGATTAGAGGTCTCATAATTGTTTAGTAAAGTCAATTAATAGTGTAGCTTTCGTTTCCGTTACTCAAAAGCGTTCTATTTATAAAATGGCGCAAATGTCCTTGGAAATAGATTCTTGTCATGAGCTTCGGAGGGTATGTTTGTCTTTTTGTACACTTTTTTTTATATTTAACTTTATCATGTGTAGAAGACAAAAAAAATACAACCCGGAAAGTAAGGATAGGGGCATGACTCATGAGGTCAATAATGGGAATATTTAGGAAATAGAAGGGCATTTGTGTCAGAACAGAAGTTCGCTCCACCGCTCATCACGTGCTCCATGACTCGTGTGGGTCCCACCTCACTTTCTCCCTCTCTCCCCTCCGCCGACACTTTATTTTCCAGATTCTCGCCCTCTTTTTAGATAAAATTACAGAAAATAGACCAACTTTTGGGTAGTTGCAAGAAATGTCCTTTCTTATTATTATATAAATAAATATTTACTAATTGTTTTTCCATATACTTCAATTTATTAAACAGTGAATGCTGATGAGTGCTTGATGACAAGGATGCAAGAGATGTCACTAGATTACCATTTCAAAGTGGAGCAAGAAGTTGGGTCTTCTACTCATGCCTTCTTTGGCTTCAATGGTAAGTCATATTTTCTTACAAGCAATTTCTTTCATTATTTCTTACCTTGATAAAAAAAAAATTAACCCGGGCATAAAATTTAATGTTAAAGGCACTGCTGGAGTATGGAGGATCGCCGCCATTAATGAGGCCGGAGGGTGGAAGGATAGGACCACCGTGGAGGACATGGACCTCGCCGTTCGTGCCAGCCTTCGTGGCTGGAAATTCATCTACTTAGGAGATCTCCATGTAAGTTGCATTACATTTATGTCGGGTTGGGGCAAGGGTGCGTACATTTTAGCTTGTGAGATGTATTTACTAAGAAATTGACTTGACCTCATGTAAAAAGAAAGTGACTGAATAAATGTTTTTACTTTTTACTTGAATAGGTGAAAAGTGAGCTGCCTAGTACATTCAAGGCCTTCCGTTTCCAACAGCACAGGTGGTCTTGTGGGCCTGCCAACCTCTTCAGGAAAATGTTCATGGAGATTGTCAGGAACAAGGTTTATTTTCATTTCTACACTACCCACCATCATAGAAGAGAAATTATGTCATTTTAATTGTTTTCTTAGGCATTTTTATGTAAATTTTAATGGGTTTTGCTTGGTTTGTGGATTTTGTGAGCAGAAAGTGAGGTTTTGGAAGAAAGTGTATGTGATATACAGTTTCTTTGTAGTGAGGAAGTTAACTGCTCACATGGTGACATTCTTCTTCTATTGTGTGGTGCTCCCAATGACCATTTTGGTCCCTGAAGTTGAGGTCCCAATGTGGGGTGTTGTCTACATCCCTTCCATCATCACCATACTTAACTCCGTCGGCACTCCAAGGTATTATTACTCATACATTTCGACGTCTAACTTTGGAAAATTAATGTCGCCGAAAAAAGTGAGTATTTGAAGTTGACATGGTCACCAAATGTCATTATAGCAACAACATCTACCCAATGTAATCCTGAAGGGTCTTGGTGTCAACTGTCAAGTTGTACTTACTAAATGTCATTGAAAAGTATATATAAGAAATTTGATATAAGTTTTTCTATTTAAACATTTTAATTTGTGAATTTTTATCTTTGTTGAAAATAAATGTGGAAATGTGAGTATTTGAAGTTGACATGTCACTAAATGTCATTGAAAAATACAAATAAAACTTGGGTCTAGGATGAAATTTGGGTATGAATTTTCATTCTAATCAAATGAATTTGTGATTTATATATTTATTATTGAAATTAATGTGGAATTTTTATGTGGTGAATGCAGGTCATTTCACTTGTTGTTCTTCTGGATTCTGTTTGAGAATGTGATGTCATTCCACAGAACAAAGGCAACCATCATTGGTCTCTTTGAGGCTGGAAGAGTCAATGAGTGGATTGTCACTGAAAAGCTTGGAGATGTTGTCAAGAGCAAAGACAAAACTCTCAATGACACTACAAACAACAAACCCATTTTCAAGAAACCAAAATCCAAGCTCCTTGAAAGGTAAAAAACAAACTTTCCCATTCCTATAAATTTTTGCAATTTAATCAACTATAAACCCTTACAACAAATCATGATTTCTGTCGGGCATAGGTCAGAAAAACCGTTATAACAATTCCTTAACATTGGTCTCTTTGAAATTTTACCAGGATGAACTACCAAGAGCTTGCACTAGGAGTGTTCCTCTTCATTTGTGGATGCTATGATCTAAGGAATGGAAAGTTCAGCTTTTACCTATATCTCTTCCTCCAAAGTATTACCTACTTCATCGTCGGATTCGGGTACATGGGCACCATCATCTAAGGATTTTTACCCAAGAAAACAAAACCCATCAAGAAGAACATCAATCATCCTGCATGCTTTTTTTTTATATGTATACAGCATTTGATCAAGTACAGTGAGCAAGAAGAAGAAGAAGAACATTAATTTATAGGCCCCTTCGAACGGGTCAAAAAAAAATAACATATTATGTTGAAAAAAATCTGGCCTTGGATTGGATTTTCATGCTAGAAGAGTTTTTTGGGTCCAAATTGCCTCAAAAATTAATGTTGTTTGGTGTTAGGAGATGTGTGGAAAAATAAGTAAAAGAGCATTATTCATGTGTACAAGCAAAGGGCTAAACAAGGCTCTTTTGGTTGTATGTTTTTTTAGTTTGGTCATATAGCACAAGTAAGAGGATGTGCAAAAGGCATGTTAGGGAAATTTAGGGGTGTATTTGCACTTGGTTTCTAGTTTTTTTTTTTTTGGTTATAATTTGTTGTCTTTTACTTCTTTATTTTTGGTCTAAAATTTGTTTAGAGGGAGAATTTCATTTTTATAGATAGATTGGATTGGATTCAACTTTCAAGCCTTGTTAATGAAGTTTGAGCAGTTTGTTTGTCAAGAAAAATTCCTATGATTGATTCTTCATATGTTTTGAGAAATGGGTTCACAAAATTTACAACAAATTCTCACTTCTAAGTTCTAATAGTTGAGAAAGTATAATCAAGACATTTACTTTTTACATTTTGCTCTAATGATGTAACATGTATCAAACTTTATTCTCAAATATATTTCAGTCTGATATGATTGGTCGATTGTTTTCAAATCAAAGTAAAAAGTAATTTATATATTGATTATATAATTAAAAAAAATCAATTCAACCAATTAAAACATGGGGAATATGTAGACCTGTCAATCTGGTTGGGCGGGTTAGGTCATTTCGGGTTAAATCGGTTTCGGTTTCGTTATGGGTCACGGGTCAATCGGGTCGGATTGTAGCGGGTTTTCGGTCGGGTCGAGTCGGGT